>OU830596.1:4300000-4990000 GCA_917563855.2 Limnephilus lunatus | reverse complement strand
TACAGTTCTGAGCAAATTCTGAGCGTTCTTGTAAAGTTCAGCAACTTTGGAATCGGTATTTTGACGAACAACTTCAATAGTTTTTATAATTAAATGGACATGTTGATGTAAAGCAGCTGCTAAAAGTATTTTGCTTACAGTCAGTGTGTATGGAAACAACGATATTAAAAATATTTTTTTAAAATATGTTTTCCCGCAAAATTTTTGATCAGCTGTAGTCGGATAAAACTAAGTTCTTTTTCTATAGATATGCACCTTTAATTATCAAGTATACCACAGACAATATACAAACATCGAAAATATCTACATTGACTCGAATAAGTATCCCTCACGGCAGCTTAAAGTAAAAAAACACGCAGGATTCCCGCGATTATAAGCTTTACGATTTTTTTTACAAATATGAGATAAACGGTTAAATACAGGTCAATTCATTGAATATATAGCACTACAATAACTTTATATGTCTCCTTGTTAGAATGCGAAGATATGATTTTTTTAATGTTGGCGAAAAATTAAAAAAAATAAATTCTGTGAAATCGCGAGCAATCGAGGCAAATTTATTTATTTCGCGTGATCGCTCCAGTGGCTAAGCATCATAAGCTTATAGCAAAATTACTTGAAATGACTGATCTCAGAAAAGAATACGCCTTTGATGGTGTTTCAGAATCCATGTCACTGTTTAAATCTTCGAGTGTATCAACAATAACTTTATAGATTTCCTTGAATCTTAACAACCCATCATGATTTTCAACGGGTCTCGCACATTGCCGTAAGGATTTTCCATTGTGTTTCAGGGAATTTTTTTAAAATATTTTCTTCTAAGTACTTAACAGTTCGTTTTGCTGAGGACATGATAAAATTTCCAATCGATGTTTTAGTAGATACCAATAGAATTTCGAATAGGCAAGAATGACGTAGAGCCAAAAATTCAACGAATGTTAGCTGCAATGAACGTATAAGGCTTCTAGATGTGACTTACAAAATTACTGCCTGCACATCTTTAAAACTTTCTTTCATCGAAAAGCTCCATCATATCCTTGTCCGATTAAATATTCCCAATCTACACCCAAAGATTTTAATTCAGATAAAATGCATTAGCAGAATACTTTCCTGTTGTATTCTTAACTTTTAAAAAAAGGTAAAAAGTTTTAAAAAATCTTCAAAAAATCTTCGGCGCACCGTACCTACAGTCAATTTCCGGGGGGGGGGATCTGGCTACGGCCTTGTGTGTGGGGCATAGAGATAATAATTATAGGTACATCAATGATCCGGGCAACTCGTTAAAAGGGATTCCCTAATACAATTTTGATCTATTTTTGTTTGTTTTTTGACTTAGTATCGTGTCGATCTCCTATACGTTTAGTTTGATGTTTGATTGTACCCACTGGCTTGTCGCGCGTCTATTCTATAGTTGCGTCAACGTCGACGTTATTTTAAACAGTTATTTTCAACAGTTGAAAATCGCCAACGATGACGTGACGTTGGCGTTGGATGGAATTATTCTTAACACCCAGTACTAGTTCAAATAGACAATGAGTCACAGAGCGTAACTATGTATATAAGGAAGGTATCTGCAAAATTTTAAAATAATTGGTTTAAAAACTAATATTCCTTAATAGTTATACTAACAATTTTTGAAATAATAAAAAATCCATTTTTTTTAATCATCTATATGTGTTTCCCCCAGAGGCGTATTGCGGGTGTCAGCCGCCGTACAGCGCCCTTGAGGTGATTTTTCACAAAAACGGCGCTGTATAAATTAGCCAAATATTATTATTATTACAGTATATTAAAAGGGAGTTAAGACTCATGAATGGGATGATTTTTTAAATTAGTTTGTTTTTAAAGCCCGTTTTAATTTAGCCAAGTTCTGGATATTAGTACGACCTGAGGGAAGTACATATTCCAAATGAGCGGGCCAGTTACACGAAAAGATCGATCATAGAAAATGGCTCGCTTTGACCTAGAAAGTTCGATTAAACAGACGTTAGCAGAATTGAGGAATATTGCGAAAACAATCAATTATATCTAAATATAGACAAATGTAATGTTATTACTTTTACACGAAAAAAAAATCCAATTAATTATATTTACAAACTAAACCATGTCCCTCTACAACGAGTAGAAACAATAAGAGATCTTGGAGTAATACTAGACTCTAAAATGTTATTTAGGGATCATATTGAAAATATTCTAGAAAAAGCTTATAAGCAATTGGGTTTCATTATTCGCATTACAAAACCTTTTACTATAGAACACACCCTAATTCTGTTATATATGTCATATGTACGGTCACAACTCGAGTTCGCCTCAGTAATTTGGAATCCTCAATATCAAACATATATTCATCGCATTGAAAATATCCAGAAACAATTTATAAAGCACCCATCGTATCGCTTTAGTGATCATCAATTTGACCCTATCGCCTTATATAAACGCAGAAAAATCTCTGATGCATTATTCTTATACAAAATCATGAACTGCCTTGTTGATTCATCATATCTGTTAGAAAGTATTGCATTTCGTTGCCCCATTTTTCGTTGTTGTTTACTGTAGCATCCCATCTGAATTATTGCTCAAGTGTAATCTTTCTGAGCAATAAAACACAAATTAAAAGAATGGAAATAATTCAGAACAGAGGCATGAGGTCTATATTGTGCTGTAGCAGATATACCAGGATAAAAACTATGCAACGCCAACTGAATATATTAAGTGTGTGGCAAAGATTAGTTTTCAATACCCTAGTTTTTATTTATAAGTTAAAAAATAAAATGTTATCAGATTAACTAACTAACTAACTAACCATCACGCCGTTTCCCCGCAGGGGTAGGCAGAGAGGACGGACCGCCAAACAACTCGGTCTTGGCACACACTCTTTGCCTCACTCACATTCATACATCGTCTCATACATTCTCTTCTATTATTCTGACTTTTGACATGGCCCGACTCAAGTATCTTATTCACTTGATCGTGCCATGTCTTCCTCGGACGTCCACGACTTTTTCTACCATTCACATTTGCGTCGTATATTCTTCTTACACTGCTTTCTTCGTTCATTCGCTCTACATGCCCAAACCATCTGAGGGTCCCTTTCTTAATCTTACTCATTATGCATTCATCAGCCTTACATTCTTTGCGGATATCCACATTTCTCACACGATCATACATTGTTTTACCACACATACGCCTCAGGGATCTCATTTCAACAGCATTCAGTTTACTTTCATCCTTCCTCTGCCAGTTCCATGCCTCACTGCCATACATCAGGGTAGGTACCAGGACTCCATTGTGGACTGCTAATTTCGCTTCTTTTGACAGTTTTTTATTAACGCCAACGGCATTCAGTCCTCCATTAATGGAGTTACCAGCATTCACCCTTCTTTCAATATCCCTATCAGCCTTCCCATCTCTCGTAAACATACTACCCAGATACACAAACTCATCCACCTGCTCCAAGTATTCATCATTCACAACTATATTGCATACTGTTTTCGTACTCTCTCTTTCAAACACCATGACTTTAGACTTACTTACATTCATCATTAACTCATTCTTCATACATACTTCGTTCATCCTAGATACGAGAGACTGTAGATCTTCCATAGTGTTAGAAATCAGCACCGCATCATCAGCATACAACAGGCAACATACTTTCAGATTACTCAATTTCGCGCCCAATCCCACTTCTTTCAATTCTTGCATACAATTATCCATGTACAGATTGAATAACCATGGTGACATTACACAGCCTTGCTTAACACCTTTTGTGATGTCAAACCACCCCGTAAAACCACAGTTCACCCTAACACATGCAACGCTTCCCTCGTACAGAGACGCAATTGCCTGTACTCGGTCGTATGCTTTTTGTAGATCTACAAAGGCGCAGAAAAGTTTCTGGTTTTTCGCCAGAAACTTCTCAGTGAGCATACGCAAGGAGAAAATCTGGTCCATGCATCCCCTTCCACTCATAAAGGCACCTTGCACATCCCATATTTTATCCTTTGTTTCCATTCTTACCCTTTCAATCAATATTCTTCCGTACAGCTTACCGACTGAACTTAGCAGACTAATAGCCCTATGATTCCCACATTCCATACGCGACCCTTTACCTTTGTATAATGGCATGATTACAGCCCTTCTCCAATCTAATGGCGTGTAACTCTCCTCTAGACACTGGTTAAAAAGTTTGCACAACCATGTGAGAATAATATGGCTATCTCCTTTAAAGTATTCGGCAGCAATATTGTCGAAACCAACAGCCTTACCATTCTTCATGCATTTTATCGATTTTTTAATTTCATCCACGCTGATTTTAGTAACATTCACTCCGTCATCGTTCATACCCGATTCACCACTGGTCTCACTGTCACCCGGGTTGCTTTCGAAGACTTCCTCAAAATATTTCATCCATCTCTCTTTTATTTCTTCCTCATTCGTCAACATTCTTCCATCTTTCGATTTTATCACTTTAACACTTCCGTTCTCTGAACCACTTCTGGACCTTTTGACCTCCTTCCAAAACAGTTTAATGTTTTCTTGGAAGTGTTTTGTCATTTTTATTCCCTCTTCCTCTTCCAGACTTTTCTTTCGTTCTTTCACTCCAACACTTACTCTTTTCTTGCATCCCTTATATACTTCTTTCGCTCTATCTCTCTCTTCGCTAGAAGCGGTGCCAGCCGCTATCAGACATAACCATGATTTCTTCTTCTCTGAAACCAATGCTTTGATCTCGTCATCCCACCATGCGTCACCTTTCTTCCTACCTTGCGTACTTATTCCACATACATCTCTAGCAGATTCACAAAGACTCACCTTTATGTGGTTCCATGTTTCATCAATGCTTAGACCGTCCATTTCCTTCTCATTCAATCTCATCTCTGCACAATTCTCATACTCAATTCTGACATTTGCGTTTTGCAATTTTTCTACTTTGACTCTTGTTGGAGTCGATATCGTTTTCACTTTAGAGCGCCAGCCGCGAAAGAGGTTTACTCTCGACACCACCAGAAAGTGGTCAGTTTCAACCTCCGCCCCTCTGAAAACTCTTGTGTTCTCGGTAACGGCTCTCAACCTAGAGTCAATTACCACAAAGTCAATTATTGATCTTTCATTTCCTCTTTCCCACGTATATTGGTGGACACCTTTATGATCGAAAAAAGTATTCGATACAAAAAGGTTCCACTCTAAACATACTTCAAGTATTCTGTTCCCATTGTCATTCGTTCTTTTATCCCCAAACTTACCTAAGGCTGAATCAAATCCGTCACGTCCAATTCCCACCCACCCATTCAAATCGCCCGCCATTATAATCCTTTCATTCAACTTTTTTAATCTCATTACGTCGTTCACACCAGTCCAAAAATCATCTTTCACTTCGTCGCTTTCAGAATTAACAGGAGCATAGCAAATAACCAGAAACACCCTTGTCAAACCAATTTTGAATCGGATCCACATTATTCTCGGACTTACACATTCATATTGCAACATACATTCCACCATTCTGGGAGACAGTAGCGCTGCAACACCCTGACAAGCCCTCTCCGTATCTGGTCTCCCAGACCAGATGACGAGCCTATCGTTATGCTGCATTGTACCGCTCTATTTTTTCATACTCTCTGTCACACAAAGTACGTCCAAACATTTACTATCCATTGTATCGCATAATTCATTCATCTTTCTTTCCATCCCTCCTCTGATATTCCACGTACCAATTCGACATTGTTCACGTTTCGTCCTCCTCTTTGCGCTACCAAAGGGTTGGCGATGTGATGGGTAGCGAGCCTCATCGACACCTGTGTCGGCCATTACCAGATTATATGTTGAATAATGTTAGAATCAACAGTACAGTTCATTGTTATCCTACGAGAAACTGCAACGATTTTAAGCTTCCTAAAACAAATTTATCGGGAACACAAAATAATATTTATCATAAAGGTTTTGAAATGTTCAATGAACTCCCTGTAAATGTTAAGGAGGCTAAAAGTCTTGCAGTTTTTCGTGGATTATGTCTTAATGTTGTAAAGTCCAAATTTTAGTCAGTAGGTAGTAAACAATATTGTAGTAGTCATAGAAAAGAAAACATTAGATATAAGATGTCAAATTTTATATCTAAATAAAATACACAATAATAAAAAAAAAAAAAAATAAAATAAAAATACCAGATCGAACGACTTATTTAGAATACCACACAGTAAATCCAAATGCGCGCAAAACTCTGTAATAATACGTATCTGTGAAACTTACAATGCCTTACGAGATGTAGACATTTTCAACCATGACTTGAAATCATACAAAATGCAGCTTAATATATGAATAACTTAAAATACTTTTTTTTTTCTTTTTTGTGAAAATTTATAATATTATTATCCGTAGTAAATAGTATAACTATGTTTGTTAATAACTTTACTTTTTTCTTTATTACGTTTTATGTTTTTCTTTTTTATGTTTATCCTTATTATGTTGATTTTTTTGTCACATAAGTTGAACAGGTGAAAAAACTATATAAAAATTTAAACTTAATGGAACTTAATTGGTCTACAACATATGAAGGTTCTTTGTTATATTATCATTTTGTATAACTGTTTGTTTCTTAAATAAAAATAAATAAAAAAATAAATAAACGATTAGTAACATCTATATCTGGTGACCTTATATTGGGTTCTTACACATGAAATTGGCGTTTTGCCGTACTGGCAACTTTGATCTCAAATATCTTCTCTTTGGTTAAGAATTCCAAATTCAAATTTATACTGCTATTTATTTACTCATGTAATTGTGTTTCGAAAATTATAATTCATTTGTTTTTTCCTTAATCGTTTTTTTTCTTTGCGTCACTTAGTTTACAAAATGGAAAACTTGAAATATCGCGTTATTTACGAGTACGAGTTCCACCGTGGCATCAGTGCTGCAGAAACGGCTCAAAGGATTAATATATATAATAATATAATATAATAATGATTTATTGTCTTCCTTTCTTTACAAACATCTAGAGATAATGATATCCTCACTGGGATTTCCCCTGCTGAGGATTTCATTTACATATTATAATTTAATTATAAGAAATTAATATGAATTAGTTATAAACATATAGGTATCATGTAGTATTTTTTTAAATAATTAAAAATGAAATAAAATTGTGTTTTTTTTTATAATTCAGTTCAGTAGATTCGGTTTTAGTCTGTATTTGATATCAGTATATTTTCTATTTCTGTTCTCCCTATATTTAGTTTCCAGCTTTTTATTTGAGATTTAAATGTTATACTGTTGAGGTTTTTAAGTGAGAGTGGTATTTTATTGTAAAGTTTAATACAATAATACAAGAAGCTTTTTTGCCCAAATGTTGTCTTAGTAGTTACTTGTTGGATATGTTTTTGACCATGAGATCTAGTGTTTCTAATGTACGTGTAAGTTGTCATTTCTTGTGTTTTGTACTTATGAATGTAAATGAGTATAGTATTAGAATACAGTTGTTTAATTGACATGATTTTAAGATTGTTGAAGATTTCGACAGTGCTAGTTCTTACAGGAACTTTCAGTATAATTTTCATTATGGATTTTTGAGTTTTAATTAGTGGATTTAGTATGTTTTTATTTGCACTGCCCCATCCGATAATACCGTATTCTAACAGTGATTGGCAGAGAGCCATGTAAATCTTGATTAATTCTTTTTTAATGAGGACATTCCTGATAGTTTTGAAAAAATAATTTAGTTTTTTAAATTTTATTATTTAAATAGGTAATGTGTTCGGTCCATTTTAAGTTTTGGTCAATTTTTAGACCCAGATACGTTATATGGTCAACGTTTTCTAATGAGGGACAATTACAATGCTCATTTAAGTGATGCTGACTATGAATTTTCAAGTTCAGGTTTTCTTCAGAGTTTTTCTTATTTTTTATTTTGAAAGTGATGAATTTGGTTTTATTAGCATTAAGTGTAAGTGAATGGTAGTCTAGCTAATTTTTAATTCTTTTAAGTGTCTCTTCTGCTTTCTTAAATGTTTCTGCCCAATTTTTCCCATTTATTAGGAGAACAGTATAATGGACGATGCCGCAAAAGAAAACACAGTGTGTTTTTGGTTCCAACGTTTTCGTTCTGGAAATTTAGACCTACAGAACAAGCGCCCGTGGACGGCCGGAGACCAAAGTTGATAATGAAGAATTGAAGGCTATTGTGGAAGCGGATCCATCGCAAACCACGTCCGAGTTAGCTGCAGGCTGCGGTGTTAGTGATAAAACTGTTTTAATCCAATTGAAGCAAATTGGGAAGGTGAAAAAGCTCCCATACAAAACTCCCATAAGTTCCCATACAAAGTTCCTCCCATACAAAATGCCAATTTCATATGTAAGTACCTAATAGTAAGCTGTCTGTCGCAAGTCTCAGATCCACCCCTGTTTGAGAGGTTTCCATCGACATTGATCAATCGATATAATATATGATGTATCTATGTTAAATGGATCATATTCTTCTTCTATGATTAAATAAAAACACGTTTGTAGTTATATTAATTATGCTATTTATTATATGCATTAATCTATGCTATTTAAACAACACTCGAAAACAAATTGAAATTCATTCTATCCATATTGTCTATATCCATCCACTCTATATTGTTTTGTTATGCTAGTCGAATAACAAATTTGTCTAACGTGCCAAAGTCGTTCACCTTTGGTTAACACCCGAACTGTAAAAATCCCGATATTTTATTTCTGCAATGATAAACTGTCGAGAGTATTTGTCTACGTGATCTGGGTGACAACTTAAACACATATACGACTATCGCAGATGGTCTGTCACCCAGAGGACACGGTAACTTCTACTAGACACCCACTGTTTTGTTTTTACGTTAACTCCACAGAGGAGGCCTCGAGGAAAACTATCTCCCTCACGACCTGCCCCTTTGGGGTGTGGGGATGCCATGTGTAGGGTATTTTAAAGGAAATGATGGAAAGGAAGTTCTGGGAAAGAAAAGGGTATGATAGGTAGGTAGGAATCTGGGGTCGGGAGTAACAGACACGTGAATTTATCCCTCCCACTGCATTGCAAGCTTCGTAGCTGCCTAAGACAGACGTATCAAACCTCACTTCATGTATCCGGACACCCCTGCTAAGTTACCTGAGGTGACCTTTGGCAGAAGTGCTGGTTATCCAATGAATGGTTCCCGGGGCGGCGATGCCCACCCGCCTCCTAAATTGTAAGGTGTCCAGACAAATTGTCCAAAAATGTTTGATGTTTTCAGTACCTACGCACAACCTACATTTTTTTAACTTTGTACCTACCTACTTTGTTTTTTTCCCATTTTTGTGGAATGTTGTAATCGTTGTGTGGCTGAAAAGAAAGGGAATAGTAAGAGAAAGGTTGGGAGTATCTGGATATTCAGATGCGGCCACTAAACATGCTTAGCTGACGTCATTGAAGGCAAATTTTCGGTCGTTTTTATTGGTAGTTTTACGTATTACTAGCTGGTTGATATGCCATTTTATAAAGAAATTGTTTCTCCCTGCGCGTCCTTAACCATTCGTCCCGCCAACCCTACCCCTCCCCCCTCCCTTTCTTAAACCCCTTCCCCCTTCCTTCCCTCCCCCCTCTCCCACCCCCAACCCCCTCCTCCCACCCTCCTCCCCCTCCCCATACCCAACCTCCTCCCCCTTCTACCTCTCGCATTCCACATTCCACACATTGATTCCCGGTACATTCAGTTTTCAAACTGCTCGAGTGCCACCTGTAACATTTTTTTATACAAATTTCGTAATGCCAGAGCTCAACAGTAGTTTTATACAAAATAACGAACAAAAAAAGAATGATCCAATTTGGTGCAGTCGCTCGGAAGTTATGGGCATACATACATTTCTGCGATTCATTTTTAGAGATAGATATTAACTACGACGCCAACAAAGCACTCTTTTTAGGGTGAATTGCCTTATTTAAAAAAAAACATCGTTTCCAAGGCAACAATGTGTTTGCTTTTCTTCTGACGTTTGCAACAACTCGATTTTGTTATTCTGAACGAACCAACAATGGCAACCATCAAAATATTACAATTTAAATACGCGATAATCCGAGTAATGTGGATATATGTTGTCGATTCAAAATCCTTAATTTAATACGTGCTTCAATTCGAGTGGACCCGAATCTGACGTACGAAGGGACGAACGTCAAATGATTGATAGGAAAGTATAGTAAATATATAGTAGAACAGTTTATATGGGAAAAAGAAATTGTTGTTTTTACTATCTTCCTCGCAATTTTTCCATATTTTCTCACCGTTTAAACCTTTCCTGGACTACGACAAACATTTCAAAACCAAAATCAGCTAAATAGGCCCAGCCGTTCCCGAGTTTTAGCGAGACAAACGAACAGCAATAGATTTTTATATATGTAGATAGAATTATTTCAAAATTTTACTGGAACGTCTAGGATAAACTTTTAAATGCAAAGAGAAAGTTTGGTCCGCTCTCTTTCTAAATCTCTTTATGAATTAGATTTTGCATTTTGAGAGGCGAGTATGGGTACCGCCGCCTCGAGAGCCATTTATTGGACAACCAACACCTCTGCCTTAGGTCACCCTAAGTGGTTCGCCACGTTGGTGACTTAGCAGGGGTGCCTGGGTTCATGGGGTGAGGTTTGTCCAGGTCTTAAAGAGCTAATATTAAAAAAATGCCATTATAGAAAAGGAGAACGTCATCTGCCCCCCTAGCACGGTTTATCGATAAGGATCGATAGGATAACTTTCGGTAACTTCTCATCGTTCCCTAGGACAACTGCTAATCGCTTACGTACAAACAACAAGTGACGTGTTCTGTTACTTATTTATTGGGTATCTGCAATCATGCTAAGGAACGATAACTTACCGAAAGTTATCCTAACAATCCTTATCGATCGACCGTGCTAGTGGGCCTGTTGATAGATATAGCATTACGTGACCCGAGTTGTACCAATAAGATACAAACAATTTTTATTTTTTTATTCTTCATTTTTAGCACCCGCTAAACTGCCAGAGCAGTTTATCAGCAGCTCAATTTAACAACATTAATATAACACAAAAGAACAACTATAACAAAATACCACAATATAGAAAATAGAAACAGAAGAATAACTTTTAATTAATTACAATATAAAGGCATTAATACAAAGACAGACAGATATAATACAGGCAAATAACTCATGGTCATATTATATACAAAATTAAAACGAAATTCAATATAAAAAGTCTTGATCTATTAGCCATTTTTAAAGTTTTTTTTGAGATCGGTGGTGCAATTTGATTCGTTTTTTTTAATATTAATATATACTAATTTCAATATTGCTTGAAAAGGTTTTAACTTTGTTTATATTTACTAAGCACATCACAATAATCATTGATAGGCTCTCTAAATCGTATTGCCCTTTTCTCTTGTAACATTCCTTCATATTTGGGTGAGGGAAATTCTCCTTACATTATTATTATAGTCCATTATCGTTGAGGTGATTTTTCACAAAAGCGCCGCCCTACAAATTATCCAATTATTATTATTGGGCTAACAGTGTCATAATGAAGTAAAATAAAATTTCAGTTGAACCTACCCCGCTGAAATGGCCTTCCCCCCTTCCCCTCTACCCCCTTCCCCTCTACCCCCTTCCCCCCTTCGCAATTCGATATGTCTATGACCTGAGCCTTAAACAAATTGTTTCATAGCAAAACACTGAAAGATTATTCTAAACAACGCTTTGATTTTCATAAAACATAAATTTAATTTGCATAGCCAGTACCTACCCAGCTACCACTCCCTCGACCCGGCGAAATAGCCGTCAGCCTCGGGTACCCGCCTGAAATCTCATACATAAAATGACCAATCTACAATCCTTCATTGTCTATGATTATTTCAGGGTTGCATTTAGAATGTTTTTTTTTACGAAAAAAAATGTTATATGTTGGATATCGGAAACAGATTTATGCGCAATGTATAGCTTATTCTTTGCAGCGGCGCAACCAGGAAAATGAGGTGGGGGCTAAAAATGGAATAAAATATCTTTATTTTACCTTTTAATTTCGCAATAAAATGTGTAGTCTTCTGTTAAAGAATAAAGAATAGTGTTTTTAAATATTAAAATGAAATAAATACAATCAATCTTGTGAATAGGTAAGTAATCGTACTTAATTTTAAAATAATCTTTCTCTGGTAGATACTTAGATGAATATAAGTTACGGAGAAAATACGCATGGTTGCACCGAACAGTAGCCATATTTGAGATTTACTGCATTTAGTATCGCACATAAAGTTGTTCGTCAGACTAGCTGTTGCCAGCTGCCACGGTGACCGGACAGCTAAAAAAAGTTACACCTCATCACACCTTTGAAAAGTTATTAGAAGAGATGAAAAAACTAGGTTAAATTGTTTACGTTGGGTTAGGTTAAAAGCTATATATTTTTGTTTTTCATAATTTTAATGACTTTTAAAAGGGTATTGAAATACCACTTTGTTTAGTTGTTTTAAAACCGTCACAAACACATGGCTCTGGGCTTTTTTGTGGAAAAATACCTTCATATGCTTTTGAGGGGTGCAAAAATCATTCTAGAGTAATAAATGAACCCATTCGTAAATTGCTGTTTCATCGGCACACATAAATTCTCAGAATTATCATCTTTTTCATTTTAGTTTCGTTTTAGCTATAAAAAATAAAACAAGAACCTGCAATATATTTTGTTCGTCTAGGTTTAGTATGACCATAACCTTACTTTCTATTTATTGGATTGAAACTGTTTATAAAGGGTTATTATTAAGTTATTGTTAATATTTCAATTTGTAATAGTTCTAAAGATATTTTAATTAAATAATTAAAACACTTTGTTTTTACCACAATAATATTTATTTAAAAAGTCGACATGTTTCGAGAACGATGTTCTCTTCATCAGGACATTATATGTACTAAAAACTAAATTATCAAGCATAGAAAGACAGGCGTGGGTGGAAATGGAATTAGTTTTAGGGGGGAAGTGGGGTGGAAAGAGGAGGAGCTTAGCAGATAGACAGGGGGAGGGGGATGCTTAGAAGATCATAGACAAAATTACAATGGAAATATGTTTAAGATAGGGTTATTCACAAAATTAATTTGGTTATTAATAATATTTAAATTTCTATTGTCATTTTTCCTAATTTCTAATATTTCTAAAAGATCTAATTGAAAACCACTAACGTTAGTGTGTAAAATTTTAAAACCAGTATTTATATCAAATGAATGGTTAAATTCTATTAGATGGTTAGCAAATTCCGAATAATTATTGCTATTTAGACATCTCAAGTGTTCCTTAATCCTCGTTTCAAAATTTCTGCAAGTTTTACCTACGTAAAAATGATTGCAATCATTACAATTCAATTGGTAAACTCCGGATTTTTTCATTTTTTGGTCTTTGTCCTTATTATTCAAAATATAATTTTTCAACTTATTATTGGTATAAAAAGCTGGCTGTATTGTATTAGGGATTTTTTTCTCGATTAAATTGGAGGTTTGATGATTTACAAACAATATTTTTCTCCATTGTTTTTTAATATTTAAGCAATGGGTAAATGTAGGGCAAATGAAATTTTTTCTTATATTTTTTGTTCAATATGTCTTCTATTAATTTGGGGTTATAACCATTATTAGATGCAATTATGTAATTGTGTTAAGTTCAGCTTTGAAATTATTTGGGGATAGCGGGATATTAATTAATGGATTGATCAAATAATGGAAAGCTAAGAGTTTTTGTGAAAATGGATGGTTAGATGAGTTGTGTATATATCAGCGTATGTTTCTTTTAGAAAAATATTAAATTCAATCTTATTTTTAATTACAGTTAAGTTTAAATCTAAGAAATTTATGCTACAATTAATTCCTACTTCTAATGTAAATTTAAAGTTTTTATGAATTTTGTTTAAAAAATTAAGGAACATTTGAAGTTGTCTTTTGGTACCGGTCCATATACAAAAAATATCATCTACGTAACGTTTATAAAAATACACATATGTGGTTTAAAAATATATCCGCTACCAAGCCACTGGTACTTGACCCCATTGCCAAACCGTCTTTTTGTTTGAAAATGTTATTATTAAATTGAAAGAAATTTTGGTTTAAAACTACATTGAGACATTTAAGTAAATCCTGGGCTAAGTCATTAGGTAATTTTGAGGAATTAAGTAAGTTATTTATAATTGTTTTGCTTTCTTCAACTGGGACACTTGGAAACAGGTTAACGACGTCAAAAGATACTAATAATGCATTATCGGGGATTTCCAAACATTTTTAGTGCTCAACTAATTGTAGGGAATTCTTAATTGTATACTTAGGTTGAAAAACATTTGATTCAATTATAATAGTATTTAAAGTTGACGCTAATTTATAGCTAGGAGCATTGCAATTGGAAAATACCGGTCTGATTGGTTGAGTCTTCTTGTGAATTAATCTTATTTATCGACAATTAGCATATTATTTAAATTACATTATAATATCAAATTGGTAGATACCTTCCTGTCTTCAATGCAAGTTTATATTAACAAGTATTAAATTAACTTTTCAATAAAAATAAATAAAAAGTATCTCGGTATGATTATGTAATTAGATTTTTTTATATCTGGCAGCCCTAGTGAATGCAGTCACGTGAAAGTTAATTAGAATTACGATTTATTTCATCTTTCTAAATATCTCTCGTTTTTAAGATGTCTTCTTTATATTTTCGCCGATCTGTAAATGTTCCCTTCGCTTAAGCCTAATGCAGATCTTGCAGAACGACCGACTTGCATCCTGCGACCTGCATCCTAATCTGACGACCTCCTTAAACTTCTCCGTATTATAATACAAATCTGTCCATCCATTTTCCTGTGAAAGAAATCTCCCACAGATAACATTAGGGCCATTTTACATTCAGGACACTAATTCACCGGCGGACATTATTTTTTGCCGCCAGTCGGCCCTGCGTTCATGTCTTCTCCATTTGTATTCAGAGAAGTTCGCAGAGAAGCTTTGAGAATAATCCACGGATAGTATGGAGATTCTTTTCAGAATACTTCTAGCATAGCTGATGCCATCAAATTTACAATATAAAGATTTGAAGCGACCGAGCGCCATCTCATAACGTATTTCGCGGCAGGGAAGAGAACACCAATTTAACATTAAAAACAGCGGGAGTTCAGATATTACTATACTTTTTAAATTAAGACTTTTAGGCTGTTCGAACATAATTTATTCAGCCCAGTTTTCAAAACTAAATTACAGAACCCCTTATAAAAAAGTGTTATTGGTATTATTTTTATAATACTTTATTTTGGAGTTGAATTTTTTTAAATTAAAATTTAAAATGGCGGATAACGCAAGGGGTGTTTTAAGTTTGTGTATTTTTGTTTTCGTGTTGTTCTCTGATATGAATTGTTCTTCGGAAAGGGGACCAAGAATGAGGGTAAAAAATTATACTTTTTTATTGTGAGGGTTGTGTTATTCTCATTTTGGGAGATGGCGTGGGGATGAAAGAATTTGAAAAGGAGATAGAAACAAGGAAAGTTTTGAAGTGCTTTGCTATTCAGATATAATCGCTAAATAAAGAAAAAGCCATTTAAAGCTGCTACTTATTATCCAAAAACCGTAATAATTTTAATATAGTAATCTCTTATTTAAAAAATCAAATCGAAAATTTCTTGGTAGGTACTTAAATGCCTACGTATTTAAGAGGAATGGCTGCGAGGCCGTTTTCATACAAAACTTAAATTTGCATTTGAGGCCAAAATAAACAACCAAACTAAACATTTTTTTTAAATCAACAGTACAGCAAATATCTAGAACGGATGCTATTTCAATTATTAGTTTTTTAAATTGTACAATATAGGCCATTAAAGATTTGAATTTTGTTTGATTTTAGAGGCAACTTTGACATTTTTTGTAATTAAAAAAAATATATATCTTGCCCCCAGTGGCGGACTAACGGGAGGGGGGGGGGGGGGGGCGGAAGGGGTGGCCCGCCCCGGGCCTCTGGTCCTGGGGGCCTCCAAACGCCTCCATGTTCCAATGGGGGGGGGGGGGCTCATTCAGCTTGTTATTATAATGATAAATAAAATAAAAACCAAAAATCTTATGAAAGACGATTTTTGGGTAGAAATCTGAATTAATATACTTACGATAAATTTGTGTACCAACAGGAATCGGTCATTTTGTAATTTTGTCAAATTTACGCCCAACAAAATGCTTGTTTTAACCATTTGTATTTATTTTATTTCATATTTCATTACATTATTATAAAGTAAATAGAGCAAAATTACCTTTTTAGATAATTAAAAATGTTAATAAATCACAAGTAATTAATTGTCAAAGTTCCCTCGAAAACCATTAAAAAGTTAATTCTTTAATGTCCTATATTTTATTTGAAAGAGAAATAAATAGATATTTCCTTTACCTTTTGATTAGATTTTTATTTTTTATTTTGGTTAGATATTTTGGTCTGAAATTTTGGCCGCGCAGTATTAATATTATTGATTTGACGGCTACCATCTTCAATATGAACCAGTACCAGAACGTAGCAAATAAAATTGCAGACTAACTTATTCTAACTAACGATAACGCCTTTTGCCGCAGGGGTAGGCAGAGAAGACGGACCGCCAAACAACTCGTTTTTGGCACACATTCCTTGCCTCGTTCACATTCATACATCGTCTCATACACGCTCTTCTATTATTCTGACTTTTTACATGGCCCGACTCAAGTAACTGATTCACATTCATGCCATATCTTTCTCGGGCGTCCCCGACTTCTTTTACCATTCACATTTGCGTCATATATTCTCCTTAAACTCGTCTTTCCTTATTCATTCGCTCTACATACCAAACAGACAGATAATAACAGATCTTCGCTAATAATATATTTGTAGTCCGATTGGACTGGTCTCATTATTAAAAAAATTGTCCCTTTCGTTAGGCGCAATCTTACCATAATATTTTTTGTAACGTTAGAACTCAGATAAATTTTTTTTTTCATGGCGGTTGTTTGGAATTTTGTAATATATTAAGTAGGTACCTAATTCCTTATTTAAGTAGGTACTTTCCAGTTTGCAGATACTCTCAGCATCGTCCTGGTAAAAGTAGGTACTATCCAATGTTCGTAGAAAATGCGTTTAACAAGGTTAGCTCATCGAGGGGTTAGAGCGGTGATTGGCTAAAAATTGGCTTGTGACGTAGCTTGGAGTCCATGTTTCACTTGGAAATTTCAATAGACCACTTGCATCACATTTTTTGATTTTTTTTCCGGTTTAGGAAAATATTCTAAGACATTCCGTATTTTTAAATTTTTTTAATCGTATTTTTGAAACCCTGGCGATTTTTTGAAAATTTCGATCCGAAAAATCAGACTATTTTTTATAAACCGGAAAGACGGGACATAATTTTATGGGTGCGAAAAAACGATAATTACATAGCCGAAAATCATTTAAAAAAAGAACTTTTTCCATACGAATAGCAATAAATTGTACGAGGTTCTCTTCGTAACATCTGTAAAAACACCGCCCTCTTTATCAAAAAATCAAACCAAAGGATAAGTTCGGATAGAACAAACAATAAATCTAGTGAACGTTAAACGCAAATTCAAATATTCGCCGGAAATCAAAGCGTTGCCATATAAAAAAAAATTAATCATTGCGGAATTTTACAAAATTAAGGGAACATAATCGGAGACGGGACATTTTCATGTAGTGACGTCACGAGCTCAAATAATGGATTTATTTATTAAAAAAAAAAAATTATACATTTCTAAAAAAATTTACTAACATTTTCGTAATCTTAGTAAAAAAATCCATCCACACGATTTTTTCCAAGTCGTTATGAAATCCATTCAAGTGGCCTATTAAAAGGCCGGTATTCGAATTTCTAGCGATTTCTTGCAAACCTCCCTTAAACATTTGAAGATTTTAAGGTCTTAAAAAAATATATGTTATTCTTGAAGATAATATCTAGATATTAGTCGCGCCCAAATGCAAATTATATAAAAAATACCACGATAGAAAAAAATCGCAAAGTATGCTCCAAAAATTATTATAAACACGTTTGTTTCAGTTATTTTACAAGTTATATGTATGAAAAAAATCACAGCGTTTCTTTAAATGCTGTTTAAGACAATTATCGCGAGATTTTTGCTCTATTTTAAACGAGTCGTGTTTTATTAAAGATTTTCGTTATTTTTGCATAGATTTTATCGTTGTAAATGTTAGCGCGCTCTTCTAACATTCGTAATTTCATATCTCTCCGTCTTCTTCGTTTTGGGGCCGGGAACGGAGCCTTAACTGCAATATAAGTGGCAGTGTTTTATTTCAAGCTTGCTTTCGAAAGCGGCCAACAAGTTTTTTTTTTCGAAAAAGGTACGAACCTTGGTAATGTGGTAAAACACAACGTACTTAAATAATAAAATACGAAGAAAACAAGGAAAATAGTCACGACAATATTTGAATTCGTGTTTAGATTTTTTTTATTTATTTCTGGAAATATTTTTTATGCTGGGTAATTTATTTTATTACTCGCTACTGGAACTTGAAAATTAAATAATTTATTGATTTGCATATCAAGCGTTCATACAAGCATTCTCATTTGCTTTACAGGTTTGTTTGCTTTAAATATGCACATTCATATTTATGTACATAGATCAACCGATAACACTGGATTGTGAGCGTGTCCGTGTGCCGAAGTAGGCTCAAATGTTTTATTAGTATTGATCAGATATTTCGAAATATCAAAAAAAAGTGAGTACAAGAGTCCCAACTGCTTCCAACCCTTTGGATCCAATGAGACTATTGCGGTATGTTGTGAAGCTGAAAGTAGTGGGAAGGAAATGAGATGGGGGGAAAAAAAGTGCTGAAGTGGAAAAGTGGGGAAGTGGAAGGTAATCTGGCCATTCAGATCTGGTCACCAAACACGGTTAAAGCCATTTCGAGTAAAGTTTCGTTTCTGAATGGTGGTCTTTTACCAGGGTTTTTTTTTAGATATCTACTGCTAGTCTTTTACTGGCAGTAGATATCTACCACTCTGGAACGAGCCGCAAATATGCTATACATTGTTTTAAATTGTGAAAAATAACGAAAATTTATCAAATGTGTAAACGGTTTACATTTGTCACATAAGAATGGATCGCTTCTACGACTCGTTCTTGAGTTCAACAGCTCGACTGTGGAATGATTTGCGGCCTCTGTGTTTCCTTCCTCCTTCAACATAGGTTTCTTCAAGACCCATGTTCACTCCTTCCTTTCCTCAAAAAAACCCTCCACTCAGCATCCCCAAAGATGACACAGGACGTGAGGGAAATTATTTTCCTCTGGGTTTACTGTGTGGAGTTAACGTGAAAAACAAAAAAAATACTTGCTCACGCCGGTATTTGACCCCGCGACACTCAACCATAGAAGCCATCTTGAACAGATAATCGATTGTATTGATCTAATTCAATTCAATAATGTAGTGGTAATCTTTGCAGATCCTGACTAAGCAGTCCAGCCCTGACACCCTGATGCTGCCCAGTAACGCCACTTCCATTAGGGAGGACATCACTGATAACTTTAGGTAGGTTATTTCATCATTTGTATTCAGAAAATACCTTCTTAAGAGGAAACCCGGTCGCCGAGAAATTTGAACAAAAAATATTTTACCAAACTGTTGCTGCCACTGTTGCTCCCCCCCCCCCCTCCGGGATGTTTCCGAAAGGAACAAGGCTGATAATACCTAAAGCAAATCGTCAAATTCGAGGTTTTGTATTCCCCATTTTTCTCCTTCAGATATTTTTTTAACAACTGTGTAAGTTTGGTTTTTTTTTTTAAATACATTGTCCAGGTTGTACACTGAACGTCTGTTGATGGCGTATAAACCAGTCAATTTCAATAATTTTGGAGGGTCCTAACTCCTGTAAGAAGTAATTTATCAAAAAAAGCCTAGTAAAAACTACAACAAAACCTAAAACGGTGACATACATATGATACAGGAATGTGTACTACAATTATTTGTTTTGCATCAATATTATGTTTGTTATTCTGTTAATTTATTTGTCGTCTTATTTATTGTCAAATATTGTATGTAGCACTTAAACTACTACTACGACATAACATGGAATAAATTTCGTATAAATATGTGTATCTACATGTTTTTCGTGAACTGTAAAATATATATTTTTTAATTTCAAACAAAAATTTACCGATGTAACATGTATATTGTGTTGTAAAAAGTATGTTGTTTTATGTTGATGTGCCCATTTAGGTATTTTTGTATTTAAAAAAATAAATTTGTTAAATCCCAGCCGAGGATAAAAATCAAATATTATTTAAATTTAAATGTCTCATAAATTTGTTAGCGCTTTTTTTAATTAGCATCAGATAAAACCCGTCCAAGAATTTTCTTGGTTCTGAAATATGTATGTAATATGAGTTACCGGACACCTTGTAGGTATTTTTAAAATTCCTACGCATTTTTATTCAATTCTTAAATTCAGACTTGAAGACACTTGAATTCAGTCTCGAAGATAATAAAAACATTTTGTTTAATAAAATTAATTGTAAGTCGTGAACCTTCTCGTGTTTCTTTACATGTACATTTTATTACTGACTATGGAATTTGACCGTTCATTTAGTTTATGTTTGACTATAATAGTATAAAAATCCAGAAAGGAAATTTGGACATGGACATTATGTATGGACAAAACGCCTCGTTTCATTTTGAGTCTCTTTCCAGAGTATTTTAATAGGCGTCCTTTTTCTAGTTCTTACCCAATTTGTAACGTTGACTTTTTTTTAGATTAGCTCTATACTCTACATAGAGGAAAACAATACCCCTCAGGGCCCATATCATTTTTGGGGATGCTGTGAGGGGGATCTTATTAGGAAAGGAATGAGACGAAGTTCTGGCAAGGAAAAAGGTATGAGGGGTGGGTAAGAATCTGGGGCTCAGTGTGTCCAGCAGTGACAGACGTATGAATCCATCCCTCCAACTGCGATGCAAAGCGATGTTCCCAGAGGGTCCTGCTGGAGAGTTCAAAACTTCCTCAACCAGTCCGCCACGCAGAAGGAAATTATTTTCCTCAGGCAAGGGCGGATTTAGGGGGGGGGGCACGGGGGCACGTGCCCCCCCCAGGACGGTATTTTTGTGTACTGTTGAGATTCCATCACAGTACATACTTGGAAGCAAACCAAATTATCAGAGTTGTTAAAATATATGAATAAAATAACAGAAAAAAACATGAGACAAACTCTTGTCTATTTCTGGCTGGAATTTTGAATTTCGTTCGTTGCATCCCTTTCATGCACTTGCAAATGAAATATGATAATCAGAGTTTGCGAGAGCGGTACGGTCGGGGGAAAGCGCGGTCGGAAAAGTCCCCCCCCCCCCCGATTAAAGTTGACAAAGGGGCCGTTCAATTATTATGTAACGCACTTGTGGGGGGGGGGGGGGGGGCTCGAATAACGCAAAATGTTTGGGTAAATTGTTTTAAGTTCTTTATGTCTTAGAACCTAAAATGTAAAATCGCTTTGGTTTTTCAGGGTAGTTCTCCATCTCAAGCTATCGCTGTTAAATAAGATTGTAGATGGATACATTTATCAAAAAAGCACTTTTCTAAATCCCTAAAATTATTTCGTTACTAACATACTTACTCGTTCTATTTTGAACTTCTTTAGTGTTCAAATTTTGATGGATTAAAATTTTCTGATAAAGGGTTTTCTCCTCTGTTGGTAAATATAAGATTTTTTAGATATCCCTTTGTAGTACATGAATAGTTGCAGTCAGAACACGAAAAAGGTTACTCTCCACCATGAATCAGCGAGTGCGTTCTTGTACGTCCATTTCGAACAGATTTTTCTCCTCTGTGGGTAAATATGTGACGTTTCATTTGTTATTTTGTAGAACATGTATATTTGCAGCGAAAAAGGTTTTTATCCACTATGGGAAAACGTGCGATTTTTTAAATTTCTCTTCGTATAAGCATAGTTACACTCACAACATGAAACGGTTTTTTCACTATGAATCGCGCTGTGGATTTTTAAATCTCCTTGTCGAGAACTTGAATAACTGCATTCGTGACATGAGAATGGTTTTGTCCGCTATTTATAAACATGTGATTTTCTTGGTACCTCTTTGAAGAACGTGAATACTCGCAGTAGAAACATGTAAAAGGTTTATGTCAATGTGAGTCAGAAAATGAATTGTAAGAAGTTCCTTTGTATATCATGAATACTTGAAGTTGGGAGATGAAAAAGGTTTTTGTCCAGTGTGGATATGTGAATTTTTAGATACCGTTTTGTAGCGCATGAATAGTCGCCGTCGAGACAAGAAAAAGGTTTTTCATCACTGTGAGTCAGCAATTGATGTTTTAGTTTTTTTCCGAGAAAAATAATAGTTGCAGTCAGGACATGAAATAGGTTTTTCTCAACTGTGATTAAACATGGGAATTTTAGATTTTCGTTTACTTCGAAGTACATGAAAAGTTGTAATTACTTCGAGGTACATAAATAATTGCAGTAGGAGAATTTTCTCCACTACGAGTCAGCAAGTGACTTCTTAGGTATCTCTTCTGAGAACACGAGTAGTTGCAGTCGGACATTAAAAAGGTTTTTCTCTTCTGTGAATCATTCTGTAGATTTTTAAATCTTCCTTTTGAGAACTTGTAAAACTGCATTAGGAAAGACTGTTAAATTGTGGAGATCCGGAAGGAATACAAGGCGGATAAAAATAATAATAATTCCCAATTATTTATAAATAGCCACTTGCATAAATAAAATAAACAATATACGCATGTATCGCGAGTTAAAAATCTCTTCTTTTATTTATTACCGCAAACGCGATTAAAACAAGAAAAAACGTATTTAAGTGACTTTACAGTACTTTGCGCAACATAATTGGGAGTTTCAGGTAAAAATTGTCACTTGGGCGTTACGTAACGTTTAGGGGGGGGGGGGTGTATAAGTAAACGTTACTGCGCGTTACATGGGGGGAGGGGGGGTCAAAAATTGCATTACGCAATACTTGAACGCCCCCAAACACAAATTTCGACTTCATAAAAAATTGGTCCGTCCCAGGGAGGGGGGGGGCGGATGTGCTCTTGAGTGGCACCCCCCTTCCCATCGGGTAGCACCCGGTGTGGGCCCCCCCTCCGCCCCTTGTGCCCCCCCCAGAAAAAAATCCTGGATCCGCCCTTGTCCTCAGGGCCTGCTGTGTGGAGCTATGCAATTTTTTAATGTGAATTTGTAGACAGATCCGCCAGTGTCATAGGCGTCTATCGATTTCTTATTTATTTCCTGTCAATATCGGCTTGGCTTTCAACATTAAAACCGATATAAAATCGTTGGAGGTTATGCCCATCGATTCGATATTGTAAAGTTATCGATTTCTCTGTTCTTGACCCCCTGGTGTATTTTTCTCTTGAAAAATAGCTTTTATTGGAGCAACCTTCACAGTGCGGACTTATTAGGTACCTATACACAGCCCGTAACTATGTACCAGGGGCGTGCACAGAGTTTTTGAACAGGGTAGGCAGTAGGAAAATACAACATGTTTCACAGGTTAATATTTCCATATTTTATCAGATAATTTCAGAATTAAAGTACGACAAACGTTTTTAAACCGACAATTAGTATTTATAATATAAGACAACTATTTGATAGAAATACATAACAACAGATGTCACTGTCGTCACTGATCGCCATTTGCTGATTTGTTCTAGAAAGCACTGCTTAATACTAACAAAAAAGCCTCATAGAGGCAAATTCAAAACGACAGTTCTACTCTATGCTTTGTGCATTTCGTAAACATTGAATTATATCTTGTATGAAGTTAGCTCTGGTCAGAAATAATTCCTGCTTAGACCGCATTTTAGTGAGGCAGTCGGACTGCGCGCGTGTAGTTTCTAGTTACAATTTATGCCGTTTGATGTGGTGCTCGCGTAGTTTCCGTTGCTCAGCTTTTTTGCGCTTGTTTTTGAAAGTGTGTATTTATTTTTAGCGATAACCTAATAAATTATAATATTATTTACATGCTTACGTTTTACAAATACGGCAGGGTAGGCAGTGCTTTTGTGCCTATATGGAGTGCACGCCCCTGATATGTACCTACCCATCTTTCCTTGAATTATATTATATTATGTAAGGGTAAGGGAACCATGCACGAGTACAGTATATATTATTCCTTGACAATCGTCAGCATTCTGTATTCTAGGGTCTGAATTGTGGTTCGTTAATGTTTTAATTGACCGATAGTCCACTTGCATCACATTTTAAAAAAAATCCGGTTTAGGCAAATATTCTAAGACATTCCGTTTTTTTTATCGTATTTTTGAAACCCTGGCGATTTTTTGAAAATTTCAATCCGAAAAATCAGACATTTGTTATTAAACGGAAAGACGGGACATATTTTTATGGGTGCGAAAAAACGATAATTACATAACCGAAAATCATTAAAAAAAAAAAGTTTTCCACACGAATGGCAATAAAATGTACGGGATTCTCTTCGTAACATCTGTCAAAACACCCCATCTTTATAAAATCGTCAAACCAAAGGATAAGTTCGCAGAGAACAAACAATTCATCAAGTGAATGTTAAACGTCAAATCAAAAAATTCGCCTGAAATCAAAGTGTTGCCATATAAAAAAAAAATCATTGTGGAATTTTACAAAATTAATAGAACAAAATCGAAGACGGGACATTTTCATGTAGTGACGTCACGAGCTCAAATAATGGATTTATTTTTTTTAAATAAAAAAACTATACATTTCTAAAAAAAAATTCCTAAGATTTTCGTAATCTTATTAAAAAAATCATCCACACGATTTTTTCTAAGTCGTTATGAAATCCATGCAAATGTCCTATTGTTTGAATAAATTACCTGTGTGATGTGATTAAGGTTAAACGTCACGTACGTTATAATCTACGCATTCACAGATGGCGCCAATCAAATTATTTTAGGTTTTTAATGCTTTTTGTACATTACGCTTTAAAATATTAAGGTAAATTAATTGTTCGCGCCCGTACATATTTAATTAGAATATAAATAAATAGTTTTGTCCATAAACAAACCCAAATCTTTCAAGAAAGGCTGAAAAATTCAATTTTGTATCGGTGACTCAATCCTATATTGAATTTTTCAGCCTCTCTTGAAAGATTTGGGTTTGTTTGTGAACAAAACTATTTATTTATATTCTAATTAAATATGTACGGGCGCGAACAATTATTTTACCTTAATATTTTAAAGCGTGACGTGCAAAAAGCATTAAAAACCTAAAATAATTTGATTGGCGCCATCTGTGAATGCGTAGATTATAACGTACGTGACGTTTAACCTTAATTGATTCCCTGTTAACAGTTGCGAGAACAAGACGTATGGCTACTACGCGGATGTGGATAACGAGTGCCAAGTGTTCCACGTGTGTTTGCCGGTCACCTATGCTGATGGCAAGAACCAGACCTTCCGCTGGAGTTTCATCTGCCCTGAGAGCACCGTCTTCAATCAGGTCTGTTCACTCACCTCATTATTCAGTTCACTCTTCTATTCCAATTTCAACTCGCTCTTCAATTCAGCATTCAGTATAGGTTTTTTTTGGTTCATTTCTCACTTCAAACTTTAATTCACTCTTACTTTTTTTTACATTAGCTTCACACAGAAGGCCCTGAGGAAAAATAATTTCCCTCAGGGCCTGTTTCATCTTTGGGAATGCTGAGTGGAGGGTTTTTTTTAAGGGAAGGAGAGGAGAGTTCTGGGAAGGAAAAAAGTTTAAGGGGTGGGTAGGAATCTGGGGTTCGGTGTGTCCTGGTCATCCGCCTCCAAGACCTAGACAAACCTCACCCCATGAACCCGGGCACCCCTGCTAAATCACCAAACGTAGCGAACCACTATGGCAAAGGTGTTGATTATCCAATAAAGGTTCCCGGGGCGGCGGCCCGCCTCCCAAATTGAAACTTACTTAATCAATTATGAATCCACCCATTCCACTGCTGTGCAAGGCGATGGGTCGAGAGAGTCCGGCTAGAGACATCAAAGGATCTCCCAGTCAATTGGTATTGACAAACCTCACCCCATGAATGATCATTATTATACGTCATTCTATAAATTAATTTGTATAATTTAAAACTTTCGATAAGTATATTAAGGCATACGTTGCTTCTTTTGATTGACACGTTTTCCTTAGACTTTTGTCGGTTCTAAGACAGTTGGAGAAAATACGGTATACCTATTTGCACAAAATATATCTAAGTGTGCAGAAAGGATGTACCGCCGAATAACAAAAGTATAAAACATATTTTAATTCAAATGCTTCATGAAAAAATTATTTTCTCTATATGTATATTGTATACCTACTGTTTATACCAGCGTATAAGTAGATACTAAAAATCGTCACTGTAAATAAATTCGTTCGATATCCATACAACTTATTATAAGTCAACTTTAGTCGAAATCGGTAAATCATGTGCAAAAATTATTATTTTATGATAATTATTGTCTGAGTCAGATGACTTTACCTCACAGAGTAGTTTTAACAGCCCTTCATCCTCATAACGTCGACTAAATTCCACTTGGCTTTAGAAACCGTTTAATTTTTAACTTGTTTTTTAATCGTTCTTCCAGGAAAACTTCGTGTGTGTCCGAGAAGAGGACATGACCATCAAATGCGAAGAATCAGAAGAGTATTACGGTCTGAACGAAAACTTCGGCAACAAGAGCCCTGAAGAAGACGAAACCGCGGGAAACGACAATGAAGATAATAACCAAGACGCGGACCTTCCAGAAGCTGACAGCAACAAACCAGTCGACGACAACAGCGTGGACAGTGACCAAAGTGCACCACAAGAGGATAATGCACCTCAGGAAGAAGCCAAGGTGAAGAAAGAAGATGAAACCAGCAGACCAAAAGAAGATGATATGCAAAAGATCGACACAGATAAGAGGAGAAATAATAGACCAGAGGGAAACAAAAGACGCAAACAGAATGACAGGAGAAACAATTATTAGATGCAATAACAATAATAATTATACAATTACAATGAAACTAATAACATTAGCTTGGTTATATCAGCAGCGTGAACACTTGTCAATTGTGAATTAGCGTAAAAGGCAGGCATAAATTAATAACTTGAGGATAATCGTCCGGTTAATTAGTCAGACATCTACGAAAAATCGAAATTTGAGTTATAAAGTGAACCCTCTATCTAAAACAATTCTCGGATTACACATAAACACCACAAACCAATTATAATGCATAAAAACTCGTGATTTAAATCAGATTTAAATAAAATGGAAAAAAATTGTCCAGACACTATCTAGATAGCATTTAGTTCGGGTTTGAATCTTGCAATCATACATAAATATAGCAGCCAATAAAATATGCGTCAAGAAAATTGAGATAAAGTTGGTAGTTCTTAGTTGAAGTATGATACCATTGATGTATTTATATACCTCAATGTATGATACAGTTAAAAATTACCGAATCGGATAGAAACATCCGAGTTCAGTGGTTAAAGCTATAGCCCGGAAAGCCGAAGGTCCTGGGTTCATGTCCCAGATGTGTCAATACCTTTTTCTGATTTTTCTGTCTCCAGATTTTCGACTGAGTTTCGCTAATATTATCTTCATTTAATTAAAATGCTTGATGTTTTCTGGTTCGCAAGGGAGTGGGATATTTCAAAATCTAATACCAATTTACCGGACCGTTGTGCCTCCTGGTGATCTTTTATAGCATATTTAATGTGTAAATACAAACACGTGTTATAATATTTGATTTATGGCAAGCATTCGAACATTGTTTTCCTTTTTTATCTTAAAACTTCGTATTTGGAGATAGATGTCTGACAAATCAACTCCACGATCGATATGTTAAAATGTATACCTATCTTATATTTTAATGACTTACCCATGATTGACCTCCGTGAAACTAGACAATATATTAATTAATACTAACACATAGTAAATAAGGCTACTTTATACTAAATTAGTACTTATTGCGTAATAAATCTACTATTTTATAGGCCAGAAGCCAGTTTGTGTTTTAATTATTACAGACTTGTAAATAGTACCAGATTTATGTACAAAATACACTAAATATTGACAGTATTTACTTGTATTGCCTGTAAATTCTGGCCGGTAGAGGCGATAGTGTAGCAAACTGAAATCATAATGTTTGGGAAATATCAGGAGTTGTAGGTATTTTGATACAAGGTGCAATCTATTTAAATACAAAAATAATTTACTAATTTATCACTGATACTACTTGTTTTGTTTTGAAATGAGAATATTTATAGTTCCTACCGGGATGTCATTTATCCAGTACCTACCCCCCCTAACCACATCACCTAGCTGGAAAAGCATTTTGAATTTCGAACAATGACAAGAGAAAAATATCAAATTCGAGTGCATTTGTTTTCTGAAAAAGAGCAGAATAATTGGGACTATCTTGGAAGCAATTTGTTGGTGTTGTTCGTGTTCATAATCTCGTTTTTAAACTAAATAGAAGGTTTTTAACCATATCGAAAGTAAACAATATCGTTTTACACTTATTTGTGTTGTTGTGACGATAATTATCTCGAGGTGGATTACCGCGGTGGAACTATATAAACTATGTGTGTGATTCTGTCGTGTGCTTCTTCGCAGAGGTTCAGTGGTAAGTGATTGGTTATCCTTCTTCCTAGCTTTCCTAGTTTTCCTTATACTTATTATCACCCAATTCCAGCAAATACCATTTCGTTTCGATTGATTGTTAATATTTGCAGTTCATTTCCAAGTGCATCTGAAGCTGTAATTCGTTAGCAGTTACGGATACAACACTATTAGTCATTTATAAAAACTGACAGTTTTCTGATTATTTAAAGATTAATAATTGGGCTAATGTAATTGGGCACAACACCATTGCAACATTCTGTGAGTATCAAAGGCTGTGGAAAGAATGCCGAATGACAGGACACTGACAATCTTAACCAGGGGGTCCCCAGTGGAAGCGACCCAGAGGCAATCCTGGATTTGTCAATAGGCCGTGTAGGCCGTGGCCTAGGTGGCAACTTCTAAGAAGGAGGAAAGGAATGAATTGGCCTATACTTTTAAAAAGTGTAAATCCGTCAGTGCCAGGAGGAAAGGCGAAACTGTTTGGAAGAAGATTGTTGCAGGATTGGAAGAACGACTTGAAAAAGGGAGCTTGAAGAAAACATGCTTGACTTGTGCCAAATTCCACCCTGACAAAAAATAATAGAAGTAAAGGATTACAGACCTTTTGCAAAAGTATTTTATTGAGAGTGCTAAATTTATTACAAAGGGTAGAACCAAAACATAATTTATATCAATAAATAACTCTAATAAATAACCTAAACTAATCTAATCAGTCTGCAAACAAATCAGTCCTCTCACAAATTCTCGTCAACCCGGAATATTTTCTTAGCTTCTCGCCGTTACTCTCTTGATGTTTAATTGCGCCATTTTCTTCAATTTTCGACGGCCCGCCATCTTGAAAGTTTGCCATATTGTCCTCCTTGGTCTCGTTGTTTCCTTGGCTGTTGGTGTTAATGTCACCATTTTTTTCAATTTTTGACAGCCCGCCATTTTTTAACTTGGTCATTCTGTTTTCCTTGATCTTGTGGTATTGTTCGGCTAGTTCCTGAGCGTGTGCACCAACGAAGAATAGGATGTAAAGGCCCACAGCGTTGAGTACGAGGAATATGGCTCTCTCGGTCCAGTTCCACAGGTTGAAGATGGCGTAGATCCAGCGACCAGTTGAGTAGTATGTTCCCAGGAATCTGGAAATAAAGTTTTAAAAATAATTAGTAATTGGCGGAGCATGATTAATAACAAAAACCAAAATACTTGATATATATCTAGCGGCTTGCCCAATAGTAACTACCAGACTTCTGACGAGTCTCTAAAGTATTTCTTTATAATAAGTTTTTTATAATATCGAATAAAGGAAAATACTATTAATCAGCTCAATCGCTTATTAATATCTAATAATAAAAACATTGTTTATTTTTATAACATTGTTTCTATCAACTGCGTATCATACCAGATACATCCGCTGTACCTACATTCAAGATTTCTCCTGGAATGTAGCTGGTTCTCAGCAGTGCCTCTAATATAAAACAGTATAATATAATGTACTAAATAATTTAAATGAAATTAAAAACATCCCCGGCGGGATTGATGAGGACCACAGGGCAACATCTGAGGCCCTAGACTGACTCGCAGACCTAGATGTCCCCCTCTGACCCCCCCACCTTACGAAAGAAGAAGAATGAAATTAAAATTAAATCAAACAAACCAAAATTCAAAACAAAGCAAAAAATATTAGAATTCAAAATAAATAATATAATCTAATTATAAACACAAGTAGGTATTCGTTTTATTATAAATTCAATCAATTAAGATGTTGCAGTCAGCACATTCGCCGCAGAGCTTCTTGAAGCACTGCAACTCTCATTTTTTCTAGGCTTACAAAAGACTTATCAAAAAAGCACTCGGTCGAAGCACAAGCCAAGATGTGTTCTACACTGTAATATTTAATTAAAACATCTATAACCTTTTTAAGCAATTAAATTTTCGAACCAAAAACACACCATTTGGCATTACTTAACTTACTACTTAGATTGCCTATATGCCAGGCGCTTCTACATCAAAGGGCTGTAAAATGCGCTGGGCCCAGAATAATATGTCCTTGTGGATAAACACTTCACCACAACGACAGAGCCCAGTCAGAAAGCACTCGCTACCCTCGACAAAGATATAGGAAAAAGTGTGAATAAGTGAACAGACAGGCTGTATAATGTATGAATAATTAGGTCGAATAATTAGATATCTATAGGTACCATAATGACAGCTTCCAGCCAAAAAGATTCTTCTTATAAATATAAATGTAAAACCAACAGTGATGAGGGTAGCAAAGGTAAAGTCAGGCAATGTCCAGTGTTTTAAATATAATGTCCTCCACTTGCAAAGTCGTATCTTCTCCAAGCATAAACTTTCTAACAAAGTGTGTTTATCGGAAGTGACCTACAGGTAAGAATGTTTCTGTATCTATTTGTAAATAATACAATTATATAGAGCATAAGAATTTATAATTAATTGTAAAGCGCCCTTGAGGTGATTTTTCACAAAAACGGCGCTCTACAAATGATCCAATTATTATTATTATTATATACCACAGCATATCCGAGTTGATGACTGCTTCAGATAAAATACAGATGTCTTTCCGCTGTACACCTAATAGATAATAAGTATAGCTTACACGGCGTAATACACCACGATGACAGCGCCCAGCCAACAGAGACTGGCGTTTCTCTTGCTGTGTGGCTTCTTCTTGTCTCCCAGCAGCAGTTCGAGGGCCACAACGATCAGGATGTCCGTGTGGATTGCGTGGTTGACAAAGGGCGGCAGAACCAAGTCGACAGCCTGCGGCATCACAAGCTCGCGGTCATAGTTGAACACGATCCAGAACAGCGCTGCCACCATCTACAAAATAACAACTATAGGATGTCACATGTTTAGGGATATCAATATTAATAACATTAAAATCTTCAATGTTACAGTAAGTTCTATCTTTACTTTGATGTGAAAGCTACACTGTCTTGAGTGTCTTGTTATGGAGTCTATTATAGGTCGGTTGAGAAACTGTATAGGATTAGTCATGTAGTTTCAGCATCCTTCAATGGATGTCGTTAGTCGTTAGTACAGTTAGTTTAACGTCATTCTGTGATGTATCAACAAATGTCTGTTAAGTTTTAGTAGTGGCAAAGGAAGCAGAGGAAGGTCACCAACGCACTGAAGTGACCAAATATCATTGGCCTCTGGTACGTCGGTGTCTGCAGCTCCAGCGCAGGACTAAGAACTTCATAAATCAGCAGTGAAGGACTCTTCAAACAGGGTTGGAGTTCAAAGGTCAAAACATATATTTTTATTTTTCTGGTGCCTTCTCATATCAGAGATTTGCGAATACGTGGCTATTATGTTTTGTAATGGGATACTTACGATGGAACACGGGAAGACGATGGTGCTAAATATGAAGTCTCTGGCTGTGGCGCACTTCTTCATGAGCTGATGATGTGGCCAGAACCTCTCCACCAGGTCAGGGTTTATCTCCCCCACATCGTGCAGCACCGCGCAGGTCAGGTAAATCACCTGGAATATCTAATGACAGACAAACAGTTCAATTTTATTGGACTTTGATTATCGTGGATATCTGCAATAATTATTCTTGCAACCTTTCAAATATTTACTAAACATTAAACAGGTCACTCCAAGTGCTTCGATACTTTCAATGATTTAGCAGGGGTGCCTGGGCTCATGGGATGAGTTTTGTCCAGATCTTGGTGTCGCATGTGTCTGCCCACAAGCTGCATGGCAGGTCAAATCGGTGAGGCAGGTTGGGGGAGATCCTTCGACCTCTCCATCGAACTCTCTCAACTCATCGCCTTGCACCCAGACTCCTACTCATATCCTTCATACCCATTTCCCTCCAATAACTTTATATCCTTTCTTGCATTAAAAAGACCCTTCACACAACATATGTGAAGAACATATGTGGCTTATATCAAATATGACATAGGCAACTAGGAAATTTATTTTACTGCGGGCCTCCTGTGTGGAGTTAGTGTAATTTTTTTTTAAAGATGGGTTAATGACTTGAATAAAACTACGTGCTTAGTGAGATAAGGTGAGAGGCAAATCTAAGAAAAACTGGTCCAAATTGGATGTCAAAAAGCCCATGAAGAAGTAAAATCTAAGAACAAACTTGGAGTCCTACGTCCAAAGTTCGATGTCAAAAAGTCCATGAAAAAGTAAAATCTAAGAGCAAAATTGGAGTCCTACGTCCAAAGTTGTATGTCAAAAAGCCCATAAAGAAGTAAAGTCTAAGGAAAAACTGGGAGTCCTACGTCCAAAGTTGTATGTCAAAAAGTCCATAAAGAAGTAAAGTCTAAGGAAAAACTGGGAGTCCTACGTCCAAAGTTGGATGTCAAAAAGCCCATTAAGAAGTAGAAGACAAAGGTTGGTTAACTTACAAAGTTCCATGTGGTGAAGAAGCGATCAGAAAACTCATGAATCTGCATCAGCTTCTCGTTGTTAGACCCCTTCCAGTCCACCCTGGCCAGAGCCGTCAATGTCACCAGGTGATGGATGAGGGCCAGCGAGTGGAACCACAGACGCTTTCCAGCCGCCATCTGAACAATAACACAACATCTAAGTATGTAAACTTGGGTGTGTTGTTAATTGGGGTACCAAGTTTCAGCTTTATGGGATTTTAGGTTTGGAATAACATAGGAGTTCCTTCTGACCTTCTGATAGGTGTGACATTTTGATAGTAGAGTCCATAGAGCTACAATTATAGGCGCGTTTATCAAGGTCTTGTTACTGCGTGGCGGGCCAGATCAAGAGGGACTGATTATGGAGGTCTTTTGACCCTTTCAGTCAGAATTCCTCTATCCATCGCCTTGCACCGCAGTTGAAGGGATGGATTCATACATCCGTCACTCCTGGACACACTGACTTCCAGATTCCTACCTACCCTCATACCTATTTCCTTTCCAGAACTTCCTCTGCTTCCTTTCCTTAAAAAAACCCTCCACACAGCATCCCCTAATTATTAATGAAATTGTTTTCCTCAGGGCCTCCTGTGTGGAGCTAATGTAAAAAAAAATTATGTCATGTTAATCGACTGCTAATTTGCTTTTTAAAATATGCGAGACTGTTTGAGTAGCTATTTATTCAGTCAAATTCAGTAGTATCTATTATACAGGCGACACATTCGAGTCAGTGAATTGAGACACTAATAGGAAAAAAGACAGAAATAGGCTATATTGTTATTAAATAATTCAATATTTCTATTTTTGAGACCGACAATTCATGATGGATTTCAATTATAATATATTATAATAAAACGAATATAATATGTCAATAGTTTCGCTCTTATATCCATTGTTCTTTGCTACGGTTTTATAATATTTAGAAAAATGGAACAATGGAATTATCCATTGTAATTTTCATCATATATTCTAATATATAATATGTATTTGGTTTATATTATAATGATTATTATAAGATTACTCCAACTCCAATGTAAAACATGGCTCCCTTCAAAATTCAATAAAAAATTTCATATCATCATAAATATAATAACGATTTGACAGCAATAAAAATTAGGTCATTAATAATGCATATTACATGTAAGGTTTTTTCCCAAACAATATTGAAGTAAGGCTACAAGCCCGAGGTAATTAAGCCTACTGCATAAAAACAAAATAATTATAAATTAGACAGCCAAAGACCACATAGTAACAATTGTAAGAAAACCAATATATTCGAATAAAATCCTTGTAGACCACCCCTCTTCCCCTCCCCCATATTTGTGTATATAAACCGTGAGTTATGAATAAATTGTACCAGTCTGAAGATGGCCTTGACAGGCTGAAACCGGTTACGGTCAAATAAAATTAAGTGAAAAAAAAAACAAAACTGAAAACAACCGGTTATCTTCAGTTGGAAAAATGTAATAAGAAGTAATTGTCGAATGAAACACTAATGTATATTGAATTATTTGGCGGGTATTAGATAAGCCGCCATAGCTCAGTCGTCAGAGCTCCTGACCGGCAATCAGAGGGATACGGGTTCGAGTCCCGTTGGCGGCCATTATCTTTTCTCGTAAGATTTTTTCAATGTAGATGAGTGTTTCAGGCTGATAATTATTGCTTTTAATAATTGTATTTTTAAAGTGTGAAACATTTCCTATACTTAAGAGGAATATAAACCCTAGAAATATTTCGATTCTCACGCCTGCCAAATTTGAAATCGAGCGTCTTATTTGCGCGCGGCAAGTAAGCGAAAAATGGGTTTTATTTATTTTGTGCATAATTTTATTAGAATCAAAAAAAGTTAGAACAAAAAGTTAAAAAGTTAGAAAACCTCTCAAATAGTCTTAGCCAAAAAGGGGTATTTTTAAAAAATTGTTTCTCGTAGGTATTAGTTCATAGTTAAGTCATGAAAAAACATTTTTTTAGTGGTTAACGCCTATATTTTTTGTTATGTAAATAATAATTTTATTGTAATTCCAATACATAGAAAAGCTAGTTAAAGCATCAATTTATCCGTAGCATATTTTTTGATGTTCATACTGTAAGCCGATTCATCGTAAAGTTTAATCTAAATAGGATTTCACGTATAACTTCTTCTTAATATAACAACGCATAGCGGAGATACATACAAACATTTTTAGATTTTTATATATATTGCATTTTTTATATATTTATATACATAGATAGATAAAATAATTCAAGATGGAATATATTATAGATTAGTGATGCAACGGAAGTGTCGAAACGGAAACAGATGTCAAAAATTAATCTTAGCGAAAGCGGAAGCAGAAGCGGAACCGGAAGCGGAAGTGTTAATACTATGAAGAAAAAGCAAAATTTTATTTTTTAAGATTTGTTTAATTAAATTTGTATTTTGTACTTTTAGTACTCGAAATTAAACACAGGAAAATTATATTTAATAAAAAGTAATTTGGCTGCTTTTACACCTTTGAGTCTGTTTCGGTGTTCTTCATATGTATATTCTTCGTTTAGAGTTATGTTATAAAGTTTGCGGAACCAGATACGGAAACGGAAGGGAAAAAACTAGTGGAACTTCTGCAGAAACGGAAGCGGAAGCAGAGTTCTGTTGCATCACTATTATAGATATTTTTCAACAAAAATGTCTATTTATAATATTAATAAATTCTGAGTTAATTGCTCTTAAATAAACAGTCGATCAAATCAAATCAAAAGAGGTGATATGAATTGTTGTGTTTACATAATTTGATAAACGTTTTTATAATAATAAATATCTCCATAACCTACATCAAACGATGTTTTGTTTGCTAATTAGCAGAAAATAAAAATAATCTGCAATAAACAATAACACGATATTATTAACATAGATATATATTACTAATATTATTTAATTAACGTTGACAGCCTCCGTGGTCAAGGGATAAGGCTCTCGGCTACGTTTCCGGAGGTCGCGTAAATAAATTTACGCAAGTAATTTTATTTATTAAAAAACGTATTAAAAATTAAAGGATTTCTTTGTTTTAACCATTTGCTGTATTTGAAGAAGTGAAAAAAAATTATCTTCATTTTTTTTAAACTCTCTAAAAACGTTTAACTTTTAAAGGTTTTTCCCATCAATATAATTTATAATTGAAGAAGATAATACTAACAAATCTAAACGAAATGTGAAAATTAAAATATTAACTGAAACCAATAGAAGAAGGGTTTGCAATATTTTTAGCAATCGGGTTTGAATCTTGCAAAAATATATAAAGATAGCAACCAATAAAATATGCGTTAAGAAAATGAAGATAATGTCGGTAGTTCTTAGAGGAATACAGTTAAAAATGACCGAATCGGATAGGGACACCTTAGCTTAGTTGGTAGAGTCGCGGCCCAGAAAGCCGAAGGTCCTGGGTACGTATCCCAGAGGTGCCAATATCTTTTTATGACTTTTCGGTTTCCAGATGTTCGATTGAATTTCGCTAATATTGTCTTCATTTAATTAAATATTACAATTTAAGGGTTAAAAATAAAAATTAAAAATGTATTGTAATGCATTTCCAATACGAACTGTAAATAATAATTTTCAACTTAAAGATTAAAAAATAAGTTGGTAAATGCTCTGCCATAAGTTTTAAGACATAATATTTGGTTGTGTTTTGGTTAACCCCCTCAGGTCTTGGGCCTATTTTGTCGGAACGTCACAATATTTAAGATTAACAAGTTTTAAAAATTGCTCACCTTAAGTTTCTTCTAACTAACATTACTGACAAAAAAAATAAAAACACCCACACACATATTTCGATGGGTAAAAAATATGTATTATAAACGTTATCATCAACTTACTTTTTTGTCGTTTCATGTGAAAATAATTAATAAAATTTTCCAAAGTTTTGGTTACATAAAGGTGTACATATTGTATATATATTTTGATTCTAACGTTTGTATGTTACCTGTATTTTGTCAACTCGTAAAAGAACATGTACTCCATTATTGGTAAAAGCCCTATGGGCGTTTAAATACATTTTAATTATTTTGTGATTCATTTTTAGAATCGAATATAAAGCGTTGTGTTTTTTCTTTCTAACACCGCTTAGATCATATAGCTCACTATGACAGTAAGGGAGACACAACGATTTCTATGAGACCTATATGAGTTGTTGCGAAAAGCGAACAAATTATTCTGAAGCGTTAAATACAAATACATAAAAAAAATATATAAACAAACGATCAAAATCTTACCTTTTAAGTTTTTATTGAAAATAAAACGATAATTTCTTCCGACAGCTGAAGGATTTAAAAACAATATAAACCTCGAAAAACTTTAAATTCTTCAAAATATTAAACAAATTATTTTCAATGATCACTACTCCTTAGCCAGACACATTGTTCGCCAGTTCAAAACACGACAAATAAAAATGCTGAAACGTATTTTTTTCGCAATTTTGCTGAGTCTTAAAATTTCACAATTATGAATTTTGTTTTTCTAAGAAAATTTATTTAAAATTAATTTGCAATACACATTGTTCTGCCAACGCAGTCGAAAGAGTACTGAATCAATATTCTGGTTTCCATAGTTTAGTTTAGATAAAACACTTACGAATGAAGATAAGCAAGAAAAAAATAAATAGGAATATTCGTTGTTATCAAGTCTCTACGAAAGATTGACCTGGTTGGGACCAAATTTGACCCCTGTTCTTGATTCGAATTATTAAAAATTTGAGTAATACGTATTTTACCAAACTGTTGCTTTTATCCCCCCCCCCCCCCTCCCCGAATACTGAAAATCTCATCAGGCTGATAATCTTTACATATTATAAATTAAAATCCTTCGCCGCGTCTATCTGTCTGTCTATTTGCGATAAACTCAAAAACTACTGAACGAATTTTCATGCGGTTTTCACCAACGGATATAGTGATTCATAACGAAGGTTTAGGTATATAATTTGTCAAGGTTTTGTCTAAATTGGTTGAAATATATAATATATAAAGGAGAATGTCTGTATGTGGTGGACGAGCGAGCTGGAAATCGGGCAGTGTGGATTTGATTTGTATGCAAAAGAAGGTCACTGTCTTTGTATATTTGATTTAGAAAACTCTGTGTAAGGCCCGGCCATTTTCTTTTCCACAACTGGACCGATTTTTAAGATTTGTTTACCAGTATTAAAAGAAAATATTCCATGTCTCTACGTTTTGCTGTTTAAAATACAGTGTCTAGTTTGTATACTGAACGTCGGTACGTGGCGTTCAAACCAGGCAATTTTTACGATTTATGGAGGGTTCTAACTTCTGTAAGAAGTAACTTATCAAATTACAAAAGGAACTGATATGCTAGTGGTCGATATCTATATTATAAGAAAAAATATTTGCACTAATGTCAAAATCCATAGAGGAAATCGGGGAATACGTATGTATGAAAAAAAACGTCGCACGAATAACCTGACGAAACACACATTTTCCTCATACGTATTATGGTATAATTATATCAGCGGAAAATGATGAAGGACTTTGAATAATCCCAGACAAACATAAACTATTTACAGGGTCTTATTCCTGACATAATTTGGAGTAAAGCATGTATGTACTTAAATGAAATTTTGGTCACCGGTGATTGACGGAGGGAAGTGGTGGGGGGAGGGTAACTAAGGAGGGGAGAGCTTCGCGGGAGGGGCGAAGGGGAAAAGCAGGGGAAGGTGGAAGGGGAACGGAGAAGGAGCCGCGGATTTTCGGGGACGGGTGGACGCGGGAGTAGGGGAAGGCGGGGAAGTGATAGAGGTACGTGGGAGGGGAAGGGACGCGGCAGGGGAGCGGGGACCCATGGGAAAGGAAACTCAGGCGAGGGTTGACGGAGGGTGGGGGACGAGGGTGGGGCAGAGTAATTTTTGAAAATCCTTGAAAATATGGCATAGAACTGGTTGACATGGAGCTGGATCCTGTTGAAAAATAGTTCCTCTACTTATCTTAGTCCTAGAAGATTCTCTTTGGCTGCTTTTCGTACATGGGCTGGATCTAATTAATTATTACTAAATCTTAGCAATAGAAATAATGATAAACTGACAGAAGAACAAAGCTTTGCTGGCGGAGCTTTAGGGCACAAACGTGAAAAACGTCCTCCAAATCGAGGCAGTGGCGGACTAACGGGGCGGCGGAAGGGGCGGCCCGCCCCGGGCCTCTGGTCCTGGGGGCCTCCAAACGCCTCTATATTCACTTGATCAAATCCTAAACAAGGCTTTAAGGCACCAGGACACTTTGTATCACATATATATCAATGTTTCCAAAGGTCATACTATGAAATTCACCAGAAATAAACACATAATTAAGCACTCTTATTAGTACCCTTACAGGTCATATAAAATGCACATGTTCAAAACATATTTATAAAATATCTTACCTTCAAATTCAACAATAACTATGAATGCATATTTTAAACTTTGCAATAAAGACGAGTAATTGCTGATTTGAAATTTATACACAAAATTTTAAATAATAACATTGACTGTACCGAACTTCTTTCCCTAGTTAATTTTAACATAACATTAGGACGTACACGCCATACAGAGCTATTCCACACGCTATTCCACAGAGCTTTTCCACAAGACAAATGCAGCAACTAATTCATTCATATTAATAATAATAAAAATGATTTATTGTCTTCCTTTCTTTACAAACATCTAGAGATAATGATATCCTCACTGGGATCTCCCGTGCTAAGGATTTCGTTTACATATTTTAATTTAATTATAAGAAATTAATATGAATTAGTTATAAACATATGGCATGTAGTATTTTTTTTAAAAATAATTATAAATTAAATAAAAATGTGTTTTTTTTATAATTCGGTTCAGTAGATTTGATTTTAGTCTGTATTTGATATCAGTATATTTTCTCTTTCTGATCTCCCTATATTTAGTATCCAGCTTTTTATTTGAGATTTAAATGTTATAATGTTGAGGTTTTTGAGTGATAGTGGTATTTTATTGTAGAGTTTAATTCCATAATATAATAAGCTTTTTTGCCCAAATGTTGTGTTAGTAGTTACTTGTTGGATATGTTTTTGATCATGAGATCTAGTGTTTCTAATGTACGTGTTAGTTGTTATTTCTTGAGTTTTGTACTTTTAAATGTAAATGAGTATAGTTTTAGAATATAGTTGTTTAATTGACATGATGTTAAGATTGTTGAAGATTTCGTCAATGCTAGTTCTTACAGGAACTTTCAGTATAATTTTCATTATGGCTTTTTGAGTTTTAATTAGTGGATTTAATATGTTTTTATTAGCACTGCCCCATCCGATAATACCGTATTCTAACAGTGATTGGCAGAAAGCCATGTAAATCTTGATTGAGTCTTTTTTATTGTTTTTTAAATTTTATTATTTAAATAGGTAATGTGTTCGGTCCATTTTAAGTTTAGGTCAATTTTTAGACCCAGATACGTTATATAGTCAACGTTTTCTAATGAGGAAAAATTACAATGCTCATTAAAGTGATGCTGGCTATGAATATTCAGGTACAGTTTTTCTTATTTTTTGTTTTGAAAGTGATGAATTTGGTTTTATTAGCATTAAGTGTAAGTGAATGGTAGTCTAGCCATTTTTTAATTCTGTTAAGGGTGTCTTCTGCTTTCTTAAATGTTTCTGTCCAATTATTCCCATTTATTAGGAGAACAGTATCATCCGCAAAACTGATGATTTCTCCGTCACATTCTATGTGACATAGGTCATTAATGTAAATAAGGAACAGAATCGGACCCAGAATACTTCGTTGAGGCACCCCGAATTTGACATCAATACACTCACTGGTTATATTGTTAAGTTTCACAGTTTGCTTTCTATTTCCCATGTAACTTTAAAAAAAAATATCAGTTCATTATCAGTAATCCCTATGTTCTCTAGTTTTTCAAAAAGATGTGAGTGATTTATTGTGTCTAAGGCTTTAGAAAGGTCGAGAAATATGCTAATGCATTTTTTATGTGAGTCTAGAGAATTTTTAATATATTCAATTACTAAGGCTATGGCGTTGGATGTTCCTAGATTTTTTCTGAAGCCAAATTGTTTTGGTGATAATAGTTTATTTGATTCTAGGTAGTCGAAGAGTTGAGTTTTAACTGTTATTTCTAAGAAAATATATTCAATAATACTAATCTAAATTCTAACATCGACATTTTCTCCAATTCACTGCCCAAATTTAAAAAGAGCATCATGTCAATCATATAATTCGTTTAATGCGCATACTTACATACATACATACACACATATTCACACACACACACACACACACCCTCAAATTCACACATACACACATACACACACCCTCACATATACACATACACACACACACCTTCCCACTACACACATTACCCGGTCATTACTTAATATGCACACTATAAATAAGACACTATAATGAAACACAACATAATAGGTACCCATCATGAATTATATTTATTAATTGTAAATTTTTTCTCGCCAATGGATAATATAATGTACTGTTTGTTTCTGCTTATAAATAAATAAATAAATAAAAACACAGACACTTGTCATAATATTTGATTTATGGCGAGCATTCGAGTATTGCTTTCCTCTTCATCTTAAAACTTCGTATTTGGAAATGTCTGACTAACAACTGGACAATCGATATGTAAAATTAAAATGTATACCTATCTAATATTTTAATGACTTAACCATGATTGACCTCCGTGCAACTAGACAATATATTAGGATACTTTTTACTTAATTAGTACTTATTGCGTAATAAATCTACTATTTTATAGGCCAGAAGCCAGTTTGTATTTTAATTATTACAGACTTGTATAAGCGCCAGATTTATATACAAAATACCCTAAATATTGGTAGTATTTAATTGCATTGGCTGGTAACTCTGGCCGCTACAGGCGCTAGTGTTGCAACTTCCATCATAACGTATGAAAAATTTCAGGAGTTGGAGGCATAAATAAACCACGTTGGAGGTATTTTGATACAAGGTGCAATCTATTTAAATACAAAAATAAATTACTAATTTACAACTGATACTACTTGTTTGGTTTTGAGTTGAGAATATGCATAGTTCCTACCGGGATGTCATTTATCTAGGATTTTGTTAAGGGGGGGGGGGCGGGGGGGGGGGGGGGGTAAGTTATGCGGGTACTAAAAAAAGCTTTTCTAATATTTATCCCAACTTTCCACGATGCACACAAAAATTATAAACTGAAAATGTAATAATAAAAATTAAATTGATTCTCACGAACAATAGGCTACCGACGTAATATTACTTAACAGTTTGTGAGCATTCCTGCATCTTTTAGGGGGGGGCAGCTGCCCCCCCCCTGCCCGTACCTCGCTACGCCCTTGGTTGTGACGATAATTATCTCGAGGTACCGCGATGGAACTATATTTGAGTATAGTTGTGTGCTCCTTCGCAGAAGTTCAGAGTTGATTGGTTATGCTTTTTCCTTACTTCTCTAGTTTTCCCAATTATTTTCACCCAATTCCAGCAAACACAATTTCGTTTTGACTCATTGTCAATATTTACAGTTTAATTCCAAGTGCATCTGAAGCTGTGATTCGCAGTTTCGGATTCAACACAGTAATTATTTATAAAAACTGACAGTTTTCTGATTATTTGAAGATTAATAAGTAGGTACCACATTGAAATGATTAAATAATAATTCTATAACTGATAATGTAATTGGGCACAACACCGTTGCAACATTCTATAAGTATCAAAGGCTGTGATGGACTGACCATGTGGAAAGCACGCCAAATGACAGGACACTGACAATCTTAACCAGGAGGGTCCCAGTGGAAGCGACCCAGAGGCAGTCTAGGATTTGTCAATAAGCCGTGTAGGCCGTGGCCTAGGTGGCAACTTGTAAGAAGGAGGAAAGGAATGAATTGTCCTAAACTTTTGAAAAGTATAAATCCGTCACTGCCAGGAGGAAAGGTGAAACTGTTTGGAAGAAGATTGTTGCAGGATGGGAAGAACGACTGAAAAAGGGAGCTTGGAGAAAGAGGGGTTGTGCCAAATTCCACCTTCACAAAAAACAATAGAAGTAAAGAATTACAGACCTTTTGCAAAGGTATTTTATTGAGAGTGATAAATGTATTACAAATGGTATAACAAAAACATAACTTATATCAATAAATAACTCTAATAATCAGTCTCCAAACAAATCAGTTATCAATCAGCCATTTTTTAAGCTGGCCATCTTGTTTTCCTTCATCTTGTGGTACTGCTCGGCTAGTTCCTGAGCGTGCGCACCAACGAAGAATAGGAGGTTAAGGCCAATTGCGAAGAGTGCGAGGAAGATGACTCTCTGGGTCCAGTTCCATGGGTTGAATAAGGCGTAGATCCAACGACCTGTTGAGTAGTATGTTCCCAGGAATCTGGAAATAAAGTTTTAAAAATAATTAGTAACTGGCGGAACATGATTGAAAATGAAAACAAAAATACTTTGTATTTACCTAGTCTAGTATAATAACTCCCAGACTTCACGAGTCTCTAAACCATTTCTTTATAATAATTTATTTATAATAATTTCTTTATAATATCGAATAAAGGAAAATACCACTAATCAGCTCAATCGCTCATTAATATCTAATAATATAAACATTAATTTATCAACGCACTTTGTTAATAGACTTATTATAGAAGCTAAATTGCCTAATGATCTTAAATGTGCTATTATTAGACCTATATACAAAGGAGGAAAGCACTCAGAAATAGGAAACTATCGACCTATAAGTATCTTGCCTACACTGGAAAAATTTTTTGAAAAATATATTTCCTTAAAATTAAATAATTACTTAGAAAAATTTGGCATTAGAGACAAAAAACAATATGGCTTTCAAAAGAAAAAAAGTACAGAGAATTTATTACAGGATTTTTCAAATTATATTAATAATGAATTAAACCATAAAAGACATGTTTTAGTACTATTTATCGATAACTCCAAAGCATTTGATACAATTGACCCACAAAAATTATTAAAAATCTAAGAAGCAATTGCAATTAGAGGAAACCTACTTAATTTGTTTAAAAATTATTTATTTAATAGACATATCTGTGTAAAAATATAATAAAAAATGAGTAGGAGGAAAAAAATTTGTGCTGGAGTCCCGCAGGGGTCAATTTTGGGACCAACCCTATATATTATATTTGTATCAATAATGAAAAAACTATTTAAATATGTAAAACACGTGTTTTATGTCATATGTACACAACCTGAATACGATTAAAAAAGGAATCATAAAAACCATATTGAAAGTACCAATTAGAACGCCTTCAATTGAATTTTTAAATAGCTTTGACGTACCAAATGTGCAGCAAATATATGCCAAAAATATATTATTCAAGCTTTTCAAAAATAATGAATCTTCTACTAGACCGAGTATGCATAACACTAGATCGAATAAAAATGATATAAAAAATATTCCAAGTTATAAAACCACATTCGGACAAAGAAACTATACATACTTTGCAACAAAACTCCATAACATCCTTCCCCAAGACTTAAAACTAATAAAAAATCTTAATGAATACAAATCAAGAATAAAAATACGGCTGAAAGAGGTCAATGAAAAAACCTCAAAGAAGACACTAAAAACGACATAGAAGACAAATAAACTATATTTAAATAACTTTAGTCCGCCTCGACACAGGACCCCCTAGTGAGGAGGACTTAGAAATACAATATTTTATACTAAATTTCACCATTATATTTTGTATGTACAATTATTTTTTGTAGTCGCTAAAATAACAAAATAAAAAAATAAAATATATATATATATATATATATATTTGTGTAACGCATACTTTGAGCCTAATTATATACACTTTTATACACTTTTTTTTTTTCGCCATTTTGTTGCAGCCGCCCTTAAAAACCACCCCCACACAGCTATATACGTCTATGATGTTCCGTTTTAAATATATATCGAAACATATATCTAACGCATAGTTTGAAGACATTTCGATTTTCGATATACACGATAGTTTGGGGACTGTCCTCAAACTATGCCTTATGTATAAACTGACTCGTGGTCTCAAAGAATGCATTACACAAAGAGGTGTTTCGTGTATGTAAAGCATACTTTGAGACCTACGGTAAGTAGGAAACTACTATTGCAATAATGAAAAGTCATTATAATCTTGTCGCTAGATGACTCTAATAATTATGATGATAAAAAATGTCTAGTTTCGTCCTCAAGTCAAATCTTTCAATTAATATATACCTACACAATTTGAAATTAATCATAGGCTTGCAAATTTAGAAACCCTTTTTTTCCTTTCTTAGATAGCTACAATGTTTTAACCATAGACATATGGCATGGAAGAGTGTCGACTGTCGCCAAGCATAGACTGTACTTGTAATTCTTGGCCATTTTTTTTTGTTTCTGATATGGGTATATTTTTGCTTTTTTATAAGTCTACTTAACTAGTCGATTTAACCAATAGACCTAATATATGAATAAATTAACATGGTATATTAAGAACAAACTTTAAAATGTTAAATAAAAATAATATTTTGCTTTGAAATAATTCAATAAAAATAATATTTTATATTTTGCTTTGTGCAAATAATTATCTCTAATGCACAGACGCAATATGGGCTAGCTGTGTCTGTTCTACAGATATTTCAATGGAGCCTTCTTTAAGGAGCTTGCAGCATTGATCCCCGGTGCACCGGTACACGTGCGTGCAACTCAACGGACGCCAGCAGAACACCCTTTCACAGTTGATGTTGACTTTATGAGAATGGGTCGTTTCTTCGACTCGTTTTTGTGTAAGTCGGCTCGTATGTGGAACGAGCTACCGGTATCTGTTTTTCCTCCCTCATATAATCCGGGCCTCTTCAAGTCCCGCATTAACAAATCCCTTCCTACAGCCCCTATCTTAACCCGCCTCACAACGCTGCCCAACCGGGTGGTGACATAGTTCCCCTGTCTATACAATGGGGGCTCTCTTGTGAGGTGTCACATAAAAATAAAAGTTTTGTATGATTTTTTTTATACATAGGTAACATTAATAAATGACTTTTTTTAACATTAACTCCCCGGCCCGGAGGAAATAATTTCTCTCAGGGCCTATATCATCTTTGGGGATGCTGTGTGGAGGGTCATTTTGAGGAGAGGCAGGAGGGAACATTGGCCTTGAAGAGACCCATGTTGTAGGAGGGAGGAACCACAGAGGTCGGCAAATCATTCCGCAGCCGAGCTGATGAACCCGGAACGAGTCGTAGAAGCGACCCGTTCTCGCGTGACAAATTTCAACCGTGTACATATGTTGGGCGCGCGTTTCCCGACTATTTGCCGGTGCAGGTCAAGGGTTTTTTGGAGCTCCACACCAGAGGTGGCTGCCAAATTCATTTATCTGCGGGCCCTGTACAGAAGGCCTTGTAGGCCCGGCTACTGAGAAGCTGATATATATTTTGTTATTAATTTGTTTAAATGTATATGTAAATGAGGGTACCCGGTACACCACACAACCCAGAACTTCGTCCCAATTGAATATTGATACAAAATTAGGAGTAGGGAGTGGGGCAAGGGGCAAGCCCCCCGAAAATCGTCACATTCCAAAAATCAGTTTGATATACCGTTCCCGCATTGCGCGAACTATCAGATATTGAGCTGATAAGAATTATAAAAACAGATACTTCACTAGTTCACTTTGATCTTATCCAACAGGCCGAAGAAGCTAGGAAATTTTGGGTTTAAACTTACCTGCTGAAAGCGTTCGTGTGCGAGATGCGAACGGAAGTGGCGCCATCTTTGAACGGCAATATATATTATAATTTGTATCGAGATTTTTTGTCGAGTTGTTTTAACTATAATATACATATATATGTAAGTAGGTATATGGGAAGGTCCGATGCTCTGCTCTGTAGGGAACCCGCTTGCACAGCGCGGGTGTAAACTGTGCAACCTAAAGTTTAAGTTTAGACTTACGGATTTAAATACCTACTTCGTTTGTGTGAAAGCACTATGAAATAATAAATGATTTTACTTCAATGGCAAGCCAGAGATTCATTTATTTATTTGACTGTGTATGTTTGACTGTTTGAAACCCGGCGTGCGCAAATAAATTTAATTTGTTTAATTTGTGTTATTTCACAAATTCTTAATTTAAAAATAGTATAAAGTATATTTGCGGCACGTTCCAGAGTGGAAGATACTCACAGTATCGCCCTGGTGTAAGGTCACCATTCAGAATTGAAACGTTGCTTGAAATGGCTTTAGCCGTGTTTAGTGACCAGATCTACTTCCCAACCTTCCTCTTCCCCATCTCTTTCCCCTCACCGCTACCTTCGTTATGAATTACGACTCTCGTCCTGAGATACCTATGACATATTACAGCGCCATTAAGGTGATTTTTTCATAAAACGGCGCTATGCGAGATATCAAATTATTATTATTATCTAATAAATACCAGTTAATTTTATATTTTATATCTATGTTTTAATTATTTTTCTTCTTCTCTTTTTTATTCAAAATATGTAGGTATGTTAAAATTTTACAAATGTATAATATTATGTGCATCCTTTTTTATAATTTTTTTTAGTATGTAATACCACACTACCACACGCTCTCGTCTGGAGCCAGTGCGACTATGGCATCCCCAATTGGGGTATGTTGTGAGGCTCAATGTAGCGGGGAGGGGAAAGAGATGGGAAAGAGGAAGGTTGGGAAGTACCTGGCTATTCAGATCTGGTCACTAAACACGGCTTAAGCCATTTCAAGCAACGTTTCAATTCTGAATGGTGGTCTTACACCAGGGCGATACTGAGAGTATCTTCCACTCTGGAACGTGCCGCAAATATACTTTATATTATTTTTAAACTAGCTGACCCGACGAACTTCGTACCGCCTCAGTATCAATAACTGTTGAATTAAATTCAGTTTTTGTTATTAAGTTAAAAATTACACAATGATGCAATTATCGATGCGCAACTGTCCATGTTCTGTTTTTGTCAGTATCAGAGATGGCGTTGTATACCGATTTATATTTTTTATGATTTTCTTACTTTTCCACTTACTTACGGGAATTTGGGAGGCGGGTACGGGTGCCACCGCCCCGGGAACCATTTATTGGATAACCAACACCTCTGCAATAGGTGAACCCAAGTGGTTCGCTACGTTAAGTGATTTAGCAGAGGTGCCCGGGTTCATGGGGTGACGTTTGTCCGGGTCTTGGCGACGGATGCGTCTGCCCACCTGCTTCATGGCGGGCCGGATCGAGAGAGACTGGTTGAGGGAGAATTTTTGACCTTTCCAGCCGGACTATCTTGACCCATTGCTTTACACCGCAGTAGGAGCGATGGATTTGATGGATACATACGTCCGTCACTCCCAGACACACTGACCCCCAGACTCCTACCAACGCCTCATACCCTTTTCCTTCCCAGAACTTCCTATCCTCCCCTTCCTTCACACAACATCCCCTAAGATGACATAAGTCCTGAGAGAAATCATTTTCCTTAGGGCTTCCTGTGCGTTAAACTACATTTATTTTCAGAGATTTATTATAATTATTGTATTTTTCCTTTGGAAGGGTGCAGACATACGTTCGCCGTTTGTCTCATTTTCGGCTATTGAAATTTAGTGTGTAAGAAAGAGGGGCAACATTACACGATTAAGAACAAATGCAAAACAATTAGCGCATTGACATTTGACGTTTTTGAATTTTTGGAATTCACGCACAGTTTAATATTATAGGTAGATACTTATCACAAAATGCCCGCAGCTCTTTCAAATATGAGAATTCGTTCCATACAAAATGTATGGGGAAAAGAATTTTCTTAATAACTATATTTTTGGTTAATTTTTGTGATGTTTTAATAGTTATTATCCTTTCCGGGTCGGAGACAAATCCAACAAATCAAAGATCATCAAAATCGGCCCCGCCGTTCTCGAGTTATAAATAGTGTAACTAACCCGACTTTGTTTTATATATTACGATGAGGAATTTGTAAAATAACACAAATTAATCAAATAAAATGTATTTGCGCACGCCGGGTTTCGAACCACTTACCATTACCGTTTACCACTCGGCTATGGAGGCCGTCAAACTACTAAACCTGTACTAAACTGTAAAATGAGGAATTTGATTCAGGTGATCGTGCCATACTTCCTCTATCTTCCCTGACTTGTATCGCAAATCAATCTTCCGTATTATATAATCTCCTGAAATAAGGTAGACTGGGGACGATTGAAACAGGTTATGATTGAAACATCTCAATTTACTCGAAAACTATAATACCTAAGAGTGTGACACAACACTCGAAACTCCATCAGGTGTGTTGGGATGTTTCTACAAAAGCTCACTAGTCGGCGAGTGACTCAATCGTGCATAGGAGACATTATTGGATTTCGCACTAAAAAGTAAATAGGTATTTAAGACATTTTTGTTTTTCTTATAACTCATTTTACTCTCGCAGCTTGACGAATGTTTCATTACACTATCTTCTTTATCTATTTATGAGTATTTATAATGCATTTGCGTGGCGTTAATGTCTATTTGAAAGGCTTATTTTTGACTTTGAAGTAGAAAATGCAGCGTGGGGATGTTTGAAACAATTTGTGTGGGGATGATTGCAACGTTTCAATCATAACCATGTTTCAATCGTCCACACTGAGAGAAAATTTAAAAGTTATAATGAAAAGAGGTCAGAAATTCAAATCATTATGTATTATTCAAAAAAGTCATAAAATCATTATGTATTAAAGTCTAGATGTACTTCTGTGATCTTGAATAGTGAACTTCTGTGATTTTGGATGATGAAGTCGATCTCATTCGACCACATTCAACGTCACACACCCTCACGTGACAATTTCGTAATAACATATCTTTATTGATTTTTTTAAAATTTATAACTTTTAAAAAATCAACGTTAATAGTATACATTGTTTTATCAATTATGTAAGTACAAAAAGTTAACAACAGAGAAAAAAAAAATGAAGAAAGTATGTTTCCCTTCTCAAGAAACTGAGATTGCAAACTACGCTACAAAAACAGCCGACATTTACCTATTTCGGGCTATCTTCAAAAGATTTAAGACAACTGGCATTTGATTTGACCACACGGTACAACCTGGCACGGCCAGATTCACGGCACAAAAATGGGACGGCCGGAATAGAATGAAAAGGTGCACTGCAATCGGAGGACAAAAATATTAAAATAATCACCCTTCACATTGATAAAAAAAGTGCTTCGTAGTCCCCACTCTTGTCTACTTTAGTTTTTTGTATGTTTCTCTTCTACCGCGTGGGAATTACACATATTTTTTCGATTTCTTAATTCTTGAATTTTACACAGAAAAAATGCTCTCCATTCAGAGGTAAATTCTACATTGTTATGATTGAAACAGTGTGATGGTTGAAACAAGCACTTTTGTATGAAAGCAAAAAACTTATTTTTAATACCGTTCTATTCTGCTCCAGGATAATATCGCAGTAAAACTATGTTGATTATGCCAAATACTCATAGTTAGTATAACTAAGAGCACTTAAATACAAATAATAAAAAATATATTTCAAGACAATTTATGTTTATAGTTTTTAAAATACTTGTGATTTGTTTAATCACTATTCGTGATCTCATTGAGTACTGTTTCAATAATGAAAATGTTTAACATTGATTAAAATTACTCCAATTATTCCAAAGATATTTAGAGTGTTTCAATTATCACCACATACTGTTTCAATCGTCCACACTATGGGGATAATTGACAGATTTCCCCATAGTCTTTAAGTGGTTATTGTAGCTTACCTGTTCGAGTTGTGGCCATCCAATAAATTTAATTTGATAACTAGATAGATCATAGAACATCTAGTGTAAACATCTTATCCATAAATACAAAAGAAATATTACTACACCTAGTTAAAGTAAAAGTGTTTCAACCATCCCCAGTCTACCCTACCTTTCTCCGCTCTACATGTCCAAATTATCGCGTTAAAAAGGTAGGTTAAAAAATGTGTAGATATTATTCTGTTTTATTTAAACAATACGCAAAATTAAGTGATTTAAAATTTTGCATATCCCTGTACAAATATAACAATTTAAGGGTTACGGGAATAAGTTTGGGAAACGCTGTATTAAATAATATGTCTCCAAATCATTCGGGCTACGCGTGATCGACTCACGGTGGGGTCTCTATATTGTTACTCTGAGGGTGGGGTCTGTTTTTTGCTATCGCACTATGATTTATTTATGCAAGTTCCTGGCCAAACTTGATTGATTTTCGTATTCCACAAATTAGTTATCCTGAATTAATATGCAAAAATGCTTTAATTAGTGGCTACCGATCTCGGATTGGTAACATTTCAAAGTAGACATGTTCACTCTGTCCTCTTCTAAAAAAAACCTTTCCATGGCAAATTCACCCAAAGACGACGTAGGCCCTGAGGGAAATTATTCAGTTACTGTGAAAAATAAAAAATATGCTCTAACAAGAAACAAATGGACAGATGTGTTGTACTTACTAATGTACCTAAAGTAAATGTTTTTTTTAGATTTTTCATGATTTAAATTTAAAGTATCGAATGTCTTCATAGTATTTTTTTTAATTGCGGTTAAATATATTTTTTTAACTGTGCTGTTTATTAAAATGCGCTCAATATAAATATTAAAAACAACTATTTGAAATGTTTTTTATTTGTTTAAAATGTTTATAAAAATGAGTTCTCTCTCCGTCAAATCATTTTTATTTTATTGCATTGAACAGTCTTTATACAATCATATTTGAGAATGTAAGAAATTTGACCAACAAAATAACGACTTTCAAAATCATATGAAAATATTGGCCAAGAAATTTAAAAATATAATCACTGTGCGCCACGCCGGTCTTATTTTAGCATTTATTAGCATTCGTTTTTGGCGTGATAATGTCGTGGAATCACGTGATAATGTCGTGGAACGTTTGGATGTTTCACGGCTGCTCGGGTCGACTCAATACCCACATATTTTCTATGGAAGTACCTAGATGCTTCAGGAACACACTTGTCACATGTAGCGTCGCGTGTATCAAGTGTGATTTTTTTACTGTTATACCTACCTGTACAAATTTATTTTCACCAACCAGAGAAAACCAGAAATATGTCATTTTTAAATCAGATTTTAGACGTATGACAAAAAATTATAAATAAACTGATTTCGAAAGATTGTTCTTTTTTCTAGCATAGTTATGTTTTAAATTTTGAGAAAAAATGTTCATTTTTAGTATAATAAGGTTATACCATAGGTCGTTGGCAGATTTGTTAAATATTCAAAAAATATTTTGCATTATACAACACCCATTTCAAATCATATAATTATGCAGTAAAATAAATCAATACATTATCTAGCATACTTATGTTTCAAATTGTTAATTTTATTTTAAATAAAAATATTAAAAAATATATACGTACATGTGTTTCTTGGCGAAAATTTGTCAGTTTGTTTATTTATTTGCGCACTTACAAACGAATATATTTCAGATTTTTTTACATACTTATTTTGCTAAGACATTATTGACAAATCATAAGTAATTTTGATAGAAAAATAATTTTAGAAAGTATTTAATATTAATTAATTTACAACTTCGCATTTCACCATTTTTCTCATAGCGCGAAGAACAAAAATGAAAGCTGTCATTAGTCATTAGTCATTCATTAGTCATTAGACTCATTAGTCATAAACATAATCATAGAGTTATACCTACTATAGAGGCGCTAAGCCATACAAATGTTTTCGAAATCAAAGATGTTCGAAATTAGTCATGTGTGTTACAGATAATAATATATATGATTTAACAAACAGATTGGGATGGACTCATCAAGTGGGATAGGAAGACGGCATAACTGTAGAAGGAGAATTGGGAAGGGAACGAGCGTGTTCTTTGTCAATAGGGAACAATCTTAGTATAGGACTTTTATGGAATTTTTATACATGTAACTATTTTTAGTAAAGTATTATACTGCCCTGAAGAAGCTACGGTTGTAGCGAAACCCGGTCGGCATAAAGTATAAAAATAAAAGTGGTGTTTACAAAGTTTTGTTTTATTTTAAATTATAATGTCACATCACTGCTTCATAATCTTCATATGAACAAAAATCTTTTTCGTTCCCAGAACTACTCCTTCTTTTCCCTAAAAAGACCCATCACACAGCATCCCAAAAGATGACAAAGGCATTTAGGGATTTTTTCTCAGGTGTGGAGCTAATGTAAGAAAAAATAAAAAATTAACCAATAATTACACAGATCAACAAAATTAATATGTTTTTGATACGAGTATCTCTGCGGATTTTTATATTTTCAAGTACCCAGTTTACGGATATCTTCATGAAAGTACTGAATTGGCTCTGGTTTTTATGATTTTGGCGTATCTTATAACTTTATTACATAGTATCATTGACGTATAATAGTATAAATCAAAGTCGCTACCGCTGTCTGTACGCTTATATCTTTTAAACTACGCAACAGATTTTCACACGGTTTTCACCAATAGATAAAGTGATTTATGAGAAAGGTTTAGGTATATAATTTGTCAAGGTTTTGTGTAAATTGGTGAACACAGCGAGCAGCGGGCTGTCAAGCGGGTAGTGTGGATTTGACATTTATGCAAATTAACAGATGGCATTGGTAATAAAGGTTAGGCAATGGCGTTATTAAAGTAGATGGCGTTGTGTTGACTTAACACGTTGGGGTCTTGGCTGCAGATGCTTTTTTGCAACTTCAGTATTTCAAACATAAATATATCTGTTTTAAAAATCGTTTTGGTTACATTCAAAAAAAAGAAGCACGACAACAAGTATTTAAAAATGATATAATTAAACAGGCGGTTAATAAGATATCAATGAATAACTTCATAATTATTATGTACAGTTCATGCGGGATGCAGCGAGAGCCGAATTGTGGCCCTTCGTTTTATTACTGTTACATCGGCCATATATCACGTGCCGTCCGAGTGTGCCACGCGCCACGCCACCTCGTAGAAAAGCGCGGCCCGGGCCCGTTTGAACAATGCTTTTACAGCGTGTCAATTTACAAAATTATATTTCTACAATGAAAGGGGTGTTTACGCATTTAATTATTTATCATATTATAAGTTAATAATATTAGTAAAAAATAATTGTTACGCAACAAATATAATTATTTTTTATCAATATGTAATTATATTTATTGCGTAACATAGGTAATACACGTTTATTCTCAGGTAAATTAATTTTTTAATTTAAGTTTATCGGTTTAATTATTCTGTAAACTGTCATTCCTATTTGTTTTATTTTAGGGAAATCAACACAGGTTAGGTACATAAATCAGTTAAGTATAAAATTGAAGGTAATCACAAAAAGCAATTACATATAGATTTCCCCGTGGGTAATTATTACACATGTTTAATAAGAAGCAATAACCGACTTTGTTATGTGACATTAGTAGATGCGGGAATGGGTACCGCCGCCCCGGGAACCTTTATTGGATAATCAACACCTCTGCCATAGGTCACCCCGAGTGGTTCGCTACGTTTGGTGATTTAGCAGGGGTGCCCGGGTTCATGGGGTGAGGTTTGTCTAGGTCTTGGAGGCGGATGACCAGGACGCACTGAACCCCAGATTCCTACCCACCCCGGTAACCCTTTTTCTTCCCAGAACTCTCCTCACCTTCCTTTCCTTAAAAAACCCTCCACACAGCATCCCAAAAGATGACATAGGCCCTGAGGGAAAGTACGTGGATTTTATTACAAAGCTATTGCCGGGTTGTCCGCCCCCCGCAGATCCTAGCAGCAAAAACTGCTAGTTAGGTACTAACTAACTAACTAACCATCACGCCGTTTTGCGGCAGGGGTAGGCAGAGAGGACGGACCGCCAAACGACTCGCTCTTGGCACACATTCATTGCCTCGTTCACATTCATACATCGTCTCATACATGCTCTTCTATTATTCTGACTCTTGACATGGCCCGACTCAAGTATCTGATTCACTTGGTCGTGCCATGTCTTTGAGCATCCTCTTCTTCACATTTGCATAATTTATTCTCTATACATTTCTTTCCTCGTTCATTCGCTTCACATGCCCAAACCACCGGACCGTCCCTTTCTTAATCTTACACATCACGCTTACATCGGTCTTGCATTCTTTGCGGATCTCCACATTTCTCACACGATCGCACATGGTTTTACCACACATTGGCCTCAGGGATCTCATTTCTACCGCATGCAGTCTACTTTCATCCTTCCTCTGCCAGTTCCATGCCTCACTGCCACACATCAGTGTAGGTACAAGCACTCCGTTATGGACGGCTAGTTTCGCTTCTTTTGACAGTTTTTTGTTGGTGTCAACGGCGTTCAATCATCCATTTATAGAGTTACCTGCATTCACCCTTCTTTCAATATTTTTATCAACCTTCTCATCTCTCGTAACTGCTAGTTACTGCTTCTAAAAATGCAGTGGGAGGGATAGATTCATACACCCGTCACTCTTAAACACTGACCCTCAAACTCCTACCCATACCCCTTATAAATTTCACTTTCCCATATCTTTTTCTTCCTCCTTTCATAAAAAGACCCTCCACATAGCATCCTCAAAGATAACATAGGTCCCAAAGGGAATTATTTTCCCCAGGTCCTCCTGTGTTAAAAAAATCATTTCTAAATAATAAAAAAATGTATTTTACGCTTATATTTTTTCTGAAGTACACAAAAAACACAATTATTTTTCTACTCAAAAAACGATAGGAAACGTTCTAATTTAACAAATAATGCATTTTTTGGGAATACTTAATGAAAAATAATTTGTTCTTTTCCCCATCTCCTTCCCCCTCCCGACTTGCTTCAGCTTCACAACATACTCGTACGTATCCCAATTGGCTCCAGGCGGTTGGGAGCAGTTGTGACTCTTATGTTTGTAGGTATTTACAAAAAAACATCAGAGTGTTCGATTCACACGCGATAGACGAGAAATCTTCTAAAAACTTATGTAAGTAAACAAGAGTGGGGAGGCTACCGAAGTACCGCACAAAGAGGAGACCGATTATACTTTCTCATTTTCTCGCAAGCTAACTCCTATAAATGGATGTGTCTGTCTCTTTTTAATGTCGCTATTTTTTATAAAATATCCTATATTATAATGTTGTCATACGAAAAGCTTCGGTTTCGTTGTTCGGTAATAACATGATGCTCGTAGTACATAGAGTTATACTATATGTATATCTTTGTCGTAGTATAATATTGCTTCATGTTCCATAGTTTTTTTTAATGTGAATACCGCACAAGAGTCCCACGTGCTCCCGCCTGGAGCCAGTGAGACTATGGCATCCCCAATTGGGTTATGTTGTGAGGCTCGAGGTAAGTGGGGAGGGGAAGGAGATAGGTAGAGGAAGGTGGGGAAGTACCTGGCTATTCTGATCTAGTAACAAAACGACTAAAGTCATTTCAAATTAGCTTGGGGGTTTGGGTACCGCCGTCCCGGGAACCATTTATTGGATAACAAAGACCCATACAAAGGCCACTCTAAGTGTTTCGCCATGTTTGGTGACTTACTCGTAGCAGAGGACCAAGGGCCGCCAAGGGGGTGAGGTTTGTCCGGATCTTGGCGGCTGATGCTTTTGCCCACCAACTCCGTGGCATGCCGGATCAGGACAGACTGGTGGAGACAGACCTTTTGACCTCTCCAGCAAACTCTCTCGGTACATCGCCTTGTATCGCAGTGGGAGGGACAGATTCATACATACGCAGCTGGTGAGCAGACACATCCGCCACCAAGACCCGGACAAACCCCATCCTATGAACTCGGACACCCTGCTACGTAAGCTGACTTTACGTAGTGAATCACTTGGGGTAACCCATTGTAGAGGTGTTGGTTATCCAATAATTGGTTCACGGGGCGGCGGTACCCATACCCGCCAAAAGTATGAGGGGTTGGGAGGATTTTGGGGGTCAGTGGGTCCAGTAGTGACGGACTTGTGAATCCATTCCTCTCAATGCGGTGCAAGTCGATGGGTCAAGAGCAAGAGAGTTCGGCTGGAGAGGTCAAAATTCCCTCCCTCCCTCCCCACAAATAATGTCGGCTAACACATCCACCGCATCAAGAAACAGACAAACATCACCCCATGAACCCGGGCATCTCTGCTAAGTCACCAAACGTAGCGAATCTTTTGGGGCGGACTATGGCAGGGGTGTAGATAATCCAATAAATGGTTCCCGGGGCGGTGGTGGCGGTGCCCATGCTGGTCTACCAAATTGAAAATACGTACCTACCTATTATATTTATAATATTTCCAAATATATTTATTACTTGTTAGGTAAGTAGGTAGGTACCTACCTGTTAATTCTACTCATTGTTTTTTTTTCGAAATTATCTTTTATGTTAGAAGAAGTACAATACAATATGTTACAATAATATATTATTAATTCTTATTATTAATAATAATTATACTACCGTAAGAATTCTTCTTCTGCAACGGAGCACGGAGTCCTTCCGCAGAATATCACGTGTTATTTGAATGTGCCCTGTCTAGCTTCTGAAGGCACCGCGTAATAAAGGTCGCCTATCTACAGTTGAAATGGTACGTTTGAAACAAACTTTCTGCTCGCCTTGGACCGGATGCGTGAACAACAACAGAAAAAATATGCAAAATATATTATACAGATAATAATAATAATATGACATTTGTGCGCAGTTTTGTATTATTTCACTTCAAGTGCGCTCTACTGTGATTAACTTTAAAATATTTTTTTATTTTTATTTTTAACTTTGTGAATAAAAATAAAAATATTCATCCTAGACTTGCAGAAAAGGTCAATAGATTTTTTTTTCTTTATATGAGTTCCGCACAGGAGGCCATGAGGAAAATAATTTCCCTCAGGGACTATGTCATCTTTGGGGATGCTGTGTGGAGTTTTTTTTAAGGAAAGGAAGGAGAGGAGAGTTCTTGGAAGGAAAACTTTTTAAGGGGTGGGTGGGAATCTGGGGTTCGGTGTGTCCTGATCATCCGCCTCTAAGACCTAGACAAACCTCACGCCATGAACCCGGGAACCCCTGCTAAATCACCAAACGTAGCGAACCACTTGGAGTGACCTATGGCAGAGGTGTTGGTTATCCAATAAATGTTCCTGGGTCGGTGGTACCTGGTACCCTAATTACGCCTCTCAAATTGTATGTATTAAATGTCGATGTCGCATATTAAAAATCTAGATAGCATTTAGTTCGGGTTGAATCTTGCAATAATTTTTTTTTTACATGAGCTCCACACAGGAGGCCCTGAGGAAAATAATTTCAATCAGGGCCTACGTCATCTTTGGGGATTTTGTGTGGAGGGTTTTTTAACTCTTCCGCAGCCAAGTGGGGCCGAAGGTAGTACCCAAAATTACTATCCTCCTTATATCAACTAAAATACTTGAAATATTTTGATAAACCCTGGCACCCCTGTTAATCACCAAACGTAGCAAGCCACTTGGGGTGACCTATGGCAGAGGTGTTGATTATCCAATAAAAGATTCCCGGGGCGGCGGCACCCGTACCCGCCTCCCAAATTCCTGTAAGTTGAAAAGGTAAGAAAATCACAAAAAAATATAAATCCATCCACAACACCATCTCTGATACTGACAAAAATACGGATAGTTGCGCGTCGATAATTGCTTAATTGTGTAATTATGAAATTTTATTAAGTTATTGATTCTGAGGCGGTACGAAGTTCGTCGGGTCAGCTAGTTTATAATATAATAAGGCTGTCCAGTGTCCAATCATTAAGTCTTGCATCCAGATTCCTACTCACATCTTTCATACCTATTTCCTTCCAAGAACTTCTTATCCTTTCTTTTTATTAAAAAGACCCTCTACCCACGTATTGTTATTTCTTTTTAGTTCTGTTTCCTTTCTATTAGTGTAAAGGAAGAGAAATAATTAAATTTTAAATTTTATTGTTTCTATTTCTATTATTACCATGTTACACGATTGATGTAAATGCTTCAAGGGCGTAAATAATTAAATAAATTATAACATCGTCAAATGTGATAGAGGCCACTGGGAAAATTATCTTACTCCGAGCTTGGGTGAAGATGGGTTAAGGAAAACCCTGCGTACTTAGTGAGATAAGGTGAGAGGCAAATCTAAGAAAAGCTAGGAGTCCTACGTCCAAATTTGGATGTCAAAAAGCTTATGAAGAAGTAAAATCTATGAACAAACTTGGAGTCTACGTCCAAAGTTGGATGTTAAAAAGTATATTAAGAAGTAGGAGACAGAGTTTGGTTAACTTACAAAGTTCCAGGCGGAAAAGAAACGGTAGGAAAATTCATGAATCTGCATCAGTTTTTCGTTGTTGGACCCCTTCAAGTCCACCATGGCCAGAGCCGTCAATGTCACCAGGTGATGGATGAGGGCCAGCGAGTGGAACCACAGACGCTTTCCAGCCGCCATCTGAACAATAATACAACATGTAAGTATATTATCTTGGGTGTGTTCAGTGTGTTGTTAATTGGGGTACCAAGTCTCAGCTTTATGGGATTTGAGGTTTGGAATAACATAGAAATTCCTTTTGACCTTCTGATAGAAGTGATCTTTTGATAGTAGAGTCCATAGAGCTACAATTATAGGCGCGTTTATCAAGGTCTTGTTGCTGCATGACGGGCCGGATCAAGAGAGACTGATTAAGGAGGTCTTTTGACCCTTCCAGCCAGAATCCCTCAACCCATCGCCTTGCACCGCAGTTGAAGAGATGAATCCATACATCCGTCACTCCTGGACACCTGACTCCCAGATTCCTACGCACCCCTCATACCTATTTCCTTCCAAGAACTTATTTTTCTTCCTTTCCTTAAAAAACCCTCCACACAGCATCCCCTAATTATTAATGAAATTATTTTCCTCAGGGCCTCCTCTGTGGAGCTAATGTAAAAAAAAAAATGTCATGTTAGTGGACTGCTAATTTGCTTTTTAAAATATACGAGACTGTTTGCGTAGCTATTTATACAGTCAAATTCAATAGTATCTATTATACAGGCGACACATTCGAGTCAGTGAATTGAGATAATCATTCGAGACAGTGTATTGAAGTTGGCAATATTGTTATTAAATAATTCAATATTTCTATTTTTGAAACTGACAATTCATGGTGAATTTCCATTAAAATATTTTTTTTTATTGGTGCCCTTTTTTACTCATTTAAAGTACGCTCTAGCGTGTGTAAATCGCACTTTATGGAACGCGCGTTTTTTAAAGTTACCATGGCAACATCAACAAATCAACAAAATGTGAAGTCTAAATGTCAACTTTTAACTATAAATCGGACAGGAATATTTTAAACGTCAAATAAAACATTACAAATGTTTCAAAATTTTATTCAAAGTTTACATTCTTTTTTACATCGTTTACATTCTAATTATTTAAATGGATGTGAAAAGAGCGGTTCGTATTATTTGAAATATTAATACCTCCGTTTTTTTAAATCGGAGGAAATGCTGTTCAAATTAATAGTATTCTCGGAAGTCAATGAGGCTGCACTTCCATTAATGGCAGTTCCAATAATGTTTGAAACATTCTTCTTATTTCTAATGCTCTCTTCCACGTAACCAGTCGCCACAGCTGCCGATTTCCATCCTACTTGTCGTTGGATTTGATCAATTGTCATGCCACTATTTGCCATAATGGTAGCGGATGTACGTCGAAACGCATGTCCTGTATATTTCTCAGGATCGTTTAATTTAAGATAGCGTGCGATTTGTAAGGGGCATGATCCAAATGTGTTAATACCAACCACTTGATTGGTGCACTTACCCTTATCATACCGTAAGAAAACCCTGTCTGTACTTACATTTTGGGGTCGCAATGATAAATATTGCTTCATCAAACGCACATTATTAATTGCACCACTGTCGGCAACAGTAAAACGTCGAGCCTTCACTGTTTTAGATGGTCGGATGATAATAATCAATACACTTCCTTCTTCTTTGATATCATATAAGCGTAAATCGCACAATTCACATCTTCTGCAAGAGCCAAAGATTCCGCAAATGGCTACCACCTTCAAAAATAAGTACGTAATGTCCGGTGCTTCCGTGAAAAACTTCCGCAAATCATCTTCTTTAAATACATACGCCTTCTTAGCAACGTCATCCTTGCTCATTGCCTTCATGAATGCATGCACTTTCACAAATGATTTTAAATCAACCCCTTTATTTATCCTCAACAGACATTGCAATTTCGAATGTATGGCCCACATAGTCGATGCTTTGTACTGTTCCGACATTTTCTGAAGGTAAGCAAGCACAACTCGTTCATCTACATCTACTACGTTTTGCTCCTCCATCCATGTTATGAACCTTTCATATTCTTTTTTATAAACGTCTTTGGATTTTTCAGGTATTAACCGCGATTCTGCTTTGGTATTTAAATTATCAATTTTAGAACTCATTTTACAACACACAATAACTAGTAAAAACTGTGATGTCAACTATTAATCTTATGTGACAGATTGCAAATTAATGTTTGTGTTTTTCATTTCAAGATATTGTGATGTCACATCACGAATTCATTAATAGTTCTTATTTCCAAATTTTTAATAATAATATCAATATTTATGTTTTCAAGGTGTACCAATAAAAAAAAATAGCGTAAAGTATTCGTGGATAACTGGTCTTTAAAACACTTGCTTTATTTCGAGCACTCGGCTACGCCGTCGTGCTCGAAAAATCGCGCGTGTTTTAAAGACCTGTTTATCCACTTATATTTTAATATACTAATAATAACGAATATAAAACTTTTTTCCACTTAATTTTACTTGACCGTAACCGGTTTCAGCTTGTCAAGACCATCAGACTGGTACAAATTATTCATAACTCACGGGTTATATACACAAATATAGGAGAGGGGGAGAAGGGTGGTTTTCAAGGATTTTATTCGAATACATGGGTTTTCTTACAATTGTTACTAAGTGGTCTTTGGCTGTCTAATTTCTAATTATTATGGTTTTTATGCAGTAGGCTTAATTACCTCGGGCTTGTAGCCTTACTTCGATGTTTTTTGGGAAAAACCTTACAAGTAATATGCATTCTAAATGACCTAATTTTTATTGTTGTCAAATCGTTATTATATTTATGATGATATGGAATTTATTATTGAATTTTGAGGGGGGCTATGTTTTACATTGGAATTGGAATAATCTTATTAAACTAACTAACCATCACGCCGTTTCCCCGCAGGGGTAGGCAGAGAGGATGGAACGCCAAACAACTCGGTCTTGGCACACACTCCTTGCCTCATTCACATTCATACATCGTCTCACACATGCTCTTCTATTATTTTGACTCTTGACATGGCCCGACTCAAGTATCTGATTCACTTGGTCGTGCGATGTCTTTTTCGGACGTTCCCGACTTCTTCTACACTTCACATTTGCGTAATATATTCTCCTTACACTCCTTTCCTCGTTCATTCGCTCTACACGCTCAAACCATCGGAGCGTTCCTTTCTTGTTCTTACTCATTGTGCTTACATCAGCCTTGCATTCTTTGCGGATCTCCGCGTTTCTCACACGATCATACATACATGGTTTTACTGCACATACGCCCCAGGGATCTCATTTCTACAGCATTCAGTCTACTTTCATCCTTTCTCTGCCAGTTCCATGCCTCACTGCCATACATCAGGGTAGGTACCATGACTCCATTATGGACGGCTAGTTTCGCGTCTTTGGACAGTTTTTTTGCCAACGGCGTTCAGTCCTCCACTAATAGAGTTACCTGCATTCACCCTTCTTTCAATATCTCTATCAGCCTTCCCATCTCTCATAAACATACTTCCCAAATAAACAAACTCATCAACCTGCTCCAAGTATTCATCGTTCACAACTATATTGCATACTGTTTTCATGTTTATTATTTTATTTTTTTTCAATTCTTAGATTCTTATATTTCTTGAAGAGATGAATCATTTAAATTTACTGAATTTAAAGTTAATATTCTTTATAAATAGAACGGCGTCATTTGCGCCTTGCAATTTTTACCCAATGTATTTTTAAATGTTTAACTAATGTATTTTTAAATGTTACCTGGCTATTTTAGACTTAAAGGCCTTGTATTTCATCGGAAGGGAAAAATTGTTATCTAAAAACCCTACTAAATTTGCATGTTTTGTCCACACTCAACATCAAACATCAATCTTTAATATTACTAAAAATCATCCTAAAAAAGCCCTACGACTATCCAACTATAAATGTTTTTCAAGATTTCCCGGTTCCCTCACTTACAAAAATCTATGACAAAATTGCACTATTACAAATACATAAAGATTTCTTTAGTAAAAATAATTTACCACAAGGAAAATATCTGTTGGAGGATTTACCGTGCCACTAGTGCGAACCACAACAGCTCAGCATCACTATGTATTTAAGGGTATAAAATTATTTAATAAATTACCCCTTGATATACGATCGGAAGAAAGCTACGAAAAATATTTAAAAAAAAATTAAAATATTCTAGTACCACCTCATAACTTAATTTATTGTATATTATATCTAGAAATATGTATTGCATATTTAGAAATATGTTTTTGCCTTATCAATACTTTAAATCATTTATTTTAACTAACCTATATTTTTATTACTTTTATCTGTATTTTCTCATAAAATCACTAATATTTTTTGTTAAATTACTAATATTTTTTGTTTTAATTTAAACAAATGTAATTTTTTTTTAGTTGTTCTCTCCTAAACACAAGCAGCTGCTTTATTAGGAGAGTGATTGAAATATGAATGTATATATTATGTTGTAAAACTGTAACCTTGTTATATTTTTAAATAAAAAAAATAAAAAAATCTTCATCATCAGAACTGGCAGCCCGACGGCCATAAATACGTACGTGTCTGTTTGTGTTATGTTGGAAGTGGAAAGGAATCGGTCATGTCCTTATTATTTGGAGCTCTTCCGCATTTGCCCTCGGGAATGAGGAAACCATGAAAAACCTTATCCGGGAAGAGTCGGCCGAAAGTCAACATGAAACTTGGCGGCCTTCAGTGATTTCAGTAAATGAAATCCTGCATCATTAACTCATTCTTCATACATACTTCGTTCATCTTTGACACGAGAGACTGTAGATCTTCCATACTGTTAGATATCAGCATAAGACAGGCAACATACTTTCAGATTACCCAATTTCGCGCCCAATCCCATCTCTTTCAATTAGCCTTGTTTAACACCCTTTGTGATGTCAAACCACCCCGTAAAATCGCCGTTCACCCTAATGCATGCAACGCTTCCCTCATATAGAGACGCAATTGCCTGTATGAGTTTCGTATTCACTCCATACTTTGACAATATCTTCCATAGCTTTTTCCTGTCAACTCGGTCGTATGCTTTTTGTAGATCAACAAAGGCACAGAAGAGTTTCTGGTTTTTTGCAAGAAACTTCTCAGTGAGCATACACAATGAGAATATCTGGTCCATGCACCCCCTTCCACTCATAAAAGCACCTTGCACATCCCATATTTTATATTTTGTTTCCATTCTTACCATTTCAATCAATATTCTACCATTTAGCTTGCCGACTGAACTAAGAAGGCTAATAGCCCTATGATTCCCACATTCCATACGTGACCCTTTACCTTTGTACAATGGCATGATTACAGCCCTTCTCCAATCTAATGGCGTGTAACCCTCCTCTAAACATTAGTTAAAAAGTCTGAAAAACCATTACAGATATTGTGTTTTTTTCTACAAATACATACATATAAATAATTTTTATTATTGTAGAAAGCAATCAATTTGTGGTTTGACATATTTAATAACATAAAATACTTTTTGTTAAAAAACCACGAGATTTTTAAATTTATGAACCTATCTATATTGGTTCATAAATTAATAAATCTCGTGGTTTGAAACAAAAAGTATTTTATTTTATTAATTTTGAATTATTTTTATTTAGCGTAAATTTTATATTTTACATTTTATCTGCATTCTTTCGAATTTTGTACTATAAATGGATGATTAATCCGTCTTCCATCGAACTTCAAAAAAAAAATTATAGAAGCCAACCGGTTTCGGATGGAAGATCTAAAAATAAATATTAACTGGAAAGAAACAGTAGAAAATATTTGCAATATTTTTAGCAAAAAAATATTGCTATACAATTCCAATATGATTTTTTTAGACTTAAAGATTAAAAAAGATCGGTAAATGCACTGCCATAAGTTCTAAGACATTATATTTAGTTTTGTTTAACTCCTCAGGTCTCGGGCCTATTTTGTCAAAAAATCACAATATTTACGCCTTGTAATCAAATTCAAATAAATGGAATATTTCTGAACGCATCTGAAATTTAAAACTGTTTTTGAAAAGTGATAAAAAAACGCTTTCAAGATTAATAATATTCGAAATGAAGATAAAATTTTTGAACGAAAAAAATTTTGCAAGCAAAGATAAAAAAGATGTTAAAATGGCTAACCAACGTTTTTTCAAACTAAAATTACTGACCGAAAAAAACACGCACACATATTTTTTTGTTGTTTCATGTGAAAATAATTGATAAAAATTTCATTATTATTTTTAATTGATAAACTAACGTTTTTTAAGACAAGATTTTTATGCATAGCACAAAGGGTAACAATTAATTTAAGCAATAATTATCAGCCTGAAACACTACAATAAGCAGTAGTTGAATGAAACACTAATATATATTGAATTATTTGGCGGGTGTTAGACAAGCCGACTGGTAGCTCAGTGGTAGAGCACCTGACCGGCAATCAGAAGAACACGGGTTCAAGTCCCGTTGGCGGCATGTATCTTTTCTCGAAAGATTTTTTCAATGTAGATGAGTGTTTCAGGCTGATAATTATTGCTTATTTGAATAAAATAATTGATAAAAATTTAATTAGTTTTATTATACTTTTTTCATATTGGGGTCGAAAATTTTGATTCCATTAATAATGTGTACATTTTAATTATTTTGTGGTTAATTTTTAGAATTGAATGTAAAGCGTTGTGTTATTTCTTCCTAACACCGTTTAAATCATATAGCTCACTATGACAGTAAGGGAGACACAACGATTTCTATGAGACCTATATGAGTTGTTCCGAAAAGCGAACAAATTAGCCTGAAGTATTAAATAAAAATACATAAATAAAATATGAACAAACGATCAGAATCTTACCTTTTAAGTTTTTATTGAGAATAAAGCGATAATTTCTTCCGACAGCTGAAGGATTTAAAAACAATATAAACCTCGAAAAACTTTAAATTCTTCAAAATATTAAACAAATTATTTTCAATGATCACTACTCCTTAGGCAGAAACAGAGTCTTACATTTGACAGTTATGAATTTTTTTTTTCTATGAAATATTATTTAAAATTTAATTTGCAAAACACATTGTTCTGCCAACGCAGTCGAAAGAGTACTGAATCAATATTCTGGTTTCCATAGTTTAAATTAGATAAAACACCTGTGAAGGAAGATGTTCTTAACTGTATGTCATGATCGGGATTGTATGATGGACTTTTTTGTATTTCAAATACTTTGTAGATTATAGAGTCATTTATTTACAAGACTTTTCAACTACAACTGGTAATTTTAATCAACACTAAAAACATTTTTAAAACATATCCCGACCCCCATAAATGCCTTTAAGGATAACCCTTTACAAAGGCAGTACCAATAAGATAGACCTTTTTTAAGGCCAATAGCCTTTTTATATCAAATCATAACAAAATCGAAACGGATATTACTTTGTTGATATTGAAGCAAAGTTAGGTCGTTAAGTAGGAATCCGAAACACCTATCAGCTGATTTTAACATAAAAATGCTAATAGCTAATTAAAGACCATTAAGTATAACAAGGTAACATAGATGTCACTAGTGACCCAATTCTTAACAGAAGATAAGCAAGAAAAAAATAAATAGGAAAATTCGTTGTTATCAAGTCTACAAAAGATTGACCTGGTTGGAACTAAAAGTGACCCCTGATCTTGATTCGAATTATTAAAAATTTGAATAATACGTGTTTTAAAAAAACTGTTGCTGTCACTGTCGGTTTTGTCAGATGAAGCACTCTTCCCTCATGAGGCCGTCTTCGTGAAAAGAGACCTGGGAAGACACGTTGTCGAACCGGAAGATATAGCTTAATTTCCAATGACAACTCTGGTGAACTTTATTAAGGGACTGGGCTGTTGTTAAAGGATTGAGGTAAAATGGGAGATAGCACAATGGGCCTATGGCCTAAGTGGTCACGGGAACTAATCGTAAACCGTCTCCGCAAAGAATAAAAATTTAAAAAAAAACTCCTATGAAGTAGTTTATCAAAAAAATCAAAAGTACCGACTCGCTCGACATTTATATTACATTAAAAATATAATTGCACTAGTGTCAAAATCCAGAGAAGAAAATGGGGAATACGTTTGTATGAAGAAAAAAACGCCGTCTGGTTTCCGTAACATGACAATATATATTTTACTCCCACGTTTATGTTATAATTATTATTGATGGAAAATGATGCTTATGTAATAAATGATAGAGGACTTACGAATTGATCCAAGCAACGCAATCCTTATACTGGATCTTAAGGGAGGTGCATGACTTAAATTAACCAATCGTTCCTGACATTATTTGGATTAAAAAATGTAGGTACTTAAATGAAATTTTTGTCTCCGGTGTCATTTTTAATGTTTTTTTTCCTATTTTTTTTCTACGAAACTTATGGGCATGGAGATAAGGGGTGGGGGAAGGGGAAGTAAGGAGGGGGAGGTTTGCTGGAGGGCGGAGAAGGGGGAATACGGGGAAGGTGGAAGGGGAACGCGGGAGGAGAGGCGGATTTTCAGGGGATGGGTAGACGCGGGAGTGGGGGAAGGCGGGGAAGGGATAGGGGTACGTGGGAGGGGAAGGGACGCGATAGGGGAACGGGGACCCAAGCGAGGGCTGACAGAGGATGAGGGACGAGGGAGGGGCAGAGTAATTTGTGAAAATCCTTGAAAATATGGCGTAGAACTGCATGACATGGAGCTGGGTTCTGTTGAAAAATAGTTCCTCCATTTATTCTAGAATTTAGTCACAAACCTGAAAAAAGTCCTCCAACCTCCAAATCGAGGAACTACTCTTTTCAAGGACTGTCGTTTAATTCTAGGTCACAGAGGTCACAGATAATTGAGTCCCTAGCAATAGAAATCTGTTATTAGATTAAAAAAAAGGTTTCCAGTACACAATTATTATTAGTCTTTGTTCTTCAATCTAATCGGGGTGTGACCCGGAGCCAGACCCCGGAACTTCTAATCGGTTCAAGTTTTGTGAGATATTGTAGCGACCTATTACAGCTTACGAGATTACAGCATGGGGCAGGTCATCACTGTCCCCTTTAACTCTTATTCGTTATGCTGTTTATCTCATCGAGGAATGTGATATCTTGCACTCAGTTTGAGATAAATTCCTACCACTTATCAAAAACTTTACCTCAGTTCAAAAAGTGATCTTGAAAAATGGATTTAGAAAGCAGGGTTTCGTTACTTTCCAGGACTAAAAAAAAATGTTAACATGTTCGTTGACCGAAAACTGTGAACAACTGTCAAAATCTGTATTTCAATGTCTTACAACACAGGACGGGTTGTTTAAAATAATTTGAACAATTCATCAAATATTTAATGTTAATTTTTTCGATTTGTGTAAGTTCTGTTATTATATAATCAGCACCTGTGCCATAGGTCACCCCAAGAGGTTCGCTACATTTGGTGAATTAGCAGGGGTGCTCAGGTTCGTCGAGGTCTTGGCGGCCGATGTGCCTGCCCACCTGCTGCGTGGTAGGCCGGATCGAGAGAGACTGGTTAAGGAGGTATTTTGACCTCTCCAGCCAGAATCTCTCGACCCATCGCCTTTGCACCGTGGTTGAAGGGATGGATTCAAACGTCCGTCACTCTTGGACACACTGACCACCAGATTCCTACCTCCCCCCTTCATACTTATTTCCTTCCCAGAACTTCCTCTTCTTCCTTTCCTAAAAAAACCCTCCACATAGCATCCCCTAAGATGACACAGGCCCTGAGGGAAATTATTTTCCTCAGAGCCTCCTGTGTGGAGCTAATGCAAAAAATACGGAACGCTGGGATTTGGGCTAAAATGTACATTTTTCCAATCAAAATTTGTATGGAAGGCACTTCTAGTGTTATATTCTTTATTCTATGGATGCTTGACAACTGGCAATTCACTCTGCGCTATCAGGACCAGAGCAATCCGGTCTACCTCTTATCTCAGACTCAGACAGACTGTCTGTAGAGTAGCTACTTCATCAGCAATCTATGGAAAATTACTAATTGAAACACTCGTTCAAAATGCTTTTTTATTAGAGATAGCGAAAATGCGTTTATTTTATTATAGATAGCGAAAAATTACCTTCAAATAAGCGATGAAAGAGAAAGTTGATGATATTATATAAGGCGTATGAAAGAGAACAATTTAACCCCTCGGGCCTCGACCATATTTGTCAGAGGGTAAAGATATTTCCGCTTTGCAATAAAATCCAAATAAATGGAATATTTCTGAAAATATCCGAAAACTAAAAACAATTTTTGAAAGGTTAAACACGCTTTCAAATTTAATAAATCCTAATTTAAAATATAAAAATTTTGCTTGCAAACATAAAAAAAGTTTTTAAAATGGCTCAGCTTACGTTTTTTAAACTAAAATTACTGATAACGAAAAAAAATAGAAATGCACCTTTTCACCTCAGTTTTTTTTCGTTCCATGTAAAAATCTTCACATAGTTTAAAATGAAGTCCCTCCCGCTGTCTGTGCGCTTAGATCTTTTAAACTACGCAACGGATTTTCATGCGGTTTTCTCCAATAGAGTGATTCATGAGGAAGGTTTTTAGGCATATCTATAATTTGTCAAGGTTTTGTGTAAATTGGTTGCAATTTGAAATATATAATATGTCAGTATGACCGGTCAGTGGTTGAGTGGGCATAGCGCTTGGGTCCCACCCGGGCGTCGCATGTTCGATTCCTTGGCTGGCTAAGTCCTCCATCACAACACAAGCAACATTTTTGGCTTTCTGTGGTGGTAGTAGGAGATTTTCAAACATTGTTGGGTTATTCGTAACCCGGGAATGTTTGTCTTTCTTTAAAAAAAATAAAAATAAAAATAAAAAATTTGGCCAAGCGGCAGCGGCAGCTGGCAGCGGGCACCGGGCAGCAGGCAGCGGGCAGCGGGCAGCGGGCAGCGGGCTGAAAAACTGGTGTGGATTTGATTTAACAGATGGCGTTGGTTATAAAGGTTAAGTAATAGCGTGGCGTTGTGTTTCGTTAGCCAACGTGTAACCGGTTCTGCTAGTAATTAATAAAGAATCAACAATTTTTTTGTAATGATTTTTCAAATTGCGATCTGAAACTTTGGTTTAAATAATGGTGTAGGTACATTTTAATTATTTTGTGGTTTTCTTTCCAATTTGAATATAAAGAGTGATGTTTTCTCTTTCTAACAGTTTTTAGATCATATTTCTCACCATGATAGTAGGGGAGACAACGATTTCTACTAGACCTATATGTTGTTCCCAAAAACGAACAAATTTTCCTAAGAGGTTGACTATTCTTTGTATTTATGTCACCGATAATAATCACTAAAAAGTCGATTGGGGTATTTTCCGCACCGCCCGCGCCCTATTCTCCTTTTCTTGTTGCATAAATTTCTCATGTTTTCCGCTCTCCGGGAAATATATACAGAGTGTAACAGAAGGTATCCGAGGGATTTTAACGAGTGACTCCTGAGCATATTTGGAGTAAAAAATGTACATGTCATTTTGCTGTCCGATTTATTTTTCTATTAAAAACATTTATCCATCACACGTCGCAACTGACTAGTTAGGAGAGTGGTGGCGCGTTTATAGCCTAGCGGTCATGTCTCGTTCTAACAGTATGTTAATACACGAAACAGCGCGCGTATTGCTCAAACCCATCGCGACGAAGGTGGGAAAGTACCTGCCTATATTGAACCCACGATCCGGATTCATAGCCAAAGATCGCGTCCATTTACCTACGAGGTCGGCAAAGGATAAATGCATCATATCTCTTATGTGATTGGTTGACTTTGAATTACGTCAACGAGAGCTGACCCAAGAGGCAGACAGATAATAGACAGTTGGTCGGAATAAATATGGAATATAATAATAGTAATCAATGTACACTCATTCAGATAAGGTATATCGGTCAGTTAGGTCCGGGTCTGGATTGTGTAGATCCGTGTATATGTAGGTACTTGTCTACCGTATACGGTATACGGTAGACAAGTACCTACATATAGTATACCTACCGATATTCCGTATTGCAGGGGTTCCCAAACTTTTCCAAGTCGCGGCACCCTTAGAAAATTTGAATTTTCTCACGGCACCCCTGTCATATAATGTCTATCTGTGGTAGCCTCGGGACCGAGTGTCACCCCCAAGAGCACAATTCTCCGGGCGCCTCGCGGCACCCCTGACCTCTGTCCGCGGCACCCCAGGGTGCCGCGGCACCCACTTTGGGAACCTCTGCCGTATTGTATTTTTATCTATACTTTCGTGGAGTTTGGAGTAGGTATTGTTGATATTTTGTGAGCTTTGGAGCATCAGCATTTTTTAAGACATACCGATTATCCAGTAAATTAGTCAGATATCTCCAAAATAATACAAAAGAAAGCAATATTCGAAAACTCAACATCAAATTACGCGTGTCTGTGTTTTGCATATTAAATCTCTACCTACATATTATAAATTAAAGTCCTCCGCCGCGTCTGTCTGTTCGCGATAAACTCAAAACTACTGAAAGGGTTTTTCATGAGGTTTTCACCAATGGATAGAGTGATTAATGAGGAAGGTTTAGGACATTTAGGTTTCACTTTCTAGTTACATTTGTTTCTAAAACTCTGTGTAAAGCCCGGGCATCGTCGGGGACTTTAGCTAGTTGTTGATATTTTGTGAGCTTTGGAGCATCAGCATTTTTAAGATGTACCAACGGTCCAGTTAGTTAGTCAGACATCTCCAAATAAGTAATAAGTTTTAATTAACCCTCTGCCCGTCGCGCCTTTTTTTTAACGCGAGGTGTCGCGCGGGGTAGCTTAGACCCCATAATTATTTGAAAATATATTTTTTATTTCAATGCAGTCATGATTATACATGATTAAATAATTGTTATAGCATACATTTTTGTGTTATTTTAACTGATTATAGTCAGGTTATAATGACTGCATTGAAATAAAAAATATATTTTCAATTCAAAAGCTTAAAAATCAACAAGGAACATTTTTTTATAATTTTTAATCATACTTTTTTAATAGTAAACTTTAAAAAAAAAATCTAGCCAATATCTATCAAACTTATGAGATTGATACAGACTTATTATTATTACAACAAAATACAATGAAAAAACATATCAACTTGATTTTTCATGGTTGGGGCTTTCTCCTTTCCAATTACCATTTCCTGTGATTTGACTTTAAAAAACGCCATCAATTGTGTACCGGACTTAGTTTTAAGATTAATATAATACAACTTTATGTGATGTTTTATAAAATAATAAAAATAATCATGGGGTCAGGCAGTCAGCCTAAGACAAAAAACAAAGCTTGACCCCACCCCCTCTGTGTACATACCTACACAACTACTTTAGTTCAATTTTATGTGTACATACCTACACACCCTTTATTAAATTTGATTTACTTTTTCATTTGCGCAAATTCGATCTGTGCGAAGCCGTTATTATTATTTATTAAAGAGTTTTGCACAAATATAAAATTTGTGCAAACACTGTCTTCCATGTACCCAATTTGTGCAGACTGTTCATATTCAATGTAATAAACCCTGTAAAAACCTGTAAATGCAAATTCACAAAATAAACTAAGTTTTTTTTTTCATTTATTAGATTGGTAGAGTTCCAGATCTCAACACTACAAGAGCTTCTCGCCTTCTCTCCTGCCTTCTCCGATCGAACCACTGGACACCTTAGACTTCTTCTTGGCCCTTTTTCAAGGCGCAGGTTTCCCCTCTACCTCTACCCCCCTTCCGCCCCCTGCCCTCAACCTTTCTCCCTACATATACCCCATTTTCCTACAATCTCCCAATTTTTCCCTCTCCCTACACTTTTTTCTCCCTTTCTCCCTAGGCGTCGAAACTGCCAGCCGGCAAATTCCAACTTCCTCGTCTTTGCGGCTGGCGACTACAGTGCCGTCTCGTACAAATTGTCTTCCATCAAACAAATATAGATTACAGTCCACCCCCTTCTCGTGCCACAATATTTTTCGTTGACATAAGTACATATTTGATTCACTTGATCTTGCCATGTCTTTCTCAGGGGCGTCCCCGAAATCTTCTACCATTCACTACCATGTCATACCTTACACCTATTTCTTCATTCATCACATCACCTGCACTTCATTTTACCACCATTTATTTATTTTATTTAAGAATTTACCTTCGAGCTTTAGATTTTTTAGTTTTGAGTTTGAGCTTTTGGTCGTTGAACTTTTAAGTTTGTATATTTTAGCATTGAGTGTAAATCTTCGAAGATCCGTCTTTGGCACCTGTCAAAGAAATTTTTATATCCCCAGCATTTTCCAGGCTTTAAGTAGAGTTTTTCAAAATCAGATCTAGACGGTAAATATCCTCCTATGTTGAACGCAGGTGTGTTCGAAATTTCATCACAAAGTATCACAATTCTGCTTAAAAGATTGGGAATAGAAGATGAGGGTGCTTTTTTTTAAATTCTCATGTAGATAATGACTTTCCTCGTTTGAAGGTCTAATGTGCAAAATTTCATCACGAAGTATCAAAATTCTGCTTTAAAGTGGGAAAGGGGAGTGGAGGTGGAAAAAAAAACAGATATTACAAAATAATATATTTATTTAAATATACAAACATTACATCTAATATCCATTTTGTGTTTCAAATCCCTTAACATTAAGTGATGTCACATCATTTTAAAATAAACATAAATTATACAGGGTGTCCGTGAGTTAAGTGCACTAACTTCGGGAAGTGATTCTACATGATACTACAAATAAAAAAGATAAATATGTAACATTTTTAGAAATTCCAACAAAAACTTCTTAACAACTTGAGAAATGTATTATGTAGTAGAAGTTATATTATTGAAAATAGAAAACCAATGGTACAAAAAAAATTACAGCAGTGACCATTTAGATATCAGGTATGGAGTACCGCAAGGCAGCGTCTTGGGTCCTGTACTATTCCTTCACAACAACTTTAAAAAAAATTCCAACCTTTGGACAGATAGTTTTTGTACCTAAAAAAATGGAATTTCGAAAAAAGCTAATATGGGCTATATAAAAGCTTGGGATGATCATGTAGAATCACTTTCAGTTAGTGCGTTTCAACCCCAGACCACCTGTATGTATATATTATTCACATTGTAGGTACATCTTAATCATATTAAAAACAATAAAGTAATAGAGGGCGACTGGTAGTTGATGCTGAATATTTAAAAATTATCATGTCTAATTATATTTTTTTCACATAGACTCAAATTTTTTTAGTGATGACAAATAGTCTCAACTCCGTAGCCAGTCGACTATGTTGTGAGACTTAAGGTAATGGGAAAGGAAAGGAGATGGGAAAGAGGAAGGTTGGGATGTACCAGTGTTCAGATCTGGTCACCAATCACGGATAAAGTCATATCTACAACTCTGAATTTATCCCTAGTTATATCGTGCCATTCAACAGTGAACCATAGACAATGTTTTTGACGAATTATTTTAATCTTTCAGTAGATCTAGCATGGTCGATCGATAAAACCCTATGTCAATACGATATTGACTAAATTCATCACCTATGGTCAGTTGGCGTTATTTGCAAGCACGGTCAACTTATGATTCCAACAATCGATTGACAAAAGCTGCCGTTGTTCGTTATGCAAAATACTGGCTTATTAATGAATGGAGGTGAGCTGACGAAGCTCTTAGAATTAAAAGAAATTGTACATGCAAACCATAAACTTAATAAATTGATCTTATACACAATCAATTTATTCCGTTCGATCTTGGAGAAATGAAAATGGTTCAAATATGACTAAAGACCGCATTAATTAATTAACTCCCGTTTAGCGTCAAAAAGTACATGCGAAATGCCAATGTACATTAAAGTTAGTATTTCAAATCGAAATTGTCAATTTATTAATATTTCTAATTTTTCATAGCGGTTTTAATGTAAATCCATAAAAAGATCCCAGTGTTGCCAGCATGTATCGATTTCTTATTTATTCCCTGTCAATATCGATTCTGCTGTCAACAGTGCATCCGTGCTCAGGATATCGATATACAACCGTCGGAAGTTATGCCTATTGTTCCGATGTTGTAAAGTTATTAATTTCACTGTGTTAGACCCCCTGCACATATTGTCTTAGTTCTAAGAGAGAATAGGTTAATTAGAGACATTAAACAATTCAGTAAAATTGTAAAAAATTACCAATCACCTCGATAATGTAAATAATATTTAGCATATTGCACTGTTTATCTCTTTCACATATTTCTCTACATTTGGGCCTATTCATAAACAATTGAAAAGAATCATTATTGTCTTTCTACTGGGATGGTACATAATACAATTTTATATTTTTGTACATTATAATGTACGTACATATTTATTAACGAAAAAAAATTATAAAACATGGAATCAGAAATAGTGACGCAGCCCGGACAACAGCGGAAACCAATTTTTGTAAAAACTAGTTTCCAAAAAAAAAAAATCTCCCAATATTATATACAGAAAATACAAAAACCATTAACCCCTCAGGTCTTGACCATATTCTGTCAGTAGTTCAGAATATTTCCGCTTTGCAATAAAATCCAAATAAATGGAATATTTGCGAACATATCCAAAAATTAAAAACTGTTAAGGTGATGAAATACGCTTTAAAATTTTATTTTATTCAAATAAACATGAAAAGTTTTAAAAATGGCTCACCTTACGTTTTTTCTAACTAAAATTACTGGTAAAGAAAAAAAAACACACATATTTTATTAGTCAAATGTATTATAAACGTTTTCATCAACTAATTTTTTTGTCATTTCATGTAAAAATAATTTTTTTTAAATTCACAAAGTTTCATAATTTTTTTTGCAAATTGCAGTTGGAAACTTTGGTTTCGGTGTACATTTTAATCCTTATGTGATTAACTTTTAGATTTGAGTATACAATATGGTGTTTTCTCTCTCCAATACTGTTTAGATGATATTTACAATTATAATTTCTCACTATGATAATAAGGGAGACCCAACAATATCAATGAGACGTACATATATGAGTTGTTCCGAAAAGCAAACAAATCAGTCTGAGGCATTAATTAGTAGTCATATAGTAATGGTGTCCATCCGAACAATAGCGGAAACCAATTTTTGTAAGAACGGGTTTCCAACAAAAAATACATAGCATTTAGTGAAATATTATTTGATATTTTTAGCATTACATAAATGCTACTGTGTATAACCTATAACCGATTATTAAACAATTACATAACTGGACCAATTCCTGATATATCTTTAACTACATTACTTATAAACATTGTGGTGATTTTTCTAATGTTATAAGATTATATTTGACAACACTGAAGAGATAACCAATATAAGTGTGGTGTGGGTGTGTTTGTATGCCCAAAGTAAGCTCAATTACCTACTTTTATTACAAATTTTTTCAGTGAGTCGAAACATTTTTTTTTTAAACTGTTTTATTTCAAATTGGTATAAATCCTACTTCTATGAATTATCTGCTCATCAGACAGCAATAATTTCAATTTTTATTGGAATAACTTTTGATACATCATTGAAGTAGATAATACTTATAAATCTAAACAAAATATGAAACAGAACAGAACAAGACACATGCAATAAAAATGCAATGGTCGCAACTGGGACTCGAACACAGGATCTCTTATCTCACCGGGACATAGCGCCTTAACCAACTCGGCCATTTTATATATTTTTTCTGTCATTTTGGTCGATCTCATATTTTTAAATCATAATTAACAACATTAACCTAAACTAATTTCTGCCATATTTTTCGCAGCTATCTTTGTAAATGATTACTTATTGTTTATTCATTGTTTATTGTGGTATTTTAAATAGGTACATAGTTATCTATGTCCTAATACAATCCTTATACATACATCCACTTAAAATGACACATCTATACCAAATCAATCACATATCTTCGCAATTTAATTTTAAATGCCTTTATGCTCTCTTCCAATTTTATTTCTTCTGGTAATTCTCCAAATATCTTCAATGCTCCGTACATCAATGACTTTTGACTCTGTGTTTTTTTCCTGAAGGGGAGTCTTAGTTCATTTCTTTCCCTCGTCTCATGTGTATGTTTGATTTGTAGTTTATTAATTTTTCTTAGGAATTCAATAGACGTATGGCCATTGATTATTATGTAAATAAACAATATAGTATTGAAGTAATTAATTTATTTAAATGACAAGATATTTAATTCCTTCAACGTTTTCTTGACTGAAATGTACCTATTTTTCTTCAATGTAGTTCTCATAGCTCTGTTTTGTAGAATTGTCATTTGTTTCATTAATCCGCCGTTGGCTAAGAATAGAATGCTGCTACAGTAATTTATGTGTGGTACAATGATTGCGTTGTACACATTTTTACTGGAGACTGTGTCAAGGAATCTTCTTATTCTTTAAATTACAAAGTTCTTTAACAAATATAAATTTAATCTTGATAGTGTCTCGGATAAATATATACTATTTTATATGCACACAACTGTTACCTTTTTATTTTCCGTGCCTTGTTCTATTTCATGTTTCGTTTAGATTTATTAATATCTTCTTCGGTGAAATAAATTAAAACAATAATTTTATTTGTTAACAGATTGTGATGATTTAATAATGTTCTTGTTGCACATATTGAAAATTAAAGCATTATTGGCCAAACTTTTATGTATATAATTGGTTGATTGAATAGATTTTTGGCACAAATAATGGCTTCGAGTAATATTATTAAAAAATTTATGGTCAGGGTAAGAGGTGTATTATATCTCATAACAAATTTTCAGGATCATTCTTTCCTAAATAATATATGTATACACATATATATGCATAGGAATGACGAATTTGACAACTTTTGAGATTTGTTTCTCTTTGTAAGGTATAATACAATAATGAGTCTTCTTTTTTATTTAACAGGAACTAATCACTGGGGTTACAAAAACCTGTTGCTATGTATGCAGTATAGCACTAATCAACTTCTATACAGGGGAAACTTAGACATTGATAACAAGATCGATAGCTAGTTCGATCGATCTCTACAAGCGATAGGAATGTGTCTTTACTTCTTTACAAGAGATGCCATCATGGACATCACGGATTATAATTGTACTAAGGGAACTCAAAAGGGGGCAAATAAGATCAAAGTATTGACGAATGTGAGTGATTCTATGGACATTGTAAACAATCATGTAAAATGGTGTAATAACTCATAAGGGTGCTAAAAAATGTCAAATAAGTACATTATAAAGAATAATGCATTAGATATATGCTTTATTTAAGTCTAAAGCAAGTCCTAAAAAGATGAAGCGATAGGGATGTGGCTTTACAAGAGATGCTTTTGACAGCACGGGTCACAAACAAGAAGATGCTAACAAGATCGAAGCTCTAGGAATGTTGCTTTACAAGAAAGAGGGGGTATAGATGGCACAGGTCTCAAGGAAGTTTTAAAAAGATGAAGCGATAGGATTGTGGCTTTACACGAGATACTTTGAACAGCATGGGTGATAAACAAGTGGGTGCTTGCAAGATCGAAACTCTAGGAATATTGCTTTACAAGAGACAGTTTGGACAGTACGACAGGACATCTCGAAGCAAGTTCTAAAAAGATGAAGCGATAGGGATGTGGTTTTACAAGAGATACTTTCGACAGCACGGGTCATAAACAAGTAGGTGCTTACAAGATCGAATTGCTAGGAATATGGGTTTACAAGAGATAGTATCGATAGCATGTGTCTCAAACAAATTCTAAAAACATGAAGCAATAAGAATGTGCCTTGACAAGAGATTCTTTGGACAGCATCGGTCGTAAACAAGTAGGTGCTTGCAAGATTGAAGTGTTAGGAATATGGATTTACAAGACATAGTATGGACGGTACGGATCTCGAAGCAAGTTCTAAAAAGATGAAGCGATAGGAACGTGGCTTTACAAGAGATAATTTGGACAGCACGGGTCATAAACCAGTAAGTGTTTACAAGGTTAAAGTGAAAGGAATATGGGTTAACAAGAGATAGTATGGACAGCATGGGTCTCAAACAAATTGTAAAAAGATGAAGCGATAATAAAGTGCCTTGACAAGAGATACTTCGGACAGCATCGGTCCTAAACAAGTAGGTGCTTACAAGATCGAAGTGTTAAGGTATGGGAATAATACCTAGGAATATGGGTTTAAAAGAGATAGTAGGGACAGCATGGGTCTCAAACAAATTCTAAAAATATGAAGCGATAAGAATGTGGCTTTACAAGAAATATTTTGGACAGCGCAGTTAAGAGTGGTATGAATATAAATAATATGGTGAAGAGGTGTGTTGCAGTTTTTTTTTCCATTTGGCTGGGGACTGGGAGAGTTTTGGCAGAATTGTCTCCAACATTCATTGAAGTATACACAGGCATGTAAAGTAATATTGCCTTTTCCCAACATTGGCCATATATTTTGGCTCGCTCACCCGAAGGTAAGTAATTCGATGTGATGAATATTATTTATGTTGCTAACTAAAGTTACAATCATGGTAACATATGACTAATTTTTCAATGAGAAATATTTATTCGATTTTCTCATTAGCGTTTGTATGCTAAATGATTTTACATACAATTTTACCAAGTAATATCCTTAAAAATATAAAACAAATACGTAATCACAACTATTAACTACGTAGGTACCATTTTTTTTATTTGATCCAAAAACCAAGTTTGCGCTATAAAAATAAAATAAAGTGAGCAAATCATTGATTTATATTTTTTTCAATCAAGAAAATCTATAATTTTCATACATTATACCTACTGTAATTTGTTTTATGCAAATAACTAAATTTGTTAACATGCATAGTTATGTTTTAAAAGTATAATAAAGATATAAAAATCTAATATTAAAAAAAAAATAACAAAAATATACCAATAAACATTCTAACATGGATTCCATAGACAAAATTATAAAAAGAAGAATTTATGTTGTTCTTTGTAATTCTGTTTATGGAAAATCTATTTTATCAGATAGAACATTCTGTCATGATATTATACTATTCCCAGCGAGAGATTGTATGTGACATTATTGTTCTAGTATCTTCTATCTTTTTCGTTTTCGAATAATATACGCGAGAAGGAAGATGACATATGTGTGACCTCTCACTGGGATGTGCTTAATAATGTTTTTGGATGATTTATTCCATTAATTGATTCTCTTAAATGACACAAGTTATTAGATGTTGTATTCCATAAAATGACCCACTTCATCAGATGTTGCATTTCATCATATGATGTATTTCATCAGATGGCACTCCCCATCGTCAGAACGCATTTCAAAAGGTGACAGATTCCATTAAATGACATATTCCGTCATATGTCATATGAGATATTTCATTAAAAAAACGCATTTCGTAAGATGGTTATTCTATCAAATTAAACATTCCAACAGATGGGTCCAATTAACCATTAAAATTAAACATTCCATCAGATAGTGTAATGTATATAACTACGCATTCTAATAGATAGTGCATTTCATCAGAAAACACTGGTGTGTGACATATTTCATTAAATGATACATGACATCAATTGACACATTGCATCATTTGAGAGATTCAACCAGATATGAGAAATGTCATCAAATGACAGATTCCATTAGATTACAAATGGCATATATCATCAGATGACACCTTCCACCAGATATGACAAATGTCATCAGATGACAAATTCCATCAGATTACAAATGGCATATTTCATCAGATGGCAGATTCCATCAGATTACAAATGGCATATTTCATCAGATGACATGAAACATTCCTTCAGATGACACATTCCACCAGATATAAGAAATGTCATCAAATGACAGATTCCATCAGATTACAAATGGCATATTTCATCAGATGACATTAAATATTCCATCAGATGACACATTCCACCAGATATACGTAATGTCATCAAATGACGGATTCCATGAGAAGACACATTTCAGACACCAGCAAGGATTTAAACTACCCCTATTCAGGAATAAGGTACCCCAATAATAATAATTATTATTTTATGTGTGTTTTAGTATTAGATAAGTGTTTAGTTTATTTTTCTTCTCTTGAGGACGGACACGAGGCGGTTGGCAACCATCGGCCACACCACGATGGCGGCAAGCAGGGCGGGGCTCACGTCTTTCAGGGGCCACCAAGAAGGTCGCCGCCACATTAAGCTCTGGAATTAAAAAAACATAAATATTTATTTAATTGCTCACATCGATTGACCAGTTGATTAGGCAGATATTCTATGTTTGAAGCCGACGTGGCCACTGACTTAGTACCTTTTGGTTCCAGCCCATTTAGCTCACGCTCAGTCTCTCTTGCACTGCCTGACATCACATATTATCACCAATCTATTTCATTGAAACGAACATTCACAATGATGATGAAACAAATTTTTATATTAGAAATTTAAGCAAAGAATGGTCGGACTTTTGGATCACAAAACATGCCCACATTGCATTTCTTGTATTCTTTTTTATTCTGTTCTTCAAGACGATACTTCAATGACATATTCCAGCAGAAGACACATTCCACCAGATGAAGGATATCATCAGATAAGATATTTCATCAGATGATACATTTCATCCAGATAAAGGATTCCATCAGATAAGACATTTAATCAGATAATGCATTCCATCAAATGATACATTCCATCTAATGATGTCCATCAGATGACGCATTCCAGCAGACGAATCATTCCACCAGATGAAGGATTCCATCAGATAAGATATTTCATCAGATGATACATCAGATGACGCATTCCAGCAGACGATGCTTTCCACCAGATGAAGGATTCCATCAGATAAGACATTTCATCAGATGATAAATTCCATCATAAGACTTTCCATCAGATGACGCATTCCAGAAGACGATGGTGGATTCCATCAGGTGGATAAGATAAGTCATTTCATCAGATGATACCTTTCAAGAAATCACTAATTCCAGCAGCTGATGCATTCAATCAGATAAAGGATTCCATCAGATAAAACATTTCATTAGATGATACATTCCATCATACGACGTTCCATCAGACAACGCATTTCAGCAGGTAATGCATTCCACCAGATATAGGATTCCTCAGATAAGGCAATTCATCAGATGATATATTCTATCAGACGATGGATTCAAGTAGACGACACATTCCACCAAATGAAAGATTCCATCAGATAAGACATTTCATCAGATGATACATTCTATCTAATGACGTCCAATAGATCTGAGGACACTTTCCAGCAGACGAAACATTCCACCAGATGAAGGATTAGATAAGACATATCGTCAGATGATACCCTCCATCAAATAACACATTTCAGCAGACGATGCATTCCATCAGATAAAGGATTCCATCAAATAAGACATTTCATCAGATGATACATTTCATTTAATGACGTTCCAGCAGATGACACATTCCATCTGATGAAGAATTCCATCAGCTAACGCATTAGATTAATTGTACAAGCATCCAATCGGACCATTATTGTACATCTAGAAGAGATAGATTAGAACTTACCCTTTCAAGTCTATTTCGCTCTGTCTCGAAGCAAGAGACCCTCTCCTTCAACAGAGCTACATCCTTCTCCAGGCAGCTCACCGTCCGCCGCAGTTCGTCCAGTACTCTAGTATTGTCTGTTGGCAGAAACACAACAACACTTATATAAGGCGCACATCAATACTTCCATTCACTTCTGTGCTCCTGGGATCTACAACATAGGCCCGGTATATCAGTTGGTTAAAAGCTCGGCTTGGTTGGAGTGTCGAGCTTAGCACAGTTTGGAAGGAACATAATCCGTATATAGGTCGAAAGCCTAGATGTCACAAATGTTACGTGCATTGTCTATGAATTTAATAAAAGTATGTGCTTTTTTTTTTCTTTAAAAAACAACTCTAGGCTACATGAGTGGTACATCTATTCATATCGTTATCGAGACTATCGGTGGATGAAAATTTTAGCCGTAAGTTGTTGTAATAGTTAGTCTAGCCCAATGTTTCTTAACAATAAAATTATCTACACCTTCAGGAAGAAGTCCAAAGTAATGGTTAAAAATATTGATTTTATAAAAAAAAAACTGGGCAATTAATTTTTTTACAATATGGAAACAGTTTTGTGTGTAAATAATAAATTGACAAATAAATATGAATGTAACAATACTCACTAGTATCGATGGCCTTTGCAGAACCGTAGGAGGAGTGTTCGGAGGCAGGTAGCGTTGCGTGGCCGTTGGCTATTACAGTGTTGGCCGCTACGTGTCTCACCGGGATATCTGATTCTTCACTCTGTAACACACACGCAACGCACGTTCAACGTTGGATACTACAAACTAACCACAACAAAATGTCGGACTAACAAAGAATACATATTCCAAAATTTAAAAAAAAGTTATTTCGATTATCCGCACACCAAGGTGTTTTTTTATTTGTTAATCCAAAATATACAGCATGATTTTTTTTCGAGCAGGTGGCAGAAAAGAGCTATGTTAGCTTTTAATACTTTTCAGAATACGAAGATCGTTTCCCAATTTCATAATTTTATAAATAAATAAAAGCATCTCGAACGAACCAAAATCAAAGAACGGACATTGATGGTCTCCGTGGTCAAGGCGTGAGGTCCTCGACTAGCAATCTGCGAGCGGAGGTCACGGGTTCAAATCCCACCGTGGGCAAGTAAATTTAATTTGATTGACTTGTCTTTTCACAATTTAATCATTTAAAATTATATAATGTAAATTTGCGGAACATTCCATAGTGGAAGACACTCTCAGTATCGCCCTGGTGTAAGACCACCATTCAGAATTTAAAAGCCGTGTTTGGAGAATAGAGATGAATAGCCAAGTACTTCCGCATCTTCCTCTTCCCGTCTCCTTCCTCAGCCCCACAATATACCCCAATTGGGGATGCCATAGTCTCAATGGCGCCAGACGAGAGAAGTTGGTACTCTTGCGCAGTGTTAAAAAAAAATTTTAAAAATAGAAATTTTTTTGCAAAAAATTATGAAATTTGAAAAAGAATCTTTTTAGTAAGACTAACAATGAATATATTACTAGTGCAAAATAAGTATAAACTCTCACTGCCCGCCACTGATGGTGTTAAGTCACCTCTGCCGTTTTAGGCATTTTCTGAGGGAACCCGTTAATGATTCATTATCCCATGCAAAAAGCACTGTTTATTTTGAAGTAGTATTTTGTTGGTTACTACTATCATCATTGATACTTTTGTACAAAGTATGTCGGAGTTTTCCACAAACTAAACATAGATAAAAAGAAGTACACTACAAAAACATCTACTTTTACAAAAACTTCAAACTGAAACAACAAAAGTATAAAAGCAGTCAAAAACATTTACTATTCCACGAACTTCACACATTAGAAAAATTTTTATTACAAAAACATTTACTATTCCACTAACTTCACACATAAACAAAAACTATATCGACGTAGGAAAGGCAAAGTGACTAACAAGCCATTATTTTTTCATTCAGTCGATACTACAAAAACACTCACAAACATTTACTTTTTCACAAAGTTCAAACAAAATACAACACAAAAACACTCAAAAACATCTACACTACTTAAAACATGAACAACAAATAGTTACAGTACAAAACACTTAGGAAGACACAAGCCAAAAATGTATGTATTTGTTGTGTGTCTTATATCGCCATGAATATAGGCAATAAGCATAAAAATCGCTTGACAAATGGAGTCTAGAGAAAGTTGTTTTTATTTATTTTCGGAATAATTTTATAAGACAAAAAGTTAATCAATAGAAACTGTCACATATAATTTTAACCATAAAATTGTATTTTTAAAAACTTGTTTTTTAAATACGATCATACATTTCTTATGAAAAAATATATTTTAGTAGTTTACAGATATATTTTTTATAAAGTAATTAACAGTTTTATTTTAATTCGGCTCAATGGAAATGGTAGGAAAAGCTTCAATTTATCCAACGCATATTTTTATGTATTTATAATGTAAACCTATCCGTAGTAAAAATGAATCTAAACTACTGATTTAGCATTAAGATTCTCCTTAAAAAGATAAACAAGAAAACTAATCAAAAATTAAATTGTAATTTACAGTGCTAAACCTATAAGTTGGCGAAAATGAGGGGGCTGTTGTCTATGACATTACCATAGTAGGTATGGTTGCCAGATTAAAATATAAAAAAATATGGCGTTAGTTCATGTCTACATCGCCGCCAATTTAGAAGCCGCACAAAGAAGCTTATTTTTTCGAATACGCACTCAAAAATGTTCACTTTTCTATAAGCTGAAACTTAAACAACATACAGTAACAAAACGACTCACAAATTTCTACTTTTCCTCAAACACACAAAGTACAATACCCAAAAAACACTGTTACCACAAACTTGTACTGCCTTCTCCACAAACATAAGCATCTTAATGTATTTCTAACCTCGCATCCGTCCGCTTGTCTACTGTAATCAATACACACATCTACCGTGTCAATATACTCGTCCTCAGAGTCTGCGCTGTGTCCGTTGTATAGTCCCGGCTCGTTCCTCAGAGGGCTTGAACCTAGAAATATATATGCACAACGTAACCACACTGAGAATCTGTAATGCGCCAATTTTATAACAGATTAAGGATTTACATAATATGAGTGGAGTGGAAAGGTTATACATAAAATGAGTGGAGTGGAACAGTTATTCATAATATGAATGGAGACGAAAGGATAAAATATGTGTGGAGTAGAAAGAATATATGTACATAATATGAGTGGAGTGGAAAGGTTATACAAAATATAAATGGAGTGGAAAGGATATAAATAATTTAAGTGGAGAGGAAATGATATAATTAATACGTGTGGAGTAGAAAGGATATACATCATAATACATATATGAGTGGAGTGAAAAGGTCATACATAATATGAGTGGAGTGGAAAGGTTATACATAAAATGAGTGGAGTGGAAAGGATAAGCATAATATGAGTGGAGTGAAAAGGCTATAAAATATATGAGTGGAGTGAAAAGGATATAATATGAGTGGAATGGAAAGGATATAATACGAGTGAAGCAGAAAGGATATAATACGTGTGGAGTAGAAAGGATATATATAATATGAGTGGATTAGAAGGGATACACAAAATACGAGTGGAATGGAAAGGATATTATATGAGTGTAGTGGAAAGCTTATAATATGAGTGGAGTGGAAAGGATATATGAGTGGGCGGAAAAAAAAATTTGGAAACCAATGTTGTGAAGGGAAGAATAGGGGGAGAGTAAATGGAAAAGGAAATCAGAATAAACAGATTGGAAAGAAGCAGTCGACAGCGGTGCTGAATTCTGGACCAATAAAAAAAATAAGATAAAGCATAATTACATAAATAACAAAAAAATGGAGAATCAAAGACAATGCATATCAGAAATTAATCCATTATTATTGAAAGCAGACAGAAGCATTGTGGTTAAGATAAAGAAGAGAATTTAAGTATTAGAGATGTACACACTATGTTAGAAGAAAGGATAGAAAGGATGAAGCCAAAAGACAAAGAAAGAAAAGTTGGGTGGAAAAGCGATTCTTATTAATAAAATGGAGGTATACATTAACAGAGGAAAAAAGATTATGTATATTATAGTAAGCGCCAAACTTTAATGCCGACCTGATTTTGATACACGAATTAGGCGAATTTTAGACCTGAAAAGCGGCATGCCTCCCCGCCCAAGCCTTTCTCTTTCGCACATATGTTTTACGCATCTTTCTCTTTCGTTTACGGTCATTGTAAAGTCAGTAAAGTGACTGTACCTGTGTGAGAATCGATCGTATCAAGTTCAGGTTGGCATTTAAGTTTGGCAAGTACTTTATAAGGTAAAATCAGTGTCAAGAAAAACGAGTAACGTTTTAGGTTAAAATATACAACATATTGAGCTGAGTATTCATCAGCGAACCGTAATCATTCTAGCGGTTCGTAACCAGGCGTGTAACCTAGTGTGTACGCGAGGGTTGTAATAGGGCTGTAGTTGGCGTAAGGTGTTGGCTGGCTAGGAGCCACTCTCGAACCAAGTCCACACTATGATTTTTGGTTAGAGTAATATTTTATGGTTACTGTTACAGCTCGCTGATGAGTATGCGGCTATGATACAATCAATACAACTCAGCTGTGGGCGAGTTCCAACTGCCATTTTCAAGTAGAGAAAAATTATATCAAGCAAATTATTTGCATCTTGGAATTTCATTATCATAATATCACTGAGACAGAAGGAAAAAAACTTTTTGGGTGGCGGGTATGGGCACCGCCGCCTCGGGAACCATTTATTGGACAACCATTTAATATTATATTTAATTTGTAGAAATTCTATTTTTTTTTTAATTCAAATTTAATAATGTTATTATGGGGCCGGTATTCGAATTTCTACCGATTTCTTGCAAACCTCTCTTAAACATTTGAAGTTTTTAAGCTCTTAAAAAAATATGTGTAATTCTTGAAGATAATATCTAGACATTAGTCGCACCCAAATGCAAATTATATAAAATTCCCTCGATAGAAAAAAATCGCAAAGTATGCTCCAAAAATTATTATAAACACGTTTGTTTCAGTTATTTTACAAGTTATATGCATGAAAAAATTCACAGCGTTTCTTTAAATGCTGTTTAAGACAATCATCACGAGATTTTTGCTTTATTTTAAACGAGTCGTGTTTTATTAAAGATTTTCATTATTTTTGCATCGATTTTATCGTTATAAATGTTAGCGCGCTCTTCTAACATTCGTAATTTCATATCTCTCCGTCTTCTTCTTTTTGGGGCCGGAAACGGTGCCTTAAGTTCTGCAAGAAAAAACGGCTAAGCTATAAGCTAAATATTCTATAAGCCAAGCTTGTAGGACCAGATTATAAAAATAACTTTAATAGACCCTTCCATAGCATAGCTTGGTGACCGTAATAAAGGCAAGTGAAAACAGTCCGGACACCGGTGTTGAATGTTGCCATCATAAAATTATAGAGCCAGTTATAAAACGTACTTAAATTAATTGTGACATAGCTCGGTGGCCGTAATTAATAAAGGCAAGTGAAGGCAGTCTAGACATAGGTGTTGAATGTTGCCATCATAAGATTGTAGGGCCAGTTACAAAAAGGGCTTAAATAGTCCTATGACAAGGCTCGGTGGCCGTAATAAAGGCGAATGAAGTTGCATGTTACCGATATAAGCTCGTAGGGCCGGTTATAAAACGGGCTTCAATAGTCCTATGATACAGCTCGGTGGCCGTAATAAAGGCGAGTGAAATTGCATGTTGCTGATATAAGCTCGTAGGGCCGGTTATAAAACGGGCTTCAATGTTCCTGCAACCATAGTAAAAGCAAGTGAGGGTAGGGCAGACACTGGTGTGTGTGTGTTTGTTACCGTTGGGGGTGGGGGAGGGGGGCTGCGAGGGGTGCTTATTGAGCACGTCGCCGGCCACCAGCAGCAGATCGTCCTTGATCACGGGCGCCTGTGTCTCCACCGCGTCGAAGAAGGCCGCCACACTGTCCGTGTAAGACATGGTCTCAACTATCTGCAAATCGAGTATTAAATTATTGACTGAGCGTAACGAAGTCCTGTTTTAAGTCGACCATTTTGCATTTCGTCTATCTGTAAATTCGTTTGTGCGTTCCATTTTCATTTTTTAAAATCTGCCGAATCCACTTTATTATTCAAGCAAACCTTAATTTGACTAGATGGGCTAACTGACTAACTTTTTCTATGGTTTAGTAAAGATTCATACGCGAAATCGTCATGTCTACGTGGACTCCCTTTACCTTTTGCATCATTTTTGAAATATTATGATAATTAATGATTTAATAATTAAACCTGCCTGAAGAATGTTTGAAGTAAGAATTGCCTTTGAAATAGTGATCTTTCCTTGGATAAATTTAATAATTACTTATTTGAAATAAAAACTGTTACAAAAAATAAAACATTGTTTATTGTGGGTAAGTGGGTAGGTATTTAGCCCCTCAAGCTATTTGTTCGCATTTGGAAACAACTCATAAAGGTCTCATATAGATATTTTTATCTCCCTTACTATCATGGTGAGAAACATGAATGATCTAAACTGTTGTTAGAAAGGGAAAACACCACACTTTATATAAAAATATTAAAATTAATCAAAAATAATAAAAAAATGTTCATATTTATGTCACCAAAGTATCGATCGCAAATTGAAAAAAAAAATAATCAACTTTGAGAATTTTAACATTTATAATACATTTGTCAAATAAAATATGTGCGTTTTTATTTTTTTTCGTTAGAAAAAACGTAAGGCGAGCCATTTTTTAAACTCTTTCGAATTATGCTTATTTCGAATCATAAAATTTGAAAGCTTATTTCATCACTTTTCAGAAACAGTTTTTAGTTTTCGAACGTGTTCAGAAATATTCAATTTATTTGGATTTCATTGCAAAGCGGAAAAATTTTGACCTTCCGACAAAAAAGGGCCGAGGCCTGATTGGTTAAAATCATATTTATATTTTGATTTATTTATTACCTTGTGTAATTCAGCTATATATGATTCCATGGCTCTCTCTCGGGACATGTCTCCCAGTTTATTCCAAGCATCCCACTTCGCCCTGGAATATCAATGGAAATTCAATAATCAGAATGAGACAACAGAAATAATGAGATAATGGGGATATTGACAAAATAGAAGTAATAAGATAATGAAAATAATGAGACAAAGGGTTTAATGAAATAAATGAAAAAATAAAATAAGTGAGAATAATAATGCTGTGGAAACAATAATACAGTGAGAATAAAACGACAGTGGAAATAATGTGACAAAGGAAATAACAATCTGAGATAAAAGGAATACAGCCGCCATGGTCGAAGGGTAAGGCTCTTGACTCAAAATCCGAAGGTCACGGTATCGAATCCCGGAGTGTGCAAACAAATTGTATTTAATTAATTTGTGTTATTTCACAATTAATTCATTTAAAAATAATATATATTATGTTTGTGGCACGTTCCAGAATGGAAGATACTCTCAGTATCATTATGGTGTAAGACCACCAACGTTGCTTGAAATGGCTTTAGCCGTGTTTGGTGACCAGATCTAAATAGCCAGGTACTTCCCCACCGTCCTCTTTCCCATTTCCTTCCCCTCCCAAATAATAAGATATTGGGAATAAAAGACAGTGGAAATAATGAGAAAAATTGATATAATGATACAATGGGAATAGTGGGATGACAGTCAAAATATAATAGCAACAGCGAGAATATACTCTTCGTATCAAACTGGTGAAAGACCACCCATTCACAATTGAAAAGTTGTTTGAAATGGCTTTAGCCGTGTTTAGTGAACAGATCTAAGTAGCCAGGTACTTCCCAGCCTTCTTTTTCCCCATCTCCTTCCCTCCCCCACCCAGATTAGAACCACATCATACATCAACTATTCAGTTCTTGCGCGGTATTACTTACGAGTTTTGTTATATTAATTATTTATTTGCGCAGGTCAGATTATGTTAGGTTGGTTTATGTCCATATTTACCATACTGCAATTTAACATTAATTAAAGAGGTAGACAGATGCTTACCGACTGACTACGTCCCAGAAGCCGGGTTTCCCCTTGCTGCACTTCCCCTCGGTGGCCTGCTTGAAGTAGGAGTAGAATCTCAGCATCAGGTCATGGCTGGGTTGGTAAGAACCTGAAACAAAATATACAAAATTATTGCTTTTAACCCTAAAGCAGTGATGAGCAGCCTGTGCAGTATTTGGTATTTTGAGCCCATTTTGTTTGGCCCGTGAGCCTTTTTGTACTGCCGCCTTAGATGAGAAGGCTAATAGAGATGTTGAAAGAAGGGTAAATGCAGGTAACTCAACTTCAACTTCTTAAAATGACAAAATTTTCTAGTTTAACTTTCAGAACTATAAATGCCAACAATTGCCCAAAATTGCAAGTATTTTTTTATACGTTCTTCAACATTTCAGAATGATAAAAACCGAAAACATTTATTGTTTTGGCCTTGGAGGTATAACATCGGCTTGCACCGCAGTGGGAGGGATGGATTCATAAGTCCGTCACTCCTGGACACACTGACCCCCAGATTCCTACCCATCCGATAATAAAATATTTATTAGTATTATTGTAAGTTTTAATATTTTTGTTTATATATACACTAGCAGACCCGGACACACGTTGCTGTGGATAACGAAACACAACGCCATTACCCAACCTTTATAAAATCCACACCATCCGCTCGCCAACTGCCCGCTGCCTGAATTGAATATTTAAATTTCTCTGCTTTTCTCCACTATAATAAGCATGTAGATATTATATATACAAACCTTCCTCTTGAATCACTCTAGCTATTGGTGAAAACCGCATGAAAATCAGTTGCGTAGTTTAAAAGATCTGGGCGCACATACACTTTGAGCGGCTTCATTTTATACTATGTAATGATTACAATATGATGCTTTGAACATTACAAAATGATGCTTTGTCTGTCCAACTGGGAAGGATTCCCGTTTCAGGACAGCCAAATTGCACATTTAGTACATAACATTCTTAACAAATGAATGGTTTCGTTCAAGATATCACAAGAATGAGATTCTGTCAAGAAAACTTTTGAGAACATTAATAATTGCATTCGGAACGAAGGAATGGTTTCTTAATTAAATTAATAAAACATTTATTGTTGCACATTTTTCCTTCCTAAGAACTTCCTCCCCTTCCTTTCCCTAAAAAGACCCCTTCACAGCATACCCAAAGATGACATTGACCCTGAAGGAAATTGTTTTCCTCAGGGTGTGTGGAGCTAACCTAAAAAAAAATATTGGACTGAGTCAGGATGGGAAATATAGCTCCCAAAAATACGATAGTTGTTTGTTGTCTGTGAAGAATATCTCCCAAAAATACTATGGTTGTTTGTTGTCTGTGAAGAATATCTCCCAAAAATACCATGGTTGTTTGTTGTCTGTGAAGAATATCTCCCAAAAACACTATGATTGTTTGTTGTCTGTGAAGAATATCTCCCAAAAATACTATGGTTGTTTCTTGTCTGTGAAGAATATCTCCCGAAAATACGATGGTTGTTTGTGGTCTGTGAAGAATATCTCCCAAAAATACTATGGTTGTTTGTTGTCTGTGAAGAATATCTCTCAAAAATACTATGGTTATTTGTTGTCTGTGAAGAATATCTCCCAAAAATACCATGGTTGTTTGTTGCCTGTGACGAATACCACCCAAACGTCGCTTCATGTAAAAATAATTAATAAAAAATTCACAAAGTTTCATAATTTGTTTTTCAAATTGCGGTCGGAAAATTTGGTTTTATAAGGGTGTACATTTTAACTAGGTATTTTGTGGTTAACTTTTAGATTTAAATATGAAGCGTGCTGTTCCCATACAAATTAGCCAACTCAAACACTATCTGTTAGTGGCGTTCAACGCATGGCGGGTACTCTCTAGTCATGAATAAATTAGCAAAAACTCTCGAACTGTAAGTTCTGGCGAGATAAAATTTGCACTAGTAAGAAATGCATAAGTTTCATCTGACAAATTTGCTTATGAAGAAAGCGGTACGTCACGCTTCACACAAAGCTAGGTCTGTTGGAATACTATTAAAAATTATACTAAAATTTACGATGTACGCAGAATGGGGCATTTTTTATAATGCAGACGGTTCTGAGTCACTGGAGCGAAAAAGCCGAGACGAATATTAATATAGTGCATAATTTATTAGCAAGTGGCGTAGCGATTTTATGGATAGTTTGGGCAGTCGCCTGGGGCATTGGAGCACCGGCCTTTTTGAAGTGAAACTACTTTAGCATAAATATAACTCGATGAAACGAAAAAGCCGAGACGAATATTAACATAGTGCATAATTTATTAGCAAGTGGCGTAGCGATTTTATGGATAGTTTGGGCAGTCGCCTGGGCATTGGGGCACCGGCCTTTTTGAAGTGAAAACTTCTGTAGCATAAATATAACTCGATGAAACGAAAAAGCCGAGACGAATATTAACATAGTGCATAATTTATTAGCAAGTGGCGTAGCGATTTTATGGATAGTTTGGGCAGTCGCCTGGGGCATTGAAGTGAGAACACCTCCACCGGCCTTTTTGAAGTGAAAACTTCTGTAGCATAAATATAACTCGATGAAACGAAAAAGCGACACTAAAAAGAGGCAAACATATATATCTACAGGATTTTGCCTGCGAGAGAATGTGTTATAATAATCGGTATCCTCTTTGTGCGGTGCTTCGTAGCCTCCCCACTCTTGTCTACTTTATTTTTCTGATGGTTTCACTTCTACTGCGTGTGAACTGCACACTTATAATATATTTTTATTTATTAAGAGGAAACCGAGTTTTGTCCGTAAAAATGTATTCTCCGGGTTTTGACACTACTGCAAATATTTTTCATTATATAGATATCGATAATTTTATTGATAAGTTACTTTTTATAGGAGTTAGTATCCTTCAAAAATCGTTATAATTGGCTGGTTTGAACGCCATCAACAGACGTTCAGTAAACAAACTAGAGAGAGTATTTTCTTTAGAAATAAAATCTTAAAAATCGGTCCAGGTTTGAAGGAGAAAAATGGGGAAACAAAACTTCGATTTTAATGATTTTATTTAGGTACTAGCTTTTACCCACGGCTTCGCTCGCATAGTATTAGTGGGAAATTACTTTCATAATTTTTGGCAAATTTTTTATTATTCTTTCTATTTTTTTCTTATAGAAAATAATTATTGTTTAATAGAAATTTTCAAAATATGAGAATGACATTTCGCAAATAAAAATTCTATTTTAGAAAATATTTAAATGATAGAAATAGACATTTATTTTAAGTACCTACTCCCTTTATTATTATTTTATTCATATTTGAATACATAGTAACCTAAAAAAATGACAGTCCACTTCAAACGCTATGCTTTATAGCAACTTTATTCTTTTTTTTCGGAGAATAAACATTTTTAGAGAAATGTAGATATTAACTAGGACGCCAAAAAAGTACTTTTTTATCACAACAAAGCACTCTTTTTAAGCCTAAAATTTAAATTGTTTCCAAGGTAACAATTTGTTTGACGTGCGCGATAACTCGATTTTGTTAGGGACAGAAAACGTATGATACATAATTTCATAACGCCAGAGCTTACCAATATATAAAGCCGTTTTTACTCGCAAATAATGTAGCTTTCGATTAGTGAAAGAATTTTTAAATTCCATTCGATATTTATTGCGTGAAAGAGTAACAAACATCCAACCAACCATCCATACAAACTTTCGCATTTATAATATTAGTAAGATTAGCAGCCTGAGATGCAGTTGTCCCTTTTGCTCAGTATTTGGGGGAGTAAGAGCGATAGTGACAGAAACAGTTTGGTAAAATATCTATTGTTAAAATTTTTCGGCGACCGGGTTTCCCCTCAAAATTTTATAGTTGAAGGCTTTTATACATATAAGATATTTGTCGACTTGTAGTTCAAACGGAAAACTGGTGAATTTACACACATCAATCACATTTGGAGTCGATTTGTAGTAGGTACCTACTTACTACTTTTTAGATTTGAGCTTTCGTTTTCGAGTAAATCAAAAGTCGAAATTTTTTAGGTCAACTTTGAAAAAAAACAGTCTCTAGGGAGTTGATATCAGCAGTTTTTTTTGCCGCTTATAAAAATTGAAAAAAGTTTTTTTTTTTGTAAATATAGAAATGCTCACATCAAAAAAACTTTTTTTTCGGTTGTTTGTGTAATGCAGATACAACAGTTTCCCGCTAGTACCACGGATTTTCGGACACCGTGTATAATGTGTACAAATAATAAAAACACGCCTTGAATTTCATTAATGTAAAAGTAATAAAAAAGGGAGAAAATAATGCATTTATTATCATTAATACTAACGTTTTTTGAACAGTTAAGAATCAAAGAATAGAAATCTCGTTACCTCTTCGACTTCGAACTTCACGGATATTAAAATTGCATAATATACATACATAATTACAGATTTACCTACGTACATAGACATATGAATATTAGTCATATGCCTGTGCCTACGTACGTATTGGAGGATAAAAACACTAAGAGCAGTGAGTTTTTCATACAATAATATCGCTGAAATTATAAAAATATTTTTTCTAAAAAGTTTTTTCGTGTTGTGTGACAAGTGTTTACAAAAAAAAACTAGATGGGCGTTATGAAAAAAAAAAGAAAAATAACCTAACCTAACGTAACCTATTTAACCATTTTTTCAACACTTTTAATGACTTTTCAAAGGAGGTATTGAAGTTGCATGGTTGCATGCTCACAACTTCCTTTCCACCGTGAGCTGAGGAGCTTTGAAATGTTAATTTTACCGTCAAAAATAAGACAAAGCGCCATATTGCACGATTCTTAACATATTTCTAAATGATTGCTAAGAAAAAATATTTGGCGAAGTTTTTTATTTAAGCTACTATAAAATAATTCTTTATTTATCTCTTAATATATAAAACAAAGTCGGGTTAGTTACACTATTTATAACTCGAGAACGGCCGGGCCGATTTTGATGATCTTTGATATGTTGGATTTGTCTCCGCCCCGGAAAGGATAATAACTTTTAAAACATCACAAAAATTAACGAAAAAAATAGTTATTAAGAAAATTCTTTTCCCCATACATTTTTTATGGAACGAATTCTCATATTTGAAAGAGCTGCGGGCATTTTGTGATAAGTACCTATAATATTGAGTAGCGAGTGTATTCCAAAAATTCAAAAACGTCAAATGTCAATGCGCTGATTGTGTTGCATTTGTTCTTAATCGTGTAATGTTGCCCCTCTTTCTTACACACTAAATGTTAGTAGCCGAAAATGAGACAAACGGTGGACGTATGTCTGCAGCCCCTCGAAAGGAAAAATGCAATAATTATAATAAAAATGACGCTTTTTTTACATAAGCTCCACACGTGAATCCCTGAGGAAAATAATTTGTCTCAGGACCTATGTCATCTTAGGGGATGCTGTGTGGACGGTATTTTTAAGGAAGGGGAGGATAGGAAGTTCTGGGAAGGAAAAAGGAATGAGGGGTGGGTAGGAATCTGGGGGCAGTATGTCCGGGAATGACGGACGTATGAATCCATCCCTCCAACTGCGGTGCAAGCGCAGGTCCGGCTGGAAAGTTCAAAAGGTCTCCCTTAACCAGTGTCTCTCGATCCGTCCCGCCACGCAGCAGGTGGGCAGAAGCTTCCGCAGCCAAGATCCGGAAAAACTTCACCCCATAATCCCGGGCACCCCTGCTAAATCACCAAACGTAGCGAACCACTTGGGGGTGATCTATGGAAGAGGTATTGGTTATCCAATAAATTGTTCCCGGGGCGGCGGCACCCGTACCCGCCTACCAAATTCCCGTAATTAAGTGGAAAAGTAAGAAAAAAAATAATAATCCGTACTGGACAATCCGTAAAAACACGGACAGCTTGCGCATCTATAATTGCTTCATTGTGTAATATTTAATTTAGTAAAAAAACTGAATTTAATTCAACAGTTATTGATTCTGAGGCGGTACGAAGTTCGTCGGGTCAGCTAGTACAAAATATAATGGTAATGTTAGGTAAAGATATTGTATTTCTTAGTCCTCCTCACTAGGGGTTTCTGTGCCGAGGCGGACTAAAATTGTTTAATTATAGTTTATTTGTCTTTATCAGGGTGTTTTTGTTGATCTCTTTCAGCGATATTTTAATTCTTGATTTGCACTCACAATTTTTTTTTATTAGTTTTATGTCTTGGGGAAGAATGGATTATGGATTTTTGTTCCAAAATAAGTCTAGTTTCTTTGTCCGAATGTAGTTGGGTTGGGTTGTAAATAACATTCTTAACCCGTTTAATCACGGGAGACTATATTTGTCATAGGTCTCATATAAAACGCTGTAACTCCCTTACTATCATAGTTAGAAATATGTTCTAATGGTGTTAGAAAGGAAAAATTCCACGTTTTATATTCCAAACTAAAAAATAGCAACCAAAAAAGAAAAATGTACACTTTTATGCATGCAAAGTTTAGAACCGCATATTGAAAAAAAAATTGAAACTTTGGGAATTTTTTATAAATTATTTTTACATAGAGCGACAAAAAAGCGAGGTTACAATATGTATTTGTTATACATTTTGTCTAATAAAATATGTATGTGTTTTTATTATTTTTTATAATCAGTAACTTTGGTTAAAAAAAACGTAAGGTGAGCCATTTCGAAAACTTTTTATGTTTGTATGCAAAAATTTTATAATTAAAAAAATATATGTTTATTTCGAATTTGAAGGCGTATTTCATCACCTTTCTAAAACAGTTTTTAGTTTTTGAATGTGCTCAGAAATATTCCAAATATTTGCATTTTATTGAAAAGCGAAAATATTTTGACCATCTGAAAATAATGCCAAATTTTTAAAGGGTAATGTTTATTTTTTTTTGTAACAAGTATAGATAATTATATCCCCACTGGGATCTCCCGTGATGAGAATTTCATTTATCTTACTGACCTTCAAGTTCCTACCCACCTCTCATACCTTTTTCCTTACCAGTACTTCCTTTCTTTTATAATAAAAATAATAATGTTCTTTATTTCAGGATTCCCTCAACACAGCATCCCCAAAGATAACATAGGCACTGAGGGAAATTATTTTATTCCCAACTGCTCCCAACCGTCTGGAGCCAGCGAGACTATGGCATCTCCAATCAGGGTAAGTAAGTAGAGCCTTATCCCTGGACTACGGAGGCCGTCATTCATTAAATAAATCCTTGATATTATTTAGACGCGTGCTATCAAGAGCTATTGATTATTAACTGGAACAGTCTACTGTGCATGACTACTTACTCATATACATATTATATTATATCAGGGGTAATCAACTTGGTTATTAAATGTTCAGTTCGACTTTCTACTTAACACACTCTACTTAAGAGGGTATAATCAGAGAAAACCAGAAATATGTCATTTTCAAATCAGACTCTTTTCCACCAAAAATTATAAATTGATTTCGAAAGATTGTTCTTTTATCTAAATAACGTATGTTATAAATTTTCAGAAAAAATGTTTATTTTTAGTACAATAAGGTTTGTACCATAAGTCGTTGGCAGATTTTCAAAAAAGATTTAGGTATTATACAACACCCATTTAAAATCATATAATCATACAGTAAAATAAATCAATACATTATCTAGTAAACGTATGTTATGGAATTTTAATTTAAGTTTAAATAAAATCATTAAAAAATATTTACGTACATGTGTTTCTTGGCGAAAATTGGTCCGTTTGTGTATTTATTTGCGCACTTACAAAATAATATATTTCTGATTTTTTAACATTCTTATTTTGCTAAGACATTATTGAAAAATGATAAATACTTATGATCAAAAAATAATTACAAAAAAGTACACAATTTTAATAGTTTTATAAACACGCCTTTCAGCATTTATGGATGTAGGTATAAATTAAAGCAAATTTGGAATGAAATAAAATCGATATTGAGTTATAATTTTAAAAAGCTGGTACGGAGAATAATTAATCTTTCTCATTGGAACCGCCCTGTAAGATCGGATCTTTCGACGAAATGTGGATTTTCGGCCGCTGGCTGGTTAAACGCCCAAAAAATAGCAATTTGCGCATCTCCGGTGCCAAAGTGTAAGTTCTCTTTTGATAAAATATTCTTCCACACAAACGACTAGGAGATAAGAAGATGAGGAAGACTTGTATCAAGTATACATGTACATATATTCCACATGCAAATACATTCTAATTTGGGAGGCAGGTTTGGGTACCGCCGCCCAGGGGAAAATCATAGATCTACCGGTGAAGGGGCAGTAATATTGTTAAAATAAGAATTCACTGCAGTATAAATAGGCTCTGAATACATGAATTTATTAAAACTCCCATTAGTTATTATTTATTTTAGGGAAATCAACACTTTACAATTGGATTAATTTATACATGTATAATTTACCAAACTGAGAAACCAATTAGGTATAGATTTTCGCATCATACCATTATAATATACGTTAACCAAATGTTTAAATTATCACTTAATGGTAAACTTATATCTTTTGCTGACGACACTGCAATAATTATTGAAAAAAAAACGTGGAACGATATTACCATTGCAGCAAATCAAGACATGAATGTTATAAAAAAATGGTTCGATAACAATTTATTATCACTCAACACAGAAAAAACTTATTATATTCCATTCTCTCTACAAGAAGATGTATCAAATAATTTAATTAACATAACAATTCATTCCAAAAATTGTGCAAATGACGATACATGTAATACGGACTGCGCTAAACTAAATCATAAATCAAATGTAAAATATCTTGGAATCCTAATAGATAAAAATGTTAAATGGAAAGATCATATCAATCTCACTGTGGAAAGAATAAGAAAACTAATCTATATATTCTATAACATACGAAATATTTTAAACAAAAAAACTATAAAAATGGTCTATTATGCATTAATTCAGTCCTTATTACAGTACGGCATTATTGGGTGGGGAGGGGCCTTTAAATCTTCCTTACAGCCCATAATTATAATTCAAAGAATAATTATAAAAATTATCCTTAGGAAACCATACGATTTCCCTACTCTAGAATTATTTCGGGAATTTAATGTACCATCAATCATAGAATTGTATAAGAGAAACGCCTTATATCAAATATATAAAGAATATTTTATTCAAAAAATTCACCCCTCTGATAGCATAAGCAATAGATTTAAAACTAATGGCTTAATAGCCATTCCTGTGCTTAGAACAACCACGGCTCAGCATCACTATTTGTATTTAGGTGTAAAATGGTACAATATATTATTGTCCAAAAACAAAATTAATATAACGGGAACATTGAAATATGAACAATTTAAAAAGCAAATTAAGTCCCTGAAATTGGATAATGATATATTGTACCCTTAATTTAATTTAATTTACCCTTACTTGAACTGTAATATCTAATATTAAAAGTATATATATAGGTATATACTGTTATTTGTCCTTCTAAAACTATTTTTTCTAAATTATGTACCTTTGTCAAGTAATATTTGTATTTATTTTCATAAGTTCTTTGATCATTGTTTAAACATCTCACTAAAACACTATTAATTTTTTTTTGCATGTTAATACTCCTCCCATAAACACGAGCTCTTGAGCTCAATTTATGGAGTAGTAGTAATATAAAATGAATTATTGTATAACCTTGCACATGTAACCATTTGTATTGTAAAAACAAAATTCTTGAAATAAATAAATAAATAAAAAAAAATAAAAAAATATTGTGTCTAGAAATTAAACAGTAATCTTGCAACAAAAAAAATTACATTATTATAACAGGAGGGAAGTAGTACAAAATATATGTCAATATATTTATGCAGTTTTGTACTCATTTAATACATTTCTAATGCACTCTTGACAGAGTTTTTATATTTATATTTATTTTATAATTATATTTATTAATTAAATAATAAATAATGCCACAAAGTTATTTTGAAAAGTTTGAAGAAAAAATATTTATTTATATTTATTTTATATTTATTTTCGTCACAAATATTACACGAACGTCTGATTGTTATTGCACTTAATTATGTAAAATCGACCACCATAACACGGGCATCAGCCTAGCATGGTGGTCGAAAAATCCACTAATGTAACCCTATTTTTGTATTTAATGAATAAAGAAAAATTTTAAAAAAGGTAAACAATGAATTACGTAATAAGCATGGGTGAGTACAACATCAATTTAATTATAAATACGGCCGCGTTCGGCCAAAAATTGTATCGCGATCGACCTGTCGACTACCCCTGCCCCCATATGACAGAACATGTCTTTATTGGGACAAGGCTTGTGGGATATCAGTTATTAAAACGTTCTGCTGATAAACATTACATTATGTCATCACGCTATAGATAATGTATGATAAAAATAAATATAATAATACAAACATGGTCAACAGTATTTATTTTAACATTTACTAATTTATTTATTTATTTACTAGCTGAACCGGACAACTTCGTACCGCCTCAGAATCAATAATTATTGTGTTAACTTATTAGCGATATATTAAATTACATGAATTAAATTCAGTTTTTTTATTAAGTTAAAAATTACACAATGAAGCAATTATCGATGCGCATCTGTCCGTGTTTTGTTTTTGTCAGTATCAGAGATGCGTTGTGTACGGATTTATATTTTTTGTGATTTTCTTACTTTTCCACTTACTTCGGAAATTGTGTTTCATTTTCTTTATACGTGTGAGGGAGATTTATTATAATTATTGTATTTTCACCATTTGTTTCATTTTCGACTATTGACATTATTTAGTGTGTAAGAAAGAGAGGCAGCATTATATGTTTAAGAACAAAAGCAAAACCATCAGCGCGATGACATTTGATGTTTTTGAATTTTTGGAATTCACTCACTATTCAATATTATATTTATCACAACATTGCTGCAGCTCGTTCAATAGTTAATTCATTCCATACAAAATGTACGAGGAAAATAATTTGCTTAATTTTTTTCATGAATTTTTCCAATGTTTTAATAGCTATTCTGATATTCGGGGCGGAGACAAATCCAACAAATCAAAGATCATAAAAATCGGTCCAGCCGTTCTTGAGTTATAAATGGTGTAACTAACTCGACTTTGTTTTATAATATATGTTAAGATTTAGGTACTAGTACCTATCCGGCATGTTGCAATGCCTCTTAAATAAATAAATTGTATCCCCCTACGTGTCCTTTCCCATGCCTCCCCATTCCTGTCCCTGTTCCCCACACGCATCCACTTTTTCTGATGCGTTCCCCTTCCACCTTCCCTGTCTTCCAGCCACCCGCGTCCCCCCTCCTTTGTTCCCCTCCCATCGCGGGATAGAATCCCGGAGTGAGCAAATAATAATTTGTATTTGATGAATTTGTGTTATTTCACAATTAATTCATTTAAAAATAATATATATAGTACATTTGCGGCACGTTCCAGAATGGAAGATACTCTCAGTATTGCCCTAGTGTAAGACCATTATTCAGAATTGAAACGTTGCTTGAAATGACTTTAGCGGTGTTCGGTGATCAGATCTGAAGAGCCAGGTATTTCCCCACGTTCCTCTTCCACATCTCCTTCCCATACCCATTACCTTCAGCCTCACAACATACCCCAATTTTGGATGCCTTAGTCTCATTGGCTCCAGATGGGAGCAGCTGAGACTCTTGTGAGGTATACATCTTAATATATAAAACAAAGTCGGGTTTTATTATTTATAACTCGAGAACGGCTGAGCCGATTTTTATGATCTTTGATTTGTTGAATTTGTCTCAGCCCCGAATAGCAGAATAGCTATTAAAACATTGGAAAAATTCACAAAAAAAAAATACGAAGAAAATTCTTTTCCTCATACATTTTTTATGGAACGACTTCTCATCTTTTGAAAGAGCTGCGGCAATATTGGCATAAGTATAATATTGTGTAATAATGCTGCCCCCTTTCTTTCACACTAAACGTCAACAGTCGAAAATGGGACAAAGGGTGAACGTATGTCTGCACCCCTACAAGGGAATAACTCTCACACGCATAAAGAAAATGAAACGCAATTCTCGTAAGTAAGTGGAAAAGTAAGAAAATCACAAAAAAATATAAATCCGTACACAACGCCACCTCTGATACATGTCAAAAACAAAACACGGACAGTTGCGCATCAATAATTGCGTCATTGTGTGATTTTTAACTTAATAAAAAAACTAAATTTAATTCAGCTATTAATTTAACACAACAGTTATTGATTCTGAGGCGGTACGAAGTTCTCTGGGTCAGCTAGTATAAAAATAAAAAATAAAACATTATGGTTTTGAAAAAATAACTCACCTAGCTTTTTATTAATTACATAACTATTTTTCACCTAGCTTTTTATTAATTACATAACTTATTATTTACATAACTAATGTGTTCTGTCCATTTCAAATTTTGATCAATTTTTACACCGACTTTTTTTTAATGTAAATACCGTAAAAGATCTCAATTTCGGTGGCGGGTATCGTAACCGTCGCCCCGGGAACCATCTAATGGATAAACAACACCTCTGTCATAGGTCCCTCAAGTGTGGTTAGCAGGTGAATCAACATAGGTGCCCGATTCACGGGGTGAGGTTTGTCTAGGTCTTGGAGGTGGATGATGAATGTCGGCTGGCAGGCGTTAACAGATATTATTGGATTCGTATTTTTGTGGATCTACATGGATCTCTCCGCGTATGGAGGGATGGATGGTATGATTATTAATGTAACTGGCAGTTGTGAATAATAATATGTAGGTACCACGTTGTTACCACGTATCTATATATAATATCGACGTAATTGCCTGTCGCGATAACTTTGTCCCGGTGACTAGCTGTCACTGGATTCGAGCAACCGGCTATGTTTGGAAGTTCCTACCAGATTAATAAAATGGTCACCAAGATATTATATATGACCTCATTGCCTGTTGCGGTTACTTTATCCCGGTGACCAGCTGTCACGGAATCCGAAGAACAGGCTATTTTTGGAACCAGTTCCTATCGGATTTCTAAAATTGTCACCAACACTTAAAATGGGCGAAGCCGAACCAAAAGCCGCCCGGAGGACCTAGCAGTAAAAACCTGCGGTTTATGGCTAGTAATGTTTTAATAACCAACGACTAGAATTACCATTATGTGCCATGCATTCAAATGCATTCATTATAATCTCCGCCATTTCACTACTACTCCAAAAATATCTAGGAATACAGGTTTACATAATATTAATGAAGTCATATCAATTCTGTATTACCCCATTCAGGTCGACCCCGACTTCTTTTCCCCCTCGTCAAAGTAAAGTAAAGCAATCAATATTATAAATTAAATCTAGTTTGATTTGAAATTGACATTCTAAAAGAGAGTCAAACGTAAAGGTTAACAACCGATAATAAAAAAGTTATGTATATTCAGTCGGAATTACTCAATGAATAAAGTTTAGAGAGAAAAATGCGATGATTTAAAAAGGGGAACGGTAAATAAAATGTATAGCTTGTGATCGAGAGTGATAAGTGAGAGAGGAGTATTGGACAATAAGCCCAGTTTTTGGATAAGGTGATCAAAAGGGGAAAAATTGACAAAATGTTCAATTTATAGAAAAGGGTATTTGAAATTGGGAGAAGGGAAAAATGGACAAGATGTTTAATTTATTTTGTTTTATTTATTAGCGTTATAAACAGTCTTATGAAAAAATAAAAATTAACAATGGTGATAAAAATTGGAAAAATGAAAATTGTGGATAAGACGTCCAATTTATAGACAGGGGTGATAGAAATTGGTCGAAAGGGAAAATACTGAATTTATGGAGAAGGGAAAAAAAATGATTACAAGAAAATAAAGTTAACAGAATATCCAATTTACGGAAAATAATAATAAAAGTTTGCCAAAAATGAGTACTTAGATAGAATAGTAGTAAAAAGTAAAAGACGGCACGAACAGTGTGTAGGTAGAATCAAAGCGGAGCGCCGTTGTGCGAAGATCCTATTTGCAGCATTATAAGAAAAGAGTGAACGAACACGGGTTGTGCACATGTTTTCATACCAATATTAGCTCGTGGCCCATCTCCCTTTGTTTCTATTATCTACAGTGGGTAGATTTATAATCAGTATGTAGTAACGGAACTACGTTTAATCAATATGGAAGGTACACATTTCAAAAAGGTTTATCATAAATAATAAAAAAATATGCTTTGGATAAATTTAAGCTTTTCCTACCGTTTCTATTGAGAAGAATTAAAAAAAAATTATCTTCATATATAAAAAAATAAATGTTTCTTTGTTTTTCTCCTCATAAATAAATACCATTCATCCGATTGTGGTGTGAACAGGAATATTGTGTGACTCCAAAATGCCTATAAAACTAAAAGGAAAAATATATTCCAGACTATTGCTAGACCCGCGATAATGTATGGCTCCGAATGCTGGACTATGTACAACTCCTACTCTAGGCAACTCGAAACAGCAGAAATGCGAATGCTTAGATGGTCGGCAGGAGTATCACTAAAAGATAAGATTAAAAGTTCACGCATTCGTGGTAGCCTGGGTGTCACAGACATAAACAGTAAGCTGGAGGAACGACAGTTGAGATTGTATGGGCACAAAAGACGGAGACCATCAGACCACAAAGTGAAGCAGGCAATGTCTATGGAGCTTCATCGACAGTCATCCAGAGGACCAAAGAACTCCTAGATGACTCAATGCTCCAAAATACTTCAGAAAAACGGCCTGGATGAAGGCGATACTCAGAACCGACGAAGCTACAACCTGAAAACGAGAAGAGCCGACCCCAACAGCCTAGCTAGGAAATGAGTTGGGACAGCGCAAGGAAGAAGATCTGATTGTGGTGAAAATTGGGTGGTATCAAAAATAAATAAAAACCACTTTTGCGCTTGAAATCGTGACCTCTAGACTGCGGTTGCCAATCGATTTTGATGCCTATTACATATATTCGTGGCGATAATATAAGGCACACCAAGAATACACATATTTTTGGCTTGTGGCTTCCTCTTATGGGCCATTAACCAGCCAGCGGCCGAGAATTCATATTTCGTCGAAATATGTTCTTACGATCGTACAGGGCGGTTCCAATGAGAAATATTAATTATTCTCCGTACCAGATTTTTAAAAATAATAACTCAATATCGATTTTATTTCATTCAAAATTTGCTTTAATTTATACCTACATTCAAAAATGCTGATGATAAAACTATTAAAATTATGTAACTTTTGTAATTATTTTTTGATCATAAGTATTTATCATTTTTCAATACTGTCTAAGCAATAACTATAATAAATCTTAACTATATTAGTTTGTAAGACCGTAAATAAATAGACAAACTGAAGTATTTTCGTCACAAAACACGTGCGCGAATCTTTTTTTTATGATTTTATTTAAACTAAAATTAAAATTCGGAAACATAGCTTTCTCAGAAAATTTTTATAAATTTATTTTACTGCATGATTATATGATTTGAAATGTGTGTCGTATAATATAAAATTTTGTTCGAAAATTCAACAAATCTGCCAACGACCTACGGTAAAACCTTATTGCAATAAAAAAAACATATTTTCTCAAAATTTAAAACATAGCTTTACTAGATAAAAGAACAGACTTTCGAAATCAATTTATAATTTTTTTGTGAAAAAGAGTCAATACGTCTAAAATTTGATTTGAAAATTACATATTTCCGATTGGGTCTGCTCATTTCTTCTTAAATGCTATTATGCGTAATTCCGCGGGACCGGTTTCGATCAACAAGCAAAAGAAAGCTGAACTTCATTAGTAGTAGGTATATTGTTTCAGCCAATAATTATTTTTTTACCTAATTATTATGCACGCCATATTAAAAAAAAACTCACAATCGGTCTTCAGAGGCAAAGATTGATATTCAAAATCCGGTAGTTTTTGTTTGATGTTATTGTATGGCATTATCAGTCAATTATAAAAAGAAAATGCAACGTCGATAATTCGAAGACGCAAATACCTTATTTATAGCAATCTTGAATTTTGGCATAATTTCGACGAAGTAATTCGGCTTCCGCGCGGTAAATACTATAATTTGAATTCTTACGTTCAGGAGTGCAAGTTGAGACCCAGGTAGTGTTGCTATGTCCCAAAAAAACGAAAAACCATATTACAGGGATAAAAAAAACATGTTTTGAAGGATAAAAAAACACGTTTTGAAGGATAAAATATCATGTTTTGAAGGATAAAAAAACTTGACAATAAAATGTATCAACCTTCGGTCGGAATATCTGTTAAGATGACAATATACCCTAAAATATATTCTGAATCTTAACGTCGTAAGTAAAGAAGCCGTGTATACAAATAGCGACCCGTGTATTGCACGGACCTACTGTCGAATTTACCCTATCAAAGAAAAGAAGAAGAAGAGAAATAATGTGGGAATCTTAACGACGTAAGTGAAGAAAGCGTGTAAACAAATATGCGCCCGCTGCACGGCGTACTGGAGAACGTACGGTGGAATTCACCCTAGCAGGCATGGAAATTAGACCTTTCCACCGCGTCTAATTGAATTAATTCTGAAGAACGTGTTACAAATATTGAAAATGTGCCATGATGTCGCACTGCCGAAGTTATTAATTTATCGTCTAGAAAAATAAAATCTGGTGCTTACCGCTAACTTTATAGTTGTACACGGGTTATAAAGTTTTAAAATCGTTGTACGTAAAATATATTAATGGTAAGGTATTGTTTTTATTAATCTTAAATACAAAGAACTTACATCCCCAGGACAAGATCTGAATAAAAACGTTAGTATAGTTACGAATTCGCCGGAAATGATTAAAAAGTGAGTTTTGAGCAAACAAAAATTATTAGGATTATGTACCGCCTTAACAATCATTGACCGTGCTTGCAAACATTGATAACTGACCATTGATGACGAATTTGGTCAATATCGTATTGATCTAGGGTTTTATCGATCGCCCGTGCTAGAACTCCAGAAGTTCAACTTTTTCTCCATCAAAATCCTGTTATGTACCTACGTAACATCCGACTCATTTAATATCAATTTCTATACTGATAAGTTTTTAGATTTTCACGGCCAAAAGCATTTTCGTAGTTAGTTTTTGGGGTGTTATGCCGTGTTGCGCTACCTCCTTCTATAGCCGACGTTTCGTCACATATTCACATCCGACACATCGTCGGATCTACCGGATCTGCCCTGATGATGGACACTGCAACGCTGTCCGAAACGTCGGCTATAGAAGGAGGTAGCGCAACACGGCATAACACCCCAAAAACTAACTACGAAAATCTCTATACTATATATAAATCAAAATATGCTTGCTTCTGGGTTTGTATATATATATAAGATGTTTATGCGTTGCTAAACCATTGATCCGATTGCGATGAAACATTGGGGATTTGATGTGCGCATGCCCGCGATGGTTTATATATATATATATACAATAGTGAGTTCTGGCATCATGAAATTGTGCATTGCTAACCGTACATCCGATGGCGAGTGCATGCCCGCGATGATTTTTATATATAATAGTGTTCGTCCGATTGCGAGGAAACTTTGGTGGTTGTGAGCACACCGGCGAAGGTTTCTATATATACTGGTGAGCTCTGGCATTATGAAATTTGTATTAAATAATTGCAATAGGTGGCACGCGAGCTGTTTGAAAACTGAATGTACCGAGACTGAATGTATGGAACGCGAAAGGGGGGAGAGGAACCCGGGAGGGGGTTTGCGGGACGGAGGAAGCGGGGAGAGGGAAGACGTAGTGGGAACGCGTGAAGGGAAGGGGAACGGGAAGAATGTGAATGGACACGCAGGGAGAAACAATTCTTTATTAAGGCGCCGTATACCCGCTCAAAAAGAAGAAGATGGAGAGATATGTAATTACGAATGTTGGAGAGATCGCGCTAATATTTAACGATAAAATTGAAGCGAAAATTATGAAAATGTTTAATGAAACACTTCTTTTAAAATAGAGCGAAAATCTCTTAGGGAACATTTAAAATAGCATTTAACGAAACACTGTGAATTTTTTCATACGTATAATTTCTAAAATAAGTGAAATAAATGTGTTTATAATAATTTTCGGAGCATACTTTGCGATTTTTTTCTATCGAGGGAATTTCATATAATTTGCTTTTCGGCGTGGGGAACGTCTATACCTTATCTTAAAAAAATACATAAATTTTTTTCAAGAGCTTAAAAACTTAAATGTTTAAGGTAAGAAATCGGTATAAATTCGAGTAGTGGCGGCTAAAGTGGCATTGCAACGCATGCCGGGAACTCGCTATTGCTCAATAAATCAATGTTAGTATAATACCTACTGGTTTTTTAGATAGGTTCCATAAAATTTAATTAGCATATTTTACCTCATGATTACTGTACCACAAAATAATTATGTATGTATGATTACACATGATAGTGTAGAAATCACATCACTTTGAAGACTGTTAATGTGCAATGCTCAAAGGGCTTATCACAAGAAAATCTACGTAAGATCAATAATACACTCGTGTCTATAAATATAATATAAAATTGCAGCATCAGTTAGACCCACACTTGAGAATAAGGTCGTGCGGTGCCGCAACGGACGTTGCAAGCCTCTCATTTTTCCTATAAACCAGAGTGGTTCCCAACATGTAAAAAAAATAATATGGCATCTGGTCTTACTTATTTATTTATTTATAAACAGAAACAAACAGTACATTATATTATACATTGGTGAGAAAAAATTAACAATTAATAAATATAAACATGGTGGGTACCTATTATGTGTTTCATTGTAGTGTCTTATTTATGGTGTGCATATTAAGTAATTACCGGGTAATGTGTGTAGTGGGAAGGTGTGTGTGTGTGAGAGTGTGTGTTTAAGTATGTATGTATGTATGCGCATTGAACAATTTATGTTATTGACATGATGCTCTTTTTTTTTTAAACGATGTTAGAATTAATTTAATTTAATTTACTGTCATATGGAAAGCTCTATAACTCATGAAGTAAATGTCCTCGTGAGCTGAAATTAGTGGCATTAATGCATAAAATCTATACAGAAAAAGCTGTGAAAATTTCAAGACGCCAAAGCTCACCATTCGAGTGATAATGCCTGTTTTTTGTGAACATGTTACACATTCTATGATAAAAACTAATAATTCAATTTCATTAACGGTTACATTAAAAAAAAATTTCAAGTGTGCTGTTTACACGCGGTAGAAATGAAACCTTCAGAAAACTAAAGTAGACAAGAGTGGGGAGACTACGAAGCACTTTTTTTATAAACGTGAAGGATGATTTGATCTTATTAGTATTTGTGTTTTCTTCTTCGGAGTCGCTTAGATGTCGTTTTCTTTTGTGTTTTCTCTTGCCTTTTCATTTTGGAGTGGTTTGAAGATTGGTTATTGATTTTACAATTTTTTTTTTGGATTTCGTAGGATTTGGTCCTTGGCCCGCTAAATGTCTGCAGAGGTTCGTCAAGCGCTTCATACCACTATAATAAAGGAGACTTGCATAAGACTGTGGATTTATCGTATTATATTGGAACTATGTGCCCGTGAATTAAATAAATATGTTATTGCTTTCTCAATCAATCGCAGGCTAAATCCTATAGATGTACGTGTTTGTATCTTTTTAGTGTCGCTATTTTTCGTTTCATCGAGTTTCAAATCACAACGGTGCTAAAAGAGTTTTCACTTCAATAAAATATGGTATAACTTATTTGAGAATTATTGTGAGGCAGAAAGAAGTGACAACAAATATGTCACGACCCACAGTTGGAGAAACTCTGTGACTGTAGTAGCTAAACAGAAAAGGTACTCACATTATAACCAAGAATTGGTGTTAAGAAATTTTAGGCTTGACCACTTCTAAAACTAGTTATCCGGTGGTTGAGCTATTAAACTTGGGTCGAGAATAGAATTAATTACTCAATTATTTATTTACATATCGCACCATCAGTACTTTAGTGTATTAAGATGAAGCCATAATAAATAACGCAAAATCATACAAAATCACATGTTTTTGTTTTTAAAATATGATCGCTTAGAATTATTATAGATGCTTGAATTAAATACTGCGTGTAGAACATATCCTGACCCTTAAAAATATCGGTCATTTTTTAAATAAGTTTTTTAACAAGTCTAGAAAAAATAAAGTGTTAGGTCTATAACAAATACTTTCAAGTGCAAATTCTCCTACTTATAAACCCCTTTTCGGATATGGTTTTATTGTATAATGTGGCAAATTCAGTTTCTTTTATAGTAATCGTAAACAAAAATGATATTTAGGCCCGAATTTCATAAAATAAAATAAAATATCAATTTTTGCGTTGTTACTTTACAGTACGGCCGGCAGTCAACGAATTTGAATTTTCAAAAGTGGAACCTATGCCGTCCACCGAAGGACTACAGACTTGCCACCCCTATTTTTGTGTCAGTTCACCCCGGCCGCGACGGGAATAGACGCCCCAGACTCCGCGCCGCTTGGTTCCTTGAAATCAATTTTAAATTTTCGTTTTATTACAATAAACAAAGCGTAAAAAAGGTATTAATGTTTTTTACAGGCCTTTACGAAATCAACATGTAATTTTTTTTTCTCAAATACCTTTTCCAACCTGTCCAAAAGCTTTTTTTCAAGTATTTTTAAAAACCTATAAAGGGACGTGAATTCCGATTTCGATTTTTTCCTGGACTATTGGATCGCCTTATGTTAAAAATTATCGTTATTTTAGTTAATAATTGTAATTTCTCTAAGTAAAAACTAAGTGAGTAATTCATGCATATTTAGATTGAAACGAAACTTCGCAAATGTCGAATCCATGCGTTAGAACTTTAAATGTTGAAATGAATACATAATCGTTTTTTAATTTTAACTTTATGAGTAAAACCTCAAATTGTAATATTTAATTAAATGAAGACAATATAAGCGAAACTCAATCGAAAATTTGGAAACAGGAAAAGTCAGAAAAAGATATTGGCACCCCTGGGACTCGAACCCAGGACTTCTCGCTTTCCGGGCAAACGTGCTAACCACTGCACCAAGGCATCGATATCAAATTCGGTCATTTTTAACTATATCATACTTCGACTAAGAACCACTCTCACTATCTTCATTTTCTTAACGGTCCTGGGTTGGAGTCCCAGAGGTGCCAATATCTTTTTTCTGATTTTTCTGTTTTCAGATTTTCAATTGAATTTCGCTTATATTGTCTTCATTTAATTGAATAAATAATCATGTATACTAACAGCATTTCGTGTTTTAAACTAGTTGAAAAAGCAATTGCAAGCCATACACAATCACACAAATTTGACACGCGATTACGTATGGAATCGATTCCGTGTCCACAAAGGTTACAGAATCGCTCTTCTGTATTCTTGAAAATATTTAGATTCTTAAAATAAAGTGACTGTTTATTGACGTACCGTAATTTATAATAATATTTTGGAGAAGAAACGTCCTTCCTAGCTGAAAGGTAGGTTTGATCTGCGCGACAACGGAAATTTAGATAGAAAAAGCAAATAATAGACCTAGAAAATCACCCAAATCTTAAAGGAGAACTCGTCAGTGATGAGATATCGATCTCACAAAAGGTATAGAATCGCTCGGCAGATCGGTGTGCAGTGTTCTAAGTGGGGGCGGATGTACGCTGTATAAAGGGAATAAAGAGTTTTAATGTTGCGGAAAGGTTTTGTCATGCGAATTATTTTTTGTTTAACTGAGTACCTATTTCAACCTTTGGTCAGAATGTAAGCACCTTTCCAATGCAATTTTATGTGTATGTACACACGTTACCTAGATAGAAATAATAAGAGGCATTTGCATATTTCGTTCGTCCGCGGTTAAGAAATAAATTATTTGACATATTTTTGAAGTTGTTTGTAGTAATTGTCGGTTGCAGCAAATGTCAAATTCATCGAGATAATATCAACTTTAGATATGGCGTGACTTACAAATTCAGTGGAATAATTCGGTAAACCAATGAATAATTTCATAACACAACCCCCCATCTGATTCCGTCGCCTTGTATCGAAAGCATAATATAGAAGACAAATTTGCTCCTTGCAACCAAAGTAAAAAAATCAATGCATTGTGCGATATTTTGACTGCGAGATAATGATAAATTTTTGATAAATGATTTCTTGTTGTTTTCGTAAACCAATTTTTGGAACCAATAAATTTAGTTTCGGTGTTATTTTTAACATCCACACGCTCCGTCTAGACTTTGTTGGTCGATGGTCAAATTACATTTAACACTGTTATTGGTGTAAAAGACGGCCCAGGAATTGAGTCTTTTGCGTGAATACCACCCAATAATCCAATTGCTTCCAACCCTTTGGGGCCAGTGGGATTACGGCATCGCCAATTGAAGAAGGTGCGTGAGGCTGGAGGGAGTGTGGAAGGGAATGAGATCGGAAAAAGGAAGATAGGGGAAGTACCTGGATATTCAGAACTGGTCACCAAACGCTGTCAAAGCAACATTTCTATTCTGAAGGGGATCAACAGGGCAATACTTAAAGTAGGTATCTAATATGCATATCTTTAGGTGCCGTGACGTATTTGACGATATATTTCTGGTAAATAGTAATATTTGGACTAAAAATTATGTAATTGCTTTATTAATATGTATTTTCTTTCTTTCTTTGTATCTTTCTTCTCTTTCTCTGCAATGTATACTTACTATGATTTATATCTTATTTTGATTATTATTATTTCTATTATTTTACTAGTAGCATCTCCACCTAGTAACAACTAACCCTTGATTTACACTGTGAACATTTTCATATCCCAATGGCAATTTCATTAATGTACCTAATTGTTAACACTCTCTAAATGTTTTAAACAATAAATAAATATTCTGGACGTCGGCTAAAGGAGGGGGTAGCGCAATACGGTATAACACCCCAAAAACAAATAACGAAAATGCTTTTGGCCGTGAAAATCTAAAAACGTATCATTCTGGTCATTGGTTCCATACCCTGTTAGTTGGTTTCAGAAAAAAATAATTTGGATTTCTGTTTTTACAAGTAAATAAACCTTCACTTTACAATAATATTTTGAGAAAAGATAAATGCAAATGGCTCATTCTTGGGACTCCAATCATAAATCGGAGTTTTTAGTGGTCACTTTTCCATCTGTTACGATCTACATACATAACTTGTGGGTAAATATGCATAGAGTCCACCTCACGGATAATACGGAACGTTCGTGTTGTCGAAGTTTGATGCACAGATAATACGGAATATTCATTTTTTTAACTAATAGACAATCAAATATGACATTTGTCGAAAGTACCAATCCTATAAAATAAATTTTCGTCAAAATAAAAACAAAAAAGTACCTACTTCGAATTATTGGGTTGAGATGCTTGACGAAAGCTGCATTTCATCACAATTTAGATATACATCCCAGGTTTGTTTGGCAAAGCAGGGTTTGTCTAGCGGGTATGTGTAATTATTCTAATACATTTCTTTCCATGTTCTGCTGTTATAAATACAGGTACAAACTTGTCAATAATGCATCCACTTAATAACGTGAATAAATTATATGGCAATAATATTTTTTCTATGATTGGCAGCATTGATTGATTGTCTATGAAATGATAAATAAAAAAACGATGAATATGAAAATGACGTATCCGCGTAAGTGAATTAATTTGAACAAAATTAAAATATTAAATGCATTTTTTTGCGTGTTTTTTTGTCTCGCCCTACATAAATACTTTTCTTTTTTCGTAATAATAAAGCTAAATCTAACTGTTTGAATAAAAAATATTCAGTATTAACCAGTAAGTGGTTCAATACATAAATAATGAAAATAACTGATTCTTGAGACTCCAATCAGAATTTCTAATGTTCACTTTTCCATCTTTTACGACCGGTATAACTTATGCAATAGCCATAGACATCCTACAATTTGAATATCTATGGCAATATCAATACACTCCTAAAGACTACTTCATTAAATTTATGCTAAATTGGAATCCCATCATAACAACCTCCGTAAAAAACAGGTTGTGGACATTTAGATAACGACCAGCCACTTTCTGGTTAATGTGGAATATTTCTTATTCAAAGAGTTAAATTTTCCTTTATTATATCAAAAAGTGAGTATTATGTCGGGGGAGATGAAAAAACATGCAAAAAAATGCATTCAACATATAAATTTTGTTTAAATTAATTCACTTATCGCGGTATACGCCATTTTTATATTTATCGTTTTTATTTAACATTTCATAGACAATCAATCAATGCTGCCAATCATAGAAAAAATATTATTGCCATATAAAATAATAATGTATTCATGCTATGAAGTGAAGTGAATTCATTTTTATTGACAAGTTTGTACTTGTCAATAAAAATTATAACAGAAGAACATGGAAAGAAAGATATTATCATTATTACATATACCCGTTAGAATTACACAAACCCTGCTTGCCCAACAAACCATTCAAAACCTGGGATGTATATCTAAACGATAATGACATGCAGTTTTTGCAGCTTGAACCTCAATCCAGGATTAATTCGAAGTAGGTACTTTTTTGTTTTTATTTTGACGAGAATTTATTTTATAAGATTGGTACTTCCGACAAATGTCCTATTCGATTGTTTATTGGTTAAAAAAGGAATATTCCATATTATCCGTGTATCGAACTTCGACAACACGAACTTTCCGTATTATCCGTGAGGTGGGCTTATACATTTTTATCCGACCTATCTAATGTATATAAAAATCAAAATGTGTTTGGGGATTAGTGTAGGTATTGTGTATTGCTTTATTAAGCATAGGAAATGTTTGAAACTTTCAAAATACCTTCTTTAATCACCGGCGAAGGTTTCAGGATTATTACAACCACATGAAAATACATCTGAAAAGTTTATTAATTATCACAAAAATTCTTGGAAACTATCAAAAATTTGAGAATGACATTTTGCAAAACAATTAATTTTCAAAACTTTTTACATTAATGAATTAATTGAAAGTACTTACATAATATAGGAGCTATATAGTCTGTGTAAGGAGCTAAACGTCACAAAATTTATAAAACTGGGAAGACTTCGGTGACTGGGTCATGTAGAAAGAATGACCGAGCACCAAGCACCAAAGTCCCTGCTGAACTCAAGACCGACAGGGCTAAGGAGCCTGGGAAGACCAAGATTGAGATGGAGCGACAACGTCCTCAAAGATATATCTACCTTTGAGCTTCTAAACTGGAGAGAGCTGCCACAAAACCGAGATGAGTGGAGGAAGACTCTTGGGGAGGTCAAGACCCACCAGGGGTTGTAGAGCCAAGATTGAAGATGATGAAGACTTACATAATAATTTGAATAGAATCAAGAACTATTATATAAATTTTAAATAGGTACCTACGTTAGGTACCAAATTTGATTGATTGTTCTCATAATATTTGATTGTCCTTATAGATAATATACAAAAATGAATATTTGTAAAAAAAATTAATTAAAAAAATTGTAATTGATAGCACGCGAGCTATTTGAAAACTGAATTTACTGGGACTGAAAATATGGAACGCGGGAGGGGGTTTAGCGGGACGAGGAGCGGGAGAGGGGAGAGGGAAGGCGGGGAAGGTGGAATGGATACGCGGGAGGGGAAAAGGGACGCACGGGAAAGGACATGCAGGGAGAAACAATTTATTTCTTTAAACAAGGTATTGCAACGCATGTCGGGAACCGGCTAGTATTCTATAAATAATATTTTTGTATATAATTCTAAAAAACTTATATTTTTATTATATCCCAGTATGCGTGCAAATAGTTTTTTAAACGACAATAAGCACATATTGGAATATTCGAGATGTTTTTGTTGGAAATCCGTTTAAGTTCAAATACTTATATTTGCCATGACGTCTTAATAATAATTATTTATTTCACATAAAATTATACAATAAACCTATGCGGAAACTTTGATTAGCCAACTAGGAATGGATCCTGTTTTAGGACAGTCAATGCTAGCTTCTTAGCTTATAGCTAATAAAATCGTCACAAAGTTTATTTAAAATATACGAGGACTATTTATAATACGCAAATATAAAATAAAAACTTTGTTTATCAAGTCAGGTACGCCTCATAGTCGGGAAACAAGCCAAACGCGTGCCCAAAATAATATGTACACGGTTGATATTTGTCACACGAGAACGGGTCGCTTCTTCGACTCGTTCTTGTGTTCAACAGCTCGGCTGTGGAACGATTTGCCGGCCTTTGTGTTTCCTCCTTTCTACAACATGGGTCTCTTCATGACCAATGTTCATTCCTTCCTCTACTCAAAAATCAACCACGCAGCATCTCAGATGACATAGGCCCTGAGGGAAATTATTTTCCTCAGGGCCTCCTGTGTGGAGTTAATGCAAAAAAAAAAACTTATGTCTGGTAATGTTATATAGGGTGGGCCATAAACATCTGCACTTTTGAAATAATCATGAAAAAAATATACAGATTGTATTTAAATAAATGATTATTGATAAGAACAAAAATATCATGGAAAATTATACCGTAAAAATAATTTTGTCAAATGGCTGCCATCTCGCCGCTGGAATTCCTCAAAGCAGGCCCTTAGATTTTCGAAAAATTTTCGACACAAATCTGGTGGATGTTGACTATTTCTTGATGGATGTTCTCCTTTAATAAGGACCTCCAGTGAAAATATTATGGCTTTAAAAAAAATATGTTCATATAGACGACCAATAAACGCTGATTCTGAATATATAACGTTTATTTAATAATATTAAACGTACAGTTTTTAAAAAAATATTAAAAAGTGCATTTTTAATACTGTCGTTGAAACACGCCGTCAAGTTGGTATTACTAAAATGTTTAGTGGTGACGTCACTAGTCACCGTAAAGTCATTCAAAGGAAATGTAGGTATCACACAAGCCATCGTATTAACAACATTTCATCTTATTCGTTTATTTACATGCTGTTTATAGAGATTTAGTTGTTGTGTTCATTGAAACATTATTTAGGCCTAAATAATTCAGTTTCAAAAATAAAGATATCTCTTATTAGTTTATCTCTATTATTGAAAATATTCAAAAACTACTGTACAAAAAAAAATAGTAATGCTACTTCTAAGGAGATTCCTTCGAATTCGGAATTTCAAAATGGCGGCGAGTCGAACAGCTGATTGCGCGATCTTATAGTAGATGACGTCACACGATACCACCATAGATACGGTGGTTTTCGGGGATCTTGAGAAATTAAAACTTTGACAATTATTTTAACTATTAAAATTAACTCTAAAAATAAAAAAATAAATATGCAGTTATTTAAGTTAGAAGGTCATAATTCATTAAAAAATTGGACTGGAGTTCTCTATTGCAGTATAGTCGCTGGTTCATTGACGTTGAATTGACTTGTAAGATAAAATACATACATACACAAATATATTCCATAAAAAAAAGTCAGCTGGGGTTAAATCCGGGCTGCGGGGAGGCCATGGAATATCTCCTCTGCGCGAGATCAATTTGTTATGGAATTTTTTTTAAATCAATTTCTTTTACTCCATGGCCGCCTTGTTTGTTTTCCTGCCGGTTTCTTCCAAATTTTTAAACCATGATTTAATTAAATTAACACTTAGGCATTGATTAATACTCTGTAATTGGTGATGCGAATAAAATAGGCGGCGTGCATCATTGTTTTGTAAAACAGAACAGAATCGTTGTTGAACAGAAAAAAAAAATCATTTTTAATTAAATGAAGACAATATAAGCGAAACTCAATCTAAAATTTAAAACCGAAAATTTTTAAAAAGATATTGGCACCTCTGGGACTCGAACCCAGGACCTCTCGCTTTCAGAGCATTGAGGTTTACTCATAAAGTTTAAAAAAAAAAAATCATTGTTCTTGTAAAAATGTTTTACCCAGAAAGCGAATTGCTCTCCCGTGAAGCGATCCATTGTGACTAAATTTCAAAGAAGCGAGAAACCCGCATATATGAACCATACAAAAGTGTATATGTTTATGGCCCACACTGTATTATAAAACAAGCCTATGTAACAGGAATAATTTCGACACGTGTACAAAGTTCCATGACAAATCAGGTTGCCACACGTAATCAATCACGAGATGTATTTATTACACAATACATTGAAATATATTTATCGTTGGAAAATCTATTATTATATAATTATTACGAAAATTGGATGACAACATTATCGAGATAAAACATTAATAGGCGCAATTAGTAAGATCTTTGTATAGTCCTTACAATGTACAATGTGACCCTATGTATGACCCGCCACCTGAGAGGAAGGACAATGGTAGTTGTTAAATAACGCTATAATTGCAATCACGGAACATCTCGCAGTCACGCACTAACACCAGATTAGAACACTGACCTGCAATAATAACTGAACATTTTTGAAGTAAAACTTCTTTGCGCACGCTTGACTTGGGGACTAAGCTGGTGAATGCGTGACGAGACGTGTGATCGGGCGAGGAGAACGGAAGTTGAGAGGGAGTTGCGAAAGCACTTACAGAATTAGTTGTTATACAAAAACATTGTACCTAACATAAATTATCCAATATTAACCAATAACAGTTCTTACATTTATATAAATATATATTCATAATTCGACTACCATAATATGGGCATGTGCCTAGCGTGGTAGTCGAATCAACTGTAAAACTGTATAAAAAGTTATATGATGAATAAAAAAGAAAAGATATAAGTTAGTGAAGATAGAAAGAGAGAGAGTTACGTTTCGTACATACAAACGAAAGCCAAATACTAAGTTCGGAGATCGTGCTTTCGGAGTATCTGGGCCTAAGGCTTGGAATAGACTCCCTCCGGAATTAAGATGCATAAAAAGCCCAACAGAGTTTAGGTCCAAACTAAAAACCTACCTTTTCGGGCTCTCATACCCTTAACTTAATTTAAATATACAGATCTGATTCTTGTATTGCCTATGATATGTCTTAATCACACTTTTCTTACTGAATTAAAATTACTCGAATCCTTACACATCAATCTGTCTCTCAGAAGATCAAATCCTTGTACTACTGCACCGCCCACCATTAAATGTTGCTTTTATTTTCCAAAATACACTCATTAAAGAATATATTACATATTAATATTAAAATATTTTCAGGATTAAACAACATGTGTTCACAATTATGTCCTCTGCGTGCGAACTCTATCTAAATTTCTTTAAATAGACAATAAACAGTGTTAATTTCAAGCGACCTCCCAGGTAAGTATGGTCCTGTATTAATTCATTTTTAGGCAGCATCGCGTTCATTGGTCAAAATATTGTACATATATTTTCGTATCGGTGATCAATGAACCGGTGTATGCAATTTTTAGCCATAAGTTGTTTTTAATTGTTTGTCTAGCTTGTAGTCTTTCTAGATTTTAGGCATGTATGGTAAGTATGTACAGCGCCCTTGGGGTGATTTTTCACAAAAACGGCGCTATATAAATCGTCCAAATATTATTATTATTATACCTATACCTGTAGGGGCAAGAGAGAGAGGTGCGAGCACACATTTTCGTTCTCTCTTTCTCTCATAGCCAGTTACGTTTCGTATATCTAAGACACAGTGCAGGCCTTTTGTCTGTATCACACTGCAGGAGCAAGAGAGAGTAGTGCGCGCGCACATTTTATTTCTCTCATCTTTTATAAGTTAGTGAAGTTTTACTTCAGTCGTGTGGTCTAAAGCACACTTGTTTTTTAAACTTCTTTAGCACCGTTGTGATTTGAAACTCGATGAAACGAAAAATATCGACACCGAAAAGAAACAAACACATACACATCTATAGGATCTAGCCTACGAGAGAACGAGATAATTGGTGTCCTCTTTATGCGATGCTTCGGAGCCTACCGGTCTCCGCTTTGTGCTGTGCTACGTAGCCTACCCACTCTTGTCTACTTTGGTTTTCTGAAGGTTTTGCTTCTACTGGGTGTGAATTACACGCTCTGTTTTTGAAGTGAAAACTTCTTTAGCGCCGTTGTGATTTAAAACTCAATGAAACGAAAAATAACGACACTAAAAAGAGACAAACATAGGATTTATCCTGCGAGAGAATGAGGTAGACTAATCTTAATAAATATTATAATAAATAAATCCTACAATTATGCTACTCCTGATACTCTGCATTCGTCTTATTCTCTCGAAGTTTAGTTTTCTGAAGGTTTAGCCTTCAAACCTTGACAAACCTCACTCCATGAACCCGGGCACCCCTGCTAAGTCACCAAACGTAGCGAACTGGTTGGGGTGACCTATAGCAGAGGTGTTGGTTTTCCAATAAATAGTTCCCGGGGCGATGATGATTGTATTTTTACTTTGATTTTAAAATTGTGTTGTAAACCGCGCTTTCTCTCAACACGTGATTTCCTGGCGAGACAGGCACATCAGCATTCTAGATCTTTGTGATCTCCTGTCAGATTTGTGTGATTTTTACATATTAACTGTCACATATTTTAGTTTAGATCATTTTAAACACGAATTCCTGCAAGTATGTGTGATTATTTATTCATTTAATGTACGTTGTACATAGAAAAAGCAAATAAATCACACAAATCTGACAGGAGGCGATCATATCCGTTATCTCGATAACGATCCCACAAAAGATATAGAATCTCTCGGCTCGACTGGGTAATGATAAATAAAAATAATACAATTTTAAGAATTCAGCCATTTACGAAGCTGGCTGTTAACCTAAACGTGTTTACATTAATATTCTCAGAATTCACTAGTAATTACTACTGCCACTGTCATAATATTTTTTCCTCCCAGCTCCTACTAGACCTACGGACTGTGGACCTCTCTAAACCGCTTCAAAAGCCTGTGGTAGTATTGGCAAAACAACTTAGCGAGAAGAAACCATTAAATCTAGAAGCCGACGCGGTATCACTTAAGTTAGTGTTACGGAACAAATCTCAACGATTTCACAGGCTATTGCCTCAACAATAATTAACACATAATTGAGCCCTTGCCCGGAAGAATGTAGTATCCAACAATATTCTAGTTCTTAAAAAAAATGAAAAATGAAACCAAATATGTTGCGTAACATTTTATTTTTAAACTACATAAAATATACAATTCTTAAGAGTTTTAAATGAAAAGTCGTCTATAGAAAGGCAACTAAATTAGAGTTTATTACTAGAATTTACACTGAATTTGTGGAATAATGTTGTTTATGAAAATTTCACTCGCAACAGTATTCCACAAAACGTTTTTTTTACTCTTCCTACCTTGCAGAAAGCAACGTGCTCTTCTAACATAAATTTACATTTGTTATTGATGAATTTGAGCTTAAAAAGCAAAAAACGATATGAATAAATGAAACCATTTACGTTCTAAATATTGTCTTTCCATCAACATACATCATTATTCCACAAACTGTTTCAACGGCTAAAAATATAATAATAATACTTAATAATATTTTTATGGAAAAATTCTACTTACCTGCTTTCTTCAGCTTCTTGGCTTTAAACATTTTCTAGTTGAAGTCATAAGACGTTCGTTTTATCCATTTATTCCCATAAATTAAACCATGCGCCGTGATTTCAATCAAAGGCGTTATACAACATTCTTCCACAAAACAAACTTTAAAAGGCTACCACAGGCCTAAAAAAATTATTATCATAATATACCTACCTTAAAAGATGCATATTAAGGCGCCCCACCTGCTCTCAAAAAGAAGAAGATGGAGAGAAATGTAATTACGAATGTTAGAGGAGCGCGATAATATTTAAAGCGATAAAATCGATGCGAAAATTGTGAAAATGTTTAATAAAACACGACTCGTTTAAAATAGAGCAAAAATCTCGTGGAAGGCTTGAGTCTCTCGTCTTGAGTATCATGTAAAGAAATATTGTGAATTTTTTCACAACTATTATAACTTGTAAAATAACTGAAACAAACGTGTTTGTAATAATTTTCGGAGCATACTTTGCGATTTTTTTCTATCGAGGGAATTTCATATAATTTGCGTTTCGGCGTGGGCAACATCTAGACATTATTTTCAAAAATAACATATATTTTTTAAGAGCTTAAAAACTTCAAATGTTTAAGGGATATATGTAAGAAATCTAATATCTAGACGTGTTCCACGTCCTTGGGGTGATTTTTCACAAAAACAGCGCTCTGTAAATTATCCAATTATTATTATTATTATCTATGGGATTTAGCCTACGAGAGAATGAGATAGAATAATCGGTCTCCTCTTTGTGCGGTGCTTCGTAGCCTCCCCACTCTTGTCTACTTTAGTTTTCTAAAGATTTCTCTTCTACCGCGTGTGAACTGCACACTTGTATTTTTTTAAGGAAGCTAATATTATTGAAGTGGAAACTTATTTAGCACCGTTGTGATTTGAAACTCGACTAGCACCGCCTAAGGAGGAGACCAATTATACCATCTCATTCTCTCGCAGGCTAAATCCTGTAGATGATGTAAGTTATTATCTATTGTATTATTAATTTGGAGATGTCTGACTAATCAACTATAAACGATATATGTATAGAGTTTAACGTTTGTCTTCACATCGTTAAATGACCCTTCATAATTATTCACGTGGGTTCACGACAGTACAGAATATGCAAACATGCTGGTGTTTCGATAAGCACATTATCGCCACTACGTTTTTGCGATGGTAATTGCGTTTCATTTTCTTTATGCGTGTGAGGGAGATGTATGACAATGATTGTACGTTTCCTTTGGGGGGGGGGTGCAGACATTTGCCGTTTGTCTCATTTTCGACTGTTATTATTTAGTGTGTAAGAAATAGCGGCAGCATTAGTTTAAGAACAAAGGCAAAATCATCAGCGCATTGACATTTGACGTTTTTGAATTTTTGGAATTCACTGACACTTCAATATTATCCTTGTAACTATATTCCATACTTACAAAATTACCGTATTGATAGGATTTTACGGAGACGTCGCGGTGCGGTGTTTGTGAGAGAGATGCAATAAAATGGTAACTTTTTTTTCCTTTGGAGGAAACAGACCTACGTACCTACATTGTGTATCTCATCTTTTGAAAGAGATGCAGCAATATTGTGATAAGGAACGTATGTTTATTGCCTTTTTTATGCCGTCACTTTACCGTGAATCGTCGTGGTAAATATAAAATCGTCCAATAGAAATCGATAGCTGACGAGTTCCACATCCAGTTATTGTCCGTGAATTGGTTACCGTAGTTTCAATTGATATGCAAATTGCTTGAATTTAAAATGCACTTTGAACGGTAAACCTCCTTGGCATTTACCGCGATAACTGTGTTCTAAGTAGTCATTTCAATTATTGTTATATTATTATGCCTTTGATTCAAGTATCATTACTTTATTATTTATTTATTTCGTTTTATTATGCAGTTTGTACAAAACTGTTTTACATTATTTATGTATTTTGGTAACATCGGAAAATGTATGTTTCTTCTTTGTAACTGTCGAAAATGGAAAGTTTATTTCAATAATTCTGAAAACTGAGAAATCCACATTTATACAATAAAATTTTGAGAAAATAAAATTAACTTTCGTAAATATGGAAAAATTCATTTGTCTTCTATGTAACTCTGAGAAATTACAATTTTTTTACAACTATGGCAAATTACGTGATTCTTTTTTGTAACTCTGATAAATTACAAGTGTCTAGTTTGTAAATCCAGGAAATAACACTTTCTTTTTTGGAACTGTGGGAAATTACACAATTTTTTACTGTAACTCTGGAAAAGTACACGTTTCTACTGTGTAAGTCTGGGAATTGCACTTTCTTTTAAGCAATTGTAGACTATTACATGGTTCTTTTCTGTAACTCTGGAAAATTACACGTTAATAATCTGTAATTCTAGAAAAATGCCCTTTTTTGAAAACTGTGGGAAAGTACGCGTTTCTATTCTGCAACTATGGTTGAAAATTAGAGAAGTCAAAAGTCTATGTAAATCCGCGAAAGTGCACTTTCTTTTTTATAACTGTGGGACATTACACGGTTAATTATTGTAACTCTGAGAAATTAAACCTTTCTATTCTCTCGGAAATTGCACTCTTTATTGTGGAAAATTACACGACCCTTTTCTAAACTCTGGAAAATAAGGCGTTTCTATTCTGCAAGTTTGAAAAATTGCAGTTTCTTTTTTGTAAATTTAGGAAATTATATTCATCTATTCTACAACTCTAGGAAATTACATGATTCTTTTCTGTAACTCCCAGAAATTATACATTCTTCTCTGGAACTCTGACAAAATTACATTTTATTTTAACTGTGGGAAATTAGGAGATTATAGGTAGTGATTGCACTTTCCTTTCCCGTAACTTTGCAAATGTTTATTTTTCTTATTACTATTAATTTACGAAATTGAATGTTATTTATTTTTTATTTCTTCGTGGTGTCCATAAAACGGTTATACACCAATATATTACGAATAAAATTACAAATTTGAGGTTCATATAAGTATGAAAAGGTCATGGGAGCAGTTTTTACTATTTTGTAACGTGGGTCAAAAAAGAGTTGCTAAACTATCTGTAAGTAATCTTGGAAATTAGTTGCTCTGTTGATTGGCGCCTTCTGATCATAGAGCCGCTACTGCGTACAAAATATCTCCACTAGTGATAATCAATGCGCATTGCACTTAGATCGGGTTTTGTAGTTTCCGGTCGGTCGGCGGTAGAGAGTTGGGAGAGTTGGAGGCCAAATCGGACTAATTGCATGAGAAAAAGTGGAATCTATTTTTTCACTTCATGTTTAATCTAAATATACATAATTTCAATTTGGGAGGCGGGTATGGGTACCGCCGCCCGGAAATCATTAATTGGATAATTAAAACTCCTGCCATAGGTTACCACAAGTGGTTCGCTACGTTTGGTGAATTACCTGGGATGCCTGGGTTCATGGGGTGAGGTTTGTTTAAGTCGTGGCGTTTAAAAATTACTACCACCTAATGCGTGGCGGGCCGGATCTAGAGAGACTGGTTGAGGGAAACCTAACCTAAACCTCTCTAGCCGGATTCTGGAGACCTGTCGCCTTGCACTGCAGTGGTTCACACGACCGTTCCTCCTGGACACATTGATCCCCAGATTCCTACCCCACTTCTTACTCTCCATAGACATTCCACATAGCATCCCCAAAGATGACGTAGACTCTGAGGGAATTTCAGGGCCCCAGGGCCTCCTGTGTGGACGAACGTCGATAAAAGCAATGGTTTTGATAGGCAAAAGAAAGTTAAACGTTTTATCTCAATAACATTAGAAAATCGTACTTCCCTAACTTGTAACTTCGTAACAATTTATGTAAAATTCCACATAAAGAAATATAACACGCCATTTTACAAACGTAAAGAGGAATATTTAAAAGTTTCTTGAATAATAACGTGACTATCAGTAGTTGGACATGGCTAATTTAAGTAGATTTATGCAGAACGACTAAGATGTGCATTTTAATTCTTGGAAAAATGGACGATTCTTTTCTGTACGAGAATACACACTTTCGTTTAATTTGTACACAGTTATTTTTTGTTAAAACTTACCATTAAAGGAGTTTTACAAATCCATACAAAAAAAGTTACCTACTTAAAGGTAAATCGAGAATTTCTAAAAAATAGAATGACTTTGTCAATTTTCAACTTTGAAACTAAAGAAAAATATAATTAAACTAGCGAGTTCCCGGCATGCGTTCCTATGCCACTTAAAAAATAAATTGTTTCTCCCTGCGTGTCCTTTCCCATTCGTCCCGTTCCCCTTCCGCCTCCCGAGTTCCCCTCCCCCCTCCCGCATTCCATACATTCAGTCCCGGTACATTCAGTTTTCAAACAGCTCGCTTGCTGCCTATTGCAATTTTTTTATACAAATTTCATTATGCCATAGCTGAAGTATTTTCGTCACAAAACACGTGCGCGGATCTTTTTTTGTGATTTTATTTAAACTAAAATTAAATTTTTGAAACATAGTTTTCCCAGATAATTCATTGATTTATTTTACTGCATGATTATATGATTAGAAATGTGTGTTGTATAATACATATTACAATATAAATTTGGTTTGAAAATTTAACAAATCTGCGAAGACCTACGGTATAACCTTATTATACTAAAAATAAACACATTTTCTCATAATTTAAAACAACTGTCCCAGATAAAGGAACAATCTTCCGAAATCAATTTTTTTTTTAAATTTGTGGGATTTTGTCAATACGGCTAAAATTTTATTTAAAAGTGTCATATTTCCGGTTTTGTCTCGTTATTCCCTCTTAAGAACAAAAAACAAAAATATTAAAACATGATTTTCACACAAAAACATAATAAAGAATATTTACTGCAAATCAGTCGGGGTGTGTCTTGACCACCGCCGAACCCGCGAGACTGACTCACCGAACCCCACGGGTTCGATCGAACCCAGGTAAGAACCACTGCATTATAGTATCTTGTCTTTTTCGTTTTTATTGAAGACTTGTGAGAAGGAAGACTTTTATAAAAGCCTTTTAGGACAATCGTCGATGACGTATATTTACGAATGTCCAGGACAAAAACAGAAAAATTAAATACACAAAAGATTCCAATTTGCATATAATTGCAAAATAAATATAAATTGATATAATTATTATTATAAATACTTAACGTTAAAACAAAAACAACATTATATATTTATTTAATAAGCTTAAATAAATAATACGATTATTATTGGCTGGGAAACGTTATTTTTTTTATTAATCTGAGGTCAATGAAACTAATAAGCTTGATTGAACGGCTTAAAATATGTCATATATTAATTATGTATTACGTAAGTAAGATAACTTTTATTTATTGACGCCGATTATTTCGGGTTTACAAACATTCAACATAATATTATGTTGTTAGTTATTATGCAAAACATTAAATTGCAGTAATCTTGACTAAAACAAGGAAAGTATTGGTGTTATAGCAGAAATAACTAGAAAAGAAAAAAGAACGGTGAATAAATTATAAAATGACCTCCGCGTAGTTTCTTTCAGGTTAAATAATATTTACAAATGAGTAATAAAAACGTAAACAAAATTAAAAGGGCAAGAGCCCGTGACGATCAGACCTGTGTTATTTTATAAAACCTTAAAGTTTCTCTGTGTATGTCTCTAATACAGGTAAAGACGATCACGGTGGCCTTGAAATAGCAGGTGCAAAGGTATATAAAATTGCACCACAATTTCAAGAGCATTTTGCTCGCACTTTTTCAAGGTAGTAGTAGTCTGCTAACGTCGAAATTTCGCACTATTTCACTCCCAACCGCTTGCATGTATATATATCGCGCTCGCACGTACGGAAGACTTTTAATGTGTCTGACAAGGTGAATGAACCGTCGAAACTGTCTGATTACTGAGAAAACATAAGTTGATAGTTCCTCAAGTAACATATATAAAATTCAGCTTTTATACTTTAACGTAAGTACAATTATATTTAATTAATATAATATCTTTCAAAGCCACCGTTATCCAAATTTCCTAGTCGGGGATCGTCTTTACCTGTATTAGAGACATACACAGAGAAACTTTCAGGTTTTATAAAATAACGAACGTCTAATCGTCGCGGGCTATTGGACTATAATAAAAATGATTGGATAATGGTGGAGTTGACATATGCGTCCTATTTCCACACAGGCATCGCGGGTTCATTTTGAAGTGAAATTCTATAGCCCCGCTGTGATTTGGATTCCGGATAAAACGGAAATGCACCGGATTACTGCAACGGATTACCGCACCTGAGACGCATCAACTGCACTGACCACTAATAATGATGTCACATTTAAAGGCTCCTGTTGGTTGAGATATGTAACGGAAATTACGCTAGGTCTGCGCTCATTGGTAGCTTTGATCATGAGCTCACTTTTCAAGTATTGGTTGAGACTGTTTTGGTAAAGTTTCGCTTCTACCGCGTGTAAACTGAACTCGAATTTTTTTTCGTCGCTGTCGCTATTACTTCCCGAATACTGAGCGAAATGGACAACTGTACCTCAGGCTGATCATACCTAAAATATATCGAGTTATTGTAATCTCCATTTTACTCCTCCAAAACTGAACCGATTTTTAATTTTTTTTACCAACAACTGTATTAGAAGAAAATACTCTATGTTTGTACGGTTTTCTTTTTTTTAAATACATTGTCTAGTTTGTGTACTAAACTTCTGTTGATGACGTTCAAAACCAGCCGAGCGATTCTATATCTTTTGTGGGGTCGTTATCGAGATAACGGACGTTATCTCCTGTCAGATTTGTGTGATTTATTTTCTTTTTCTATGTACAACGTACATTAAATGAACACATAATCATGCATACTTGCAGGAATTCGTGTTTAAAACCATTTACACTAAAATATGTGATAGTAAATATGTAAAAAGCACAAAAATCTGACAGGATATCACGTCCGTTATCTCGATACATATCCCACAAAAGATATAGAATCGCTCGGCTGGCAATTTTAACGATGTTTTTGGGGGTTCTAATTACTATAATAAGTTATTTTAAAAAAACAGTGCAATTCACACGCGACAGAAGTAAAACCTTCAGAAAACTAAAGTAGACAAGAGTGGGGAGGCTACCAAGCACCGCACAAAGAATAGACCAATAGGTTACAAAGCGCCGAACAAAGAGGCGACCGATTGTTCTATCCCATTCTCTCGCAGGCTAAATCCTAAAGATGTATGTGTTTGTCTCTTTTTAGTGTCGCTTTTTCGTTTCATCGGGTTTCAAATCACAACGGTGCTAAAAAAGTTTTCACTTCAATAATAAAATTGACCGGATAGTGGCGGAGTTGACAAATGCGTCTGTTTTCGCTAGGCGTCGCGGGTTCAATTCCTCTGATAGCTAAGTTTTTGGGAAAGAGGAAAATATTTTCCACCGGGGCTTATTATTTTACTTATGTCATGTTTGGAGGGTCTTATAAAATCAAGGAAAGAAAGTAAGTAAATTTTGGGAAGAAAAATGTACGAGTGGTAGGAATCTGGGGGTCAGTGTGTCCAGGAGTGACGGGCGTATGAGTCCATCCCTCCCACTGCGGTGCAAGGCAATGGGTCGAGAAGTCCTTTTTTACATTAGCTTTACGCAGGAGGCCCTGAAGAAAAAAATTCCCTTAGGGGCTGTCATCTTTTTCAATTTGGGAGGCGGGTTTGGTACCGCCGGCCCGCGAACCATTTATTGAATAACCGACACCCCTGCCACAGGTCACCCAAGTGGTTCGCCATGTTTAGTGACTTAGCAGGGATGCCCGGGTTCATGAGGTTTGTCTAGGTCTTGGTGGGGGATACGTTTGCCCAACCACTGCGTGACGGGTTGGATCGGAGGAGACTGTTTAAGGGAGGCCTTTTGACCTCTCCAGCCAAACCCATCTCCCTGCTGTGCGAGGAATAGATTCATACGTCCGTCACTCCTGGACACACTGACCCCCCGATTCCTACCCACCCCTCATACCTTTCTCCTTCCTTTCCCTTAAAAAACCCTCCACACAGCATCCCCAAAGATGACATAGGCCTCGAGGTAAATTGTTTTCCTCGGGGCCTCCTGAGTGGAGCAAATGTAAAACAAAAATCTTTGGGGATGCTGTGTAGAGGGTCTTTTTAGGAAAGGAAGTAGAAAAAGTTTTGATCCATCCCTCCCACTGCAAGGGGATGGGCCGAGAGAGTAGGGCTGGATAAGTCAAATGGACTCCCTCAACGATTCTCTCCCGGTCTGCCATGCAGCTGGTGGGCAGACGAATCCGCCGCCAATACCCCGACAAACCCCACCCCACGAACCCGGGCACCCCGGCTAACCACCCTTCAAAGATCAAGAAGCAAATGTTCTCCCGCAACCAGTCTCTCCGAATCCGGCCCGCCACATAAAGTGCCAATTTATGAAGTTGTCCGATCACTCTCGTTGAGTGGTCACAATAAAAAATATCTTGTTTGGTAATGGCGTATTTGAATTCAACTATGAAAGATTTATATCTAGATTTTAAAATAGATTAGTAATTAAATTGGTGACGGGAATGTTTCACAGGTGTTGTACAATATCATTAATCATTTTTTTCAAGCGATAGATAAAATTTAATATTTTAAAAATAAAACATAACACATAAACACAATAGGCGCTGTTAGTTATCTCACGTTTACGGAACGGCAACGACACAAAAAAGGCAATACACATACGTTCCTCATCACAATAATGCTGCAACTCTTTCTTACACATTAAACAATGGCGAGACAAAAGATTAGACACAAAATGTACGTATGTCTGTTTCCTCGATGTACGTAAGTGTTACTTTTTTTCCTTTGGAAGAAACAGACATAATATGTACGTACTTTGTGTCTCGTCATTATTAATAGAAAATTAAAATACTTGCAAAACTAAATGACATTATTAAGTTATTTATTTTTAAATTAGATGGAGTTCTACGAATGAAACACAAAAACAATAAATAGATTGTTTGCGCCCAACGGTTTGATTTGGCAGCCACTTCTGGTCTGGAGCCCCAAAATACCTAAACAAAAAAAAAACCTTGACTGTGCAGAAACGGGCGGTCCGTTTGATAGATTGTCCAAACTTGACAACGGATTGCAATCTTTAGAGCACAGGCGTCAGGTGGGAATGCTACCCTTGTTCTACCGGTATTGCAACGGAAGATGCTCCGAGGAACTAGCGTCATTGATCCCCTCGGCACCGGTGCATAGTCAGGAAACACGCCAAACACGCGCCCAACATATGTACACGGTTGACATCTGTCACATGAGAACGGGTCGTTTCTACGATTACGATTTGCCGGCCTTTGTGTTTCCTCCCTCCTACAACATGGGTTTCTTCAAGACTCATTTTCACTCCTTTCTCTCCTCAAAAAGACCCTCCACAGAGCATCTTCAAAGATGACATAGGCCCTGAGAGAATTATTTTCCTCAGGGCCTCCTGTGTGGAGTTACTGTAAAAAAAAGATAGATAGGTCCTAACTATATAATAATGTTTTAATTTATGTAATTTAAAATCCATTCCATTGTTTATTCATTCACGGCAGCAAGCAAAGTTAATTGAGACAGGAATATCATTTAATTACATACCAAGTGTACTGAGAGCGATATTCACTCACTGCTTTGGGCGTTTGAATTTGAACAGTTTTATTATTTGAATTTAAAATTATAGAAGGTCCTGTGTTCGAGTCCCAGAGGTGTATACAAATTTTTCTGTCTCTAGATTTTCGATTGAGTTTCGCTAATATTGTCTTCATTTAATTAAATATTACAATTTGAAGTTTTACTCACAAAGTTAAAAATTAAAAATAAATATTTATCCTATACTTGCAGAAAACTCAATAGATGTCGCATAATATAAATAAAATTGATAAAAAAATATTCAGACACTATCTAGACAGCATTTAGTTCGGGTTGAATCTTGCAATCATATATAAAGATAGTAGCCAATAATATGTGCGTTAAGAAAATGAAGATAATGTTGGTAGTTCTTAGTCGAAGTATGATACAGTTAAAAGTGACCGAATTGGATACATATACACCTTAGCTCAGTTGGTAAAGGATTTGCCATGTAAGCAGGTAGTCCTGGGTTCGAGTCCCAGAGGTGCCAATATCTTTTTTGATTTTCTGTCTCGCTAATTATAATTAAGTTTCGCTAATATTATCTTCATTTAATTAAATATTAAAATAGAACGGTCAATTTATTTTCAAATTCTATTATGATAAGATCGTTGGAGGTTGACATGTGGATGTTATCTTTAATATATTATTAATGACTAGGAAAGTGTGATGACAATTTGTTGAATGTGTTTGTGTAGAATTTTTATGAGATAAAATCTTCATAAATTGGATTATCTATAATAAAATCACTATTTCATTAAATAATCATATCGAACTAGCAGTTGAAAACCCGCTCCGGAAGAATTTGCGGCGGTTTTTGGTTCGGCATTGTACAGTTAGTGTTGGTGACAATTTTATAAATCCAATAGGAACTGGTTCCAAAATTAGCCCGTTCCTCGGATCCACTGTCATCCAGTGATAGCTAGTCACCGGGACAAAGTAGCTGTTTGATATTTGAGTATTACCGCTAATCTTTCCATATACGGAGAGATACTGCAAACTCACAAATTCGTAGTACTTATATCACGGGGGGCACGTCCCCATGCGACATGCTGACGGAAGTGGCGACATCTTTTGACGAATTTTTGAATTCTAAACTGAATTACAATGTTAGCTTTGTTTAAAATTTCACGTAAACAGATGCTATTTGTGGCACGGCGCGCGTGGCGTCAGACATCCACTCGAAGCCGGGTTGTGAAATTCAACCACGCAGACACTACCCTATTAATACTGTTCGATTCGATTCGATTACATGGTCAAAGTTCTCTATTCATTTCCAAAATATATCATACATAATAGCATAATATTAAAAGATGGGTGAGCGCAGCGAAGTTCTAATTTAACGCGACCACTTTGCATTTTCGTCTGTCTGTAAATTTGTTTGTGTGTTCCGGTCAATGTTGGCGAGATGGTAGCCGTATTTGATAGTACCTTTATATTACGCCAGGGCGCACGAGCGATGCGACTGTTGCGAACTGTCAAGTTGGAGTAATCAACATTCTGTGCTTTCTCGGTGTATTTACCGGCTTACAAACCGGTTTCGCCAAAGTTTCACAATAATTATTTTTTCAATTTACAAACTATGGTAAAAATAAAAATATACCTACGTCGTTTGTGTTGTTATTTTTGCAGTTAATTAAAATGTCACGATGGAAATTATGTTGAAAGCTAAAAATGCTTGGGGAGAACTGCATGTACATTTCAGACAGAAAACATTGTTTTTCCGTTGTTGCAAATTTCCAGACGCCGGAGTCGCTGCTTCAGGCGCCGCATCCGCGCTCAAAAAGAAGAAGATGGAGAGATAACACGAGAAATGTTTTCTCTTTTAAATTGGGTAAATAACTTTATCTGTAATTATTTTTTAAGAACCAAATATTTTCTTTCTGTAAATCTGTTATATGTATATTTCAAATAAAAAAAAGATATGTAATTACGAATGTTAGAAGAGCGCGCTAATATATGAAGCGATAAAATCGATGCGAAAATTGTGAAAATGTTTAATAAGACACGACTCGTTTAAAATAGAGCGAAAATCTCGTGGAAGGCGTCTTAAGTATCATTTAAAGAAACATTGTGATTTTTTCCACAACTATAACTTGTAAAATAACTGAAACAAACGTGTTTATAATCATTTTCGGAGCATATTTTGCCATTTTCTTCCATCGAGGGAATTTCATATAATTTGCGTTTTGGCATGGAACACATCTAGATATTATCTTCAAAAATAACACATATTTTTTAAGAGCTAAAACCTTCAAATGTTTAAGGGAGATATGTAAGAAATCGGTAGAAATTCAGGTAGCGGCGGCTTCAGAGGGTACAAAGGTTTTCTGCATTGTATTTAAAATTTAATAACATTTATTAATGTTCTATTATAATAAAACAATAGAAAAAGAAAAGACGTGTTTATATCACAATAATCGACTAATATAATCTGTCATTCAATAATATTTATTTAAAAAACGGCTGCAATAAAATATATGCAGATTTTTATTACGTTGAGTTCGAAGTTCGGTAAATCCTATTTATTTTGTAATCAGTTTAGAAATAAACTTTTATTAGCCACAAAGCATCAATATTATTTATGACTCGTAAATTGTCGTAAAAATCTTCATACAATTAGCACCATAGCACCTATAAACCTTGAATTCATATTTATAAAGGCTTACTAAAATTATTATTTAAAAAACCAATCAAAGGTCGACCATTACCTCTAACGAACCGCTTCAATCAATATTTATATAAGTAATATTAGAAAAACAATATAAAAGAAGAAGAAAACACGTGCTTATGCCTACAATACACGACATCTTTTTTCAGCCCGATTCCAATTAGGGTAAGTAAACTGTGAAAATACCGCCGCATGCCGCTATACTTTAAATAGGCATACATTATGAAAAGTAAACTAATTTTAAACTTAATTACCACAAGAACTATCAGTTTCAGTCGTGATAGACGGAAAAAATTGCATTAAAAATACGATTTTCATTCAAAGTTAAAAATTGCCCATATAAAACATTTCCTTCGCCGCCAAGATTTTTTGTATTGATTTGACATTTGCGAAGTTTCGTTTCAAACATGAATTACTTAATTTACCTAAACTAAGAACCTAAAAACCTATTTTGTGTACGTAAATAGTTTTTCTTGTAGTAATTGTTGAAATGAAGCGTGATTTCCATAATCTGTGCTTAAAAGTGCGGCGGCGTTTTCACAAATTAATCCAATTAGAGACCTAAGTCAACATTTTCCTTTTAACGCGATCGCTATTTTCATCCCTATTTTCATATCTACGATTTCAATTGTCATCACCGCAAACAACACACGAATCATGCTGAAAAAAGCTTTTCATATCTACGACTTCAGTTGGCATCACAGCAAACAGCATGGTTCGTGTGTTGTTTGCAGTGATGACATTTGCTCTTTGAGTTTTTTTCTGTTAAAAAAATGAAGTAGGAAAAAATTTCGGATCTTGTTCGAATCTCATTACGTTATTTTTTATTCTTATGGTATGTACTTATGTTTATTTCGAATTATAAAATTTGAAAGGCTATTTCATCTCCTTTCTAAAACAGTTTTTAGTGTTCGGATATGTTCAGAAATAGTCTTCGACCAAGTATACCCTACGTCAATGGAAATAGCCCATTTATTTGCATTTTATTGTAAAGCGGAAATATTTTGACCATCTGAAAAATACGCCAAATTTCTGAAGGGTTAAAAGTACCGAGTTTAGTATGCAAAAAAAAGTACCTGGCTCTAAATGCCGATATTTTAAATAGATACCTAGGTACCTAATATAAATAAAAAAAAAAAACATCAAAGGAAAAAGTCTTTTGAATTTGGAACAAAAGATTCTCGAACTACGACGAATAATGAAATGACGAATGGTTTGTCATACCATCCCGACATATCAGTTGTTATTGAGCACATTTCATACAAAGTAAATATTTTACGATTCAGTTATGTAATTCAACACATTAAAACATTTCAAGATAACAGCAAGATTAAAATGAGCGTGTTAATATTTGTACAAACACGCTGCGATATTATCAATAATAACAAAGAAAAACACTGACAAAATAATATAGTATTCTGCACGTATATATTTGTTTGCATTGAAATAGATTAGTTAGTGTGCGTAGAAACGAGTAGAAAGGATAAGGAAATGAAAGTGACGACTATCAACTTACGAAATGAAAGGGAAATCAAATAACAAATGTCAATAGATTATCAATTTAACTATGTGCGTACTGACCGCTTTTTGGCAGGCCCCTGATGACGTTCACGGCCGCGTGGAACTTTTGTTCGGTCGTCATTTTGTCACCAAATCGATCACAATGATTATTTATTCACGATAAAAATAATTGGACAATTTAATATTATTATATTCACAACGACTCTCACAAACCAACACACCTGACAGTTGACACTTCGCGACTGATTAGCATAGATAAACTTATTCTGAGGTGAGTGATGTAATCTGTGGCTATGGAATGTAGGGTTGCCAATGCATATGTTCTAAAATACCCACAATGGATGTTCAAATTCCCCACAAGTTCCTTTACCTCCAAAATAAAACAAAGTTCTATTGAAAGCAGCATTTATTTTGTTATTATTTAGTCATTTTCAGATTTTTTCTTTCATTCAGGCTTAAAAAATAAATATTAGAAAATTAGCTGCAGAAGAAAAAGAAATTATAGTACATTTTTACTCTTTATTAATTTGTAAATTTATTTTTTAAATTTAATTTTTGGTTTGAAAATCAGTTAATACTCTTTTAATTAATTTAATATAATCCCCGCATTTTCCCCACAAAGTACCCAATTACAATTTGGGAGGCGGGTCTAGGTTTCTAGTTACCTGGAAACCATTTATTGGATAACCAACACATCTGCCATAGGTCACCCCAAGTGATGACTTAACAGGGGTGCCCGGGTACATGGGGTGGTTTATCCGGGTCTTGGCGGCTGATGCGTCTGCCCACCAGCTGCATGGCAGGTCGGATCGGGAGAGAATGGTTGAGGGAGTCCCTTTGACTTCTCCAGCCGTACTCGCACCGCAGTGGGAGGGATAGATTCTTACTTCCGTCACTCCTGAATACACTGACCCCCAGATTCCTACCCACCCCTAATATCCTTTTCCTTCCCAGAACTTCCTTTCCTAAAAAGATCATCCACACAGTTTCCCCAAAGATGACATAGGCCCTGAGGGGAATTATTTTCCTCAGGGCCTCCTATGTGGAGCTAATCTAAAAAAAAATCGGAAAATTTTTAGAAATTCCCGCAATTTGGGGAATATCCACAAATTGGCAGCCCATTGGTATGGCTGGTGGCTGGGGATGCCATATTTTCAAAATTTAGACAAAATAATAATTTCTTCTTCCTTGCACTGTTCTAACTCATTGCCTAGGTAGGCTGTTGGGGATTTTTTATGAAGTTGAAATTTGTATTTGTCAACTTTAACGGGGGGAGGGTAACCCCACGTTATCCGCCCCGGGTGCCACCCATGCTAGCTACGCCACTGAAAGGAGTTACAGAATTTGTGTCTTCAAATGGCAAGTACAAATATTCAGTCTTTTTCCTGCTAATTTTTAGGCCATTATCCTCCAGGATCTTTCTCCACCTTTTCAGGCTATTCAGTAAGTCACAATGATTATCTGCTATCAGTACTACATCATCTGCAAAAAGCATAGTCTTGAGAATACTGTTGTTCATTTCAGATAATTCACGACTATTATGAATAGCAGTGGGGTGAGGACAGATCCTTGGTGTACCCCCACTTTAATTGGAAATTTTGGTGATGACCCTGATGTGTGTGTACTTGTGTTTCTATGTTAGTATGCATATCTTGTATGGAGAGCAAATATCCTTCTGGTACGTTATGAGATCTCAGTGCCTCCCATATCGGGCTTTGGGTTACCCTGTCAAATCCTTTTTTAAGTCTATAAAATAAGGTATTTAATACCATATGAAAGTCTTTTTTTTGCATCTCGATATTTTTTAACTATGATTCTGACTGTTTGAATAGCATCTATTGTTGATTTCCCTGACATAAAGCTGTATTGATCATCATGTACTTTTACAATATTCCTAATTCGTGTGTTGATAATCCTCCCATATATTTTCATGGTGCGAGACATAAGCTTTATCCCTCTTATCTTTATCCACTTCCTTATTTTTGTAAAATGGAAGAAGTTAACTCTTCCCAAAGCTTTCTGGCATTGGTTCTCCAGTTAGTACTTTATTATGCAAGTTGTCTTTATTATACTTTGTTTACAGTACTTTATTATACAGCCATTTACCTCCCACTTCCCTACACTCTTTCTTTTATTCAGCTGGAATGTTGCGTGGCCTTACTGCTTTCCCCATTTTCGTTTGTGGTATGGCTACTTTAATTTCTGTCGGAATGATTTCTTCAACAGGACCCAGCACTGGTTGCTCTGACACATGAGTTGTTCTTGGAAATTCTTCATTCAGTAATGTAGAATAATAATCTTTCGCATATTTTGATTTAGTCTGTGATCAACCCACCATCAGCGTCTTCTATATATTTGGGTGTTCTAATAGATTTGGCCCTTTCTGTCCTGCGATTTTGTATATTGTTTGCACCCCATTAGGTGTTTCTTAGTCATCATACAGCTCTTTCAATGCCTCATTTTGTCCAGAGGCAACTAGTTTCTTTGCTGTCTTTATTTTTGATTTTCTTATACACTATCCGGAGTTTCTCTTTCTCGCTATCGCCCTTACAGTTAGACCAGTTTCTGAAAGCAGTTTTCTTTTCTTTTAGACATTTTTGCACCTAATTTTTCCACCACCATGATTCCTTATTTATTTTCAGTTTACCTTTGGAGACTCACAGATGTTGTTTGGCTTCCTGTAAACATACCTGTTCAAATGCTTCCCAGTTGGGTTTTGTGTCTTCATTTCAGAGGTTTTCTAGTATCCAGTTTTGGATTTTTGCATTAATTGTTTTCCTTTTTCTTTTGAAATATTGAACAAATTACTTTTGGTTTTATATATAATACCTGGGAGATTTTACTATATGGTTTTTATCCGATGGTCGTCAGACGTAGAACCAGAGTGACCCAAGCTAGGGCTGCATCCACTATCATTGCCCTTTTATGGTCAATTATTGTATTAAACTTATAGTCTGGATACCCATTAGATATGGTGTATGCGACTAGTACCGAATACGTCAAAATTGCCACACCCACCATTTGTGAGCCGCCATTAACACGTGGGACAGACGCTCACTGCTTCTCACTTTAGCCGTACTTTTGAGATCCTCCGACGGATTGGTTACCATCAATTTCATCCTCAAATCCGTTGCCCGTTGGTCACCGTGTGGAGGTACGAGAAGCGTAGGTGGGAGAAGCTATGTCGGTCCAGGCCCTAAGACCAATGTATTGCGGTATAACCACCAGGGGAATCTTGCACAGTATTCACATTAAAAATAAAACACAAAAAACTCAGCTTTATCTGTTATATTTTAATGTTACTTATCATTAACATTTTATCAAATAAAAATACAACGAAACCAACACTCTCGTAGCAATCAAAAATCTGCAGATACAAAACAATAATTACACGGAATAAAGATCGTTATATATATATACACGCGGCGTGAGAAAAATGTCAAGAGTTGTTGTTCGAAAAGAGGAAATATTACAACATATTAATTAATAACAATAATAATGACGGATAATTCATTATTTATTATCCTCCGTTATTGCTCCCGAGGGCTGGTGAGACGTTACGGAGCAATTAATCATTCGAGATTATTTTGATAGCCCTACTTTCTTCCGAAAAGCACTTTTTAATAATATGTGTAAGGAACGTCCAGGCTTAATGTTAGTTAACTCTTCTAAATTATTTATCCAGCGTGCTGCACTACATCGTGAGGTCCTGAGGAAGAAAAAATAAATTATTAGTATAAGAAAAAAACCAAATAATATGGACAATACCGCCAATCATCAGCCAGCAACTTCCAAACAGGGCTCTTGCATCTTAAATATACAGGGTGTTAGCGTACTTGACTTACTTTAACCAGTGAATGCTGACATTATTTGAAGTAAAAAATGTAAATGAAATTTTTGTCTACGATGACATTTTTGATGTTTTTTTAAAACTAAAAATTAAAAAGTCAGTAAAACAGTTAGGGGCGGAGTGAGGGGTTGGTCGGTTACTCAGCTGAGTGACCAGTGAAGACATGTGGAAGACTTTTTTTTGTTTGATTTTAAAGAAAAAAAATTTCATTTGACTCTGAGATAATGCTCTTTCTTTTAAAAACGTTTTCGTAAACCAATTTATTTTGGTTATTCCCTGTATAGAAATTGTTGGTCGATACTCTGGGCAGTTAACCCAATAGCTGCCCAGACAATATACTCTGTCAACTATGACGCGCCAAGCTATTTCAGTCTTTTTTAAGTTCTCAATTAAATTAATCTTTACGGCATTCCCATTGCCATTGAGGGCTTTGTTTATATTAGACACCCATAACTGATATCTTTACTACATACTTTATAAGATATTTGAATTCTCGAGTGTGTCCCGTAACGTATTTTTGACATAAATAGTAAACACCATCAGAATAATTGAGTGCGGTGAACCGGCCGTAGTGCTGACTCACTAACACAAATAAACAAAGAGATATAAGATAAACACTCACATGTCATTATGGAGTGTATCGAGTTCGGCAACGATTCTCCAACTTTTTTCACATTTTATATTTGATATTGCACTAGATTGTATTACATTTTATTTACACAATGTTTTAAAGATTTAAAATTAATATTCTTTTTTCTCGTGGAATATTGTTGAGCATGGCCAAACACATAACGGTACGTTACATTCGCCACACATGTACTTCGTCGCTTTTCTTGTTTTTGGTCTAAGTTTAGTGTTTGAGCAAACATAACAGTTTTTATAAGGTTTTTGGGTTTTTTCCTTTGCGGGTATTGGTATCGGCATATGTTTTACTAGCATTTTGGCAGATAACCGTAATGGCACATCTTGTGACGAACATGGACCAACTTCAGGGTGCGATGGAGTATGATGTTTTTCTAATAATTGTCTTATCACATTTAATTGGAAATCAGGAAAAGTAATGTTTTTGGAACTAACGGTTTTGTGCATAATGTACGAATTCAGTAAATATAAATCGATTAAATGAAAGAAAACTTTTTTGTACCACTTAATTGATTTTCTAAGGGAATTTACACTAGTTATCATCATATCCGCTTTATCTACTAAGCCCATATTTTTATTATAATCTTGAATACAATTTGGCTTCGAAACTACTTCTCCAGTTCTAAAATTTATTTTCCCAGTTGGAGAAACTTTATCATCATGAAGCGTCGTTAACATGTGAATTTCTCTTTTGTCGTGCCATTTTAATGCCATCAGTGAATCGGAATACTGAGAAGTAATTTCCCCTTTCTTCAATTTATTAAATTTTGGCATGTTTTTACGGTTTTTTCGCACCGTTCCACATGCGTTAGTTTGGTGGTCATGCAAAAATTTAAATAATATTGGACTAGTGTACCAATTATCTACATATAATTTGTGGCCTTTACCGAGGTAGCCATTTAACATAGTGGTGACAACAGCCCCTGAAGCCCCAAGACATTGCTCGTCAGTGACATCCGTCCCATCTCCACAATAAATAATTATATCTAAAATATAACCTGTCTTCGAGTTGCACAAAACAAACATTTTTATTCCAAACCGATGGCGTTTGGATGGAATATATTGTTTAAACTTAAGACGTCCTTTGAACTCTATAATGCTCTCGTCAATGCATAGATTTTCGTATGGCACCATTGTTTCCTTGAACATTTTTCGAGTGTGATTGACCAGAAGTTTAATTTTATTTAATTTGTCACCAGCAATTTGTGAATCAGGGTCTGACATATGCAGCATACTCAGCAATATCTGGTAACGATTTCTTGCCATCGTCTTGCCAAATATTTTACTTGTCAGAAGGGGATCTTTCGACCAATGCTCTTCTATCGTGTGGTGCTTATTTCTGGTCATAAGCATTGTCACTGCAATAAATATGTAGAGTTCATTAACTGATGTATCTTTCCACCTGCGAAGCCGTGAATGTTCAGAAATAACTTTATTTCTAATAGTTGCTTGATAATATTTGTTTGTCTCCTTGACAATTTCGGCCATTATATTTGTATTTAGAAAGTGTTTAAAAAAATTTATTTCCGGGGAATTTTCTGATAATTATGGGGTCGCGATTATTCCAGATGGAAAATCATTAAATTCATGGATTATTGGTTTAAAATTTCCGGAATTCACAGTCCAATTTCCCGACGAAGTTCTTTGGGTAACTTCAGTCTCCATAGGCTCATCTTCATTGTCACTAAGTTGCGTTATAAAATCCGAGTCATCATCACTTTCCTCAATTTCGGAGTCAATATCGAGGACGAATTCTCTTATCTCTTCTTCACCGAGATTGCGTCTTGACATATTTAGGGATATTAAAAATAAAGTTTCAAAAATGATTGTATAAAAGTACACACGAAATGAAATATCAAACTAAATTAAAAAAAAAACACACAAACTAAATTCTCAATTCGGGAATAAAAACTCAAGTCCACACCTCCGCCGAATATGAAAAAAACTTTTAGAACCACACCACAGAGAACGCAATAAGAACCACGTGACATACACACACACGACGCTGCGATGGCGGGAGAATCAAACGACTGCGCCAAGAAATCTGTTGACCTTTTTTGGATGCTGCTTTTCATAGTATAAACAATTTAAATTATCATATTTTACAAGAGATGTCGCTAAGAAACAGTTCATAATATTTTACAAAATAATATTTAGCCCCATCTACCATCAGAACTTAGAAATATCATCCTCGAAACATTCATACTGGCGATTTACGTGATACGGCGTAAATGGCAGTTGTGGCACGGAACGTTCGTACGCCGATCCGCGTAAATGGCAGGGATTGGGTTAAACTCTTGAGGGTTATGCTGCTGCTTCAAACGAACAATGTTTGAATCTTGGTAAGGGTTTACTGATAAAGAAATATGAATGACGATGAAGTGTTTTACATACCATGATAGCGTTGACTATGTCGTTTTGGTTCTTCTTGAGGGCTCGAACGGCGCGGGGTCTCGAGACTACGGCCTGCGACATGACAATCTCTATGTCCTTTTCGTCTACTCCCGTTTCATCCACACTCTCTTCCTCTTCCTCGGCAATGGGGGCCACGGTCTGCAACAACACAAACAAAACATGTTTTAGTTCATATTCAGAAAGAGCATCAGCAACAACAGGCAAAGTGAAGTTTTAATATAGCTCAGTCTGCCAAGGTTGTAGAATCACTCTGGGAGTCATACAATATTAGCGAAACCCTTGAGAATCATCATTGCTAACTTTATTTATGTTAATATATGTGGGCTGTTCAAAAAGTAACAGGAATTTTTTTAATTTCGCGGGTTTGGAGAGTCCCATTGTCAATTTTTTTGTTGTTATATTGGTATACATGTCCATGAAGTATGATAAAATTTTCAGCTATATTCATTGTTAGCGGCTGCCACAGACATACTAAACAATGAATATAGCTGAAAATTTGATCGCACTTCATGAGCATGTATACCAACACAACAAAAAACATTTTTTGACAATCGGACTCTCCAAACCTGCGAAATTAAAAAATTCCCATTACTTTTTGATCAGCCGAAGTATGCCTAGCCGGGCATTTAAAAAACATGTCGATAACAGAAATTTTAAATGCTGGAGGACGATAAAACCAAAAATGAGTTGAAGATGTAATTTTTCTCAGTTTATCTTTTACGATGTGCATTTTTATAGGATTTTTTTTTCTGAAAAATTTTAAATAAATCAAATATACAAAAAATATCAAGTATTATTAAAGATCTATCCAGTGCACGGACGTACAAAATATATGGACTTGCCCTTACGTGATAAAAGCGTGTTATTTCCCCCTCCCATTGGAACCATTTTTCGGAACCGGCTGGGCTTGCGAGAGCCTCGCGTTAATCTAAAAAACGTGACGTCATCATTCTTGTCCGGACCAGTGTCGAGCTCTTATCGTACATTTTATGCACGGACGTTGTATGTCTATGGAACACATACTATGACATCGAGATACATGGCGACGCGAAACACAAAGCCGCTGTTTACTGGGTCAAGTAAATCATGAAACATTTGTAAAAGTGTCTACGGAAACAAAATATTCGACTATGAAAATACTCAGAACCTTACTTTGCGAATTTGGACTTGACACATCTGTTCATAACGTGGCATGCAATTCGCGCTCCCATATAAAAAGGTCTATTCATTCAAAAGCAGATTTTACTTTCAAGAACTAAATGGTGATATTATAGTGCGTGGTGCCTATATACTGTTAGATTGATTTATTGGCGAATCACAAGTCTCTTTCCTCTTTTCGTCCCGCCGTAGTTGGTTTTTACCCCTCATCTGTAAGTTCTCGTCTAGCTATTTGTATGTCTATGATTCAGTGTTATTTTATAACAAAAATTCATAATTATAGGTCTACAAAGACAGGAAATACAATTACTTGAAAAAATAAAAAAAACTCTTTTCGCTCTCCTGAAAAGTTAACATTTTGTCAATAATAATACATACAATTGAATACATCTACTACTTCTGAGAAAGCATTTCCTCAAACTGTTAGTGAAAGTGGCGATATTGTTCCCGTCTTTTCACAGTACAGACAGGGGTGTCAAATGATAATTTTTTCAAAATGTATGTTAGGTTAGGTTGTTTGTTTGGTTAGGTTGTGTCTCACCTGTGTAGCGGGCAGGTGCGCGAGGTCGGGCTGTGTGGGCGCCGCCTCGGAGGCGATGAACTTCTCTGCGGCAGCCACGGTGGCCTGCTGTGAGAGGTCCTCGATCTTGGCCTCACCGAACACGATGTAAGTGTCCACCATGGGGTTCTTGTACACGTCAGGGTTGTTGATGACAAACAGGATGTTCTTGGACTTGCGGATGGTCACGCGGTTCACTCCCAGCACCTGGAATAGATACACTCACTAAATTAATGCATATTAAAGTTGGGGATGCAATAGTCTCACAGGCTCCAGGCGGTTGAGAGCAGTTGGGTACTTTTGTAAAAAAAAAAAAAACAGAGGAAAAAAATTTTAACATTAGGCTTAGTGAAAAAGATCAACGACTTTAATCTTCGGTTTTATAGCCTTTTTGTCGATCTTGAAAAGTGAACAAGAAATTTATATCTTGCATCGACAATATACTTTATCTGGTTGAAAAACTACTTGTAACAATAAATACCAATATATATCACAAAATAAAGTGTACTACAATGTGTGTGCCGATAAAACTCAGAAACGAGTCGCGGTAAGATCAAGAGAGTTATACGGTGTGGTAGCCCTCTATCCCGCATTTATGAAGAAGGGTTCCTGCTTTTACCTGAAGCGTGTGTTTTTGAAGATATAAGGGCTGGAAGCTTCCAGAACAGTCCAGAACATTTGGGAGTATTCGAAAGCATTCCACAACATTCCAGAACCAACCGAAACATTCCGGAATGTTCGAGAACAGTCTGGAACATCCAAGATCATTGTGGATCATTCCAGAACACTCTCAAATGTTGTGGAATGTTCTGGAACATTGTGGACAATTCTATGCCTTTTTTGTATGGGTGGGGATACCCACTGGTAAGGATATATATAGAGCAAGATCCGTCGTGGGTTCAAACGTCAGTTCAATCTCGTATAACTCCTTGAGCGAAGCCGGGTACCCCAGCTAGTATACTGATAAAGCAATACTTACAGGCTTAAGTCCCAGCTTGCTCATGATCTTCCTCGCCTTCTTCTCTCCCCTCGACTGCTTGGCCTTGGAGACCATGTCGACGCCGGGAATGGGGTTGACGATGCCGTCAGCTCCTGGCGCTCCTGTGCACAATGCAAATACAATACATTATAGCATCATGTAGATTGAGGTAGAAACTATGAGGTGATGAAGAATAAAGTTCAGTCTGCCAAGGTTTTAGAATCACTCTGGGAGTCATACAAAAAAGCGAAACCTTTGAGAATCATCATTAGTTTAGTGTTTGCATTATTTAGCTAGAGATAGGTCTGCATACATCTCGTAAGTCCATTGTATGAGGGTAGGCTGAAAAGTAATGCACACATGCTTGTACAGTGCAAACAAAATTACCTCCAGAATCGCACCAGGTGGAATTTGGAAGTGACATTCCCCCTGTATACGTATGCGCAGGCATATCATTGAATTCATCCAGTGTATTTTGAGAAGCGAAGTGTGGAGACATGTTCTAGTGCTATGTCAATGTGAGTTAAACAGCTGCTGAAAAAGTTACTCCTACCGAGATTCATCATCGTTTAAAGGATATCTTTGGTGACGGTGTTGTTGATAGGTCTACTGTAAATCGATGGATAGTAAAAGTATTGGGTGTACGAACCAGCATCTTCCAGTTCAGGAATGGTGTCATCAGAGTCGCTGTCTGACTCGGCTGTGTCCGCCGCCTTCTTCTCCGCCTTCTCGGGGGCGGCAGACGCCGTGGCGACTTCGGTCAGTTCTGGCATTGTGCTAATTGTGGGGGATCTTGGTCACTGGTGGTTCACTGGAAACAAAAAAATTTTAAATGGTAAATAGAGGATATCGTCAGTATACTGGTAAAACCAGCTAAATGACAAAACTTGCCGAAATGAGTTAAAAATGCCATTTTGTTCAGTTTTATGAGCTCTATCGACTGTTAAAACCCACAACATCCTACGATGGTTCGTTTGAAAGTTAGAATTTTCTAAAAACCTCTAACCCTCTTGTTACCCAAAAATGTATTCCGTTGAAAACAATTAAATCCCTTTAGTGGAAACTTTTTTCAAATATCTTCTATGAAAACAATTTATAACACTTTAATTTTTTTTATGGGTTTGTTTCACTTTGCCGAACGAATAATATTATATCACGTAAAACCATTTAGATGACTTTAGCGTTATTTATTTATTCATTACATGCACGTTCACAGGAAATAATTTCAATTAAAAAACCCTAAATTACTATAACCGGTATGATTTGTTAACACGGATAAACGAAATGATTTTTTGTTAACAGTTGAAACCAGTTAAAGTCTTATAAGTGTTTTGAACGGACAATGTTGGTGATTTTAAAATGAAGAGTAATGACAGTTAAAATACGTTAAATGCAAGTAAGTGATTTCAACAGACTATTATAGCGAAGTTTAAATAAAGTTTAAATAAATTAAGACCTTCTAAGGTGCCCAAGCCAGCTAATTGTGATAAATGCCAGTACAGATGCAACACGAACTTTACTTCGGATGAACGTAATATACTTTGTAGACACTACTGGCAGCTTGACTTCAAAGGCAAGAAAAATTTCTTGTTAACAAATTTGCACATTCAAGAACCAAAGCGCATTCTGGCTATCAGACCCAAAAAACAAAGATCGTATGCAAAAAAATGTTTTTTTCCCAAAGGGAATGACAAGATAGCAGTTTGCCAAAATTTCATGACAAAAACTCTCTGCATATCACCAGACGTTATAAAACTTGCAATCAAGAATAAAAATGCACAGGGGTTTTACACTCAAGATGACAAGAGAGGCCAAAAAGAGCCTCCACATAAAACTAAGGCGGACATCTTTAATCATGTGAAATCACACATTGAATCATTTCCAAGCTTGGAGTCTCACTACGTGAGAAAATCGTCACATCGTAAGTATTTGGACAGCTCTCTGTCCATAAGAAAAATGCATGCTTTATACTTGGAGCATTGCAAAGAAACGGATATTACCGAACCTGTTACAGAAATAACATACCGACAAATATTTTCAAAGAATTATAATCTAAGTTTCTTCGTACCAAAGAAGGATCATTGCCTAATTTGTACAAACTATGCAAAGGCTAGTGATAAAAGCAAATTAGAAGAAAACTACAAAGAACACATGAAAAGAAAAGATATTTGCAATACGGAGAAGGAAAAAGATAAAGAGAGGTCTAACAATGAAAACAACTTCATGTCGCTAACATTCGATCTACAGGCAGTTTTACAAATCCCAAGCGGAAAAGTCGGCCTTCTCTACTATGTAAGAAAATTATGTGTGTATAATCTTACATTATATGAGGCACCTGCCCCCAACAATGCGTACTGTTTTCCATGGTCCGAAATAAACGGAAAGCGTGGGAGTTGCGAAATCGGCTCTATCCTGTACTACTACCTCAAAAATTACTTACCGGACAACATTAATGAAATAAGCTTGTTCTCCGACACATGCGGAGGGCAGAATCGAAACCAATATGTAGCAGTAATACTACTTTGGGCCGTTCAACACATTGAGCACATCAACATAATTGAGCAGAAATTTCTAGAATCTGGTCACACATATATGGAAGTAGATTCAATGCATAGTAGCATAGAACATGTTAAGAAAAACTCTTCTGTGTATACTATGCATGATTGGGTTAATATCTTCGAACGAGCTAGATCACAAAAAAAGCGCAAAATTGACCAAAAAATAGTTACCGTCAAGCCATACAAAGTTAAAGAGTTCAAACATGATGAATTCATCGACTTAAAAGACCTCGCTGACAAGGTTATGATAAACAGAACGAAGGATGACCAAGGCAACCAAGTTAGATGGTTAAAAATAAAAAGATTGAGGTATGTGAAAGGAGAAACGGAAAAAATCTTCTTCAATTATGACATGTCTGACACATTTCATCACATAAATATTGCAGAAATTTTTAAAGCACCTAACAGAAAATTAATTACAAGATCTTCTCTTAATTCACCTGGCCCACAAATAAATAATGTTTCCAAAGTTATTCTCCGAGACTTAAAACAACTCTATGCTGAACCACTGGCGATAAGTCAGGCCAAGAAAAATGACTTACTGAAACTATGTCAAAAGGGAATTATCCCTGAAGAATTACATGGATGGTACAATGGACTCCACACTAATATCGATCTGAAGGATCGAGTTCCGGAGCCCGCTGATGATGAATGTGAGCTTGAAGATAATGGTACTCAAGAATAATGCATTCTTGCCTTAATTAATGTTACCTTTAAATATCGAAATAGTTTCATTATTTTATTTTTTCTTTGAACGCTTTTTATGATTTAGGTACATAAGTAAAAATGTCATTTTGTATTTTTTTTAACATTTTGTTTTAATAAACAATAAAATTCTCTGACTAATGGTTTAATTCCTCTCCAAATTAAATCCTCTGAAGGTATTTAACGTTTTCTTGAGCATTAAATTCAAAATACTGGCTTATATTTTGTACTGATAAAACCAGTTAAAATCCCACCATTTTATCTTTAGAAATTTTTTTTTGGGGTTAAACATTTTATTAAGTTGAAATGATTTATGAAAATTATAAGTTAGTTAAACTATAAATATAATAGCATTTTACAGAATTGAAAATTTAGAATGCGAACATGACTTTTACACAGTCAAACTTTCAAATTGATTTTTCTCAAAATCGTCATTCATGCACTTAGTGGGTTTTATCAGTACACCGACGATATATGGCATTTGAAGATGGGGATGTAAGTACTGGAGATGGCGATGTTAATAATACTGAAAAATAAAAAAATTAACGGAAGAGTGAAAAACTAATTTATGCAGGGCAGGCACTTGCCACGCAGAAACTTGTTCACTCTGTTCTGAGTTGTAGCCACGGCCCAGACTCTGCACGACACGTGCGCCAGGCGAATAGTATTTCCGATGAGAATCCCACTTTTTCATGTATTTGTGCTTTGAAAGACTATAATCAATAGTAAATTATTCACAATAAATACACATATAAATTTGTTGTAGACCACTTTTATTTATGAACTCATAAATAAAAGTGGTCTACAACAAATTTATGTGTATTTATTGTAAATTATGGCGAGCCACAAAGTTAATGCTTTTTACAAATAAGTAAATTATTCATTTCAAAGCCAGAATCAGACTCGGAACTCAACATTCTCACAAACAACCAGCGCCCAAGCAGACACAAGCTGGACTAAGCTGTCGCCTGCACCGATTTCTGCCTCGTTCGTCCTGCGTATTTATTTTTGCTCTGTTTTGTGGGGCCTGCATCTCAGCACATGCCCAGCCTTATTGTTTAAAAAACCAAGATGTTTCATAAGTAATACTTACTTCATAAGGGTTTACTTAAAACTTTTACCATTTGCCTGCTCCTACTTTTACATGAAAATTAATAATAAATGTTTGATAAATATTTTACAATTATTTTCAAAACTGGGCAACGTAATACACTACTATAAAGGGATAAAGTATGAATGTCAATTAGTTTTCATAAAAAGGCATTGCAAAAATGAAAATATTTGAGTTATCAAAGCAGTAAATAAAGGTCTTTATTTCTTTGAAAATACCTCTTGATTGATGTTTTTGGGTAGAGTATGTTTTCAGGTTTATGTTGAAATAATAAAACCACAAATGCGAGATTTTTTTTCTTCTTTTAGATGAAATTAGCTTTTCTGAGGAAATGTGTTGTATATTTATACTGGGTGTTTACTACACATGTTCGCATGAGAACAATCCAGTTACAAAACTCAGTTAATGCAGAAATAGGTTAAAAATTACATTAAGTTACGATTTACGATATAAACATGGGGTGAAATGCAGAATACGCCAATGTCGGGGAATTTAATAAAAATCGACTTTCTAGATGAGAAAAGTGTGTAGAAACTCATTAAAAAAAGAATTAATGTGCGGAAAGCAAAATTGAGGGAGATACAGCCGATCAAAATTAAACTTTGATCGGCTGTATCTCCCTCAATTTTGCTTTCCGCACATTAATTCTTTTTTTAATGAGTTTCTACACACTTTTCTCATCTAGAAAGTGCATTTTTATTAAATTCCCAGACATTGGCGTATTCTGCATTCCTCCCTAAACATGAAATATATTTTATTAATAAAGAATAATATTATCTTATAAACAGAAAAAAAAGAAGAAAAAAAAAAGATAAAATTTAAAGGTAATCTTTTAAACTAAAAGAAAAAAATTGAAAAAAAAACTAGTCTAAAAACCTCCATTTTATTTCCAGAATTCGGCCATAATACTGCCTACCTAATATGCATATATTTCTGGTCCTTTATTATGTTACAGTTTCAGGAATACAAACAATTCTAAATAAATAAATAACAAAATGTCATAGAATAAGGACAGAAATTATGAATGTCATTCTATGCAATTATGTCAAATTTTCATTTGTCAGTTTTTAGTTTGATTTTTGAGCAAAACCCTTCAAAGAAAGTGTTTTGGATTTTTAATAAAATGCTTGGCAGTTCTAAAATAAAAGCTGAGGAATGGTATGAATGATTTACAGAGGTTTCTGGGTTATCTTGAAAGACTTTACAATAGGATAATACAATTTTATAAAATAAGGCAAACTATTTTAATTTGTTGAATTATTGTATTAAAACGGTATTTATGCTCTTGCATGTGGATATTGGCCGATTTATATAATAAAATCATTATAGAATGTTTGTTTTTTCGAGAACTCCGCTAAGATTAAAAAGTCAAACCACTTCCTGTTATTAACATTTCAGATGGAAAGGAAAATTGTACAAATAGATAGACATAAAGTTATGTATAAATCAAGGTTAGAATGACGAGAAGGTAAAATTCATGTGATTTTTTTGTCAAAGGCTAGCGATGTGGTTGCAGGTTAGAGATCTAAGGTTCTATAAATACATTGAAAGATGCAGAAATAAATTAACTGCATCTCGTCGATAATTTTAAAGCATGGTTTGGGAAACTATTTGTGGAAAACTGGGATAAGTTGACGTTTAAATCGTATTCCGGTCCGAATTACAAAATACTTACCGGCAATGGCGCCGAACAAAGTTTAAAAAAAAGACAATTTCAAACTACTAAAATCACTTATAGGTCGGTTGTTTTTATTGAATACAGCACGAGTTATTTCATTGTACTTTGCTTTACTTAATTATAGAAGGTTCACAGGTAAAATCTCAAGTTTCATGTAAACAAGGACACTTCGCGGGGACATAGAGCATGTTATTAATTTAACCAGGGCGATTTCGCCGGCGGAAGATCGAGAAAATATATTACCAAAAATCACATAAACAGTTGAGGGAATGTAATACACTTATCAATATATCTTAAAATTAACGGATGTTGGAAATATTTCAAGATTTACCTTACAGAACACACAAAATTCGCACTAACCACAAATTTCTGACAAAAAAGGATTTTCAGTGTTGCAAGACAAATATTTTGCATTCATTAAAAAATATATTTTTCCTACCTAGGGGACCTCCTAGCAGCGGGCAAGTGGAAAATCGGGTAAGTTTCAAAATCAATCATGAAAATGTCATTGTAATAATCAAAATTAATTATAAGCTCTATAATAAATATCATTAACTAGGGTCTTCTTCATCTGGTTTTCCCTCACAAAGCGATACAGCTTGGATATCAGAGCAATCCTCACCCTAGTAAGGTAAAATATTTCATTTTAACCGAGACGATTTTCGTACTCTCGGTCTTTAGTATAATTTTCTCAAAAATTGCTTCATGTAAAATTTATGGTCCCGGTTGAAAATTAGGAAATGTAAATAAGACATAAATGTTGTGTTGTCTGACGAAAAAATATGTTATTAGTGTGTTGAAGCTAGATACCGTTATATTTAATTTTAGAGTTGATAAATATGGATATTGAAAATGAAATATACAGACGATCAATCTCACTTGAAATTTAAAAAAAAGCATTTTCAATATTTTCATTATGATTTTTTTATAAAATTTGGTTAGGTACCGGTAGATTCGAAAACATAATATTCTTTTGTTTTTTCGTGTGTTATTTACTTTGCTCCTGGCAGCACTGTGTCAGTGTTCTTTCAAAATCAAAAATACAAATGGTCGCTTGAGTTAAAATGTTTATCTAAAAGTGTAATCGAGGATCATCTGTGAATTTTGATTTTATAAAAGGCCGCCATCATGGCTGCTTTCCCGGGAACGGTCGCCTTCGACGAATTCGGCCGCCCATTTATTATTATTAGGGACCAGGAAAACCAAAAAAGGCTCACCGGCAACGATGCCCTGAAGGTAATTTTACTTGATATTTCTTATTTATTTACGCCGTAATTACATTGAAAACTGTGTAATATTCATATGTTGTACTATTTTGTACAATTTTGATAAATTAAATCCTATGTTTTAAGTTTTATATCGCTCCATAAATTGTTTCTAAAATCAGCTGTCAAAATACTGGACTTCTAGATTGTTCTTATATAGATGAGTGGGAGTCGGTGCACACTTTTATTAAATCATTAATTTTTCCAACAATGCCATCCAAAACATGCTATTTTTATATTGAATACTGTCAACAAGGCTTGAATATACGTAATAACTATTGTAATTGTTGGAATTTCTGACTTAATTTAAAAGTTTATTTAGGTTATGTCTGAGTCATGTGATGGAACACTCCTAGAAGTTTTTCATTGTTTCTATATAAATTGTTGTATTTAATAAATAATCCACATTGAGTTTTTATCCCTACATTTAAACAATTGAATCATATATCTAAAGATCATGACTTAATTTTATTCCATCCAACAATGTAGAAAATAACATTCACCAAAATGAGTGCATTATTTGTGCATTTTTTTTCTGGATACATTTTTATTTGTTGAAAATTTATACATAATATATGCATCTTCACTTCTCTATTGCACCTTCTAGTAATTCAAGTTTTAAAAATGTTTTTATTTGTATTGAGTAAGAACCTTCTCCAAGCTTCTAATTAATATTCATGGTGTTTATTTCAAATAAATAAGTAAGTAGGTAGGTACCCATCATATAATTTATTTCTTGAACAATGGAATAAAACACATAATGATATTACGTGTAGTTTGCAAGGATTAAAAAATTACAGGCTAAAGTTCAGTTTAGTGGCGAAATTCCTAAAAATACAAACTAGTTATTTTTATACTAACTATGGGCCGGGGAATACGAATCTGAAAGAATTAGGCGGCGGCAAGCAATATTAACTGAATTATACGACTTTAAAAATTTTTTTTACACACATAGGAAAATGGCCATTTTGGAAGCATTTTGATTCCTAGAAAATCAAACTAGTTATTTTTATACTAACTTTGGGCCGGGGAATCCGAATCTGAAAGAATTAGGCGGCGGCAAGCAATATTAAATGAATTATACGATTTTAAATTTTGCTATAAACAGACACAAAAAGAAGACATTTTGGAAGCACTTATCGAAGTCGCAAGAAAACATAGAAAAAGAATAAAGATGTTACACCACATAAAATTAAGTGTTGCCATTAAGCAGTAATATCAATAACGTAAAATAACATGTTTATAATTTAAGTACTTACTTTTTATAAATTTTACTCACTTTTGTATCACAAACCATGCTACCTAAACCTAGCGTAGCCGCTAAACTACTTGAAAACTGGGATGTTTTTTTAAATTGACGCGAGCAGGCGGTATAAAGGGGCACAAACCATGTGACAAAAACCTTGCGTAGCCGCTAAACTACTTGAAAACTGGGATGTTTTTTTAAATTGATGCGAGCAGGCGGTATAAAGGGGCACAAACCTTGCGTAGCCGCTAAACTACTTGAAAACTGGGATGTTTTTTTAAATTGACGAGAGCAGGCGGTATAAAGGGGCACAAACCATGTGACACAAACCTAGCGTAGCCGCTAAACTACTTGAAAACTGGGATGTTTTTTTTAAATTGACGCGAGCAGGCGGTATAAAGGGGCACAAACCATGTTGGGTTAGGTTATGTTAGGTTAGGTTTTATATAATAACATTGATATTGGTGACCGGTCTAGGTAACAACTTTTTAAGACTACGAATTTTCATACTTTTGGTTTAAGAATACGGCTGTTGAGATAGTCATAATTCATCAGGTTAATGAGTTTGACAGAGATACGACTGACGACGAAGATGTGTTTGATTTATAAGGTATGTTCGATGATATTATTGTTTAATGGCCACACTTAAATTGTTGTTTTTCTATGGTTTCTATGGTTTTCATGTGTCAAATGCTTTTAAAATGGCTGTTTTCGTATGTGTGTATTGAAAATTTAAAAGTCGTGTAATTCAGTTAATATTGCTTGCCGCCGCCTAATTCTTTCAGTTTCGGATTCCCTGGCCCATAGTTAGTATAAAAATAATTAGTTTGATTTTTTAGGAATTTCGCCACTAAACCGAATTTTTTCCAAATTACATATTGGTCCTTTTTTAAAAAAAAAACAAGAAATTTGGGAGTGGCAGTGAGTTTTTTCCAGAACAGTCTCTTCAAATTTTTTGTTTTTTTTTTTTTAAATTGAAAAGTGTTTAGTTCTAAAATTCAAAGCTCTCCTACATTATGGTACTGCAGTACCACTGAGATGTTTGAAGAAGGGCGCGTTATCGGATTCCGAGCACTAATCAAAAAACAGATCACCAACTACAAAATGCGACTAGCCTCGAGCGAAAACATTCTTGTGATGGCAACATTCCACTTCTGGCAGGGTTCCATCTACAAGCGATGGAGCCAAATTTTGATGAAATAATTTAAAATAAAAAGTTTCCTTTTTTCAAATTTTCTTCTTTTATTTTTGTATTTTTATTATTTTCTTTTACCATGTATTTTTTATCTTGCAATCATTTTATTTTTACTTGATATAACGTGTGGGACTGAACCACCCTCCCCGAGATCCCAAGAATAATAGATTAAAACAAAAAAAAAATTATCAATAATTATAATTATCAGGAAAGCTAATGTAAGTAATGTTTTCTTTTTTATTAAAAAGACTTACATAATCACAAAGTATCATGTGTGCCGTTCACCTACTTGGCCTCTGTGGTTGAGGGATAAGGCTCTCCACCATCAATCTGAAGGTCGCGGGTTCGAATTCTTGCGTGTGCAAGAATATTTTATTTGATTGATTTGGGTTATTTTACAATTTATTTATTTAAAATAATATATATAGTATATTTGCAGCTCTTTCCAGGGTGAAATATACTCTGAGTCTCTGAGTATCACCCTGGTGTAAAGAGCAGCATTCAGAATTGAGACGTTGTTTGAAATGATTTAGTCAGATCAGGACTAGATTTGAATAGCTAGACACATCCCCTCCCCCCTCTCTCTTCCCTATCTCCTTCCTCTCCCCACTATCTTCAGCCTCACGACACTCATAGGGGGCATACATTAATTACGTGAGCTCCGAAAGGGGGGGGGGGGGTTTCGGCAAAATCTCACGTTACTTGAAAAGAATATACAAAGTGGCCCAAATTTATCTCACCAAGAGGCGGGGGGGGGGGGTCAAGATTGGAAGAAAAACTGCTCACGTAATTAATGTATGCCCCCATACCCCAATTGGGGATACCAGTCACTAGCTCCAGACGGGAACAGTTGGAACTCTTGTGCAGTATCCATAAAAGAAAATCATAAAAATAGCCCATATTGTGTTATTCACAGTCATAAATCATTGATTAATTTCATTACATGCACTGTATTTTATATAATTACCAGAATTCCAAACTGTAACATGGAGCTAATAAAAATAATAATCAAGCTTATCATCCAGTAAAAGGAAATAAAGTTTGCCGAAAATGCCGGGATTTGATCCTGCGACCTTAGAATTGCGAGTCAATAGCCTTACCCCTCGATCACGGAGGACCTCAAGTAGAAGATGGTCTGAAGAATTAGCATCATTGATCCCTTTGGCACAGGTGCTTCGTCAGGAAACACGTTAGTGCATGGTTGACATTTGTAACATTTGATAATTTCTACAACATGTTATTGCGTTCAATAGCTCGGCTGTGGAACGATTTACTGTCTCCTTAAGACTCCTTCCTCCTCAAAAAGACAGGCCCCGAGGGAAATTGTTTTCCTCAGTACTTAGAGCAGTGCCTGTGGTGGTGAATTACTACCAGACTTCTTGTGGTGCCAATATTCCGATATGGTTCTAACAATTTTATTATTTTTGTTATTTGTAGTCACACATAAATGCAGCATGCCAGACTGCCTCCATGCTGCGCACCTCGCTGGGCCCCCGTGGCCTTGACAAGCTGCTGGTGTCCCCCGACGGAGACGTGACAGTCACCAACGACGGAGCCACCATCCTGAAGCTGATGGACGCCGGCCACGAGATCGCCAAGCTGCTGGCTCAGCTGGCCCAGAGCCAGGACGATGAGATCGGAGACGGCACCACCGGAGTTGTTGTGTTGGCTGGTGAGACTGTGTTCTGTTAATACGAGGAGTTTCCAACATTATTATCGAATGTTCTCCACTGGCTGCAGTCAAAGTTTATTTACATATCATCGATGTAGCGCAAGAAGTCTGAGAATGTGAAGCTTTTTCTAAAACAAAGATAGAAAAAATTATAGGTTATTTTTTAAAACTATGAGGGCAAGAAGTCATCAATACATTTTTGGTTTAAGAACGGCTGCATTTGGGGAACAAATCATTAATAGTATAAAATCTTGACCAGTCAGTGGTTGAGTGGGCATAGCGCTTGGGTCCCACCCGGGCGTCGCGTGTTCGATTCCTCGGCTGGCTAAGTCCTCCATCACAACACAAGCAACATTTTTGGCTGTCTGTGGTGATAGAAGGAGATTTTCAAATATTGTTGGGTTATTCGTAATCTGGGAATATTTGTCTTTCTTTTTTAAAAAAAAAAGAAGTTAATTTCTTAAAAAAAGAGATCATTAAGTTGCTTAACCCCTCAGACCTCGACCATATCCTAAAACTAAAAACTGTTTTTAAAAGGTGATAAAATACACTTACAAATTTAAAAAAAATCGTAATACACATATAATTTTTGAAACGTTTTAAAAATTTTAATAAAAAGACAAATAACTTTGTTTACATCACTTTTAATGGTACACAATCAACATGTTTCGTAAACAATGTTTACTTCATCAGGATCAAACGTATACTTATTTTACGTAAACGTATTTTAAAAATGGCTCTCCTTACGTTTTTGTAACTAACTGACTGTCTAATAAATTATGTACATTTTATTTATTTATTTGGCAATACTGATTAAAAATACATATAAAGTTACACAAGTTTTTAACAAAGAAACAGAAATTGCCTTTCCTCACCATAAAGAGACAATGTATTTGGTGAGGGAATTCTAGCTCAATTAATAAATTAAAAGATCGTGTATGTTAGTAATAATGGCTATTGTAAATTATAAGTAAGGTTAGAAAATCATGTATAAATTTAAAAATAAAAATCATGATAAGTTTAAAAAATCATAATATAAATTAAAAAATCATTATAAATTAATGAATCATGTAAGTTAGTAAAAAAAAAATTGTAATTAGTAACTAAAGGATATGTAAGAAAGAATGCAAGATTTATACAATAGTAGACTTAAAAGATATAAAAAGTAAACATATTTGGCACATATATATTTTTTTTAATTATCGGTAATTTTAGTTGGAAAAAACCATAAGGTGAAACATTTTTAAAACTTTGTTATGTTTGCATTAAAAATTTTAGTCTTTCAAATTTCATAAGTTTATTTATAATAAGTTACATTAGAAAGCGTTTTTCATCATCTTTCAAAAACGGTTTTTATTTTTCGGAGACATTCAGAAATATTCCATTGGATTCCATTGATTTTATTGCAAAGAGGAAATTTTCTGACCCTCTGACAAAATATGCCTGAGGCCTGGGGGATTAAATAGGTAATCGAATCAATATGTAAAAAATTCGGCTGAAGTTATTCAAGCCAAACTATTTAAAATGCGTCTCGCTAACAAATTCCTATTCGAATTAAAAACAATTCACCTGATTTGTAATATCATCACATCATTTTATACAATTAAAATTAGGAGACATCCTGAATTTCCTTCATGCAATCCATCCAAATGTTCCTTGGTCTGCCTCCGGGGCACCAACTCGGTCCTGAATTGTTTCCACATGACCAGTCAATTGCAGTCTTTGGGATCTAACCCTTTCAAAGGTTTACATCCGTTACATCCTGAACATTTCACACATCAATTTGTAACGCAATCTTTCTCTTAGGTGCTCTCCTGGAGCAGGCCCTCAGTCTGATTGACAAAGGCATCCACCCGACCCGCATCGCCGACGGTTATGACGAGGCTGCGCGCGCTTGTCTGGCCCACCTTGACTCCATCGCCGAGCCTTTCCCCGTCGACCGCAACAACCCCGAGCCGCTGATCAAGACCGCCATGACCACACTGGCCAGCAAGATCATCAATCGGTGCCACAGACAGATGGCAGAGATTGCTGTCGAGGTAAGAATGTACACTTAATATGCTAAGATCAATAAATACTTCTATGACATGAATATTGCCTGTTGTCGTTTTGATATATTTTCAATTTGGGTGTTGAACAACATACATGCGTACTGTACAGGGCCCGCAGAGACTTAAATAGTGCACAACTGCTAACCCTATACGAATCACAAGTTCGCCCCCACCGTTGAATTTGGAAGACACCTCTGGTCTGGATCCCCAAAATACCTGAAAAAAAAACGAACAGACAAAGAAACGGGCAGTCCGTTTGATAGATTCTCCAAACTAAACAAACGGATGCAATCTTTAGAGCACAGGTGTCGGGTGGGAATGCTATCCTCGTTCTGCCGATATTTCAATGGAAGATGCTGCGAGGGACTAGAGTCATTGATCCCTTCGGCACCGGTGCATAGTCAGGAAACAACAAACGCGTGCCCAATATATGTACACGGTTGACTTTGTCACATGAGAATGGGTCGCTTCTTCGACTATTCTTGTGCTCAACAGCTCGGCTGTGGAACAATTTGCCGGCCTCTGTGTTTCCTCCTTCCTACAACATAGACTAATGTTCATTTCTTCCTCTCCTCAAAAAAAACCTCTACAAAGCATCTCAGATGACATTGGCCCTGAAGGAAATTATTTTACTTGGGGCCTCCTGTGTGGAGTTAATGTAAAAATAAAACTAGAGTTATCTGCAAAATCTTTTGCAGCCCATTAAACCCCTCAGACCTCAGGCCTATTTTGTCGGAAGGTCAAAATATTTCCACTTTGCAATAGAATCCAAATAAATGAAATTTCTGAATGCATCTAATAACAAAAATTCTGTTTTTGAAAGGTGATAAATATACGTCTTCAAATTTTACAGTTAGATAATTTTTGAAATATAAAAATTTTGAAAACAAACAAAAAAAAATTAAAAATGTTTTTACGCATTTTATTAGGTAAATGTATTATGTATAACGTTTGAACTGCACACTTGTAATTTTTGTTATAATAGTCCAAACTAATGTATCTTCTTTGTCCCTTAGGCTGTCCTCACCGTTGCTGACCTTGAGAAACGCGACGTTAACTTTGAGCTGATGAAAGTGGAAGGAAAGGTCGGGGGCAAGCTGGAAGACTCCATGCTGGTCCATGGAGTGGTCATCGATAAGACTATGAGCCACCCTCAGATGCCAAAGTTCCTCAAGGTAACAATAAACACTTCCAACATCTCAATTCAATTTGTCGACAAGATCAGAAAGACACGGAAAATGTTTCTCGTCTTGTTTCTGTTTATCAAATTGCCAAAAAATATGTACATACATATTTTAATTGATTTAAGTTAATCCCTTCGGCCTCGGGCATCTTTTGTCAGAATGTCAAAATATTTCCACTTTGTAATAAAATCCAAATAAATGGAATACATATTTCTAAATGTATCCGAAAACTAAAAACTGTTTTTGGAAGGCTTTCAAATTGTATATTTTGAAATAAACATACAATTTTTTAAGGTAAGCACAAAAATTATATTCTAATGGAGAGAAAGAAAAATATACTGTATATGAAAATGTATTTTATTTATTTTTTATATGAATACCGCACAAGAGTCCCAACTGCTCCAATCTGGAGCTAGTGAGACTATGGCATACCCCAATTGGAGTATGTTGTGAGGCTTAATGTAGTGGGGAGGGGAAGGATATTGGGAAGAGGAAGGTGGGGAAGTACCGGGCTAGTCAGATCTGGTCACCAAACACGGCTAAAGCCATTTCAAGCAATGTTTCAATTCTGAATGGTGGTCTTACACCAGGGCGGTACTGAGAGTATCTTCCACTCTGGAACGTGCTGAAAATATAATATATATTATTTTAAATGAATTAATTTGAAATAGCACAAATTAATCAAATGAAATTTATTTGCCCACGCCGGGATTCGATCCTGCGACCTTCGGATTGCGAGTCGAAATCCTTACCGCTAGACCACGCCGACCGCCAAATAAAGCTTAATTTCCATCTTGAATTTGGGCCTCTTGGTGTAGATTTTCATTGCAGTCCTCTATAATGTGTATTTATTTGTTATTAGGATGTAAAAATTGCCATCCTCACCTGCCCGTTTGAGCCCCCGAAGCCAAAGACCAAGCATAAGCTCACAGTCGGCTCCACCGAGGACTACAAGGCACTCCGTCAGTACGAGCAGGAGAAGTTCAAGCTGATGGTCAAGCAAGTCAAGGTCAGTCACACAATCAACCATCCATCGCTTTTTCCTGAATGCTTTTTTTTTTTTACTAAATTTCACACTGCATTTCAACAAGAACACTCTTCTCATGCTGAGTGTTGAAATACTGGCTTCGTAAGCCACGCTCAATTGTGCCTAGTTAGTTTGTTTGATGTATCATGCCCAGTTGCCCTAGTGCCCTCTCCTCTCTTTTTTTTAAAACATTAGCTCCTCGCAGGAGGCCCTGAGGAAAATAATTCCCCTCAGGGCCTGTGTCATCTTTGGGGATGCTGTGTGAAGGGTCTTTTAAGGAAAGGAGTTCTGGGAAGGAAAAGGGTATGAAGGGTGGTCAGTGCGTCCAGGAGTGACGGACGTATGAATCCATCCCTCCCACTGCGGTGCAAGGCGATATTCCGAGCCGAGAGTACAGCTGGAGAAGTCAAAGGGACTCCCTCAACCAATCTCTCTCATTCCAGTCTGCTATGCAGCTGGTGGGCAGATGCATTCGCCGCCAAGAACCGAATAAACCTCACCCCATGAACCCGGGCATCCCTGCATGATTAGGAGAGTCCGGCTGGAGTGGTGAAAGGGTCTCTCCCAATTGGTCTCAATCCTCAACTGTTCTTCGTTCATTCGCTCTACATGCCCAAACCATCTGAGGGTCCCTTTCTTAATCTTAACTCATTACACTTATATCAGCCGTGCATTCTTTGTGGATCTCCACATTTCTCACACGATCGTACATGGTTTTACCATTATTTTACACTAATTTCTACAGCATTCAGTCTACTTTCGTCATTCCTTTGCCAATTCCATGCCTCACTGCCATACATCAGGGTAGGTATTTGTACTCCATTGTGGACTGCTAGCTTCGCTTCTTTGGACAGTTTTTTGTTTTGTTAAGGCCCTCATTTTCCACATTGATCTTATTTGAAGACATTTATAATTTTTTTGTGTATGCCAGTTGGAAGAAAAACTGTCAATAATACAACTAATGGTTATTATAGGACACTGGTGCCACCTTAGCAATCTGCCAATGGGGCTTTGACGACGAGGCCAACCACCTCCTCCTCTCCGAGGATCTCCCGGCCATCCGCTGGGTGGGCGGTCCCGAGATCGAGCTGGTGGCCATCGCCACCGGCGGCCGCATCGTGCCCCGCTTCGAGGAGCTCTCCGCGGCTAAGCTGGGAACGGCTGCCGTGGTGCGAGAGCTCACCTTCGGCACCACCAACGACCAGATGATGGTCATCGAGGGCTGCGGCAACACGAGGGCTGTGACTATCTTAGTACGAGGAGGAACAAAGATGGCGGTGGATGAGGCCAAGAGGTCCATCCATGATGCTCTCTGCGTTGTCAGGAGTCTTGTTCAAGTGAGTACCGATTAACTTCATTCTGTCTTTAATCTGCCTAAAATTTTGTTTAATAAACATTGACTGGATTGTCCAGATAATTGCCTTAATAATCAAATACCCGCTCTGCAGGTTTTTGCTGCTAGGCCCTGCAAGCGGCTTTTGGTTCGGTTTCACCCAGTTTAAGTGTTGATGACCATTTTATAAATCCGATATGAACTGGTTCCAAAAATAGCTGGTTTCTCCGATCCAGTGACAGCTAGTCACCTGGACAATGTAACTGCGACACGCAATAACGTCATATATAAAAATAGATGCGTTGCAAAAATCACAACTGCCAGTTACAATAATAATCATCCCATACCATCGACCCCTTCATACCCAGAGAAATTGTATAAATGCGCATCTAATGGTAATATTATCACGCTAGCTGTTAACGTAAATGGCGCCATCTTTTGGCACTACTTTAATTCGGTTCTATTACAAAAGTTGATTTACATATAACAAACTCCATATATATCACCATATCGCCCGCCATACAGACCTATCTGCTGACCAGGCGACAATTAAAAATGTATGGGTCGAATCAGCTCCCTAGCTGCTGTGGTCGCATGGCTGTGAGGCTGTCAAGGTGACAAATCGCTTACGAAGAAATGATACTCGTGTAACCTTGGAATAATGATGGACGATAGATTGAGAAATGAGGATCATGTTTAAAAGAGGTCACAGTGATGCTGTTCGAGGCTTCGTCCGTCGGTTGTTGTAGAGATTATATATGTGTTGAATTATGTAAGATTCTTACTGATAGTCTTGTTCTCTCAATATTGGACTGTGGAGACACAGTGAAAAACAATTGCAACGTATCCAATATTACTATAATGTCACAAAATGCGATCATATCTCGCCTAACCTCTATCGGTAAAGAATACTAAATATATCGAACAGACGAAAGTTTCATAAACAAAAACAAATCTGGTATTCAGCTGTTTTTTATAATTTAGCAATGATGATTCTCAAGGGTTTCGCTTAAATTGTATGACTCCCAGAGTGATTCTACAACCTTGGCAGACTGAGCTTTATTCTTCTTTTATGTGGCACCAATAATTAGTTTTAACAGAGGTAACGGTATTGAGTTACTGTAGAACGTAGATACATATACATATAGCAGTGGCGGGAATTAAATTCTTAACAAAGTGCGACTCAGCTGCATCACCATGATTGAACTCGGGTCTTTGGGTGTTAATTTGATTTAACCCCTGAGGACTCGGGCGCTTGTTTTGTTTCGCTCTGCAATAAAATTAATTTAAATCAAATACAGTGAAACCCGAATTTTACGTGCCCAGATTTAACGTTTTCCCGCCAATTACGTGTAATTATTTCGGTCCCGATATATTTTAGTACATTTATACCCCCTTTTTACGTTTTTTTTTCCCGCGATTTACGTCGAAAATATTCAAAATATGTGAGTTACGCGCGCTTGACACGGCCAAGCAGTGATTGGTCGGCAAACTGCGCGAAACGTGGTGATTGGCCGACATCTTTCCATTTTAAGCCGGCCGTTATTGGTCGGCGTACTGCTTGCAACGCGGCGATTGGCCGACATCTTTCAACTTTAGCCATGTTTAAAATGCTACAGCATCTGTCAGTTTGTTTATTTACGCATCTGTCATTTGGTTTTGACTCGATTTGTGATTTGAGACGCTTTTTTCCGACATTATACACAGTTTTTACGTTTCTTGTTTTTTTTTTGTTAAGTTAATTATGTTCGTAATGTCTCAACAAAGAAAAACTGTCAGTTCAGTGCGAGAAAAGGAACATTCTCGAAAAAGTTGATAAAACAAGTTGGTTAGTTTTAAATTGAATCGGTTTACACTAGAATGTCGTATTTTTACAAATTTACTTCGTACATATGAATTTAAATGGCCGGCTGTGGCGGAAATCGGCTGCAAAAATTCGATTTACGAGAAAATTTATCATACTTTTACAAATCAGCCGCGAAAATTTAATTTACGCGGACATTATGCGGAATTTTTACAAATTTATTTCAAAGAGGTATCTAAATTTAGAGAGTCGGCCGCGAAATTTCGATTTATGCGGAAATATATCTTATTTCGACGAATTTACTTAGAATATCTATACCCCCTATTTTTTCATGTATTGAAGAAAAGAACATTTAATTTTTTATTAAAGAAATCACATAGATTAGTTTGTTACATTTTTTCTGTTCTAATTCTTTTTCAATCATGTATACACATTTAAAAGTTTCGTCTTGAAAGCAAACAATGCTGGAAAAATAGATTTTAAGACCCTCAATGTACTTTATTGCTTCTTCTTTTGTTGGAATAACATTTTTCTCTCCATATACATGATTATATTAATAAAAAATAAAATTTAAAGGGTTCTTTTCTTCAATTCACCACAATACAGTAGAACCCCGTTAATTCGAAATCCACGGGACATCAAAAATAAAATTTCGAATTAACGAATTCCCACGTAATTCGAAATTTTGCAAAAAAAAAAAAAAATCGCCGAAAATTTAATTTTTTGGCGGCAAATTCAAATTCGGGTAGGTTCTTCGGAATAAATTCGTAATAATACGCTTATTCCCTGGGTAAATCGAGTTTACTCAGCCGTGTACCGCCGCGGACGGCCCTTTTGTTCGAAGTATGAATTCACAAAAATACGATATTTTCCGAGTAGGTAAATCAAATTTTCGCGGCCGATTACCGTTACAGCCATCCCTTTGAACTCAAAAAAATGTGATATATTACCGCGTAAATCGAAATTTCGTAGCCTGTTTCCGATGCAGCTGGCCCTTTGAATTCAGGTACCTACCTACTCGAAGTAAATTCGTAAAAATACGATATATTTTGCGTGAATCGAATTTTCGCGGCCGAATACCATCGCGGCCGGCCATTGTTCAAATATCTATTCGGAAAAAAATCGTAAAAACTCGGTATATTTCGCGTAAATCGAAATTTCAGGACCGAATACCGTCGCGGCCGGCAATAATGCAGATACCTATTCGGAATAAATTCATAAAAATACGATGTATTTCGCGTAAATCGAAATTTTCGCGGCCAATTGCCATCGCGGCCGGCACTTGTTCAGATACCTATTTGGAAAAAAATCGTAAAAATACGATATATTTCGCGTAAATTGAATTTTCACGGCCGAATCCCGTCGCGGCCGGCCATAATGCAGATACCTATTCGGAATAAATTCATAAAAATAGATATATTTTGCGTAAATCGAATTTTCGCGGCTGATTCCCGTCGCGGCCGGCCCTTGTTCAAATATCTATTCGGAAAAAAATCGTAAAAACTCGGTATATTTCGCGTAAATCGAAATTTCAGGACCGAATACCGTCGCGGCCGGCCATAATGCAGATACCTATTCGGAATAAATTCATAAAAATACGATGTATTTCGCGTAAATCGAATTTTTGCGGCCGATTGCCATCGCTACCGGCCCTTGTTCAAATACCTATTCGGAAAAAAATCGTAAAAACTCGGTATATTTCGCGTAAATCGAAATTTCAGGACCGAATACCGTCGCGGCCGGCCATAATACAAATACCTATTCGGAATAAATTCATAAAAATATGATGTATTTCGCGTAAATCGAATTTTCGCGGCCGATTGCCATCGCGGCCGGCACTTGTTCAGATACCTAGTTGGAAAAAAATCGTAAAAATTCGATATATTTCGCGAAAATCGAATTTTTGCAGCCGAATCCTTTCGCGGCTGCGGCCATAATGCAGATACCTTTTCGGAATAAATTCATGAAAATACGATATATTTCGCGTAAATCCAATTTTCGCGGCCGAATCCCGTCGCAGCCGGCCCTTGTTCAAATACCTATCCGGAAAAAAATCGTAAAAACTCGGTATATTTCGCGTAAATCGAAATTTCAGGACCGAATACCGTCGCGGCCGGCCATAATGCAGATACCTATTCGGAATAAATTCATAAAAATACGATGTATTTCGCGTAAATCGAATTTTTGCAGCCGAATCCCGTCGCGGCCGGCCATAATGCAGATACCTTTTCGGAATAAATTCATGAAAATGCGATATATATCGCGTAAATCGAATTTTCGCAGCCGAATCCCGTCGCGGCCGGCCCTTGTTCAAATACCTATTTGGAAAAAAATCGTAAAAACTAGGTATATTTCGCGTAAATCGAAATTGCAGGACCGAATACCGTCGCGGCCGGCCATAATGCAAATACCTATTCGGAATAAATTCATAAAAATACGATGTATTTCGCGTAAATCGAATTTTCGCGGCCGATTGCCATCGCGGCCGGCACTTGTTCAATACCTATTTTGAAAAAAATTCGATATATTTTGCGCTAATCGAATTTTTGCAGCAGAATCCCGTCGCGGCCGGCCATAATGCAGATACCTTTTCGGAATAAATTCATGAAAATACGATATATCTCGCATAAATCGAATTTTCGCGGCCGAATCCCGTCGCGGACGGCCCTTGTTCAAATACCTATTCGGAAAAAAATCGTAATTACTCGGTATATTTCGCGTAAATTGAGTTTTCGAGTCCGAATCCCGTCGCGGCCAGCCCTAATTCTGATACCTATTTGGAATAAATTCATAAAAATACGATATATTTCGCGTAAATCGATTTTCGCGGCCGAATTCCGTCGCGGTCGGACCTTTAAATTACTATATTCTAAGAAAATTCGTTAAAAATACCACAACCAATTCAGATTTTACAAAATAATAATACGAATTAGGACGATGTTAACCGCGTAAATCTACATTTTACGGCATTTTACCACCACGGCTGTCTGCCAGATTCTAATTTACGAAATTACTTTTATTTTTTTTTGCTAAAATCCATGTTTTTCGAATTACACAAACGAATTTTCGTGTGCGGGCAAAAATAAATTTCGAATTACGAATTTCGAATTAAAAAATCATTTTGTATGAAAAAAAATTTCTGGGGACTTTTTTTTGGCGAAAATTTCGAATTACGCGTTTTTTCGAATTATCGGGGTTCGAATTAACGGGGTTCTACTGTATACATGATTGAATAAATAAAAAAACAAAATTTAAAATGTTCTTTTCTTCAATACCCCCCATTTACATTTTCCCTCCGTTTAGGTTTTTTTTTCCGGTCCCTTAAACGTAAAATAGGGGTTTTACTGTACTACTGACCGCTTCCAAAAACTGTTTTTGAAAGGTGATAAAATACTCATTAAAATTTTAGAATTCCAAATAAACATACATATAATTTTTTTAATTATAAAAATTATCAATGCATCTTATATTTTTCCTAACTAAAAATACTGATATTAGACAAATCTACTACACTATATAAAGAGGTAAGATTTGTTTGTTTGTTTGCATCGAATAGGCTCCGAAACTACTGAACCGATTTGAAAATTCTTTCACTGTTGGGAAGCTACACTATCCCCGGGTGACATAGGCTATATTATATTTTCAAAAAAATAAGGGATCCTTACTAAAACTCCAATAATGCAAGCCAAGGTGTAAAAAAATTTCCTAAAATATTCTTTACATCGCGTGCGCTGCGAAAACTATTGATGATAGAATAAAATAATGTACTACGACTTTGTAGAACACATCATTATTTACAAAAAAGGTCGTGACAGCATATGTCTAACTATTATGGTTATGCCACAATAAGTATTCTTTTATTTAAAAAATTTAATTAATATGTCGCCGCTTGAAAAGGCTCTTTATTTGTATCTTGGTGTTAATCCTTATCAAAATAAATTACTTCATATTCAAGACAGCTTCAATACCTTTATTTAACTTTTTGAATTTTTCAATTCGGATATTTATTTATTTATTATAGATACAAAGGAAAGTACAAATTACATATTTGGAAGCTTTGCCTGTCCAACTAGGAAAGTTTCCCGTTCCAGGACAGACAAATTGATAGGTTTAGTTCATATTATTCCAAGAAATGTACATAAATACATACAACAACAAAAAAAACAAAAAATTCATTTTTCTCTGAAAGTAAGTTATGTAGTAAAGAAAATGTATATATAACAAATATATGTACATACATTTTTTTGACAATGTAGAAAAAGTAATTTGGTAGCATATATAATAATCGGATTTACTAAATTTAATTAGAAAGATATCACGAGTTTAATAATGTTAGTATTAGAAAAAAGTTTCGGCTACGGGCCGGGCTGGAGAGGAGTCAAGAAATGAAGTGCCAGGGGGTTGGCGGGACGGGGGAGCGGGAGAGCGGTGGCGGGGAAGGTGGAAGTGGAATGCTGGAGGGGAACGCATGGGAAAGGACATGCAAGGAGTAACATTTTATTTATTTGAAAATGGCATTACAACGCACGCCGGGAAACAGCTATATATTATAAAAGAAAATCCAAAAAAACTCGCGGATCGCAAAAACTCAGAAACGAGTCCCGGTACGATCAAGGGAGTTATAAGGTGTGGTAGATCTCTGTCCCCTCTCGGGAAAAAAGGTACCCGTTTTTACCTAAAGGGCGTGCTTTTGAAGATATAAGGGCTGGAAGTTTCGCCCTCTTGAAATTTCGGAAAGTTCAAGAAGGTTCTATAGAACTGTAGAAAGTTCTGGAAGGGGTGGCGGAGTATGTCGTGGAATGTTCGAGAATAGGGAATCGGGATCATCATTGTGAAACATTCCATAACACTCTCAAATGTTTTCCTGAGCGAAGCCGGGTAACCCAGCTAGTGTATTATATAAACGTTATTGTCACCTCATTTTTTTGTCGCTTCCTTTAAAAATAATTAATAAAAAATTGCCAGTTTCATCAATTTTTTTTTAAATCGAGTTCGAAAACTTTGGTTTCATAAAGCTGTACATTTTAATTATTTTGTGTTTAACTTTTAGATTTGAATATAAAGTGTGATGCTTTCTCTTTCTAAAACCGTTTAGGTCATATTTCTAACCATAATACTAAGGGAGATACAAGAGACCTTTATAAGTTGTTCTGAAAATCGAACAAATTAGTCCGAGGGATTTAGATAATTCCGGGTTACATTCATATTTTGTACTAAATGATTTTTTTTATCATCATCAGGACTCCCGTGTGGTGTTTGGTGGTGGTGCAGCTGAGACGTCCTGCTCCCTGGCCACGGCCGCACTAGCCGACCAGCAAAAGGGACTCCGCCAGCACTCGTTCCGCGCCTTCTCCGACGCCCTCGAGTCCATCCCCCTAGCTCTGGCCGAGAACAGCGGCCTGTCGCCCATCGACGTACTATCAGAGCTAAAGACGCGCCAGATGGCCGAGAAGAACCCCGCCCTCGGAGTGGACTGCATGAACAATGGTCAGTATTCTCTCAAATAAAATCAAACAGCCAAGGTCAATGTTTTGATTTTGAATGATGATGATCTTGTTTGACACTGAATCTTCCGTCTCAACTCTTTTGAATCTATCGTTTTTGAACCCAAACATCTTACCTTTCTGTCACAGAGGTCATTAAATGTTCCGTTATTCTTTGTTTACCTGTTAAATTAAGTTTGAACATTGTATGAAATACTAAAGATATATGGCGTCAGAAGGTAGTTTAACCATAACCGCAAATATAGAGACCCAGCTTGGATGGCCATGAATCTTGATGAAACGTAACTTCAATAAATGTTTATGCATCCACTGTAGAGGAGCTTGTCTGGATGTAGGGGGTAGCTGTGTAATAATTCATTTTCACCATTTACACCATAGATTATCAACCTTATTATGCCCACCGCACACTTAATGAATTTTTTTTTTCGATGGCCCCTAAATTTTTGTTATTGGGGGGGGGGTCAACTGTTAGAATCAATAATTCGATTAAAAATAAAATAATTTGTTATACCTTTTTGTATAGCAAGTTAAAAAACAATTCTATTGTATTCTAAGTACTGGCTTGCTTTCTTCCTTCTTGTATTCATGATAGTGTCAATTCTTAATAATACGCGTAAGATTATTAGTACGTGATTAGCGTGTTTTTTTTAGACCATATTTTTTTACCTGCCCATGGTGGCCTGGAAGTCTCAAACGCCCACCAGGGGGCGTTATCGCCCACGTCAGGGGCCATCCATAAATTACATCACGCCTTAGGGGGGTAGTAGAGAAGTGTGACAAGGGGTATGGGGGGGGGGGGTGTGGTCATCAGCTTTGTGACGTCACATGCACAAAACGACCGCGACATATATATGCGGCTGCCACAAAAATATTTTCCTATCCCATTACGCCCCTCCCCGTTGTGGTAAATATGACCGTGACGATATTAAATGTTGACGAAAAATATGTGACGTCACGCCAGGTGGGAGGGGGTCTCACAAATGTGATGATGTGTGACAGGGACGGGAGGGGGGTCAAAAAATCATGAAATTCGTGTGACGTAATTTATGGATGGCCCCTTTATAGTACAAAAAAATCGATGCAAGTTCCAAGAATACTTTGAAGAGACCGCCTTGACGAGCGATCGCACCCGAACACAAAGGAATGCTCTAAGGCAACTATTCGGGCGCACTTGCTGCGTTATTTCAAACGAACGAACATTCTACTGAATTTCGGCAAATGTACTTGGAGCACCGAAAGAATGCTCTATAACTGTTCACACCAAAATAATTTGTGAGAGCAGACTAGAATGAGTTCTTGCTCCTTTGTCTAAATCCATCTTCACAGACAGTGGAACATACAGAAAGCGAGGAGACTTAAACTAATGTGTTATTTTCTTTGCAGGAACCAACGACATGAAGGCTATGCACGTCATCGAATCTCTCAACAGCAAAAAGCAGCAGATCTCTCTTGCCACTCAACTGGTCAAGATGATCCTGAAGATTGACGACGTACGCTCACCCAATGACGGTTAAAAATCTTCACACACCACGTCCACACTGTCACTACCGCTATTGATTATAGAATAAGATAGATATTTATTCCTATCTTACATATTCTACATCACTACAGCTTCTTCAGGGAGCGATAAGTTTACGCTTCAAATTCTACAAAAATTAATTTAAAAAGAATTTTTAAATACTGTAGATTTTGTTTTTCACGATGGCAGTATTATCCGCAGCAAATCATCGTGAACTTGAACGATACTAAAATGTTGATAATGATCGTTTTATTAACACATATTTTTTTACTCATTTAAAAGCTGTCGCAAGCGATAATGATTATAATTTAAAATGACACTCTTGCTTTTGAAACGTTAATATTTTTAATTCAGCGATACACATGGTTATTATAATTTGGCCATTTTGTTAATGGTCTTTGTCGCTACTACTTAATTTTAACATTTTTAATTATATCGCTTAATGATTTCACCGTCACAAATAAAGATCATCATTTCATACATTAACACTAGCTTTATATTTTTTTTGTTGAAGGGCCGTTGAACACCATGTTTTGTACATTTGTATCAGTGTATTGAATAAATTGGCCGTTATTTAACTAAATTACTGTATTTTAATTATGGTATTCAGTTTTCTTTATGAATGGATTTGAATATTGTTGTGTTCACACAAACAGTTCTCCAACTCGTCTTGGGAAAGAATAGAGTTCTTTTATGTCTGGGATTTATTGCATACTTCGCATATTACAAGTGGTGACTAAGATAGTCAGCCTAACTGGAAGCTGGCTAAATGAGATCTGAATTGAGTGAGCTCCTGCAGACTGCACCCCCGGCCCTTGGCCCCCCTGGTACCCAAACTCCAAACAAAACTAACAGCCATCTAGCGGACTTTCGAGACAGCTCTTAGCAGTGCCCTCTATGTGACAAGCTCGGAAGCTTTTAGATATACCGCAAATATGCAGTTATTGGATGTGTTATGGATTGAGAGAGACTGGTTGAGGGAGTTCTTTTGACCTCCAACCAGAATCTCTTGACCCCATCGCCTTGCACCGCAGTTGGGAGGGATGGATTCATACATCTGTCACTCCTGGACATACTGACCCCAGATTCCTACCCACCCCTCAAGCATATTTCCTTCCCAGAACTTCCTTTCCATAAAATAACCCTCCAGCATCAGTATCCCCTAAGATGACATAGGCCCCGAGGGTAATTATTTTCCTCAACTGCTACAATAAAATTATGGCTAATCATCAAGGAGACCTTCATGAATGTTTTCTTATTTTCACTATACGGCAAGGGTTACACTCATAATTAAAATTTACGGATTACATAAGATTTTGACAGATTTCTCACAGGAGCATTTACATATGCATCTGACTTGTGGTAATTAATGATCACGGAAGTTGTTCAGAAGTTCGACCTGTATAAATGCTCATGCGACCGTTTACATCTGTAAATTTATTTGCGGTAAGATGGCCTTCTGTCAACAACGACCTGCTACTGTCAAATTTACGCGATTTTGTCAATAAAGACGAAAAGGCCCAAATAAAGTGTTGAAATAAATTTTGGCTTTAATTAAACAATTCTCCAAGCACTTTTGTGCCGTCAAAGGCGGCAATTAATTTCGTTTTATCCGAATGACAGCTACCTGACATCTGCTGACAGCTACCTGACATCTGCTGACAGCAACCGACTTCGAATTCAAAATTTCAAATATGTACATAAATGTTAAAAACAGAAACATCAAGATTGGACCGATAATTGAATAGGATGCTCGTTTTCCAGAAAACTTAAATAATTGGAAATAGATACTCGTTTTGTAGGAAAAAAATCCTATGAAAACAATTGTCTTTTAATTTTTGACATTTCGCAACGGCGCATTTCGGAACTATTTCTTGCGGTAAGCTTCTTAGCTTATCAAACTGATTTTATAAGCTGTAAGAAGGCTGGAAATTCGCGAGGGCGCAATTAGACCTGTCAAAAAACTTCCGAAAGAAAAAGTTCTGTAACTTGCTGTAAATTACATTAAGTGACTTTTGGTGTCGTTTACATTGGTAATTTGGCCATAAATCGTTTACAAGAGCGATTTACAGGAAAAAACTTACGAGTCTAACCCAGCCCTAACACTGGAGATGACTTCCATATTAGATTACCACTGTTATCTTTCGGTTCTAGTGCATTTAGCATGCGCCCTGTCTCTTTTACACTTGCCCTCTTATATATTATTAGACCTATCGCCCTAGGGATAGATCATACATATATCATTGACGATCTTCCTCTTTCTTCTCACACGTCTTCCATGAAAAGAAAAATACTAAAATGGTGATGTCACATATGACCTCTTTTGGGATTACCATATCGCCATCTCATTGGAATTTTATGATGATGATAAAACACAGTTCCACACATGAAATTTAAACAGAGAGCCCTCAGACTTTTGGATCATGAACAATGGCATTTCTTAGTTCCCCTTTGTGCGCTATGATTCCCACTCGCATTGGTGTTGTAAAATTATATAATATAATTAGCAGACCCGGCCACACATTGTTGTGCCTAACAAAACACAACGCCACGCCATTACGCAACCTTTATAACCAACGCCATGTGTTAAATTAAATCCACACCGCCCATCTGCCAGCCCGCTTGGCCAGATGTATTTCAACCAATTTACACAAAACCTTGACAAATTATATACCTAAAAACCTTCCTCGTGAATCTATTGGTGAAAACCGGATGAAAATCCGTTTGCATAGTTTAAAAGATCTAAGCGCACAGACAGCGGGAGCGACTTCATTTTATGCTACATTAAGGTAATATCTTTGAATAAAATATTTAATTTTATTGTGTACAATTTCGGAGCATAAATGAGAAATGAACATCTCGAAGGATTTCTTTTTTAGTCAGAGACAACCTCTGTCGCATCATCTCAGGGGGTGAAATAATAATTGCATAATTTGTTCTATCTTTATTCTAATTTTTAATTTGGGAGGCTGGTATGAGTACCGCCGAAACGGGAACCCTTACTCGGGAATACCTCTGCCATAAGTCCCCCTAAGTGGTTCACTACGTTTGGTGACTTAGCAGGGGTGCCCGGATTCATGGAGTGAGGTTTGTCCGTGTCTTGGTGGCAGATGAATCTGCCCACCAGCTGCATAGCAGGCCGGATCGGGAGAGAATGTTTGATAAAGTCCCTTTGACTTCTCCAGCCGTACTCAGAACACCGCCTTGCACCAAAGTGGGAGGGATGGATTTATACTTCTTGTCACTCCTGGACACACTGAACCCCAGATTCCTACCCACCCCTAATACCCTTTTCATTATTTATGCTTTAAACCGCATACTCATTAATATGGAATATTTTTTATTCAAACAGTTAGATTTAGCTTTATTATCACAAAAAGTGAGTATTTATGTCGCGGGAGACAAAAAAACATGCATTTAACGTTATATGTAAATTTGTTTAAATCAATTCGCTTACACGGTAACGCCATTTTATTTTTACCATTTTTATTTCATAGACAATCAACGTAATTACACAAACCCGCTAGACAACCCCTGCTTTGTCAAACAAACCATTCAAAACCTGGGATGTTTTTTAAAATTATGATGACATGCAGATTTCGTAGTTTAACCTCAACCTAAAAAAGGAATATTCCGTATTATCCGTGCATCAAACTTTGACAACTGTCGAGATGGACTAAATGCATATTTACCTGCTTTTCCTTCCCAGAAAATCCTGAAAAGGATTATTCCTCTCTTAAAAAGACCTTCCACACAGCATCCCCAAAGATGAAACAGGCCCTGAGGGGAATTATTTTCCTCATGGCCTCCTGTGTGGAGCTAATGTAAAAAAAAGGCATGTGGGCCACGAGCCCAGGCCCCTCTCCCCCCTGAGAAATGTCCTCGCCTTTCAAAAAAGTGTCTTTCTCTAGGCACCCCCCCTCCTGCCATATAAGAACGAGCTGTACGTGACTTCTAGGCTCTATTTAATCATTTTCACATTACAGTTTGTAATTTTCCTGTTTTCTTTCAAGTAATTATTTGAAGATGTTTAGAAACTGCCATTCCTGAATTTATTGCCAAAAAGAATGTGGTCCATATATTTCTCAGACCGGTCACTAGCTGAGTTGGCACGACGTTTGGGTCGCTTGTTGGATTCCTCGGATGGCTAAGTCCTCCATCACGACACAACATAATCTGGTTATTCCAGTAGATTTTCAAATATTGTCAGGTTATTAGAAACCTTACCACCATAACACGGGAAACAGCCTAGCATAGTGGTCGAAAAATACACAAATAACTAACTAACCATCACTCCGTTTCCCAGCAGGGGTAGGCAGAGAGGACGGACCGCCAAACAACTCGGTCTTGGCACACACTCTTTGCCTCACTCACATTCATACATCGTCTCATACATTCTCTTCTATTATTCTGACTTTTGACATGGCCCGACTCAAGTATCTGATTCACTTGATCGTGCCATGTCTTCCTCGGACGTCCACGACTTCTTCTACCATTCACATTTGCGTCGTATATTCTTCTTACACTGCTTTCTTCGTTCATTCGCTCTACATGCCCAAACACACACAAATAATGTAACCATAATATGCAATGAATAAAGAAAAATTTAAAAAAAAAAAAAACAATAATAAACCTGGGAAAGTTTTTCTTGAAAAAAATCGTCTCTTTTTGATTTTCACTTGACAGTTTATACTTCAAAGTTTGTGAACCCATAGGTAGATAATAATAGTGCCAAAAGAGATGGGCCATAATAATAATATTTGGCTAATTTATATAGCGCCGTTTTTGTGAAAAATCACCTCAAGGGCGCTGTACAAATAAATACATAAAAAAATAATATTACTGGCTTACAACTAAGATTTACAATTATAACTAGTGACTTACATCTAAGACTTATTGCTAGTGACTTATGACTAAGACATATAAAAGCTGACCTAAAACTAAGCTCAATGACATATATATTTACAATTATGACTTAAAGTTAGAGATTTATAACTAACATATTTATTTACATTTAAAAATACTTGAAAACATCTTAAATATCATACATTCGCCAGAATCACCCACAGCGCCAGAAGAAGAAGGAAGTTTTTACATAATATTACTATTTAAGGACATGGATGCAAAATTTATCGGATTTACGAAAATGTATGGATATCTTAAATAAATATTATTGAAATTAATCGCCGATCTTTACCGCATTACGATGACTCATTGCTCAACATTAAACAGATTGAGGTGTTAGGTTACCACTGACAGACCATTGGTAGGTAGATTAATAGCATTTTGAGTTTTTTGTTAGTAGTTGTAGTTGTAGGGAATAGCAAATAAAATAGTATATATTCGTGGACATCAACAATTATTAGAGTATAATTAAATTACAAAGTTTAAATATAATGACGAATTTATGGAAATGAGTATTTGAAAAAGTGAGTTTTAAGTTTGAATCTAAATTCCGCTGGGTTGGTTATGCATCTCAATCCCATGGGAAGTTTATTCCAAGCCTCAGGGCCGGATACTCCAAACGCGCGATCACCAAAATTAGTGTTCGGATTTCGCTTGGGTTCTTTCAACCTTCCAATTGCAGACGATGTCGCTGATCTAAGAGATGACTGCCTTAGACCTATATTTTCCGGAATGCATAGTTCAGAGATATAGGGTGGAGCCATTTCATTGATAGCTTTAAACACCATCCAGCATAACTTATACTGGATCCTTTCAGGACACTTCAACCAGTGAAGATTTCGGAGGTGTTCCGAAATGTGTGAAAACTTGGGTACCCCTGTGATTAGTCGTGCTGCGGCGTTGAACACTGATTGTAGTTTATCAGTTTGACATTTAGGAAGACCTGCATAGATACCATTGCAGTAATCAAGACGCGATACTATATATGAATTTACAAGAAGCTCAGTTGCTTCTGTCGAAAGGTTCCTACGAACTGACTTAAGTTGTCTTAAGTAGAAGAACCCTGTGCTAACGGTCCTATTCACCTGACTTTTCAATGAAAGGTCTGAATCCAGATAAACTCCCAGAAGTTTGACGGTTGTTTTCGCAATTACGTCATTGCCGGAAATGGCAATTGGTGAGTTGTCTATTAGATGTTGACGTCTATTTGTTGCTGCCCACAGAAATTCGGTCTTTGATGGATTAAGCTTCAGTTTGTTTGAGGACATCCAGAGACTGCTTCTAGACACTTAACTGTGCGAATTTTGAGTTCGGTGATCTCATTTGGTGTGCAGTAAAAGTAGACTTGCTGATCGTCGGCATAACAGTGAGAAAGGAGACCAAATGACTCGATAATTCTTGCGACATCATTTGTGAAGAGGATAAAGAAAAGTGGGCCCAGAACGGATCCCTGAGGTACCCCTGAAGAGAGTTTTGTGAAGTTGGATTGTTTATTTCCCACCTTCACTGCTTGTGAGCGATCCGTTAGCTAGGATTGTAGCCAATTTTTTACGTTAGAATGTAAACCAAAGGTTAATTCTAGTCTCTCAATGAGAATGGGCCATGGACTAATATTAGGATGAAATTGCACACAATGCGTGTCACCCATACTACTGTAATAGCATAAATACAGCAGCACCTTTGTTTGTGCCTACACACAACTTTCACCATAGTCACTTTGATTATTGCAGTTATCTTTACTAAGTATAAAATGAAGTTGCTCACGCTGCCTGTGCGCTTAGATCTTTTAAACTACGCAACGAATTTTCATGCAGTTTTCACCAATAGATAGAGTGATTCATGAGGAAGATTTTTAGAAATATAATTTGTCAGGGTTTTGTGTAAATTGGTTGAAATACATAATATATTTGGCCAGGCAGCAGCGCAGTGTGGATTTGATTTAACAGATGGTACTGGTTATAAAGGTTTCGTTAAGCCACAGCAACATGTGGCTGGGTCAGCTAGTGTAATATAAAAGTGTATCCATGGCCGTAGACTTCGATAAGTAAATTTAAAAAAAAAAACACAAAATTTGTATAAAAATACAAGTAATACATTTATTTTTAAAAACATCTCGCACAATTAACAAATTGGCAGACCTTTGGCCGATACCATCATTAAAATCAGGGGGATCAGAATATAAAAATAACAAAACAAAATTAGTATCGTTATATACTTTTTTTATTGTGTATCGTAAAATACATGTTATTTTTTTTTAACCTTAACTTTGATGCCCGTAGCTGACCTGAGCTTTGCAACCCATCCTCGTGAGGGGTTGTGTGACCTGTCTTCAGGTCAGGTTAGGCTATAGAACTAGCGTTGGAGGCAATCCTGGGCCACAGGTCGGCGCATTCCTTGGCCACGGGCCCCGTGATAGCGGAGCCCTTCATTTCGCCTTTGTTGTTGACAATCACCCCCGCATTGTCTTCAAAGTATATAAAGGTGCCGTCACGCCTCCTGAACGGTTTTCTCTGCCTGATGATCACTGCAGGCATTACCTGGAAGAAAAAATATCAAGATGAGTATTGTGAATTAAATAATTGAGAATGGAAATGCCATCTGATAAAGCTTCAAATTAATTGAAAAGCCATTAATTTCAATATCATGGAAGTTGCCCTTTGCTGGGCAAAATATTTGAGATGTTCTTGGGCTGATGGCCCAAAGAAAGATGTCGGCTTTGAACGGGTGAGATTTTGAGAGAATTGGCACAATAGGCAACATTTGAAGACGTCAGAAGAAGCCTTCTTCTTCTCCGTACAGTATTTAGTTCATTGGTTTTGGGATGTTAAGATATATTATTGTGATTTCTCTTAGTTCTTGACCCTTTGCTTTCGACAACATTGTCTCCGTTATCAAGAAAGATAAAGCAATAATCAAGGAAAAAGAAATACTGCTCAACGCAGTCATCTTTAGAAAATTTTTTGCAAACAATAAACTGAGTCCTATAATTTCAATACCCGCCATATCCGATTTCTAGCCAAATTGATCGGAGTATGACATCTTGTTCACATTTTTGTGAGGAACGAGAGGAACCTAAAATTGGAGTTTCAATACCTTAATCATCACGACCAAAAACCACGTTAAAACTGGGAGTGAGAAACAAAACCTGCTATATCATTCAAGAAGTTATGCTATATCCGAATTCAACCAGCAGTTATCTTGCCAAGATGGCGGGTTTAGAAACTCGCGCGTAGGTCAATTGAGTTTCAAAAGCCTTAAAATGAGCACTTTTCGAATTTATATTACTAAAATTCGTTATATAAAAATTTTTAATGGAATTATTTATTCACGCTAGGATATGTGACAGGTTTTTGCGTTTTTCTCCGAATCAGTGAAAGTTGATATAGAAATTAAACGACTCAACTGTACGGTAAGACAGAGTTTTAGATGAATATTTACTGTGTATCAAATTAAGTCCATTGTCCTATCGGTAGGTGTATGTATCGACATACATGCAGCAAAAATCCTACAATGGTTGCACTGCAAACCGTAGCGAACTTTACTTTTCTGTGCACAGCACTCGATTAATGTCGATTCCGTACCATACCGTGGGACAGCAGGCTAAAATTACATGTTATAGATATTGTGGGATAAAGCTCAGTCTGCCAAGGTTGTAGAATCACTCTGGGAGTCATACAATATAAGCGAAACCCTTGAGAATCATCATTGCTTTAGAAATGGTAACATTGTGTAAAAAAAAAGAAGTTTGTTTGTGACAGTTACCTTTTTCCTGAGTTCAGGCTTTCCTTTCTTGACTGTAGCGACAATCATGTCCCCGGAGCCGGCCGCGGGCAGCCTGTTGAGGCGACCCTTGATACCATGTACGGCAATCACATAAAGATTCTTTGCACCTGCATTACAAAAATAATCACACATTCATAATTCGGTAATAAACAGAGACACTTAGATGGTGGGGACATGTGAAGAGAATATATGGTGCATAAATTAATAAGAAAAGAATTCATAGACACCGCAGGGAGAATTGATATAATAAAGTGAGGGGTATTTCACCATCCTCTCGATAGGTAGAAAACTCGGCTAACTTATCCGATGTACACAGCCACTATGAATAGATTCGAGTACTGAATAGTAATAATATTAGGCTGATTTATAAAGCGCTGTTTTTGTGAAAAATCACCTCAAGGGTGCTGATAGTTTTAATAAAAGTCCTGAGTGGTCCCGGTGCAGGACAAAAATAAAGTTCGTCTTCCTTGTACCGAGCGCAACTAAACTCAGACTTTATAAATATCCTACTGATAGTGTTTTTGATTATCAAGAGGATGGGAATAACCCCTGAAACTAATACTTGGAGTTGCATTATGCAAAGTCGTAATAATAGAAGAGTATGTAAGAAAAGAAAATGAATGTGAACCAAAGAGATCAGATCGTATTCTCAGATAATTTGCAAGCTTGTTTCAGGAATAAGATAGTTTGTTATCATGCGCTACTCTCCCAATACAGTTATTATAAGTGAAGTTGTTGCAAGCAAGTTAAGTTAGCCTCTCAGAAACTGGGCGCAGACTGTACAGGGCCCGCAGATGCTTTAATAGTACACAACTGCTAACCCTGTATAAATCGCAAGTGCGCCCCACGGTTGAATTTGGCAGCCACCTCTGGTCTGGAGCTCCAAAATACCTTAAAAAAAAACCCTCGACTCTGTGCAGAAACAGGCGGTCCGTTTGATAGATTCTCCCATCTTAACAGACGGATTGCAATCTTTAGAACACAGGCGTCAGGTGGGAATGCTGTCCTTGTTCTAACGGTATTACAATAGAAGATGCTCCGAGGAACTAGCGTCATTGATCCCCTCAGCTCCGGTGCATAGTCAGGAAACATGCCAAACACGCGTCCAACATTTGTACACGGTTGACATTAGTCACATGAGAACGGGTCGTTTTACCATTCGTTCTTGAGTTCAACAGCTCGGCTGTGGAACGATTTACCGGCCTCTGTGTTTCCTCCCTCCTACAACATGGGTCTCTCTTCAAGACCCATGTTCACTCCTTTCTTTCCTCAAAAAGACCCTCCACACAGCATCCTCAAAGATGACATAAGCCCTGTGGAAAATTATTTTCCTCAGGACCTGCTGTGTGGAAATGTAAAAAAAAAAAAGCAATGAAGACATAATCCCCAATTTATGTAATAAAAAATTCAATAATAGAGAAAAAATTAAAATAGATTGCGTTTTATTGAGGAGACAATTTTGACTTTTTATTTTAGAAGAGACAACGCGGAACGAAATTGAAAAGACTTTCCTATTGTTGATATTACTACAATCACAACACTATGATTTTATCTATGCCTACTTCTCTAGGATTGTCTGTGCTTCCTTTCGGCACTTGTTCATAGATTGTCGAGTGGTTTAATAAATAACATTGCAATTATAACAGTGTTCTGAAACAACACAATAAAACACATCTATAAAAAAATATCTACATATGTATTATTGGATGGTATCCCTTGGTTGGGATAATATAGTCAGACAACCAAAAGAGAACTGCCGACGTTGCCGAATAAGTCTACATTCAAATCCAAACGAGATAGCATCTATAAATACTTCATTACGACAGCCTCCATGTCGTAACAGTCCTAGCATTTGACTTTGGGTCAGTGTTGTGGGTTCTTCCCATTACAGCACAAAAATATTATAAAAGATGTGAGGGATTTACGTGTCATACTAAAACAGCTTTTCAGCTATCGCAAGGGACAATGATACTTGAATAAAGCTCAGTCTGCCAAGGTTTTAGAATCACTCTGGGAGTCATACAAAATAGCGAAACCTTTGGGAATCATCATTGCTTAATAATTCAAGATTTAAACGAAGATAGGTTGTAACGATTAGCGATTATCTTATAAGATATAATGGTCAAAATATATTCGTAGAGCACGTCACAAACATTGATAAATAAAAATTTCATTCACTCGACTCACAATAATTAATAAGGTCAGGATATATTCAATGCATTGACGACTAGAGAATATATTACAGAATAAAGTGTGGGATAATTCCCCTTTTTGTAAGTTTTACATTAGTGTATGAAGATACAAAATTTAAACTTTATTTACATTCAAAAACAGTCCGTGTAGATTTATCAACCAGATTGTGTGATTGTGCAATTATTTAACTTGGAACTTTAACATGTACTGTCAAAGTTTGATAAATTCTCATTTGGAAATAATAAAAATCACATTCGGCAACTTTGCCTAACAAAGACCTAGTCTTGTCAAACTGTATTCACATTTTTTCTAACTACATTTACAATATTACCAACAAAATCAAAACAATTTAGAAGAGTAGTCACTGAATTCAACTTTATAGAAGGAAATCAACGTCACAAAGATTTGTTTAATAAAATCACAGGTATAACATGTATTAGCAAACCGCACTTCAGAACTTGTAGGTTAAGTATTTTAAAATAGGTTTTGACAAGAACTTACCGGTGTTATCGGCGCAATTGATGACTGCTCCTACTGGCAGACCCAAAGATATGCGGAATTTAGCTCCCGCTGCTCCACCACGTCCTTAAATAACGAAAATAACACATCTGTCAGTGACATTACTACCCAACGTGAACATAAACGAGCACAGGTTATTCTGACAGTAATCATAAGTTTCGGCGAAAAATACGCGGACAGATCAGTCATCTGCCACGCAAAAGAACTCGGAGCAAAGGCATCTTGATAAAACAACACCATTTAACGCAGATTATTACAGATTTCACCGAAAACTCACCTCTCTTAGACATTTTGCCGTGTAGTACAGCGAAAGGAAATTACAAATGGACGAGTATTCGTTCTTCTTTTCACAACTTCCGGTACCGAACGAAACAATCTTATAATATATGGCAATACTTACTATGAATAAAGTGGATCGTTCTTTTAACAATTCCTATTTATTTATTTTTGCTTACTATAAAAAAATTATACCAAATTACGAGGCGTAATAAGAAATCTGCTAAATTATTTTTGCGTAAAAAGTAAATATTTTTTAACAAATTACGAAATCTGTCGGCAAATATACTTTTTTATAATAATTTTATTACTGCAAATCTCGTTGGGATATACTTAGCTTTAAAAATATGTGAGCCAAGTAATAAAGAATATCATATATTTTTTAAAACAGTGATTTTAAAGAAAAACGAGTGTGCTTTAGACCACACGACTGAAATAAAACTTCACTAACTTATAAAAGAAGAGAGAAAGAAAATGTGCGCGCACTGCTCTCTCTTGCTTCTACAGTGTGATACTGACAATAGGCCTGCACTGTATCTTAGATATACGAAACGTAACTGGCTATGAGAGAAAAAGAGAAAGAAAATGTGTGCTCGCACCTCTTTCTCTTGCCCCTACAGTAATATACGAAACGTAACTATCTCTCTCTTTCTATCTTCACTAACTTATATCTCCCTCTCAACTTTCGTTCGCCTCACTCGATCACACTTTTCGTAACGATTTCATCACGCATTCACCAGCTTACTCCCCAAGTCAAGCGTGCGTAAAGACGTTTTACTTCAAAAACTAAATCTGGAAAAAAACGAACATAAACCTTTGGATACATATTACGCCATGCATTTCTTATGTTTGGATATTGATAAACTTCGGAATAATGTACAATGGACTGCAGTGGCCCAGAAATGGCAGAGGTGCCAAAATCCTTTTCTGACTTTTCTGTTTCCAGATTTTCTATTGAGTGTCGCTAATATTGTCTTCATTTAATTTAATATTACAATTTGAGGTTTTACTCTAGTTAAAAATAAATATTATTCCTAGACTTGCAGAAAAGTCAATAGACGTCAAATTAAAAATAAAATTAATACAAATTTATCCAGACACTATCTAGATAGCAATTAGTTCGGGTTTGAATCTTGCAATCGCATATGAAGATAGCAGTCAAAAAAATATGATTTAAGAAAATGAAAATAATGTTGGTGGTTCTTAGTAGAAGTACCTATGATACAGTTAAAAATGACCGAATCGGATATCGATACCTTGGCGCAGTGGTTAGCGAAGTGGCCCGGAAAGCCAAGGTTACTGGGTTCGTGTCTCAGAGGTGCCAATATCTTTTTCTGATTTTCTGTTTCCAGATTTTCAATAAAGTTTTGCTAATATTCTCTTCATTTATTTAATTACTACAATTTGAGGTTTTACTCATAAAGTTAAAAAAAAACTAATATCTGTCTATCACAATATGACAGTTGTTATGAATTTGATACCGACTAAGAACAAATATTTATTCTGAGGGAATTCTAGAAGTGCTCATGTCAGCTTTAGAAATTTTTATTTTTTTTAATTGTACAACAGATTATTATCCAATTACCGTACAATTTTCTCATTTTGACAGTCGTAACACCTAGGAAGATGATTATTATACAAAAAAATCTTGAGGCTATCTAAAGAAGAGTTATATATATCTAGCGTTTCCGAAATTTCGTTCAACAGCACCATTCCTCTTGTCATGCTATGCTGTGCTAGAACATCTGTTCTACCGTATGGTACCTTGAACAAGTCGTGTCGCTGACTACGGCTGAAATTTTCAGGCACATATTAGCCATAACATTCCAAGAGGAATGGGCTGTCAATACGGTTATGGATTATGTTATAACCAAGAACTGCAAGATTTGCAAAACGTCTACTTTCCAAGCCAATTTGATTTTATTACCAGAAAGTAATCTAAAACGTTACTTATTTGAATGCTATGAATATCTAGGTATGTCACGTGCTCTAGATCTAAATTTATAAAATGTGACCTATCTGAAGAAGTCGAAGTATAGATTCAGATTTTTTTAGGCCAAGAAACACTTACGTCATTGCCAAGAAATCGATAAACAGTTTTCATTCCTGAGGGATTGATTTGACAAAGGCACTTGTAGCATTCCCGTAAATACAATCAAATTATCAGATAGATCTGGAAGAAGTCATGGTTACTACGCTGAATAATTTACTAATTGTAATAAAAGCGTTAATATAAGAGAGAGGCAAATCATTTTTCAGGATTTTGTTGAAATCATCATGCTTTTGTAATGATTATATAATAAAAAAATTGTGATATTATTGGCCCACCACTCCTCATTCCAATTTTCGTTCACATGAAAACAAAAATATTTTATATTACTGGCAGCTCTGTTCAACATAACCATAGAAATCAACTTTTCTTTGAAACATGAATTTTTAGTTGTCATTCATCTCGTTACTTGAATTTATAAATCGGGAACATTTTATTTGTGCAAATAATTAATAATACACACAAATTAAGTTCGTAGATTAATCTCAAAATGGCATACAATATTGGAACAACAGCACCACCCTTCTGGCACAATGGACCCGCTCCCGGCGCTATGTATAATTTTCCCGGAGGAAATTCGAATTCGGTGGACATGAAAAACTTTTCTGGAACTCAAGATTATGCCAAACGTTCTCAGTGAGTAATCTATTTAGACAAAATATACTAGTTTTATCGTTTTACTTGTCATTGCTGAGAGAAAATACGTTATTTGTTTAGTCCTATGTTTTTATCATAACCTGAAAAATGCCAGTCATACAAAGTTTGACAGTTCGCAAATAATGAAATCTTTGTTACATCGTCAATAAGGTTAACTTCTGCCGATTTTCGTCAACTTCAGAGCTCTTAGAACTCATAAGCTTCGATTTTGGAGCTCTTAGAACTTAGACGACAGAAGCGAATACAATCTTAAAAATATGAAACTGCTAAACAAATTTGCCTTTTTTATACAATTCATTGACCCTATCCAAAATAATATGTTTTGCATTTAACTATAGGTGTGCCAATCGATAAAATATATTGAAATAGCAGAGTGAAATCTAATAATAAGAAAAACTAAAATTAATTTGTGAATAAGCCGCCGCACTTTTAATAGGCACAGATTTTGAAAAGTACACTACTTTTAAACTTAGTTACCATAAAAAACATCGGTAATTATCGGTTCGGACTGGACACGCTTATTACGAATAATTTTTAGAAAAAAACTTCAGATTCGCCTTAATTACTATAAAAGGAAACTTTTTGGCTTGGGGGCGGCGGAAAATAATGCATTTTAATTTTCAATTGCGTAAAATTAAAACTCACTTCGCGAACCGATCGGTGACTGTCAGCGGCCATTAGGCATGTCGCTGTTATGTTGATATCACTGATACATTGCAAAGAACTAACATTTGTTTTTATTTCACAGACAATCAATCATAATTACACAAACCCGCTAGACAAACCCTGCTTTGCCAAACAAACCATTCAAAACCTGGGATGTTTTTTTAAAGTTTGATGACATGCAGCTTTCGTAGTTTAACCGTGTTTTTACGTATCCCACGAAGTTGGCCACAGTAGTATTCAGTTATTTGCAATGTATCAGGGATACCAACATAACAGTGACGTACCTGATAGCCGCGATTTGACATCGTGTAGATTCGCGAAGTGAATTTTAATTTACGCAATTGAAAATTAAAATGCATTATTTTCCGTCGCCCCCAAGCCAAAAAGTTTCCTTTTATAGTAATTAAGGCGAATCTAAAGTTTTTTTCTAAAAAAATATTCGTTATAAGCGTGTCCAGTCCCAACCGATATTTACCAAAACATCGATTTCAGTCGGGACCGGTGGAAAAATATGCATTTCAATTTACATTTAAAAAAAAAAAATTTGTACGTAATTTCTCGTTACGGCTGACATTTCTTATTACATTATTTTGCATACTGACCGATTTCCAGGGTACCAATCGATAAATATTAAAAAAGATTGCCATATCGCAAAAAATCACACATATTCGAGGAAGGTACTAAAGGTTGCACCATACAAATTTTCGGCGTTATAAAGGGGCACTTTCTTTTGAATCACAAACCATGTTACACAAACCTAGCGTAGCCGTTAAACTACTAGAAAACTGGGATGTTTTTCTTGAGGTAATAATTTTTCGGGTATGGCAACCTTTATTAATATTTAAAAATTGGTACCCCTTCAAAATGGAAAGAATACATCATGAAATGTCATTCGTAAAGGAAAAATTACGTACAAAAAAGTTTTTATGAAATAAAAATTTAAATGCATATTTTTCCGTCTATCTCGACTGAAACCGATATATCTTGAGGTAATTAAGTTTAAAAGTAGTTTACTTTTCAAAATGTATGCCCATTTAAAGTGTAGCGGCATGCGGCGGTTATTTCACAATTTACCAAACTAAATTTTAACCTCTTCAATGTGGGGGACTTTTTGATGCCAAAATGGTGACCGGACAACTCGGAACTATGCAACTTCAACACCTCTTTGAAAAGCCATTAAGTGTTGAAAAAAAAATGTATAAAAAATTGGTATTTTTTAATAGTTTACGCTAGGTTAGGTTACGGGCTATATATATATATTTTTTCATAACTTTTCAAAAGGGTGTTGAAAATGCATGATTCTGTGTTTTAATGGAACCGCCAAAATATCTCATCGCGCAGTGGTATTTTGACAATTGTTTGCTTGTAGAAAGTTTGATGATCGAACTAGTAAAATGATTTGAGGCAACAAAACCCTTATTCAAAAAAATACTGATATGAAAAATGCTGATATTGAGAGTATCTAAACACTCCTAATGATTCTAAAAATTATTAGAATTAAATTAAAAATTATTGTCGACACTTTCACTGTCATATCCTTGATATGATACTATGAGATTAGTATGGCCTGGTAGGAGACAAATGTCTTGGCTGCGAAACATACGAGAGTGGACCGGCATTAGAAGTGTGGAGGAGCTATTCCGGGCAGCGCAAGACAGAGAGACCTTTTCAAGAGTGATCGCCAACGTCGGGGGGACCTGATAAGGCACATAAAGAAGAAGAAGAATGGATTGACATTTGCGAAGTTTTGTTTCAATCTAGATATGCAAGAATTACTTAGTTTACCCAAACTAAGGACCTAAGTTATTAGGTTGTGTAAATTTATTAGTCGTTTCTTGTAGTAATTGTTGAAACAAAGTGTAATTTCCGTAATCTGTGCGTAAAAGTGCGGCGGGTAGGGGAATAATTATAATTATATTGTTTTGTTTTGAAGAGTTTTAATTTTCAATGTACATTTGTTACTTTAATTTAAAATTGTACATTGAAAATTAAAACTCTTCAAAAAAAAATGTCTAGAAATTGTTACATAGTTAATGCCAAAGAAATACAAAAAACCATTATATTGTTTAATTTTGTAGGGCCCCAATCACCACATCAGCGTCTGTAATTGCCGTCAAGTTTAATGGTGGTGTGGTCATTGGAGCCGACACCCTCGGCTCGTACGGTTCGCTGGCCCGCTTCCGCGACTGCCCGCGCGTCCTCAACATGAACAAGAACATGCTGGTGGCTGCCGGAGGGGACTACGCAGACTTCCAGTACATGAAGGACATCATGGAGAGGAAAATGTGAGTTATTATTGGTTTGTAGTGTTGTAAGGAAACAGCGAAAAAAAAAGGGTAATTTTTGAAGATCGCTGGCAACGGTTAATATGCACTTTTTTTTTATTTAACAAAATAAATGGTTCCTTTTAATTAGTGATGCAACGAATACGAATACGAATATTCGTATTCGCCGAATAGTAGACATTTACCGAATATTCGTATTCGGCGAATAAATATTTACGAATACGAATACTATAAAAAAACTTGTGTACGCATCTCCGTTTCATTATACCGTGTGTCACGCACCTCTGTATCCGAACGCTATAGCCGCAACGACAAGACGCGATGGGGAATTCTGGGAAATTCCCTATTGCAGGAACTTTTTTCAACAGCCGGCAACATCCAAACTGAAAAAAGAAATTGTCTGTCACCAGGGAATCTACAGATGTTGGTTTTCTCAATAAAAATTTGACAGTTGTAAATTTTTATTATTAGTATACTAAAACAAACAGAAAAAGGTTAAATAAGTGAGTGTTTTATTACTCCGCCAAGTTATTCGTATTCGTATTCGCCGGATAGTAGGTTTGATATTCGTATTCGTAAAAGTAGTATTCGTTGCATCACTACTTTTAATATTAACGTTCGGTGTGCAAACATAGACCAAGAATGTTTTTAAAAATGTCCACCACACCAGAGCCTTTATTTCTAGGTATCGCAAGGTCTCCTTTCTAAACAAATATCCTTTCTTCTATCAAGCGTTATCTAAAGTTGCCTCCCCTCCATTCAACATCTCATCTCTTCTAAGTCTGAACTCGACTCCAATCTTCCGTATAATTTTGAAATTTACCCATTTAAATAAAATGAATGTATAAATTCACCTTTCCTTTCTACATAATTTGAAATGATGGCCTAGAACACCCTTGAAGGGTGAGTGCCAGAAACATTTGAAAAAAAAGGTTAGAAATTGGAATGGATGGATAAGGAGCAAGACATTGTTATTATTACAATCTCCAAACTGATATGCAAAAGAAGGAAGGGCAATGGTTATCACAATAATTAATTCCTATCGTAATGAATTATTTTCATAACTGTTACCCTCCACACAGCAAACTGCAGGCTTTGGATATGTGAGAGCTGACAAAGACCTACGTCCAAAACTGGACATCAGAAGTCTCATGAATAATAAGAAGAAGTATCTCTGACTCGGGCGATAAGATACTCTTTTGTGGTTGTTGTCAATAATGTTTTCCCATTGCAGCATTGACGAGCAGTGCCTAGACGACGGTATGCTTCTGAAGCCGCGCTCCATGCACTGCTGGCTCACCCGCGTCCTCTACAACCGGAGGAGCAAGTTCGATCCCCTGTGGAACACTTACGTCATTGGTGGCATGCAGGTGAACAATCCTCCCTTTCTTATTTCTTACAAAATCGTTTATTTCTCGATATGCTGTGCTCTTCTGTCCGTTACTTAAATTCCACACACGTTAACTCTTAAAGTCTATTTGTTCAGTTTTCGGAACAACTCGTATAGGTTCTCATATAAATCGTTGTATCCTTACTATCGTAGCGAGAAATATGATATAAACAGTGTTAGAAATAAAAAAAACACCACGCTTTATATTAAAATTAAAAAAATTAACCACAAAAGAAGTAAAATGTACACCTTTAAACTAAAGTTTCGAATCCGAATTTGAAATGAATTTATGTAATTTTAAGAATTTTTTATTAGAAGTATTTTTTACATGGAACGAAAAAAAAGTGAGATGACAATGATGTTTGTAATACTAATTTAATTTTATTCAACAAATAATAATTTGTTGAATAAAATTTGTATGTGTTTTAATTTTTTTTCGTTATCAGTAATAATTTTAGTTTGAAAAAACGTAGGGTGAGCCATTTTTAAAACTTGTTAATCTTTGCATTAAAAAATTTTATATTTAAAAAATTACATGGTTATTTCTAATAATAAAATTTCAAGCGTATTTTATCACCTTTCAAAAACAGTTTTTTTAGTTTTCGGATACATTTAGAAATATTCAATTAATTTGGATTTCATTGTAAAGTGAAAATATTTTTACCCTCTGAAATAATATGGTCGAGGCCTGAGAGATTAAAATCATCCTGCAAATGTTGTATACGAATTTCGGGCACGCTTTTGTGACAATTGTACAAATATTCTATTAACCTTTGGTCATCTTCATGTCACTAAGTGGTAAGATTATGAATAATATGTTTTTGTGAATCAGGACGGAGAACCCTTCCTGGGCGCCGTGGACATGCTTGGAACGGCCTACGAGGATGACTGCATTGCCACCGGCATGGGCTCGTACTTGTCCAAGCCGCTGATGCGCGAGTACACGGAGCACGGCAAGGATCTTGACGAGGCCAAGGCCAAGTGAGTTATTTACAAAATACGTACTTCAAAGTCATCAACTCAAATCCTCAAGAAACTGTCCAAAGAAGCGAAGCTAGCCGTCCATAATGGAGTGCTGGTACCTTCCCTGATGTTTGGCAGTGAAGCATGAAACTGGCAGAGAAAGGATAAATGCTGTAGAAATGAGATCGCTGAGTCGTATGTCTGGTAAAACCATGTATGATCGTGTGAGAAACATGGAGATCCACCAAGAATCCAAGGCTGATGATGTAAGCGTAATGAAGAAGATTAAGAAAGGGACCCTCAGATGATAAGGCATGTAGAGCGAATGAACAAGGAAAGGAGAGTATGTGACGCAAATGTGAATGGTAGAAGAAGTCGGGGACGCCCGAGGAAGACGTGGAGTGAATCAGCCGAGCGATTCTATATCTTTTGTAGGATCGTTATCGATATAACGGACGTGATCTCCTGTCAGATTTGTGTGATTTATTAGCTTTTTCTAAGTAGAATGTACATTAAATGAATAAATAATCTTGCATACTTGCAGGAATTCGTGTTTAAATCGATCTAAACTAAAATATGTGACAGTAAAATCACACAAATCTGACAGAAGATAACGTCCGTTATCCAATAACGATCTCACAAAAGATACGGAATCGCTCGGCAGATACTTGAGTCAGGCCATGTCAAAAGTCAGAATAATTTCTGTCTTTTCTGCCTACCCCAGCGGCGAAACGGCGTGATGGTTAGCTAGTTAGTTTAAAGTCCTCAACAAGTGAGTTTCTGCTTAGAACATAATAGGATAATGATCGTTGGCAGAGTTTCAATTCTGGAGGCAGGAATGGGTACCGCCGTCCCGGGAACCATTTATTGGATAACCAACACCTCTGCCGTAGGTCACCCCAAGTGGTTAGCTACATTTGTTGACTTAAGTGCCCGGGTTTATGGGGTGAATTTTGTCCAGACTTCGGTAGAGGATGCGTCTGTTCACCAACTGCATTGTAGGCCGGATCGGGAGGGAATGGTTAAAGGAGACATTTTAATCTCTCCAGCAGGACTTTCTTGGAACATCGCCTTACCTCAGTGGGAGGGATGGATTCTTACTTTTTCTCTTACCAGAACATCCTTTCCTAAAAAGACCTTCCACACAGCATCCCCAAAGATGACAAAGGCCCTGAGGGGAATTTTTCCTCCTCCACACTTCCTGTGTGAAACTAATATAAAAAAAATAATTTGGTGATTTAAATTCACCTTTCGAAATGGGCGACTTTGGTATACCATTTTTTTATAAGCTGATTGTGACGATACATACGCCAATCAAAAAAAAATTTAAACAAAAAAATGCGAGTCCTAACATTATAATCGAATTTATAAAAAGTATTTTTTATTTTCTCTATCTGAGAATACCTAAAAAAAACAGCTTCACAATTCAACTATCAATACGTTTGAATATAACTAATTGATAGTTGATCTCCTCATCAGGCACAAGAGCTCCTCTTTTCTGATAAGTTATACACGACCATTGATGACCTTAAATATAATATTTTTTTAAATGTATATGTATAAATGTAACTCATATACTTTGTATTAAAATAAAAAAAAAACTAGAAATCAATTAATCTGTCATTTCGAGGCTTTTTTGTATCCACATTTTATGAAATAAAATCATTAGAAAGAAGTGAGGAATTTTGCAGATATCTAGGATGGTCAAAGTCACTCCTCGATTCAAAGTCGCACCATATTATTCTATTGAGTTCAAGAGACACCATTTTATTATTATTTACTAGAATTTGTCAAGACAAGAAGTATCCAATGCCAGCTGTCCAAGCACTTAGTGGCTGCATGACATTTAAAAGCTAGAAAAAAAGTAATGTAATCTCTATTGACGAAATCAATCTTCCATGGAATTTGTCAAACTATCTGTAATGTTAAGTATTATTTACATTCAAACTATAACAAACTGGTTTATTGTAAGTTTACCTATTTACAATAATAATGCTGCAGGTCACACAACCTGTCTATTCTAGTGGCGAATTGAATCTGGTCAGAGTCAACTCCGGTGGCAACCACCTACTAGGGCACCCCTGCGGCCATCGATAGAAGCACTTTCCCTGCTGGCATCTGACTGCACCACTTAGAAGCTTTTTAAATACATTACATTATCCAATCTATCTAGACCTAACCTTTAAATCAATCCCTTACAGAGAGCTGGTCACCAATTGCCTCGAGGTCCTGTTCTACCGAGACGCCCGCTCCTTCCCCCGCTACCAGATCGGAGTGGTGACGGCTGACGGGTGCACCGTGGAGGGCCCTCTGGAGCTGACGCACAACTGGGGCCTGGCGCACATGGTCTCCGGGTACAACTAAGTCATTAGCAATGGAATAATTCATCTTTTTGTATCTTATAATTCTTTGGAATAAAAAACTGCTCTTTTTTAACATTTTTTGTTGTTTTTGTGATTGATGAAGAGTCATCAACTGACTAGAGCCATCGGAACTTTGGTTTCCTCATTTGGGAAGATCGAATGGCTGAACGAAGTAGAAAAAGAGATGAACCTGCCTATTGAAATCTGGCAAATAAACATAGCTGAAGCCATTGCAAGCAAAGTTCTTCACGAATCCAAGGTGTTTTTAAATGTTTTAGATTTGTAGGCCATTTAATTTAATTTTTAGGGGTTTATGATGGTATGTTTTTTAACTAGAACTTAAATATTGAACTGCAGACAACTATGTATTTTATTTTTGACTTGTTTCAAATTTTTTACCCAATTCAGATATTGTAGTGTCAAAGGGTTTTCCATTTCCTTTTTATTAGTAGGATAAGGAAGAAGTCAATTGACAGATGATATTGTCTATGTATATTTGGAATAGTAGTGGTCCCAAGAGGGTTCCTTGAGGAACTCCTGAGTTTGTAGAATTGGGTCAACAGTTTACATTGTCTTTAAATAAATTGTGGTTTCTGCATTTGTCGAGCTTCTTTTTTGATCCCATTTTGTAACTCCTGCCACTCAGGACTGTTGCATTACATAATAAATAAATAAAATGAATGCGAGAATAAACGAAACAGTGATAATTTGTTAACAATGCTTTATTTCCTAAAAGTACATTAAAACTTACACACTATTATTGCTTTAGTTTTAGTTAAGGGCAATAGCGAATGAAGGAGTTATTAAACACATTGAGAATAGATTAAACATAATTATTAATTGTTAAGACTAGTAAATTAGACTCCGTGCGTGCGGAATCTGTTTAAAAGTATTTAAATAATGAGATATGGTTGACGTTTTAGAAGTTTTATTAAAGTATTTTTTTTAATCTTCAAAAATTGTAGCGTATATGACCGAGGATTTTGTAATAATCATAAAAAAAACTATCAACAATGTTTTTTTTGTGATAAATATAAATAAAACTGTAAAATAGAACAATGCTTTATGGTACATGCAATCGTCAAAAACAGCGAAAAAAAACAATGTTTTATGATACATAATCATCAAAAACAGTGAAAATGAAACAATGTTTTATGACACATAATCATCAAAAACTGTCAAAAAGAACAATATTTTATGATACGTAATCATCAAAACAGTGAAAAAGAACAATCTTTTTGATACAAAATCATCAAAAACAGTGAAAAAGAACAATGTTTATGATACATAATCATCAAAAACAGTGAAAAAAAAACAATGTTTTATGATTTATGAATCATCAAAAACTTCAAAAAGAACAATGTATTGTTTTGTGATATATAATCATCAAAACAATGAAAAATAACAGTTTTTTATGATAACAAAATCATCAAAACAGTGAAAAAGAACAATGTTTTACAGTATATAATCATCAAAAACTGTCAAAAAGAACAATGTATTGTTTTATGATAATATATAATCATCAAAACAATGAAAAATAACAGTTTTTTTATGATAACAAAATCATCAAAACAGTGAAAAAGAACAATGTTTTATGGTATATAGTCATCAAAAACTGTCAAAAAGAACAATGCTTTATGGTGCAATCATCAAAACAGTGAAAAAGAACAACGATTTGCAATAATCACCAAAAAACGGTTGTTATAATTTGAAAATTTTGAAGAAAAATGCGTTGTTATAATTTGAAAATTTTGAAGATGTATTTTGTAATAGAATGTTAACGAAACTTGAGGTGATTTTTCACAAAGACAGCACTACCCAAATCATCTAATTATTATTTTTAATAACAATTTTTTTATGGTAAATACGTTACATATACATATGTTTAGATAATAATTGTGGTCAATGAATTTGATTGCATGAAATGAAATACAGTAAAATTAATTTATTGATTGCTTCATTAATAAGCCATAGCAAAAAGAAATAATAGAATAGGTTTTTTCCACAAGTAAATATGTGAAAATTTCATACATAGACTGGCTCGTTCTAACAATTGTTGGCAGAAAATTGGGTATAAAAAGAATAGCAAATTTAAAAAAAAAAATGTGGTTGATTCTTTATTTTTTACAAGGAGCAATGAATTCTGCATTGGTAGAACAAGTCAATAAGAAATACATACATACGTTAGATTGAGATTTTGAATCACTAATTCAATCATTTTCAGGCAAAGGGTGAAGTCCTCGTCTTCTATCGTTCTTTAGAAGTATGGAAAAACTTAAGCAATTAATCCGTTGCTTATCGCTGGTCCATTTTTACAGCATCTTAAATGATTACATATTGTAACGGATGTGTTATCAGGGAAATAGAAGACGAGGAGTGTTTGCTAACTTCCTCGTTTTCTAATTTTCTGTCGCTCGGCGGGCATCCTCCCCCTTCAGCCGGCATTATTGAATGTTCGTGGCGGCAGTTGGGTCGGCTAGCTATATACGCTAGACTGTCGTACCGTTTCTCCCTCCGCTCCCCACATCATGCCGTGGGCCAGCGCACTCTAGTACTGAACGCGAAAAGCTACCCCTCTCTGCCGGCCGGACCATCTCTCGACGGATTTCACTAAGAACTCGACTTTTGATTTCACGAGACCCAGCGGCTGACATAGACTACCCAACGCCCTATTTTACATTCTATGTGAGTGGCGGAAACGTCGCTTCACATATTGTAAAATAAAATACCGATTTCTAATGAAAAAATTATTAAATCGTCAATTTATATGAGATCTTTCATTTCCTAGACCTCAGGCAGGACAATAATTGTAAATATTTAATCATTGAAGACAATGTTAGTGACTACTCAATCAAAGATTTTAAACAGAAAAAGATATGGTTGTATCTAGGAATTGAACCCAGGACAAGGCCTTGCCAGGGGTCTACTCTACCACAGAGCTAATTCGACTGATGCCCTTCGGTCATATTTGACTCTATCATACTTTGACTAAGAACTACCAACATATCTTCATTTGTTCTTAATACATATTTTTATTGGCCGCTTTCTTTTTGTGTGATTGCAAGATTCTTCCCAAACTACATAAATGCAATCTAGATAGTGTCTTGAATAAATATATCAATTTTTATTTAATGACTATTGAGTTTTCTGCAAGTCTAGGATGAATATTTTATTTATTTTTGGGATAACTTAATGAGTAAAACCTCAAATTATAACATTTAATAATGTTGGAAGTTCTTAGTTGAAGTATGATCGAAAGGGAATAGGATCGAATTAGATTAGTGGTAGAGCAGAGTCCCGGCAAGGCGGTCCTAGGTTCAATAATTCCTGGATGCGAGCGTTTCTTTTTCTGATTTTTTTTGTTTCAAATTTTCAATAGACGGTCGCTAATATTGTTTTCAATGATTAAATATATATAATTTGAAGTTTTACTCATTAAGTTTTCCTAAAAATGGGATTATACTCAGCAGTAATCGACAGATTAATTAAAGAATTCACACAATGCCTGCAGAAATACAAATTATAAAAAAGAGAGAGAGATTTAGAATCTTTTACTAAATAACGTAATACTTAATACAGTTAGAAGGAAACTTAAGAGCGCTGTGGAAGTGTTCACTATGGCAGAGTTGACCTCTGGCGCGGTCTTTTCTCGTGACACGACCTGATGCGATTGAGGCTTCTCTCTGACTGTGGCGGCCAGGACTTCTCCAGAGGTGTTCTCCATAACGGCTGGCTGGTCTTCCAACATTTGGTTTGCGATCTTCAGGTTGCGGAGGAGTTTGCTGACATCGTCTGAAAATATTAAAGTACTTTAATATATTTTTTAAAAGGTACAGGACTGGTTAAACCAATTTGCTGAGAAAATGATTGAGACAGTAGATTTTCCATTATGTGGGGTATTTTGAAATCTATTTTCCCTGTACTTTGTAAATGTTTTCTTAATTGTTTATTGATGAAGTTTTGCAATGACTTTTTTAGGTTGTTATATTGTTTAGGTTTTGTAAACGTATTAATAAATGGGGAATAATAATAATAAGAAGTGGGGATTTCAATTACATATACTAGTAGTAACAGAGCTTGCCTTTTAAAGGCAGCTTCATTGAAGCTAAATATGTCAATATCTGAATTGATTCTGTTCAACAGCAAGATTGCTCTCCCCACTGGTATAACCATTGACAAGTTAGTCCTGCAGGTTGGGAGATAGAACAGTCTATGTTCTCTGTGTACGCTGCATGATGGTCGAGTTTTCAAACCATCCACGAATCAGTCCGAAAAAATGTGAAGCAATGTTGAACATCCCTTCTGACCTGTAGATGGTTCATTCCGAGCATACCCAAAAGAAAGTCGGTAGGATAGAGCCACTGGTAGTACAATAACACCGTTATTGTCTATTATTATTGTCCTGTGTGTGCTATAACAGTACTGTTTTGTTAATCTTTGTTCTCTTGTCATTGTTTTGTATATACTGTATATTCTTAATTCATAGGCATTATTTTAACAATATTTTGTAATGAACTCGTAAGGAGCACTGTAGGATTATTTTTTAAATTTATTATACATAGTTAAGCGCACTTGAAGTGAAATGACACAAAACTACGCTATACAAATATTACGTTATTATTATTATTATTAGCCATACTCCCTCATGAAATTTCAGAAATTTCTTCTGAACTCTCTCCGACATGAGATAATACATTACCTGGTGTGGACTACAAATTATCGTACCACATTCAAATACACTCTTTACTAAGGAATTGCATAAAATAATGAGAATCTGGGTATCTCTAAGATGATGGTTTGATTGAGAGTTATTTGATAATTACCGGCTTCGTTATTGTCATCTTCAACTTTGATGAAGGTCGTGAGGGAGATCTCGTAGAGTCGGTTGCTTTCTGTCTGGTCACGGATGGCTCTCTTCTTTCTGCCGAAACCGATGGCTCCATTGCTGCAGGTTGTCTGGATAAAGGTATCAATTATTAAAACATAGTTAGGAGATAATGGAAGAATATGGAACTTTGAAAACAAATCACAAAAAATCATAAACATCCTAATTGAGATATACTTGTTATATATAAAATATTTTTGGCACCAGGAGGGTTCGAGAATGCTTTGTATAAATTACGACATCAGTCGTACGTTAACCGCCGAAGAGCACACATTGAAATAACCAGCACATAAAAGTAAAGTTCGTTAGAGTAAGGCAACCGTTTGTTGCGCAGTTCTTTGTGGAACTTGAGTAAATTATAACACATTTGTAAAAGTGTCTAAGTGTAACCAAATATTGCATTTTGGAAACAGATAATAAACCGGAACTTTTGTTCACCTAATTCGGGATTTGTAGTTATGTATGTTGTTAATTTTTATGCAATCAGCAATTTGCACGTTATTGTAAAAAGGACTAGTAATTTGTAAGCAGATTTTATTTTCAAGGACTAAATTAATCTGACTGAGTTTCCTGTATACTGTCAGATTAATTTATTGATAAATCACAGAAAGTGAGAAGGTTGTGCCACCTCCCCACCCTGCGAAATTTGGTTTTCCCAACCCCTTTCTCCGAGAGGCTGGTCTATTAATTTGGATGTCTATGCAAAAAGTTGCTTTTTATATTGTTGTTGTTTTGAGAAGCCCAAAAGTGCACTCACCCCTTGGCATTTATCCAGGCAGACTTGGACGGTTCCCCGGAACTGGACGTAGGTAGTGTCGGGGAATTTGAAGGCTCTGAAGCGAGCCTCCAGGGAGTCTCCATCAGTGGTCACAAAGTTGTCAAACAGGTACGGATCAATGGAACAACTAAAAAGAACGACAAACATTAAAATACTTTCATATAGTTTATGAGTGATTGCCACCAAAAGTTAACAAGATGCATTGTTATTGACAACGAGTCTATTTGTCGAGTTTCAGCTTGATCGGATGTAAAGAAGTGAGTTGATCTCCACTTTCAAGATTCCGCGGCATTCGTTCAGCCAATCAAGAAAACAAAAGTGAAATTCAAATGGAAGAATTAAAAAAAAATGATAAAGAGACGCACGCCTTGGGTGAAAGGTAATTTGACTTACCCATTGAAGACGATGGTCTCCTGCTGGGCGGCCGTGTCGGACACTTGGAGGTGGGAGACCATCAGCCCGTAGACGGGAGCCGAGCTTTTGTCCAGGAACACGCGCATGGTCAGGGGAGTGCCGGGTCGCACGGAGATCTCGCCAGAAACTCTGCAAAATACAAATAAAACATTTCATTTAATATCTTGATTAATTTTTGGGTTGTTGTGCCTAATATTCTCTATTGTTTAATATTCTATAAAAAGGTACCACGTACGCCAATTTTAAAATAAATAATATGCAGAATTCATTGGTTTATAACTTTAACGATTTTTTACAATTTTTTTACGAATCCTAAAAATATGGGATGTAGGTGTTTTTAATGGGTTTCTAATATTATAAGCAGTTTATGTCTCCATAATAAAATTTGGCGGTATGAATTTTTTTATGAAGACGGGAAATTTCCAAATCGGACGCTGGACGAGTGGTCTTCAAAAATTATGCCAACAGTTATGTGTTTCAGTAAAGCACCAAGTAAAAATTAATGTTTACTTACTCTTTTCCGTCCTGACTGACTGCAACTCCCAGCTGAGGTTCAGGAGCTCTCTCTATCAGGCTGGTCGTGATCTCCAGATTTCTGGAAGAATAAATCATTTTAAAAGCTGTAGTAAAATCGCATAGAAATCGCCCAGGGAACCATACATTGGATAACCAACTCCCCTGTCGTCACAGTTCATCCCAAGTGGCCAGCTCCTATTGGTGGCTTCGCAGGGGTGCCCAGTTTTATGGGGTGAGGTTTATTCAGTCTTGGTGGCGGATAGCAAGAGGCCGGTTGAGGGAGATCCTTTGACCTATCCAGCCGGAAACTCTCGACTTTTAAGGGGCGGCAAAATTTCACAACAAATAATAATAATATCTAAAAATGAACCAAACTTAAAACTAAATTTGAATCATCTTATTTATGTAAATCTTATAATTTATAAATCTTATAATTGTAAAAATGTAACTATTAAATCACTACATATAATAAGATCTTTAACGTAAAGAACCCGTTAGACAAACTGCTAAAAAGTGGTTTATCGGGCCTTTTTGTCTTGTATTTGTAAAGTGTATAAAATAAATAAATAAAAAAAATCTCATTTCATATTTTTGTTGCACCTACGATTCGGACCGATTGAAATGAGCATAGAATTTTTCATTACATATGAAACTGGGAATCCCCTTTCTTTAAATGAATATATGCTCGTTGTTGCGACTGGCAACACCGTCCCATTATTTATGACTGAGAATGACTTAATGACTGAGGGAATTCCGTGGGTGATGCTTTGACAATTGTAAATAAGTTTCAGTCGTCGATGGTTCCCATTTACATTAAATTAATCGTATATATGTATACGCTTTCCAAAGTTTGATTTTAGTGCTTATAAAAAATTATATCATCAAGGTATAATCATAAGTTTTTTATCCCTGTTATATTAATGTAAGTGGTATATGTGTAAGAATTTTTGTAATAAATGTGATTATATTATTGTAAAACACACATATATAAAATATGTACTTTTATTTATTTTGTATGCTGTACAATACCCAAAAATAATGATTGTTCGTGCCAAAAAGTTCTTTAGAATTACTATATATTTTTGTCTTTTAAATTGAACTGCCTAAATAAGGGGGTGACGAAATACCGCCCTGGGTGGCCGTCACTGCACCGCAGTGGGAGGGATGGATTCATAAGTCACTCTTGGACACACTGACTTCCGAATTCCTATCCACCCACCCCTCAGGAAAATTATTTTCGACTAGGGGTTTTATCTTGACTTACTCTGGTTCCTGGAATCCGGCGGGGAGGTCCAAATCCCTCCTCTGCAGGTGATGTGGAGGACTGAGGGTGCAGCGCACTGAGAGGATCTCCTTCCCAGACACTCCTTCCACTACTATCTTGTGATAGAACACTCGCTTGCCCTGGAATTATATAAATATGGTGGAATCACGTATCTAGGTGGGGATGTTGTCGGTTTTATCAGTGCTTCAATGCAAGGTGCTCTCACGAAGTAGCAATCACCCAAAGACACAGAAAAAAGCTCAGCAAAATTGGTCAGTGGGGCCATATATCAAATAATTAATCATTGAAGAAGTAGATAATACTAAAAAATTTAAATGAATCATGAAACAAAACAGAAAATAAATAAAAGTAACCGTCGCGAACCCGGGATTTATGTCTTACCGGAATAACGGCCATTGTGACCTGTTTTTTATGTCATATTTTGAATTCAGATTTAACAATATTATCTTCAATTAGAATCAAACATAAATATACCAAACCACCCATTAAACATTCTGAAACTTATGTAATTCTCAATGCTAATTTTATAATACTATATAAATATTTAATACTATGAAAAACAAATTAATAAATTGCAAATTAATACTATGAAAAACAAATTAATTAATGAAAAAAAAAAAAATTAATAATTAAGAATATCAAGTCTCTCAATTTGCAATCTTAAATGTCATCTTTTATCGATAATTTTCGCAATTTTTATCACTCACTATGCTTAAAACGTCCAATGAAACAAGCTATTATTGTTACAGTTTTGTTTTTCAGTTTTGACCCTTCGTTGAAAGCTCGTTCGCAGAAAACAATTCCCAGCTTCTAATAATATCAAAGGTGTGTTAGTAATTTTACCGTGGGTTGGTGCAGTATCCTGGTGACTCCACACTTGTGGACATCTTCCAAGTCTAATCTGAAGACTGCAGAACCGTCCTCAATGGAGGGCGCGCACGCTGGGTAACCTGAGGAGAAGGGAAAAAGGCATGAGAGACATGTAACAATTTCTGGCAAATGCAACTTGTGGAAAATCCAGAAAATGTAACGGCAAATGTACGTTTTGTTGCCTATGTATATCTGTGGAAAAATTGTAATACTTTGTGGCAAATTTAACTGTCTGATAGTATTATTATCCTGTACAGTTTAGGATTGTTGTGGCGCCATCTGTTATTTTCAAAAATAACTGTTGAAGTTTTCAAACAGCAACCCTAAGTAATAAATGTCAAAGAGAAAATTTACAAAACTTGGAGTTTCTCAGTTTCAATAAATTTTTTACAATTCCCCGATCCATTTTCCAACAAAATTTTCCGAGAATTTTTTCCCATCTGCCAATTTTTTAAAATTCTGGGATCAAAACAGTAAAAATTTCCATACATAGAAAATACAAATTTCCCGGTTCATTTTAAGACGTAAAATTTTTTTTTCTCAAAAAACTTCACATAATATAAAAAAGATCAATTTCTTAAAAAAACTTCCCGACCTACTTTTCAACCAATTTTTCTATTTTCTCATAGTAAATTTATTCCGAAAACAAAACTTTCTAGGATCAAAAATTTGCAAACATGTTTGTCGGTTTTTTTATCCCGCTGGATCGTCCGATATTATTTTCCAAGGAGCCGCCTATTTTTGGAATCGGTTCCTTTTGACTTACGTGACATTCGAAAATTTGAACTGTGCCTACGAGCATAAAAATGGTCTAAAATGATATGTTATATAAATGGTATATGGAGTAGGCAATTTCAATTTCAACGTCACTTTTAGAGCTCTCTAATCGAATAGGCCACTTGCATCACATTTTTTTAAAAAAAAATTCCGGTTTAGCCAAATATTCTAAGACATTCCGTATTTTTTTTTAATCGTATTTTTGAAGCCCTGGCGATTTTTTGAAAATTTCAATCCAAAAATCAGACCATTTTTTATGACGGGACATAATTTTATGGGTGCGAAAAAACGATACTTACATAGCCGAAAATCATTAAAAAAAATAACGTTTTCCACACAAATAGCTATAAATTGTACGAGGTTCTTTTTGTAACATCTGTAAAAACACCGCCATCTTTATCAAAAAATCAAACCAAAGGATAAGTTCGCATAGAACAAACAATAAATCTAGTGAACGTTAAACGCAAATTCAAATATTCGCCGGAAATCAAAGTGTTGCCATTATATTATTTATAATGGCAACACTTTATTATTAGTTAATTAACATTTTATTATTAGTTAGTGTTGAATTTTACAAAATAAAAGGAACGTATTCGGAGACGGGACATTTTCATGTAGTGACGTCAAGAGCTCAAATAATGGATTTATTTATTTAAAAATAAAAAAAACTAAACATTTCTAAAAAATTTTGCTAACATTTTCGTAATCTTAGTAAAAAAATCTATCCACACGATTTTTTCCAAGTCGTTATGAAATCCATGCAAGTGGCCTATTGGTTAAAAATTGCTAGACGGGAGGTTAGGGGGGGGAAAACTCGAATTGTATGTCAAAATACACAATCAATATATGCTATAAAAGAAAGTCCAAAAAAACGTGCGGACCGCAAAAACTCAGAAACGAGTCCCGGTACGATCAAGGGAGTTAGTTATATGTTGTGGTAGATCTTCATCCCCCCTAGGGAATAAGGGTGCCCGTTTTTACCTAAAGGGCATGCTTTTGAAGATATAAGGGCTGGAAGTTTCACCCTCTTGAAATTTCTAAAACAGTCTTCCGGAAAGTTCTAGAAGGTTCTGTAGAGCTCTAGAAAGTTCACGAAGGAGTGGAGGAGAATGTCGTGGAATGTTCGGGAATAGGGAATCGAAAAGATCATTGTGGAATATTCCAGAACACTCTCAAATTTTGTCCTGAGTGAAGCCGGGTAACCCAGCTAGTTTTATATAAAAACGCAGTAAAAATGTAACAATTGCAAATGTCAATGAAAAAAAAGTGGATACCTAATGTAAAGATTTTTGGCAACCAACACATTTTGTGGCGCATGCAACAGTTATTTGTGGCAAATACAAGATTTTTTGTCAGCTTATTGTAATTGTGATTTTTTTTTTACTTTGCATTGAATTGCTTTTGCCGGTATTCCATTGTGACTGTCCATTGATATTAATTAAAAATGTTTACCTTTTAATTGGTCCAGATAGGCTATCTCCCCATCTTCAGTGAGGGGAACTACAACAGTCATGTTCTCCGCTGCGCAAGTCACCTTGGCTTGTTTACCTGCGAAAAATAGAATACAAAAATTAGTTACATGACCTCATTAAATGGGGAATTTTATTAGGTTTTTCCAGTCAATTTTTCCAGTCATCTTTCATGTCCAATCAAGATAGAGCCTATTATCACATTATCAGGCTATTTTATAAAATTAGGTACTCCCTTTTTGGGGATTTATTCTACTCTGTTTAACCCCTTTGGCCTAGTAGGTCTGAATATTTCAGCTTTGCATTAAAATACAAATAAATGGAATATTTGTTAACCTATCCGAAATTTAAAAACTGATTTTGAAAGGTGATGAAATACGCTTTCAAATTTTATTATTAGAAAGAACCATGTAATTTTTTAAATATAAACATTTTGAATGCAAACTTTTAAACGTTTTAAAAATGGCACATTTTACGTTTTTTTCTAACTAGAGTAACTGGTAATGAAAAAAAATTATAAGACAGATGTATTATAAAAGTTATCATCACCTCAAAGTAAAAATAATTTTTTTATAAATTGACATTTTTCATTATTTTTTTTTCGAATTGCGGTCGGTAACTTTGGTTTCATAAAGGTACATCCTAATTCAAGGGCGGATCCAGGATTTTTTTCTGGGGGGGGGGTGCCCCTCAAGAGCATAATTTCCCCCCCCCCCTCAGAACGGAGCAATTTTTTATCAAGTCGAAATTTGTGTTTGTCAACTTTAAAGGGGGGGGCTTTTCCCACCGCGCTTTCCCCCGACCGTACCGCTCTCACAAACGCTGATTATCATCTTTTATTTGCAAGTCCATGAATGGGATGCAACGAACAAAATTCGCAATTCCAGCCAGAAATGGACAAGAGTTTGACTCATGTTCTTTCTGTTATTTTATTCATATATTTTAACAACTCTGATAATTTGATTTGCTTCTAAGTATGTACTGTGATGGAATCTCCACAGTACACAAAAATACCATCCTGGGGGGGGCACGTGCCCCCGTGCCCCCCCCCTAAATCCGCCCTTGTCCTAATTTTTCATGGTTAACTTTTGAATTTATATACAAAGCGTGGTGTTTTCTCTTTATATCGCCGTATATCACATTTCTCACTATGACACAATGCTTTTTCTGAAACCTGTGTGAATTGTTCCCAAAAGCGAACAAATTAGTCTGAGGGGTTAAACACACACTGGTAAAAATTGTCAAAAATACAAAAATTATATTTAAATAAAATAATGATTAATTAATATAAAAATATAAAGTAAAACTCATACATTGTCGGCTTAATTCGTAGAATGCGTACGTAACTTCCATTTATCAAATATTAGAGAAGGCACAAAAATATCTACTGATTTTTAAACTATTATGAATTATTAGTAACTATTTGACATTTTGGAGGTCATGTTAATATCTTAAAATGAAAATAACACACATTTGAGTTGTTTACAAGTATTCTATAATTAATTACACACGGAATATCGTGACTCGCTTTTCATAATATTTATTTTCCTTCACTGAATTGGAGACAGCGAGGTGTTGAATATTATTTCAAGGGTTTATTTATGCTGTTAGGACTTAGTCACTTAGGAACTTAGGATACTTTGTTAAGTATACAAAGGGCGCCACGAATGTTTTGTAAAACACACACACATTATGTAAAACAGTTACGTAATAATTTGACTTCTACAAAACAATTATAAACTCTAAAATTGCTCACATAAGATTGATTCGCAACCTTAAGGGCGTTTAACCAACCAGCGGCCGAAAATCCACATTTCGTCGAAAGATGTTCTTACGATCGTACAGGGCGGTTCCAATGAGAAAGATTAATTACTCTCCGTACCAGCTTTTTAAAATTATAACTCAATATCGATTTTATTTCTTTCCAAATTTGCTTTAATTTATACCTACATCCAAAAATGCTGAAAGGCATGTTGATAAAACTATTAAAATTATGTTCTTTTTGTAATTATTTTTTGATCATAAGTATTTTAATAATGTCTAAGCAAAATAACAATGTAAAAAAATGTGAAATATATTAGTTTGTAAGTGCGGAAATAAATACAAAACGGACCAATTTTCGTCAAGAAATAAATGCACGTGTATATTTTTTAATGAATTTATTTAAACTAAAATTAAAATTCTGTAACATACATTTCCCAGATAATGTATTGATTTATTTTACTGCATGATACGAATTGAAACATTTGGCTACGATTTCGGAGTTTGCGGGTTCATATTCATTTTTATCCTTGCATTCGCAAGTTAAATTTTATTTTGATGAGTTTATGTTTCTTTACATTAACTCCTCGCAGGAGGCCTCGAGAAAAATAATTTGCCATCTTAGGTGTAAAAAATCTGCTATACATTGGTTTGTAAGACCATAAATAAATAGAAAAACTGGAGAATTGTCGTCGCAAAACACGTGAGCGGATTTTTTTAAACGATTTTATTTGAACTAAAATTAAGTTTCTGAAAAGTAGCTTTCCTAGATTATTGTATTGATTTATTTAACTGGATTACATGATTTGAAATGTGTGTTATATAACACAACTTTTTATTTGAAAATTTAACAAATCTACAAACGACCAACGGTATCGGTATTATGATAAAAATTAACACATTTTTTCAAAATTTAAAACACAGCTTTACTAGATAAAATAACAATGTTTCGAAATATTTTTTTTGTAGAAAAGAGTCGGCATGTCTAGAATTTGATGTAAAAATGACATATTTCCGGCTGTGTCTATTTATTCCCTCTTAAAGTTATTAGCAAGCCATGTATTTTCACAACATACCCGGGAAAAGGGCAGATGGATGCGGCGATGACATCATGCGACGAGCAGTAATGACGAACTTCCTTCCATTGTATAGATTATATTATTTAATATTATTTTTAGAGACCGACTAAAACATCTTGGGTGGCATTCAGTGATATGTTTTGATATTGTGGTTGACAAAATAAAAAACCGAAACTGAAAATTAATATAGAAATAGACGGTAAAATAGTTAGACGTATAAAATCTACTAAACGTTAAAATAAATAGATATGAACGTTAAAATAGTTAGAAATATAAAATCGACTTGATGTAACATATATAGATATAGACGTTAAAGTAGTTAGGCATGTGAAATCAACGAAATGTTAAAATATATCGATATAAACGTTAAAATAGTTAGACGTATAAAATCGAAAAGACATTAAAATATATAGAAATAGACCTTCAAATTGTTAGACGCATAAAGTGACTTCGACTGAAACAGATTTTCACAGTTCGTCCGGACTCTAATATAGGTATGTTTTAATTGCATAATTCTATAGTTAGAATAATTCTCTCTCATGACCTGTGCAATGCTATTAGTTTATAATTGTAATAGTAATTACAATCCACGGCAGTGATGAGCAATGAATGATAACAATTATTACATAAGTTGCGGAAATTTGGAATAGAGAACTCCAGTCCAATTTAATATTTTTTTAATGAATAATGGACCGTCTAACTTAAATAACTGCATAATATTTTTATTTTTAGAGTTAAAATAATTGTAAAAGTTTTATTTTTTCAAGATTCCCCGAAAACCACCGTATCTATGGTAGATCGTGTGACGTCATCAAACATGTCATCTACTATAAGATCGCACAATCAGCTGTTCGACTCACCGCCATTTTGAAATTTGGAGTTCGAAAGAATTTCCCTAGAAGTAGCATAACTATTTTTTTTGGACAGTAGTTTTTGAATATTTTCAATAATAGAGATAAACTAATAAGAGATACCTTTATTTTTTTAAACTGAATTATTTAGGCCCAAATAATGTTTCAATAAATACAACTAAATCTCTATAAACAGTATGTAAATAAATGAATAAGATGAAATGTTGTTAATACGATGGCTTGTGTCATACCTACTACATTCCCGTACAATGACTTTACGGTGATCAGTGACGTCACCACTAAAAATTTTAGTAATACCAACTTGACGGCGTGTTTCAACGACACTATTAAAAATGCACTCTTTATTTTATTTTTTAAAACTGTACGTTTAATATTATTTAATAAAACGTATATATTCAGAATCAGCGTTTATTGGTCTGTATGAACATATTTTTTAAAGCCATAATATTTTTCGCTGGAGTTCCTTATTGCACTAGATTCAGATTTTTCCTTCTAGATAACTAGATTAATAAATGGATAAGTTTTTAGATTTTCACGGCCAAAAGCATTTTTTTTGTTAGTTTTTGGGGTGTTATGCCGTGTTGCGCTACCTCCTTCTATAGCCGACGTTTCGGATAGCGTTACAGTGTCCATCATCAGAGCAGATCCGGTAGATCCGACGATGTGAGATTAATAAATGTAAACACCATGTAAGAGTCCCAAACAATTTGGGAGGCGGGTATAGGTACCATTTATTGGATAACCAACACCCCGGCCATAGGTCATCCTAAGTGTTTCGCTACGTGAATTTGCAGCGGTACTCGGGTTCATGGGGTGAGGTCTGGCTAGTTCTTGATGGTGGCGATTGCGTCTGCCCATCTACTGCGTGGCGGGCCGGATCCAGAGAGACTGGTTGAGGGAGACATAACCTAAACCTCTCTAGCTGTACACTCTCAATCGCCTGGTGGGGATGGATTAAAATGTCCATCACTCGTTGACACATTGACCCCTCATACCTTTTTCCTCCCCAAAACTTCCTCTTCTTCCTTTCCATAAAAAGACCCTCCACACAGCATCCCCAAAAATGATCTAGGCCCTGAGGATTTTTTTCCTGAGGACATCCTGTGTGGAACTTTTGTAAAAAAACTGCACGAATGATCTTTTACGTAATAATTTTTTGTAAGTATGAAATCAACAAAATATATTGAAAATTCATCCCCTAAACTTGTAAAAAGTCAATAGATGTCACATATTAAAAATAAAAATGGATGTATTTAACCATGAAGAATGATACTTTTGAAAATGACAGGTCACGGTCGACTTAGCTCAGTGGTCAAAGCACTGCCCCGGCAAGGCAGAGGTCTTGGGTTCAATTCTCAGATGACAGAATACAGAATAATATGTCTTTTCATATAATTTTTATTCAGTAATAATTCTCAACAATGATTATATGTTTTCAATATTTAATTTTTTTTAAGCCAATCCTATTCACACTGTGTAAGCTGAAAAACTATTCACACTGTGTAAACTAAAATACTACATTGTAATGTGTGCGACAATTTTTTAAATATTTTTTATTTATTAAATTTATTTTATTTATTAAAAGTATACAATACAGAATATAGTATATTATATAAAGCATTGTACTCCCAAGAGTTAATAAACTCATTGCGTGAGTATTGCATAATAATCCCAACTGCTCCCAATGGCCTGTTGCCAATGACACTAATTGGAGTATGTTGTGGGGAGGGTAAGGAAATGAGGCAGATGCAGGTGGGGAAGTACTTGAATATTCAGATCTGGTCACCAAACACAACTAAAGCAATTTCAAGCATCGCCACTAACAGTTTTTACCACTCTGGAACGTGTCAAAAACATTGTACTTCATTTTGAAGTGAAAACTTTTTTAGCACCGTTGTGTTTTGAAACTCGATGAAACAAAAAAGCGACACTACAAGAGACAAACACATACATCTATAGGATTTGGTCTGCGAGAAAATGAGATAAAATAATCGGTCTCCTATTTGCGCGATGCTTCCTCTCCACTCTTGTCTACTTTAGTTTTCTGAAGGTTTCACTTCTGCGTGAACTGCACATTTGTATTTTTTCATAAATAGCTCCACACACTGGGCCTCCGCTCAGAGGAAAATAATATCCCTTATGACCTATGTCTTCTTTGGGGATGCTGCGTGGGGGTATTTTAAAGGAAAGGAAGGCTAGAAAGTTTTGGGAAGGAAAAAGGTATGACGGGTGGGTAGAAATCTGAGGGTAAGTAGGTCCAAGAATTACGAAGGAATGAATACATTCCTCCCAAAGCGGTGTAAGGCGATGGGTCGAGAGAGTACTGCTGGAGAAACCAAATGGTGTCCGACCCGTGGTGCAGGTGGGCAGAAGCATCCGCCGCCAAGACCTGAACGAACCTCATCCCATGACCCCGGGTACCCCTGCTAAATCGCTAAACGTAGCGAACCACTTGGAGAGACCCATAGCAGGGGTGTTGGTTATCCATTAAATGTTTTCCGCAGGACGCCTGCCTCCCCAAATTGAGTATATATTATTTTAAATTAATAATTTGTGAAATAACACATATTAATAACAAAAATAAAATTAAGGCGGGATTTAAACCCGTGACCTTCTGATTCGTAGTCAAGGATCGTATCAACTCAACCACGGAGGCTGTCGATAATACGTATAACGATAGCGCTGTCAAGAACTTTTTTTATTACTGTATTCCGGAAAGAACTTTGTCTTTAATAACTACATTTAAGAAAGTCCAACACATTTATTTACAGCATTCAGGATTCAGGGATGTAGTTATTGAGTTTTCATTCAGTGCCAATTATAAAACAAACATTGCCAGTTATAAAACCAACATTGAATGCCAACATGCAACACGCAGCTTTCAGAAAAGCGCGGAATGCAAAATGGAAGCTTCCAAGAATGTGAAAAATGAACGCAGAAGGCGTTTAGGTTCACTTCTAACCAGTCATAATTTACTTTCTTCTTATAAATCTAAGAGCGCTTAATTACGAACTTCATTAATCTTCGAAACTTCCTCTTTTCCCAAGGCAAGACTGCAGGAAGAAAATTATGTATGTATTCGTCGACGGTCCCGAAGAACAATGTTGGATTTGCTAAAAATTGAAAATCGCGCGGTTGGCTTATTTTAATTTTTTTTGTTGATTTAAAAACTGAGACCCCTAATCTTGTTTATACGACAATATAACAATAGCAGTCAAGTCCCACAAGCTTGTTTTGAAGCTAACGCGTATGTTCCCACAGAAACTCCGTTTTTGTTCTATTGACAGCCCTAAAACAAAAAGGAGTATTTCTATAATATCTTCACATCTCTATTCTAAGTTGTCCATAGAAATAGATAAAAAAATACTTATTTTATAGAAACAGTCTTCACCCGCCAAATGCGTGAAAATTTTGTTAGACTTAGATAATTTTTATTAAATATTTTTGTATGAAATGGAAGAAAAGTGATGTGATAAAATTGTTTATTACACATTTATATGAAAAAATAAGTGTTTTTGTAACGTTATCCGTAAATTTAGTATCGTTTTTATATAAAAATTTCACAGGTGAGTCATTTTTACAATTTTTATGTTTTCATTTTAAATTTTCAAATTAACCACTTTTTATATTTAAGGTGAGTTGGGGTAAGAGCACTGTATAAAATGAATAGATGAAGTTTAAAGTAATCCCATATGTCACAGCATTATCCCATCGCATTCAATTTTTTATACAAGGAATTTTAACTATTCCTTAATCAAATGGTTTTATCACCAGAAGTTAATCTACTGTTTTTATTTGATTTTTCAGTATTTAAAAAAAAAAAGTCTTGATAGATCCTCTTACCCCGCCTTCGGGGTAAGAGGATCTAACTTCAATATTTTTATTAATGGCAAAATGAATAAAAATTGTTAGTTGCCAATCCAATCAAACGCACTAAACACACAATTTCGCTTTGTAAAAATATTGAATATAGTGGAATGTACATAATAAATCAAACATTATTTGGCAGATTGGGGTAAGTGCAACATTTTATGGCTAGTGATGGGGCAAAAAAAACAAACTTTTTTTTTATGTATTAGTATTATTTTTCACAATATTTACTTACAATGTTACATAATAATAAATATTTACTATTAATAACTTAACTTAACATGTTTATAGGTATAGGAACTATTTTTTGGTTACTAGAATAAAAAAAATACACAATAATATGTGGAAATAATAAACCACAAAATGCCTTTATGGAACCTTTTGTTTGCGATTTTAAAATGATTAAAAATAATAAAAAAATAACATTTCTTTTACAGGTTTATCTCATATAAAATCCCTCATTGAATATTAAAACCATTAAAGGACATTTTAACAACGAATTTTCCTCTTCTCCTAGTTTAAGGGGTTTGGCAAAACACAATAATATGTGGAAATAATAACCCACAAAATGCCTTTGTGGAACCTTTTGTTTGCAACTTAAAAATGATTAGAAATAAAAAATACTTAACATTTCTTTTACAGGTAAAAGTTTATCTCTTACAAAATCTCTTATTGAATGTTAAAACCATTAAAGGACATTTTAAAAACCAATTCTCCTCTTCTCCCAGTTAAGGGGTTTGGCAAAACACAATAATATGTGGAAATAATAACCCACAAAATGCCTTTGTGGAACCTTTTGTTTGCAACTTAAAAATGTTTAGAAAAACAACAAAAAAACATTTCTTTTACAGGTAAGAGTTTATCTCATACAAAATCTCTTATTGAATATTAAAACCATTAAAGGACATTTTAAAAATGAATTCTCCTCTTCTCCCAGTTAAGGGGTTTGGCAAAACAGATACTATATCTGCGTTATAAATATCGGATATGTCATCAACTTTCGGGAATGAAAATACGTTATGATTTTCTCTGGTTAAATGTGAAACCCTTCGTACATATTTGACTGTCTTCTTACATTCATAAATTTTTATAATATTTCCTATGTAATGTTTGAGGCTCTTCTTTGCTATAAATTTAGTAAGTATCCAATCACCAACTTTTGTCTCGACAAGTAAATTTGGTTGTACATCCACTTCTTGCAAAATGTCATTAATGTCAATAGGCAGAGCATCATCTAAAGGTACGTTATTTTGATTGTCCTCCACGTCTTCCATTAATAGATTTTGGAAATAGTCGTATTCATCTTCAGAACTAGACTTCCAATCGGATTCGCTGACAGATGTTTCGGACGCCAAGCTTGGCGTTTTTTTTGTGATTTTTTTTTGTTTCAAATTTTTATTAATCACTTTAGACTTATTGCTTGAACAGATTTTCTTCTTCGAATCATTTAGTTTATTTTTTAAACGCTCTATGACATCATCATACGTTATGACCTCCGCACCATGTGCAACTTTAGTCTTTTTTGATTTAGCAGGTTCGTTTTTTTGTATAGATCGCAGTATTAGTTCTTCAAAAGAATGTTTGATTGGAACCTTTACAGAACACAGAAAATCTAAATCAGCTGTTTGAATTATTCGGTCTTCTAAAATTGTAATCTTCTTCGACGGGTTAAGGGAGTGATTTTTGGTAGTCGAAGTAGAAGACTCAGAATACCGAATTGGGTCATTTCCAACATGTGATACAAATTGTTCTTCAAAAGGTTTGACTTCTTTAGATGTGGAAGGTATGGCATAAAATTCTTCAATATTTTCTATTGACGATAGTGGATTTTCATGTAATGTTCTTATTGGTTGCGCATTCCAATTGTGACTTGGTTTATCTATTTTTATGTTTTCCTCATCAATGATACACACTTCAAAATCAGTAGTAGTTATAACTTCTATGTCTGATACATTCGTTGATTTTTTTTCAGAATCATATTTTTGCCAGCGTGCCAAAGATAAAGGATCGAATTTTTCCATATTTATAGCCATCCTATCTAGTGGATGAATCCCACTTTTTTTGAAACCATTTTTTATTACCTGAGGATCAAGATTATTCCATATATCTGTTAAAATCAATGAAAAGATTTTTTTTGGTAATTTGGAACCCACATGCAGCCGTTGCCATTTCACAAGTTTTTCATCCCAAGCATCTTTCATTGACTTCATCACACTTAGGTCTAATGGCTGGAGTATGTGACTGGAATGAGGTGGTAATTTTAATATGGTTACATTCTGTTTTCTGGCCTCCTCAATTAGACTTAAGCTCATGTGTGTAGTATGGCCATCATAAATAAGTAGAATTGGACGGACTGGCCCTGCTGCTGGAAGGAAACCATCGGTAAAAATTTTTTCAAAAACTGTTGTCTCCATCCAACCGTTTTTGGTAGCAGCATACCGCGTAGCTGAATTCTTTTCAGGGTTGGTCCACTCGTCCCATACATACTTGCCCTTGAAGACAATCAGGGGTGGACATTTATCTCCGCCTGCACTACACCCCAATAAAACTGTAGTATTGTCTCTTCCTGGTGAACTAATTGTTCTGGTGGAAGGATATCCAACAAGACCAATTACTTTTGTTTTGCTAGGATCTTTAGAGAAACTAGTTTCATCCAAGTTCCAAATTTGATGAGGACGGTTTTGAAGGTCTAGTTTTTCGATTGTGTCTGTCAAAATATCAAAATATTCATTAATTATGAATGGATCTAACACCCTTTTCCTGGCATATTCAACAGGCTGGGGTTTTTTAATTGACAAATTATTGCGTTTTGAAAACCCCGCAAACCAATCGTGACCTGGAATGCCATTTTTGAAAGGGGTTTTCAAATTGTTGCACGCAATATATTTAGCAACTAACTCAATCACTTCTTTTTTTGAAAAACCGAATCCGTATTTCTCCATAATGTGTAGATTATCAGATAATTGTTTTTCAACTTCAAGCGGTAGGGCTGTACTTCGCCCCATGGTGGTAGATTTCTTACCTCGCCTCCCAGAAACATAACCCATAATAGTTAATCTGGGTATTACGAAAAATTTCTCAGCCTGATAACCACTCATGCGACCGCTTTTTACTTCTTCCACTGCTTCCAACAGTTTTTCTTTCGTGTAAGAAGTAGCTCTAGAAGTCTTTCTTACATAATTCCTGGGCATTTTACTTTCTGAAAAAAAAACCCCAAGGTTATTATTTGTCAAGATGGTATTTACCTACTTCATTTTATACTTTATATTTGAAATATCATAATAATTAACTAATCTCGTTTGTAAAATACATTTATTTATTTATTTTATTCAATGTTTGTTTACATGGTAGGTTTTATAAATTTCATTGCAATATATTTAACCTCGCTAGGACACTGTGTTGAGGTTAATAATTTTATGATGTGTTAAAAAATAACACATAATAATATAGGTATTGAAAGAACAGTATTGTTACATTAATGTACCCACTCATAAACATTATAATATCGATAATGAAGTAAAGCTACATCCATGTTCCTTACAAACATGGATTATTTTTGTTAATCTTTATCATATTTCTAATGGTACTAATTAAGCTTACGTTTCGTTTTTTTTAAAGTAGTATGCACATCACTAGTAACATTTGGGTCCATACAAAAATATCAGGGGGAAGTGGATCTACAGTTTAGTAGATCTTACCCCAGCACGTAATTTTATGGGGGAAGTAAATCTAGTCTTATAAATCATAATTCTTTAAGATATTCATAATTCAAATATATACATATCAAACCTCAATTCAATTATAAAGTACTCACCAATTTGTAGCTTCCTAGCACAAGTTTCTGTCAAGTTATAGACAAATTAAGGCAGCACTCACAACTCGAACACTGACTAAAACCAACTGCCAAAATTCGAAGCTCTGTAACAACTCTCTGTGTTTATGAAGCAGCGCCATCTATACGTCAGAGTGAGAATTTAGCTAATTACAACATATTCTTTATAGATGGCAGCGCTTGAATATTGTATTCAAAGAAGTTAGAAGGCCTAGATGTTCTTCCCCCAAAATGTCACTTACCCCAACTCACCTTATCTGTAATAATATAGTTAGAAAGCGTATTTCATAACCTTACAAAAACAGTTTTTAGTATTCAGCTACTTTCAAAAATACTAAAAATAACACAAAATTTGTATCAATCTGACAGTTCATTTGGACCAAACACCTACAATAAAGGGGATGGACCCGAGTGGTTAAAAGTTTGAATTTTCGGAATTTTTCATGAAATGAAATAAAATATAATTGACTTGCGGTAATCCGACAAACGTTTTGCAAGGCGGTGTCGGATTATCGAATTTGTCGGACTACAGAGTACCTACTGTCACCGACCGAAGCCATTGCGACACGTAACATGGGAAATAAACTACTATTAGTAGAAATAGAATTATATTAGAGCCATTTTGGTCGTAAGTGAAAATTTGAGAATTATTTGGTCATCTCTATAAATATAAAAATTAAAATATGTATCTTTCTGGGTTTGTATACATATGGCCTATGCGTTGCTAAACCATTCATCCGATTGCGATGGAACTTTGGGGATTTGATGTGCGCATGCCCGCGATGGTTTCTATATACAATTTGTATGTACAACTGTGAGTTATGACATCATAAAATTATGCATTGCTAACCTTTCATCCGATTGCGATTAAACTTTGGTGAGTTGTTGTGAGCACGTCCACGAAGGTTTCTATATATACTGGTGAGCTCTGGCATTACGAAATTTGTATTAAAAAATTGCAATAGGTGGCAAGCGAGCCGTTTGAAAACTGAATGTACCGAGACTAAACGTATGGAATGCGGGAGGGGAGAGGGGAACTCGGGAGGGGGGAGAGGAAGAGGAGGCGGAAGGGGAACGGGACGAATGGAAAAGGACACGCACTGAGAAACAATACCTTTATTAAGTGGCATAGCAACGCATGCCGGGAACTCGATAGTAAGTGTATGTATATTTATACGCTTTTTCGTCATTTTATTTATTTATTTATTTATTATAGATACAAAGGAAAGTACAAATTACATATTTGGAAGCTTTGCCTGTCCAACTAGGAAAGTTTACCGTTCCAGGACAGACAAATTGACGGTATAGTTCATATTATTCCAAGAAATGTACATAAATACATAACAAAAACAACAAAAAAAAAACAAAAAATTTCATTTTTCTCTGAAAGTAAGTTATGTAGTAAAAAAAATGTATAATAACAAATATATGTACATACATTTTTTTGACAATGTAGAAAAAGTAATTTGGTAGCATAGGTATATAATAATCGGATTTACCGAATTAACCTGGTAATATATAATATATTCAGATTTACAGAGTATGATATGTAGGTAAGTTAGTAGTATTAACTCTATGGTAGTATTGATAAGTGTAAACCAGGTACCTGATAACAAGATGGAATAATTACAATAAGATTTACAACAAAGATATGAAGTTATGTTAGATTATGTGTTTAGAAGTGTGAACTTTTAATGGATAGTACACTTTTAGGAGAAACTACAATAAAATTTACAATATTAGATATAATTTATGCATGTAATAATATATATGATTTTTTTTTAAGCGTTGTAACTACAGTATGTAATAAATTATGTGCAAACATGATTATTTTCACTGATTTAAAACAAGTTTTCAGAACATATTATATTATACGACAATACGAATACACACCGCGCTCATGTCACAAAAAAACCTATAAATATCGATAGAAATACAAACTAAGAAACAGAAACTATGAATATAAATAAATAGTACCTGATTTAGTGCTACTTTGGTGAAATTGGTGCATTACTTCGTACGTCATACATGTTGTATTATGTATTGATTATTTATTATAAATCATAAATCATTACCGTAGTAAGGTACCCAGTTTCACACAGAGTTAGTGCGACGTGCATGTGATACAGTAGTGATGTACCTAGACCTACACTGAGCCACAGGCTTCAGGGGCGCAAAACCATAAATACCAGGTACAAAAACTTGAAAAATAATGTCGAAACATTGCGACGCAATATCAGAACACAATGAAGTGTGATAGGATTTTTGGTCCAGTGAACAGGAAAGTTAGGTGATTTAGTTTATCAGTTAAACAACATACTTTCACTTTCGACTCTCCCTAAGTTCATAATCCAATCATTGACTAATTTACGCAGGACGCTTCCACTTTTCAATTTCCAAGAACCGGGTACAAGGTTGAACATTTTTGGACCTAGGTAAGAATATTGTCTTTGAGCAAGGGATGTCATAGTAGTAAGTGGAACTATTGGATTCCTTCCTGCATGTCGGGTGTTGTGATAATGTTCTACGGAGGGGAAGAGGTGACGAAATTTTTGTGTGTGTAATATGACTTTTCTTATGAAAAGTTGCCTCACATCCAGAACTCCTATCTCTTTGAATAAATCATTACTGGGGTATCTATATGGTTTTTTAAGGATGACCCTTAGTAGAGATTTCTGTGCTTTGGCTAAGGGGTCCAGTATTGATTTGGTACATCCTCCCCATCCTAAAGATGCATATTCAAGTAATGAGTTACACATGGCATAGTACATTAGTTTCAGATCTTTTGTGCAGAGGATATTTCGAATAGATATAAAAAGATGCGTGAGTTTTCTGACCTTTGTGGCAATTGAGTCGATATGTTCGTTCCATCTCAGATTCTTGTCTACCATAACTCCTAGATATTTTATGCTATCCACATATTCTAAGGTATTGCAATTACAAGTGTTTGGGTCATTGCAATGGTGTATAATAATTCTTTGAGTATCTCTTGGTTGTCCCGCTTGAGTTGCACTAAAGCGGATGAATTTAGTTTTGTCAGTGTTGAGAGTGAGAAGATTATTGTCTAGCCATTGTTTTACCTTGTTAATACCAATTTCTGAATTATTATGAACTTCATTCCAATTTTTGCCTTCAAATAATAATACTGTGTCATCCGCAAAGGTGATAATGTGATCGGCAAATGAACTGTTACATAATTCGTTAATATAGATATTGAATAAAAGTGGTCCTAGGGTGCTTCCTTGAGGTACACCAAAGTTAATATCTGCTGGATCGCTTAGAGTATCGTTAATATTCACTCTTTGGCTCCTATTTTCTAGATAACTACCTAACCACCTAAGTAGCTGACCCTGAATGCCGATGCGCTGTAGTTTTTTCAAGAGAATTTTGTGTGAGATAGTGTCGAACGTTTTTGCTAGATCCAAGAAGAGCGCAATGCATTTTCTGCCTCTATCGATATTGTTGGAGATGATTTTCGTCAGGTTTGTAATAGCATTTTCAGTGCTCAATCCTGGTCTGAAGCCGTACTGTCTGTTGGAAAGGATATTATTTTTTTCAAGGTAATGACTAAGACGATTCTTTACAATTTTCTCAATAATTTTTGAGATAGAATTGAGCAAAGAAATTGGGCGGTAATTGTGTATCTGCGATTTATCTCCATTTTTGTGAAGCAGTATAACGATAGAGTGTTTTAAATTATTTGGAAATTTTCCTGAATCGAAGCTTAGATTGGAAATATACGCGATTGGAGTTGCTATGAAGGATTTAGTATTTTTTAGCAGAATTGATGAGACTTTATCAGGACCACAAGAATTTGATGACTTGAGCTCTTCTATTATTTTGATGACTTCGTTTGAAGTTGTTTGGATATTGTCTAATTTATGACCGAAATTGGAGATTGTTAACTTAGCGAGTTTGGATTCTGTTGTATTAAGATTGTCGAGAATTTTTTTCGCAAGTGTGCCTCCCACTGACGTGAAATAATTATTGGCAAAATTCGCAATAATTTTTGTGTCTGAGGTGTTTACGTTATTGATGTTCAATGATTTAATATCGGAAGATTTATTTATTTTTGTTTTAGTTATATTGCGAAATGCTTCCCATAAACGTTTTGGACTACAGTTATTTTCGTAAATTAATTTTTTATAATAATTTTCTTTCGCCGATTTTATTAGTTTTTTGCAAAAGTTCCTGTACTTTTTGTAATGAGCTTGTACAATAATATTCTCAGGGCACTTATTAGCCTTTTCATGAAGTTGGTTCCTAATGTTTATCGATTTGATAAGGCCAGGGGTGATCCACGGCGTGAGTTTTATTAGCTTATGTGGTAAAAGTTTATTGCTTGTATGTTTAGATATATATGAATTCAATTTGGTGATAAATTCATTCATTGATGAGTCGGCATCAGTTTGATCTAGAACATTTTGCCAGTTTTCTGAGCTCAAGTCCTCGATTAAGTTATTGTAGTTTATTCTTGCAACATGTTTAATTTTAGCAGATTTAGGAGGTTTGTTTTTAAGGCAGAGTGCTGTTGTATAGTGATCTGAGATTGTAGAGTGAATGACAAATGAGTCAACATGGTTAATTTTTTTGACGTTGATGTGGTCAAGACAAGATTTACTCATGCCCTGCTCACGAGTAGGGCTGATAATTGTCTGAATGAACCCATTTTCAGTTAGCAGACATAGGTAAACGTTGGATTGGCGGTGGTATTCGGTAAACGTATTGATGTTGAGGTCGCCTATAATTATTTGTCGTTCAATTTTTTTTGAGCTGTTGATAATTGATTGGAGTGAACTCAGAAAACTGTCAAGAATTTGAAAAGAGGGTGATCGGTAGATTGCAAAAATGCATAAGTTATTATTCACTAAAATTTTGAGGCAGTTAGCTTGTGATAAGATTATTTCGTCAACTTGAGATTGAAGTCCGTCTTTGATGTAGACAACGATCCCGCTAGACTTATTGAGATATATATTTGTGTGGTATTCAGAGTAATTGTGAATAACTTTTGAGGTGAAATCTTTGTTAAGCCAACATTCCGTTAAAATTATAACATCGAATTGGTGATTGAATTTATCCAGAAAAATTAAAAAATCGTCAATGTTAGAAATACTTCTTATATTTTGGTGTATAATTTTAACGCCGTAAGCACTCCATTTATAGTTATTTAGATTGTTCAGATCATCAATGACATTCATGTTAATATTTACACCGGAATCATATCCGGTATCATAATGTAATTGAATCATAAGTATGTGTTGGTTGTGTGTTGTATAGAAGTTGGTTCCCGAGTAATATGTGATTAAATGCGATTTCATATGTAGTTACAATGGTAAATGTGCATATAAATAATATAGTATAAATTATGTAGTTAGATGAAGTACTATGAATGAGATAGCAAGAAGCAAAAACAAAAAGGTAGCAGGAACTGCGTGATATCAAATGAATTCCAAAAAGATAGTTATTGATACACATATGAGTAATATATAATAATATACTAAAACTAATGTAATAAGATGTAGTACTACAAAAAAGATAGCAAGAAGCAAAAACAATAATAATAATAATAAGGTAGTAGGAACTGCGTGATATCAAATGACTTCCAGAAAGGTAGTAAATGATATAAATATGAGAGCGGGACATAAATGCACGGGTCAAGACGTACCATAAAAGAATAGCCATTAATTCAAATTTATCAAAGCGTAGCCAATTTGCTTTCGTCGGAGAGAATAATGGCATTAGTTCCCTCGTTTTTGCGCAGATAAATTTGCCCCCGTTTAATCCAAGCAAAGCGATATTGTTTCTCCTTCGCCGCTGTTCGTGTCTTGTACCACAGTTGTTTACCGCGAAATGTCAACTGTTCTGAAATGAAGATCGGCGAGCAGGAACCAGCTATACCGATGTTTGATGTGTTCAATTTGTCTTCTAGATTCTGTTTGTTTTTGTTGAAAGTTTTTACGTCTGTTAACAGGTGCTCTCTCGCTATGTTAGTTTTGAATTTAACAATGATTTCTCTCGGATGGCTATTGTTATTTTTTTTTGCTGCGCGATGAATGGCATCAATGTCCTTTGTATCAGTGGAGGACTTTGTTGTTTTGCAGATATTGAATAAAACGTCTTGCAGATTTTCTCCTTTGATTTCTGGGATGCCTCTTATTTCTATGTTGTTCGCTTTGAGTTCCCTTTCCTGCATGTCCACACATTTTTCCAAAACATAAATCCTTGCTTCCAAGGTTGAGTTCTTTTTAGTGAGTTCATCATTCTTTAGTTCGATGTCACGGATTCTAGCCATGAAATCCTCATATTGAGAACTCATAAATTGAATACTTGCAAGTATTTTGTTATTTTGGTCTAGAATATCGTTTTGTTTTTTTTCCAGATTAGACGTCTTGTTCATGACTAGCTCTTGTATATCTTTAAGATTTGTCGGTATCTGAGCGGCGAGCACTGAACAAGTATCAGTAACTTTTTTACTCTGCACCAAAGGTTCAATATCACTGTTTGTCTGCAGTGGGCCAGCAGCGCCGGGCGTGGCTGAATTGCATCGCTTGCACATTTGTTGAGAGCGCCGCTCTTGATTGAGTCTACGGTATGTGTTCTCGACAATACCTCCGCAAGCTAAATGAAATGTGCCTTTACATGAGGCGCACGTCAATTTGAACTCTTCAGTAAGTATAGTTACTGAGCACACTCGGCAATGCATCTTGAAATAATGTTTCTTTACGTACTACCCGCGTTTAAGCAAATTGTACTGTTTAATTTTGATGATTAAACTCGGAAGGAACTTCAAATCACTCGGATGTTATAAAAATATTTTAGACCTTTGTAGTACTAACACGTAACACTCCAAGTAACTTTCTAATTTGAGCGTTATAGTTTTTAAGATACACTTTACTGGGGAGCAAGTTAATATGAACTATTCACTGGTAATAGATTATTGTTGGAATATTTTATAGATATAATTTCAGCAGGGATCTCAATTCAACTTTATTCAGTTCATTTTCATCCTTCCTCTGCCAGTTCCATCCCTCCTGCCATGCACTGGTAGGTATCAGCGCTTCATTGTAATTAACGAATTAATTACAGTGCTGTTAGTTAATCTTTAATGTCTTCCTCTTCTCTCAAGGCTGGCTGCAGGCTGACGGCTGAGTAAGTTCATTTTGCCGTCAGTACCACGGCCATTCGCTGTAAATCGCCATTGACAATGGGCTGCCTGTCGTGTGAATGGAAGTGGAGTGGTTAGACCCCGCTAGCCAGCAACTAGTCACTAGGGACGGAGGCATCAGTTCCCGGTTCAGAGTTGGGTAGTCGAACCCGGTTGTTACCTAATTCAATCTGTGCGGTAACCACTGAACAGATCAAAGTATAGAAGTGTGACTTCTGTGTCTGAAGAAAGCTAAATTTTAAGTTCTATAGGCAATGGTACCACTTTGGGTTAATAATTTGGTGATATTTCGGCTGAATAATTCGGTGAACCTTTCGGTGGTATTTTGGGTGAATAGTTTGGTGATATGAATACCCTGTGGACCAACACACCTACACTACAAGGTCGAAATCCTCAAAACTACTTAACATCCCGCAATTAAATACATCTTTTGGCCAGAAAAACCATAATTTCCATGCGACAAAATTATATAATGCCCTTCCAATTGAAACTAAGAACACCATGGAGATACAAAAGTTTAAAAAAGATATCAAATTATGGTTAAGTAAACAGGACGATGAGCAAATCATTAAACTTATGAAGTAACCGCACTGCAACCTGCAGACAACAAACCGATACTATTTTTTATTTTGTTTATCTATAATCAAGAAACTAGAAGATGAGGAAATAAAGATCAGCACCCATTCAGCAACATACAGTCCGCCTCGGAACAGGAAAACCTAGTGAGGAGGACTGTAAACAAACCACATAACTTGGTATTTTTACTTATTGTGTAATTTTACTTTATCTTATATTGTCATTAAATAATTAAAAAAAAAAAAATTAAAAAAATGTTGGTGAATAGTTCGGTAATTCTTTGGGTGAATATTTCGGTGATATTTCGAGTGAATATTTCGGTGATATTTTGCGTGAATAGTTTGATGAAATTTCGGGTGAATACTTCGGTAATAATTTGGGTTAATAGTATGACGGTATTTAGTGAATACTTCGGTAATACTATGGGATAATAGTTTGACGATATTTAGGGTGATACTTGACGATACTTAGGTGGAATTTTGGGTGAATAGTTCGGTGGTACTTTGGGTGAATAGTTCTGTGATAATGTGGGTGAATAGTTCGGTAATACTTTGGGTGAATAGTTCGGTGATATTTTGGGTGAATAGTTCTGTGATGATTTGGGTGAATATTTAGGTGATAATTGAGTGAATTGTTCGGTGATAATTCGGGTGATTAGTTCGGTAATACTTCGAATGAATACTTCGGTGTTACTTCGGATGAAATTGATCAACTATTAAAATACTTGTGTGCACAAATACATTCAAACATATCATTGTTAAAATGATTTGTCTGTGTACTGGCGATTACACTTTTATTTCAAATCGGTAGGCATGGATCACAATTCTACGGGATTTATGTTCAGTGGTGATAAGTACCAACCTATATGGTGGTTGGTAAGAGTGTCGCGTGTTGCTTATCATCTCTTCCATCGCTTCATTTGTTTTCTTAGCATCACCCATCACGCCATTAGCCAGGGTTGAGATTTAATTGGGTAGCTCCTTCCGCAATCTTTCATTAGGCACTAGATAATTTCCAACAATTAAAAATAATTCAGAAAAGAAGCATAAGATAGAAGAAAGCAGAAAGACTAAAGCTGGATTTCTGAGAACATCCAATAATTAGGCCCCATAAATTTCACTAATGTCAGATTAACATACTCACCTATCTATTTTTTTATTTTCATGAGTTCCACTCAGGAGGCCCTGAGGAAAATAATTCCCTCAGGGTCTATGCCGTCTTATGGGATGCTGTGTATAGGGTTTTTTTTACGGAAAGGAAGAAGAGGAAGTTCTGGGAAGGAAATATGTATAAGGGGTGGGTAGGATTCTGGGTTTTAATATGTCCAGGAGTGATGGACGTTTGATTTAATCCCTCCCACTGCGGTGCAAGTACGGCAGGAGAGGAATAGCTTAGGTCTCCCTCAGCCAGACTCTCCCGATCGCAATCGCGTTCGCGCTAAGACCCAGACAAACCCTCACCCTGTAAATCCTGGCACCCCTGCTAAGATAAAAACGTAGCGAGCCACTTGAGGTGACACTATGGAATAGGTGTCGGTTACCCAAATTAATAACTACTTATGCGAGGGAAGGTGGTTTTCGTGTAACCATTGTTTCAGAACCTTGAAAACGATGATAATTATATTTTAAGATAATTTTCAGAAAAACATAAATGCTCAGAAAAACATAAATGCTCAGAAAAACATAAATGGATACGCCCGGAAAATTGCATTCGACTACCTACTAGGTACCAGTTTTTACAATTTATTTAATAGTGCAATGTGGTAAATTTAATTCATTAATTCTTTTGAAAACATATTTTAAAATCTGGGCAGGAGGTAGGTAATTCAAAAGACCCACTACAAAGCATCCCCAAAGATGACACTAGGCTGTGTGGAGTTAAGTATGTATAAAAAATAAGCACTTAGATTTCAATAATAATAATTGATTGTATTGATAATTGAATGTGTTCAGCGGATGCCCATAACAACATTATTATTACTGTCTTTTGACAATATTTGATTACAGATTACACAATGAAAAAAATACAGGACTGTAAATTCTTCGGTTTCAAAATATTGCAGATCCGCCCCTACCTCCAAGAATCCAATTGCCAATAAATAAATAAAAAACATTTCCTAATTCCTAACCTAACTTTTTTCCCATCTAAACTTTTATTTAGTTTTCCCTCCAATAATCAATCTGTAAAACCAACTGCTCTGCTTTTGTTTATTTCTCTTACATAACACATTTAAATATGAAAACAAGTCTTAAAAGAAAGTAGGTAGGTACTCACCTAACCTAACTTTTTTTACCACTTAAAATTCTGTTTAATTTTCCCTCCAATAATTAATCTGTCAAACTAACTGTTCTGTTTTGTTTATTTCTCTTATAGAACACATTCAAATATGAAGTCAAATCTTACTAGAAAGTACCTACTTACCTAACCTAACTTTTTTTCCCACCTAAACTTCTATTTGGTTTTCCCTCCAATAATCAATCTGTAAAACTAACTGCTCTGTTTTTGTTTATTTCTCTTATATAACACATTAAAATATGAAAATCTTACAAGAAAGTACTTATCTAACCTAACTTTTTTCCCAACTAAACTTCTATTCAGTTTTCCCTCCAATAATCAATCTGTCAAATTAACTGATCTGCTTTTGTTTATTTCACGTGTATAACACATTCAAATATGAAGATAAATCGTATAAGAAAGTACTTACCCCAATTTAATTACAATGCTCTGCTGTACCTATTGTACTTCGGTTGATGCAATAAAGAAAGCTGGCAGGTTGTTGAAACCGTGAGAAAATTGCCTCAATGTTTGTTAGTTGAATTCCACTGATTTCCACTAACACAAACATATAAAACAAACGTCGTATTTTCTCAAATTGTAGTAAACTCGTAAATAAACTGTGGGAAATGCGAACGCATGGAAGTGGATCTCGTTGAGAAAAATACGCAACAATTAAAAGTGAGTTAGTTTAAATGCCACTGTTTTATTTGGGATGGTTAAATTTAATAGTTATGTAAATTGTGGTTTAAAAAATTTAATGTCTCTTTTAGACTAGATGGATTTTTGGGAAATTTGATGGGATTGTTGTTTCAGAATTTCAAATGTCATTAAATGGTCATTCAGCGCCATTTTTTTTAACATTTGAAAGGTCTAGGTTAAAAGATTATAGGTGCGTTTTAGCTTTCTATATAATTGTAATAAGCTGACAAGCTCAACAACATTATAGTTATCTTCTACTGCTGATCACAATTTTTTCAAAGCTGAAACGGACTTAGAATCGACATTTTAACGGGAACTTTTCAACTGTCAAAAAAGCAAAATGGAGCTGAATGCCCATCTGATAACTTTGTTATTGTTTGATGAATTTCTGCGAAACAACTAGACCTAAGGGTGCGGAAATGATTTACCATATTCGTCAAAAACCTAACTTAACTTAGATTTCTTTGATTTTCCGTTATTTAGTTTCTTTGATGTTTTTAATACATTCTCTAGTATGTCTGCATTAATTTCTTCCACCCATGTTTTGATTTTTTCCTTAAAACTTATTTATCTTTTCTATCTTTTTCAAACTTGGAGGAAGGATGTTGTAAAGTTTGGTTGCCAGATATATGTGGTTTCTTTGGCCAAAACTTGTCTTGAATTTTGGAACATCTCATGAGCATTCGAATATTGCTTTCCTCATTATCTCAAAACATAGTATTCGGAGATATCTGACTAATCAACTGGATGATCGAAATATAGTTTCCTTTCGTAAGTTTAAGTTTACCTAACTATTTTTTAAGTCGTATCTTCTTCTTCTCCTAGTCCAATCTTCTAATAAAAGTGTGTTTACCGGAAGTGACCTGCCAGGTAAGCATGTTTTCTGTATCTATTTGCAAATAATAAAATTAGATAGAAACCACAATAAATTGTACAGCACCCTTGAGGAGATTTTTCACAAAAAAACGGCGCTCTATAAATTATCCAAATATTATTGTTATTATTAAGTTTTTCTTTCGTTTGTTCCTATTTTAGCCGTCTACACAGACATCGTTGTAGATTGGTATTATTATAACATTATTGAACTAAAAACTGTATTGAACTCATAAATGTACGAATACCCACAGTAACAACACGACAAAATACACTATTCTACTGCAGAATTCATAAGCGTAACTACATTGCCCACTCTCCGATACAACGATTTCACACAACGATTCAACACTATTTCTAAACACATCTTGTTTTTTTTTAAACCTATCTAATCGCTGTATTTTTCGAATTTTTATTTTTTATTTTTATGACTTGTTTTTAATTTTTTTTCTAATGTAATTTTCTTGTTATTATTTTTTCTTTCTTAAGCTTAAAAAATATCTGCCGTGTTATAATTGCACTACCAACGTGTAAAAGCCTCTCTGGGCGTTAAATAAATAAATAAAAAGATACTGTTTTCTTTGTTTATACGTTTTCCCTTGAAAGTTTATTAGAGATCCGTCTACAAAACCAAACAGCGCTTTAAACGTTTGATAATGATAGTCATTTGGTGAGTCGGATTGCCAATTATTACTACCGGTGTGGTGTCGGTAAGGTAGATTCCCATTGTCTATTTTAATACCATTTGCGTTCACTCAAGAATAACAATTATAATGTAGCGCCGCGCAACAGGGTCGAATCCAGTTTGAAATGGTTAAACAAAACAGACAAAACATTTTTCAATCAAAATTAATACCTACTCCTGGGATACGAATAACTAAACAACTGTAATATTTGCTATTATTCACATTCAAACACTATTAGTTCTGTGGGGGTATTTCTCAATAACAACAGGTCCTTGATACCAACTGGTTTATTATGAGTGTACGTTTTTACAATAATTATACTACAAGTCACGCGATCTGCCTATAATAGCGGCTAATTGAATCTCAGCGGTAGGCTGGCGAGAACCATTTTCGACGGCCAGATCCTACCCGGGCATCCCTGTCGGCAATCAATAGAAGCACTTTCCCTGCTGGCATCTGTCGGCATCCGATATAAAGAAACTCTTTAAATACATTACACCAACCTTAGCCATTTTCTGCAGGGGTAGGCGGAGAGGACGGACCGCCGAATAACTGGGTCTTGCCATATACTCCTTGCTTCAGTCATATTTATACATCGCCTCATATCAATCGTTCGATTGATTAGTCAGATATATCAAAATACTCTGTTTCATAAGAAAAGCGATATTCGAATGTTCTCCATAAATCAGATTTTATTTACACGTTGTTACCGGATTTACATATTAAATATGCAATAAAATAACACTGGGAGGCATAACAGTCAGCTGCATTGGTATGATATTTTGAAATACCTTACTAGTGACCCAGAAAATATCAACATTTTGTTTATTTTACCGCAATCTTTTCTGCATTATAATTGATTTGGTGGTGTTTATTTGCAATCTGAGTATTGTACTAGATATAGAGTAAACTTATACATATAACTGCATAGGTACTCAAGTGAAATTTAGATTGTTTAGAGATGTCTTTTTTTAATATGCGCTTCACAAGTCTCTTTTGTTTCTAACTGGAGCCAGTGAGACTATGGCATCCCCAATGGCAGGATAATTTGAGTAGTTCACAAATCGACACCAGTTGGCGCTAGTGTAAATGTAGACCTAAATACGAAAAGAGACCTGTCAAAACTTTGTTCCGTCAACTTTTGTCTGTTTTCTGTAGGTTCAAAGCGATTATTTTTGTGAATTCTGACATTCACAACAATGCACGAAACAATTTTCTTCATTAATAGACATAACTAAAGCTACCAAAAATATTCCTTCATCATATTGTATCCTTTCCTGTGAACTGCTGCATACATTGTCATTCCTTCCTGCCCTTTGTAAAATTGAAGAAAGTATTGGTTTATTTTAACTATATTCGACTATATCTATTTGTGGCAATACAGGCGAATCCTGTATGCTGTGATATGATTCATCTGGGGGCCAAAATATACCTACTATCTCACTTTCATACTTAAAATCATTTATTTCCATAAAGTTATTATTACGGTCAAAGGCAGCCAATCTGGAATTCATAATTATGATTTTTGGGTACATTATAAACAAGAAAAGTTAGCTAAAGTACCTAGAATTATTACAAATACGACACAATTAATTTGTTTTAGAAGTGCAAGAATGAGCTTATGTTCCAACCACTTAGCTTACCTCTCGATTAGAACTTCTTTCTTGCCAACAAATTTTGCCTTTCTATTCTTTGATTCATTTTTTAACTCCTTCACAGTCCAGCTACCGTATTTATCCACCATTTTTTAATATTACTTCCAAAATTCACACGATGCACACGCAAGCCAGATACAAAGCAAAATCATTTTTATCAATGACAGGTCTACAACTACACCAGCGCCGCCAAGCGGGAGAAGTTTGCACAGCATTCTGCCATTGGGGTATGTTGTGAGGCTGAAGGTAAGTGGGGAGGGGAAGGAGAAAGTTGGGGATAAACCTAGCTATTCAGATCTAGTCACCAAATACGGCCAAAGTCATTTCAAGCGAGGTTTCAATTCTGAATGGTGGTCTTACACCAGGGCTAAGATACTGAGAGTTTCTTCCACTCTGGAACGTGCCGCAAATGTACTATATGTTATTTTAAATTAAGTAATTGTGAAATATCACAAATTAATCATTAAAATTTATTTGCCCACGCCGGGATTTGATCCCGCGAACTTCGGATTACGAGTCGAGAGCCTCACCCCTCGACCACGGAGGCCGTCAAACTTAGGCCGTCTGACTAATCTACTGGACGATTGATGTTCCCATTTCGGACCTGGTGCTTAGATTTCAAGGTTTAAGAACTGGGTGCGGATGTGTGAATGTACCCCCTTTAAAAGTTAATCGTGGGCACAGCGGGCTCCTCCGGGCACCACTGGGCATCACTGGACACCACTGGGCACCACTAGGCACCACTGGGCCCCACTGGGCACCACTGGGCACCCACTGCCGGCATACTCCGCAACGTTTCCCCCGCGGTCAGTGCCCCGGCAGACCATCTCCGTTCATTATTCCATCACTATTGTTCTGGACGGAGCCGCTGGACGGAATAGTACCATCGAATTAATCAAGTCAACCAAAAACCTTATACATAATGCAGAACGACTGTTTTCTTGTCTCCGTAAAAACTCACGAACGGTTAGCTCTGGCGTTATGAAATTTTATGAATGTTACCTGCTAAGTCACCAAATGTAGTGAACCACCTGGAGTGACCTATGGCAGAGGTGTTGTTGTTCCCAAATTGAAAAACTACTTTAACTCAGATGTTAATAGATTTTTACTCCATTTTAATTCAAAAGTTAGAATAATAGAAGAAAATGTATAAGACAATGTATGAATGTGAGTGAGGCAAAGAGTGTGTGCAAAGAGTGAGGCAAAGACCGAGTTGTTTGGCGGGTGTCTTCTCTGCCTAACCCTGCAGCAAAACGGCGTGATGGTTAGTTAGTTTGTTAGTTACATATTTTTAATCCCCGACGCAAGGTGCGGTGTTTGAAGTTTGACTTTCTGTGTGTCTGTCAGCTTCTGTGTGTCTGTCTGTGTCGTCTAAACGAATGGACCGATTGCTATGCGTTTTTTTTGTTTGAAAGCTGAAGTCATCGAGATGGTTCTTAGATGCAATTCATGAAAATTTGCAATTCAGGCGGTTCAAGGCCATCAGCTCTTTTTTGTGTCGGGGGTTGCTTAATATTTGGATAATTTTACTTACTTAAATATTAGCGCGCTTTCTTCACCATTCGTATTTAGATACATATCTCCCATTCAAACAATCGTCAGAACTCTTCTTCTTCTTTTTGAACGCCTATAACTGAGCGTTAACTGTCGAAAATAATAAAAAAGGCGTTATCGTATGTTTCATATATTTTTGAATAATTAAATCTAGGACAGAGCCTGGCAGTAACTACATCTATGAAAATGATCTCAAAAGAAGCAAGGTAAGCAGTCCATAATTGATTCTTGATATTAAAATCTTGTGGTAAAATGATGTTTTGTAAATGTGGAGATCCGAAAATATTGCAAGGTTGATGTAGCATAATGAATATGAAAAAATTAGGGCTTTTTTTATGTGAATACCTCACATGAATCCCAATTGCCCCCATCTGGAGACAATGAGACTATGGCAACCCCAATTGTGATATGAGGCTGAAGGTAAGTGGGAAGGGAAGGAGAAGGGGTAAAGGAAGGTGGGAAAGAACCTGGCTATTCAGATCTAGTCACCAAACACGGCTAAAGGCATTTCAAGCAATGTTTCAATTCTGAATGGTGGTCTTACACCAGGGATATATTGAGAGTATCTTCCACTCCGGAACGTGTCGCAATAAAACACTGTGTTGTATATTATCTGAAATGTTTCTTTTTTAACTTTGTCTCTGATTCTAGCAAGAGATGATATTTTTTTGCATTTTTTAAAATTGTATAGTCTGCTTTTTTATGAAAACTTTAGCGTAGGGTACATTTTTCAATAATAATGAATTTTACACCGATGTAAAATTCGTCGCGACGTTATTTTGAATGAAAACTCACATATTTTTCTGTACCATTTAATCTACATTTTTCTTAGGTTTCTAACACTTAAGAGGAAACCCGGTCGCCAAGAAATTTGAACTATAGGTATTTTACCAAATTGATAATACCCAAATAAAATCTTCGAAACCGAGGTTTGATATTCCCCATTTTTCTCCTCCAAAACTGGACCATTTTTAAAGTTTTTTTTTAAAATTAATAATATTAGAAGAAAATATTCCATATCTGACAATATATTGTCTAGTTTGTTTACTGAACGTCTGTTGATAGCGTTCAAACCAGCCAATTTTAACGATTTTGGGAGGGTCCTAACTTCTATAAGAAGTAACTTATCAAAAAAGCAAACAAATACCAACGTGCTAGTGGTCAATATCTTAATTATATTAAAACTTATCTGTTGCCAAATCAAGAGAGGAAATTGGGGAATACGTTTGTATGGACAAAACGCCATTAAAAGATGTATCGATTTTATTAACGTCTGTTAAGGCGATACAACAGTCCAGGAAAAAAACGAAATCAGAATTCATGCCCCTTTGTGGGAGGAGATTAAAAATACTTGAGAAAAAGATTTTGGAAAGGTTGGAAAAGGTATTTGAGAATTTTTTTTACAGGTTGATTTAATAAAGGCCTGTAAAAAACATTAACTCTTTTTTACGCATTGTTTATTGTAATAACAAAGAAATTTAAAATTTATTTCACGGAACCAAGCGACGCGGAGCCTTACTTCTATTTCCCGCTCAGTCCGGGGCCGGACTGACAGAAAATGGGCGTGGCAAGTCAGCCAGTAGTTCTTGAGTGGACGGCATAAGGTTCACTTTGAAAATCCAAATTACAAAAAATACAAATCTCAAATACGTGGTGTCAAAAATACCAACGCGAAAATGCATATTGTATTTTATTTTCTGAAGTTCGGGCGTAAATTTCAATTTTTTTGGCAATTATCATAAAAGAAACTGAATTTGCCACATTAAACAATATCCGAAAAGAGGTTTATAAATAGGAGAGTTTGGACTTGAAAGTGTATTTTGTAGACTTTATACTTTATTTTTTTATAGGCTTATTAAAAAAAAAAAAAAACGATATTTTTAAGGGCCAGGATATGTTCTATACGCAGTATTTAATTGAAGCATCTATAATACTTCTAAGTGATGAAATTTTCAAAACAAAAACATACGATTTTTTATGATTTTGCAATATTTAGTATGGCTTCATCTTCTTACTAATAAAAACAAGCTTTGACCTTCTTAACTGCTTACTCATTTCTGGTGGTTTGATTTTTCTATTGGTATTATTTATCTAGTAATATCATCTCTATATTTAACGCGAATGGCAATATAAGATATGCGCTTCCACTTCATATTTGCGACACGTCTTCAAGGATTCTGACAGGGGCGGATTTAACCACATAAAATTGGACCTACAAAAAAACAATATTTAAAAATATGTATCTACGTAAAAATAGCGCAAGACACGTTAAATAGTGTATCGTAATTATTGCAGACACGAGTAGTGGTTTATATTATCATAACCTCATATTTAAATTACATGATCGAAATCTGGGGAAACGCATATGAAACATGCATAAATGAATTACAGGTAATATAAAACAAGATACGGGTTTTTCTTCTTTTTAACCAACATAAAGTTGTCTCCACCAGAGATTGGAGAAAAATTCAACAGAATAACCTATATTATTATTATATAATTACTTTAAAACCTACTATAATAAAGACGTAACGACTGTGTGCGTTTAAAAAAAAGTGTTTATATTTTGTAGTAAAAAATACGTGACAGAGTTGTAACTCGTCGTGAGTAATAGGAGTGTATTTCATACAAATCACAGTTGTCTCCCGCCACCTCTACTTGCGTATATTCTATAATGTTACAAAAAAATGATATGATGACACAAAATATAAAACTATTTTTAAACCTCAAAAGGACCTATCAAGTATAAGAGCGATTATCATTTTATATGATGTTTAATTTGGTCAGTGGTTGAGTGGGCATAGAGCTTGGGTCCCACTCCGGCGACGCGTGTTCGATTCCTCGGCTGGCTCCTCCATCACAACACAAGCAACATTTTCGGCTTTCTGTGGTGGTAGTAGGAGATTTTCAAACATTGTTGGGTTATTTGTAACCCGGGAATGTTTGTTTTTATTTATAAAATTTTTTTTTTTTTTTTTTTTTAAATCTCAAAAACTTGTCTTCTAAAACTTTTATGTCGTATGTCAACTCTGTCACGTGGGTTATCATTCGAAATAGGTATACACGCAGCTCGTTTTTGTCACCCCCGCTAGGCATTTTAGGCTTCCTTCCCCCCTTTGCTACAATTTACCCTCTGAGATCCAGAGAGAATTCATTTATAGTCAAAACAAATGTGACGGATAGAAATGTGACAGCGTGGTAAAATTTATGTAGGTTAAAAAGAAGAACAACCCATATTCTGATGACCTCGTGATAGATTAATATTAATTGTAGATACTCCGATACTTTCAGATCCAGAATATTCACAAAAATATTTCAGGAAACAAAATTCTTAAACATTAAGAAAATTTGTAAATATAATACAAATTAAATAATAAACTCGTACATACAAACACAGAATTCATTAAAACGTCCCAAGAACACACACACTTTACACGATAACATACATTTAAACACTATTCATATTCACTATGGTAAGCAATCCATTGGTTTCGAGAAGGGAAATTTATAGAATTGCTTTCCAAAGAACATTAAAAATGAAGAAAAGTCTAGATAATAATCAACAAAATAATGAAAGTGAATAATATTGTAATGTCATGTATTTATGTGTAATATAACGTAAAATGTATTATTGTTAATAATTCTAGTTGAAGAAGTTATTCTAGTTCAGTAAATGAACATGTTATTTTCTTTTTTCTGGAATGAAAACTAAAAAAAAAATCATGTTATTTTACTAAATTTAAAAAACAAAAATGTTTTTCAGTTTTATGCGTGATAGCTGTTCTGCCTTTCGAAATAAAAGTCAAAGTAAACATCTTGTATAAAAATAAATAGATAATTTAAGTACTAATTAAAAAAAAAAGTTAACTGATTTATAGTAACTAAGCATAATTTGTTCTACTAAGGATTAATGTTGACCAAACTAAACCAGCGCGCATTCAAAATACCACTAAGTCCGCTCCTGAGTTCTATGTAAAAGTCAAAGAATACATCAGAATTAGTCATCACAGGAAGCAAAGCGGATATACATGATATGTGTGTAATAATAAGGAGCAATAAACCACTCTATAGAATATTAAATTTAGCACCGAAAATTTCAAAATTAAATTACGGAACTTCTTCAACGGAAATTCGCTAGAGCCATAGACATCAAAATACATAGTTATAAAATATCGTCAATTGTTTAGCGACCGTCTAAAGTCATTTAGACTTATACCAAAAAGTCAAGGTCTTGACTTGAGTTGACCAGTCTACACATTCTGGACAGAGGTGAATAATATGCATGATTAGTCAAGTGTTGATTGAAGGAAAGCAGTTCATTATTTCTGAGTCTAAGGGAAGGTATATTGAAAGGGATGAGTTGCAGTAATGTAGGTGAATCAATAATACAATTGATAATTTTGAAGAAATAGATGAGATCATTTTTTTTCAGACGGTCTTCTAAAGGAGAAAAGTTTAGAGTTCAATTTCATCATACGAGTAATTGCCTCGTTCTAATCCTAGCCTCCTAGCAATCCCTTTTAGGAAATTATGTTGAACGGATTCAATATGAAGAATATGGACAGCATAAATAGGAGACCAAACACCATAAGCATATTCAAGATGAGGGCGAACCAAGGAGCCATATATTGGATAACCAACACCCCTGCCATAGGTTGCCCCAAGTGGTTCGCTACCTTTGATTACTAAGCAGGGGTGCCTGCGCTCATGGGTTAGGTTTTTCGAGGCCTTGACGGCGGAAGACTGGTTGAGGGAGACCTTTTGACCTTTCTAGCAGGACTCTCTCGGAATATCACCTTGCAGTGCTTTGGGAAGGATAGATTCCTACATTGTCACTCCTGGCCGCACAGACCTCCAGATTCCTAACCACCTCTCATACCTTTTTCCTTCCCAGAACTTTCTCTCATAAGTTCCCATAAAATGACCCTCCAAATAGGATCTACAAAGATGACATAGATTCTAAGGGATTATTTTCCTTGGGGCTTCCTGTGTGGAGCTAAAGTAAAACCAAATGAAGTTGTGACCGTCATCTTTTTTTAAATTTCTATGTCATGTTCTGTTTCTCATCTCATTTAGATTATTTCTTCAGCAATGATGTCCTACAACTTTCAAAAGTTATTCCAATAAATGGAAAAAAATAAACACTATAACACAATTATTCCGCGTTCTTGAAGAGTATGGCGATCCTTGGTGTGTCAACTTCTATTCTGCTTCTGTTTGCTTCACAAATGTCAAAGTCGCGATGACCTTAGACGCTATTTATAAAAATGAGGGCATTAGAAGGTGTGATGACGATGACTCGTTGATTTACCCTATATTTCTATACGGTGTGGAAATATGGACACTTAGAGTCAGCGAAAGAAAGCCGATAAACGCCATCGATATGTAGTGCTGGAGAAAAATGGTCAGGATTCCATGAGGAGCTAGACAGAAATGTGTTCATTCTGGAAGAGATATGCATCCAACTATGCTTACCATATATTTTAAGATATTTTGAAGACGTTTCTCGCGATCTGAGGAATCCAATTTGGAGAGACTCATAGTCACTGCAAAGTGTTTAGCAGAAGAAGGTCACCAATGCGCTGGAGTGACCAAGTATTACTGGCGTCTGATACATTGGAGCGTTGAACCGCGAGTAGTGGATTTTTTTTTACATTAGCTTCACACAGGAGACCCTGAAGAAAATAATTTCCCTCAGGTCCTATGCCATCTTAGGCGATACTGTATCGAAGATCTTTTTAATGAAGGGAAGGATAGGAAGTTCTGGGAAGGAAAAAGGTATGAGGGGTGTGTAGGAATCTGGGGGTTTGTGTTTCTAGGAGTGCCTCCCTCACCCAGTCTCTCACGATCTAGGAGCAGGTGGGCAGGCGCATCCGCCGCCAAGACAAAGACAAACTTCACCCATGAACCCGGGCACCCCTGCTAAGTCACCAAACGTAGTGAAGCACTTGTAATGACCTATGGCAGAGGTGTTGGTTATCCAATAAATGGTAGTTTAATGGCCTTGGCCACAATTGATGGCAAATCGACGATCAGAGCCTAATTGAATATTTGATATTTAAATGGTTCCATATTTTGATGTCATAGCTCTAACTCTAATTCAGATTAATATCAATTTAAATTTTTATTCAATTTATGTAATGGACATCATTTGTTTGTCATATGGTCCAGTAGTAGTACACCCACATCCATTTTATAAATTGTACGTTAGGCAATTTTTTTTTTTTGATATTAACTCAACTCGATACTAACAATGGAGTGCTGGTCCTTGATGTATGGCAGTGAGGCATGGAACTGGCAGAGGAAGAATGAAAGAAGACTGAATGCTGTAGAAATGAGATCCCTGATACATAGTGTTGTAAAACAATGTAAGATCGTGTGAGAAATGTGATATCCGCAATGAATTCAAGGCTGATATGAGCGTAATGAGTAAGGTTAAAGGGACCCTCAAAAGGTTTGGGCATGAAGAGCGAATGAACGAAAAAAGGAGTGTAAGAAGAATATATGACCCAAATGTGAATGGTAGAAAAAGTCGGGAACGCCCGAGGAAGACATGGCACAATCAAATGAATCAGATGATTGAGTCGTGCCATGTCAAGAGTCAGAATAATAGAAGAGTATATATAAGGAGATGTATGTGAATGAGGCAAAGAATGTATGCCAAGACTGATTTGTTTGGCAGTCCGTCATCTCTGCCTACCCCTGCGGGAAAACGGCATGATGGTTAGTTAGTTATTAAAAAAACCTACATCTCCGTGCCATGCAGTACGGTGAACGTCTCTGATAGAATTAGTAAGCATTTAGTGATTTGAAATCTAGTTTTTGAAATCCACAAAATACCCCAACAGGAACGATGGGGTTAAGCTTAACAATGCTCGTTATCCGGTACTGGACGGTTACACTAAAACTTAACGCCGAAATTCACACTAATTTGACCAATTATTATACAGAAATACCGGCCCTTGAAGGATTGAAACCCGCAACTTCTACATCCATAAACACAGACTTCTCCAAAAACATGCAACTTTAGAAAAAAGACCTCAAATCTATAATAGTCAATAACATTTTAAACGATGTTTTTGTTACCCATTGTACAGATACCGTGGATAAGCGATGTACATAATCTTTCCATGAACAATTTTTTGTCATTTTTTAATTAGTAATGTTTTCACATACACGGTCGTTTATCAATGTCTGTTACAGCCTTACCAAAAAAATAAATTCCATTCAATTACATTTAATCCCATGCAGTTGCATTCAATTTGATTCCTTCAATATTGTAGCACATATGTTGTACCGTACATGCTCAATAGTTTGACCGAAAATTAAAAATTGTTCATAGCCCAAATCTCTTCTTTCTATTGTACACCATAAATTTATTTATGACGTTTGACTGCCTGTAAACAAATGCGATATTTCTATGCAGTACGAAAAACGTAATTTCATAAAATAATTTACATGTTGGCTGTTAATATTTTAGTGTCAAAATATAAATATGCACATATTTACTTGCGCTTTCTAAAGAGAAAAGATATATTGAGGATATAAGGCAATAGTACTATTTTATCCCAGTGGGTAGACCGCAGACGTTAAGAAGATGAGTGTTTTGGTTGAGTGTTGTTTGAGTGGAGAGGATGACGTGACACAACTGATCAAATATTCATTTCCTGTAACTGCACAACTGATGAATTTCTCAGAATATGTATTTTTTTTCCTTATTTTCTTTATACACTGTAGCTACGTTATTTTAATAATCAAATAACAAAATGTGGTAAAGTCATCGATATAATTTGAAACCTAACTCTAAGAACGGGATGTTTAACAGAGTTTGAACAATTCTTCAAATTTTAAAGTTAAAATTTAAGGTCTGTGAAAGTTCAAACCAAGTTTTGTTATTATTTCATCACGGGATGGTTGTATCACAGTACTTGGATAGTTACAGGTGGAGAGGAGAGGAGGGCTGAGGCCATCTCCATGAATTCTTCCCTTGTGGGGCCTCCAGGAAATCAAGGAGTAGACAGGTGAGATGAGTCCCTATTTCTTCGTGAGGCTTTCAGGGAACCAAGGAACAGAGGAGAGGACATATGAGGCCATCGCCATTAAATCTTTGGGGGCCTTCACGGAAGCAAGGGGAGTGGGCTCTTCCATCGTGTTGCCTTTAGGGAACCAATGAGTAGTGAAGAGGAGAGATGGGGCCTTATTTTCTCGTGGGACTTTCAGGGAACCAAGGAGAAGAGAGCTGCCCCTTCTCCGTGAATTATTCCCTTTTGAGGACTTCAGGGAACCAAGGAGGATTGGAGAGGAGAGATGAACCCTGGGAAGACATTGTGAAATCAGAAGATATACTTACGAGTATCTATCGTCTGCAATCATTCCAATGGAGAATTAGACAGATTTACAGTTTTTCCAAAGCGTTAGTCAATAGGGCTAATATTATGTACGTACAAATGGGTGTCCGGGTCGTTGTTAAATTCGTAGTGTTTCGTTCGCTATCTGACCGGGTCGCGGGTTCAATTCCTGTCAAGTGCAAATAAAATAAACTTAATTCCAGATAAAACTATTTATTATTTTCTAATTAATAAAATATTTTAATTCGCCTACTCTAACCAACTATCACATCTTTTCTTCGCATGGGTAAGCAGAGAGAATGAACCGTTAAAAAACTCGGTGTTGCACATTCTCTTCGCCTTATTCGCATTCATACATCTTCTCATAACACCAATGTTATTCTGTTAACTTCTGTTATTCTGACTCTTGACATGGTCCGCCGTGTTCACTTGATCGTGATATGTCTTCGTAGGGCGTACCATTCAGATTCGAGTCAATTATATATGTTTGGTACAATAACTTACATTTTACAACATAAAATTGGTGAGACCCCCATTTTACAACAAAAAATTCAATAAAACGAAGAAATAAATTAAAAAAAAAGTAAAGTCATAACGAAAATAAAAACGATATTATCGCACAAGAGTCTCAACTACCCGGACAGTGGGGCTATAGCATCCGCAATTAGGGTATTTGCCACTGACGGTGCCAAGGGAGGGCAAGAAGGAAGGATAAAAAAGTTTGGGAAGAAGGTACCTGGCTATTGATGTAGTCAGCAAATGCAGATAAATCATTAAAGCGATACTGAAAGTTCCTACCGCATAAGAGTCCCAAATTACCCCACAACCTGAAGCAAGTGAGACCATGGCAACCCTAATTGGGATATATTGTGAGGCTGAAGGTAGTGGGAAGGGTCAGAAGATGTGGAAAGAAAGGTGGGGAAGTACATGGCTATTCAGATGTAGTCACCAAACACGTCTAAAGCAGCTAAAAGCTAATTTCAAGCAAAGTTTCAATTGTGAATTGTAGCCTTGCACCAGGGCGTTACCGAGATTATCTTCCGCCCTGGAACGTGCCGCAAATATGATGTATATTATTTAATATCAATAAATTGTGAAATCAACTCAACACCTTCTTTGAAAAATCATTAAAAGTGCTGAAAAAAATACATTAAAAAATTGGTTAAATAGGTTAAGTTAGGTCAGTTACGGGCTACTTTTAAATATTTTTTTCATAGCTTTTAATTAATTTTCAAAGAGTTGTTGAGTTGACTTGATTTTGAGTTGGTACGGAACCTAATAATATAAATATATAGGAAATATATAGGATATTTATATTTTCAATATTATTATTAATATCAATACCGTAATTTTTCCTGTTATAATTTTTTATGTCTCATTAGAAAGTGCAGTAAACGTCAGGTAATTAAATTTGATGCTAAAATCATGTTAGTGTTTGTTCGGGCGTGTAATAACAACTCGTGTCGTAAAGATGTATTTAAAAATAAACATTATTTCATAGAGCATGAGGAGACGATTAAAAAAACATTCATTTTAAGAAGTTGTATCTACTCCCCGTACAGACAACTTCAACACTATACATTTTGGAACAATGCAAAACGTTTAATGATTTTTTTCCACAGAGAATTGCTACAACAATAAAATAAAAATAAAATATTCCTTCCCGTTGATTTAATATGACAAAAAAATTGTTTCTATTGTTTAAAATATTGAAGAGAAAGAAAATAAATCTTCATATATAAAAATGAATCCTCGTTTCCCTTGGTCACGCCATAACTTCAGAACGACTTTACCTATTTCATTTTTTTTTTAAGTTTTATAATACTTTGTAGAAGGTAATAACCTTAATGGAAAGAAAAATTAAGAAAATTGCGCAGAAAATTTAATAATTTCAGATAACGTAACCACTGTTTTTTAACTTCGCACGTTTGACAGTTTGCGCGTTTGATGAAATTGAATTTAGCAGGCAGTTTTTTTTCGTATTAAAAGAATAGTCTATGGATGTTTTAAATTATAATTTTAAATAGGTACCAAATTTTAGATACCAAATTTGATTGATTGTTCTTATAATATACCAAAATGAATATTTGTAATGTACGAAAAATAAAAATTTGAATAGAAAAAATTGTAATATGTGGCACGTGAGCTGTTTGAAAACTAAATATACTGGGCCTGAATATATAGAACGTGGGAGGGGAATTTGCAGGACGGGGGAGCGGGAGAGGGAATAGTGTGGGCCAGAAAGGTGGAAGGAGAACGCGGGAGTGTAGGGGATGCGGGAGGGGAACGGGGACGCACGGGAAAGGACATGCAAGGAGAATTAATTTATTTCTTTGAATATGAGAACCAGCTAGTATATATATATATTTTTAAACATTAGCTTCACACAGGAAGCCCCGAAGAAAATAATTTCTTTTTAATTGTCTTTTTTGGTGATGCTGTTTGGAAGGTCTTTGGGGGAAAGTAAGGAGACAAAGTTCTGAGAAGGAAACAGTTAGGAACGTGGGGGTCAGTGTCTCTAGGAGTGACAGACGTATATATTTTTTGAAACATTTTTGGTTTCAATTTTACGTAACATTTCATAATATTTCATAGACTCTCCTAATAAAGCAGATGCTTGTACTTAGGAGAGGAAAACTATATATATTTACATATAGATGTAAAAATCTTTCATATGGAATATTATTACAACTATTAGTAATTTTATAAGATAATTGATAAAAGCAATAAAAAATATAGATATCTTATAAATGTATTTATTTATTACACGCCCTAGTGGGATTTTCTTTTAAAATTTTATAATCAAATTAAATACTTAAAAATTGAATCAATAAAAGAAAAAAAATAAAGATAATGACGAAAAGGGTTGTGACAAAAACACAAAATAAAATTCATAGATACAAATGTGAAATAAGAATAGGCCATTTAAAAAAAAAAAATTCCGGTTAAGGCAAATATTCTAAGACATTCTGTATTTTTTTTTTTTTTAATCGTATTTTTGAAACTCTGGCGATTTTTTGAAAATTTCAATCCGAAAAATCAGACCATTTTTTATAAACCGGAAATACGGGACATAATTTTATGTGTGTGAAAAAACGATAATTACATAGCCGAAAATCATTTAAAAAAAGAACGTTTTCCACACGAATAGCAATAAATTGTACGGGGTTCTCTTCTTAACATCTGTAAAAACACCGCCATCTTTATCAAAAAATCAAACCAAAGGATAAGTTCGCATAGAACAAACAATAAATCTAGTGAACGTTAAACGCAAATTCAAAAATTCGCCGGAAATCAAAGTGTTGCCATATAAAAAAAATTAATCAGTGTGGAATTTTACAAAATTGAGACGGAGACGGGACATTTTCATGTAGTGACGTCACGAGCTCAAATAATGGATTTATTTATTTAAAAATAAGAAAAACTATACATTTCTTAAAATTTTTACTAATATTTTCGTAATCTTTGTAAAAAAATCTATCCACAGGATTTTTTCCAAGTCGTTATGAAATCCATGCAAGTGGCCTATTCTCACGCATATAATTGAATTTAAAAGAATTCTACATAACAAAATGATAGATAGAATCTGGCTTATCAAAATTCTCCGATTCCGAGACTTCACAACCTCGGAAATAAACATTCTATCTGAGGGCCATATTTCATCTTAAAACTAATCAGTATAAATGTTGTATATTCTATCACTTTTATTATTCTAGACACAAATGACCTGGTACCTATTATATAACTACTACACTTCTAATATTTTGTTTTGTATAATCTTTTAAATTCAATTATATGCGTGAGGTTCTTAGTTTCTGTTTACATTTTTACCTAAGTATTTTGTTTTAGTTGCAGCCTTTTTTGTCATTATCTTTATTGTTTTATTTTTTAAGTATTTGCTTTGATTCAAATGGCTTGTAAAATTTTATAAGACAAGCCAACCAGGCGTGTAATAAATAAATAAATAAAATTTGTAAAGGGTTTTATCAATCGTCCATGCTTGACCTCCTGATCTCGTATACGATACGGCAGCGGTCATCGGGTTAAGCAAGTTACGAGCATGTGGCGGTATCTTCTTCCCACGCCATTAGGCGGTGGCGGTCAGAGATTTAGTGATTTTGAGAAATGCCTGACCTCTGCTTTTAGTATTCTAAACTTTGTTGCAAATGTCGTCAACCTTTTTAAACACTCTCGAAACAAACTTTAGTATATTAACCAGAGAGTAAATACAATCTTAGGTAATCTTTTTCCCCAAAAGGCAAGCAATGGCATCAGGAATTTTTCACATCTTTTCTAGATAAAATATTAAGATATTTAAATCGGGCACCCTCGCTAAGTCACCAAACGTAGAAATTTTTTTGGGTGACCTATGGCAGGAATCCAATAAATGGTTATCGGGGCGGCGGTTCCCATACCCACCTACCAATTTTTTTTTTAAATTAGCCCCACAAAGAAGGCCCTGAGGAAAATAATTCCCCTCAGGACCTATGTCATCTTTGAGGGTGCTGTGTGGGTAAAGGAAGGAAAGAAAGCCGTGGGAAGGAAAAAGGTATAAGGGGTGGGTAGGAATCTAGGGGTCAGTGTGCCCAGGAGTTACCGACGTATGAAACTATCCCTCCAACTGCAGTGCAAGGCGATGGGTTGAGAGATGAAAAGGTCAAAAGATCAACCACTCTCTCTCGATCCGGCCCGCTACACAGCATGTGAACAGACGCATCCGCCACCAAGACCTGGAAAAACCTCACCCCATGAACCCGGGCACCCCTGCTAAGTCACCAAACATAGCGAACCACTTGGAGTAACCTATGGCAGAGGTGTTGGTTATTTTCAATAAATGGTTCCCGGGGCGGCTGTACCCATACCCACCTTCCAAATTGAAATGATTGATAATGATTTCTGCATTTGAAAAACACGGTATGGAAAAAAGATTTGACATTTATAATTACCGTGACGATTAACGGTACCGTGACGGCATTAAAAAAGCAAAAAAATATTGGTTCCTTATCACAATAATGCTACAGCTCTTTCAAAAGATGAGATACACAATGCAAGTAGGTCTGTTTCCTCCAAAGGAAAAAAGGCATAAATTTCTTGCATCTCTCTCACACACCGTACCGTAACGTCTCCGTAGATCCCTACAATACTACTAGCCGTTTATATAATATAATTATGAGGATAATATTGGAGTATGAGTGAATTGCAAAAATTCAAAAACGTCAAATGATAATGCGCCGGTGGTTTTGCTTTTGTTTTTAAACATATAATGCCTCAACTCTTTCTTACACACTAAATAACAAAATAGTCGAAAATGAAACAAAACGGTGAACGTATGTCTACACCCCCCAAAGAAAACCTACAGTTGTTATCAGTTATCATATAGATATCTCCCTCACACTTAAAGAAAATGAAACGCAATTCCCGTCAACGTGGCCGAGCCGTATTAAGATCTATATCTGTTTTCTACAAAGAAAAAAATAGTATTTTGGAAGTATATCATCTTTTGTTTCACCATTATTTAATCTGTAAGAAAGAGCTGCAGCATTATAATGATAAACGCCTTTTTTGCCGTCACGGTACCGTGACCGTGAATTAACCTAAATTATTAATTGACCGTGATTGTAAAAGCGTCTATCTAAGTGAGCATAAATGTTTATTTTGACTAATACTCTGTGTTCTTTCCATGTAGAACTATTATTTTCAACATGAAATTTTTCTAGATTAAAATTCACAGGTACTGAGTACCAAAGGTTTCTTTTCAATGTCCGGAGCTTTTAACATAACGGGAAAGCGGCGGGTTTTGTCAATAAAATCGGCAAAAAAAGCTATCTCGGGTTGCGAATCCAAACGATGTGTGCATTCAAATTACTTGCCTACAAAACGCGGAGCGGCGGAAGGACTCTGGTCTAACGTGTAATGTTTACTAGAAATACTCCTTCCACTGAAGGGAAAAGCAAATAGAATTGTGTTTTTTGAGTGTCTGTGACTCTGAAGCAAGCTCATTTTTTAAGAGAAAATTTCTTTAGCACCGTTGTGATTTGAAAATTAATGAAATGAAAAATAGTGACACTGAAAAGAGACAAACACAATAACAACCATGGGATTTAGACTACGAGAGAATGAGATAGAATAATCGTCTCCTTTTTGTGCGATGCTTCGTAGGCTCCCCACTCTTGTTTTCTTTAGTTTTCTGAAGGTTTAACTTCAACCGCGTGTGAAATTGAACAAACTTTATTAAAATATTAAAATCCTTTTTTGAGTCCTTAGGAATCAATTAGGGAGGCGGGTGTGGATTCTGCCGCTCCGGAAAATATTAATTTATTGGATAACTAACATCCCTCTAATAGGTCACCCTAAGTGGTTCGCTACGTTTGATGATCTAGCAGGGGTGCCCGGGTTTACGAGGTGAGATTTGTCAGAGACTTGGTGGCTGATGCGTCTGCCCACTGCCGGATCAGGAGAGACTAGTTGAAAGAGACCTTTAGATCTCTCCAGCAGGACTCTAGGAACATCGCCTTGCACCGCAGTGGGAGAGATGGATTCATGCGTACGTTTTCTCCTGGACACGCTGACCCCCACGTTCCTACCCACCCCTCATTCCCTTTTCCTCACCAGAACTTTCTCTCCTTCATTTTATAAAATGATCCTCCACATAGCATATCCAAAGCTGGCATAGGCCCTGAGGGGAATTATTTTTCTCATGTACTCCTATGTGGAGCTAATGCAAAAATAGGTCAAAAAAGTTATTTTTTTAATTTTAAATCTGTATACCTAGATGACAAATTGACGGCCTCTATGGTCGAGAGATGAGTCCTTCGACTAGCAATCCGAAGACCGCGGGTTAAAATTCCAGCGGGCGTAAATAAATTTTATTTTATAGATTTTTTTTCATTTCACAATTAATTAATTAAAAACAATTTGTAATATATTTGCGTCACATTCCAGAGGAAGTCCAGTGTAAGGTTGAAACGGTGCTTGAAATGGCTTAAGCCGTGTTTGTTCACTAGATCTGAATAGCCAGCATATCCCATTTAGTGATGCCTAATTTTCAATTGCTGAAGACGCGAACAGTTGGGGCTCTCAAATTTTGACTGTTTTAGCCGTATATTAGCAAAAAGATTTTCCGCTTTATAGAAAGGAAATTAGTATCACCGCTTTACAAGTCAGTTGGTTAGTTGAATAAATTAGATAGGTATGTGTATGTGAGTCATATTTCATAACACAAGAGCTCACCTTTCGCGTGTTTTAGCTGGTTATACAAACATATTCCCGTCTACGTAGGAAAGAAACTAGTAACCCCGGTTCGTATGGTAGCATGTGGTAACTTTGGTAGTTGATAGCCAGTGGTTGGGAAGAATGTGTGTCATCATGAATGCACAATAGTCAATAAAGCATAACCCCGGCAGTAACATTTCCCAAGCGGCGTACTCAACTAACCACATTTTACCATATTATCACAACCAATGGCGTGCCACGACCTTTTAGCTACATTATACCTACCCATGTCTACAATTCAATATTTAAAAAAAAACATCTTGTACAAACGTACAATTCGTAATGCTTGCATATCAAAAAATTAAATGCTTATTATATTGTATGTCAAGTTATTTTTTCAATTTTGGTAAACGGATGTGTATATCGCCGCCCCGGGGGTAGTTTATTGGATAACTAACACCACTGCCACAGGTCACCCCAAAAGGTTCGGTACTTTTAGTGACTTAACGGGGGTGACCGACCTGAGAGAATGGTTGAGGGATACATTTTGATCTCCCCAGCAGGACTCTCTCGGAGCTTCGCCTTGCACCGCAGTGGGAGGGTTAGATCCATACATCCGTCAGGCCTGGGCACACTGACCCCCAGATTTTTACCCACCCGTCATAAATTTTCATTCCTAGAACTTCCGCTCCTTCCTTTCCATAAAAAAACCATCCACACAACATCCCATAGATGACTTAAATCCTAGGCAATCTACGTACAATGTTCTTACACAATTAATTTGTCTTCATGTGGTTCTATTTTTCATGAGTTTTTGCTTGAAGTAGGTAATTAAAATAAAACGCCGATAGCGCATAAAGTGGTTTATAAACAAATAATGGATTACATAACTACCTTTTATCTTGCATATAATATTGTTGCACAAGCAATCGGTAAGTAAAAAGCACAATATTGTCAAGCAAATTTTTGATCAAAATTTTCAATCTTTCCATAATTTTTTTCTGGCAACATCATTATGTACAGCACGCCACTGGTCGGTAGGTGTATGCAGTAATATAATATGCAGATATCCAGGTAGTGGGTAGTTGTGCAATTAATAGAATAAAACATTAATATGGCGTGTAGAATGTTTATCCACTTTACGATGCGTGACTTCATATTTATGAACCTAGGCAGTAGGCGAAACAGTTATTATTTCATGCTCAACTCTTTATTAGGTTTATGTTTCGTGTTTTCATTAAATATACAAGCACGCAGGTCTATGAGAAATTCCATCGAACTTTGCTAAACACTGCTCGTAGTGCTCATTGTTGATGTTATAAGATACATATTCTGGAAACCTATTAATATAAAAAATAGTCGAAGCTTTGTTTTCTTCAAATTGTCTACATCAGCGGTTGTCAACCTTTTGGAGCCTGCGTACCCCTTGACCTTTAGGTTCTACAAATCTGTTGTACCCCGTACAACAGTATGTAAATATATTAAAAACTACAATCTTCATTTGTAGTTTTTAATACTCTCATTATTACATGAATTTAATAATCAAGTCACACACATACAATTAATGCAATTTTATACAGAGTGTAACACGACTTCGAGCATTTTAACCAGCGATTCTACATGCTTGCCACAACATTAAGGGGTACGCGTAGGTTGAAAACCACTGTTCTACACAATTGCCAAATCTCAGCAATTTTTTACTAGAGGTGAACAAAGAACAACTGTTTTTTTTTATAAAACGCTTATTGTTTTCATAAAATGTTGGAAAAACGGACTATTTTGAAGCAATTTGCGTGAATAAGAAAAGGGGTTAATATTTTTAAATTAATATAATTTTTTCCAATTAATTTAATTGTGACTGTAACCGGTTTCAGCCTGTTAAAGCCTTCTTCAGACTTTCTTTATATTCAGTAATAATAATAAAAAAAATATGACCGTAACCGGTTTCAGCTTGTTAAAGCCATCTTCAGTTTGGTGATTTCACCACGAATTGTCAGTTTCAAAAATATAATGATTATACTCAAATTATACGGATTTTCCCATATTTGTTGCTAAATCGTCTTTGACGATTGAATTTTCAGTTATTTTCTTGTCTCCTTCCCCTCCCCACTACCTTCAGCCTCACAACACACCCCATTTGTGGATTCCATAGTCTCACTGGCTCCAGATGGGAGACATTTTACAGAAACAATAATAAATAAATATGTTTTCCGATGAATTTTCGACCAGCCTGTACGTCCATGTGAACATTTGAATAATATAATATGCCTATAACGTTTTAAATATGATTTTATAAGTCTATCATTTAGCCCAGTAGCTAAGTTTAGCATGTCATCAGACAATGGGCGATATGTAGGCCACTTTATAGACACTAAACATTAGGCTTTACATTACAGACATTAGACAGCGGGCTTTAAATTACAGACATTATACGCAGAACGCAGATATGGAAGTAAAACACAATATAATGGATCTAAAAAACGTATCTAGTAAAAAGAAATACTTCAAAATAATACCTTTTTGAAGTAAAACTTCTTTACGCACGCTTGACTTGGGGAGTAAGCTGGTGAATGCGTGACGAGAGCGTTACGAAAAGTGTGATCGGGCGAGGCGAACGGAAGTTGAGAAGGAGATATAAGTTAGTGAAGATAGAAAGAGAGAGTAACGTTTCGTATATTACTGTAGGGGCAAGAGAGAGAGGTGCGAGCACACATTTTCTTTCTCTCTTTCTCTCATAGCCAGTTATTCAGTTTTGTATATCTAAGATACAGTGCAGGCCTATTGTCTGTATCACACACTTCACCTTTTCGTCGTCATATAAAAATAATCAATAAAAAAATATTAAATTGTCACTTTTTTCTTTCAAAATGCGGTCGGAAACTTTGGTTTCGTAAGGGTATACATTTTATGTTTTTTTTTTGTTTTGTGGTTAAATTCTAGATTTGGATATAAAGTAAGGATTTTCTCTTTCTAATACCGTTTACATCAAATTTCTACCCATGGTATTAAGGGAGACATAACGATTTTTAAAAGACCTGTATGAATTGTTACGAAAACCGAACAAATTTGCTCGAGGAGTTATCCAAATTTTCTTTTGAGAGTCGCTAATATTATCTTAAATGATTAAATATTCAAATGTGGGGTTATTCCAAAAAATATCATCCTAGACTTGCAGGAAAGTCAACAGATATCGTACATTAAACTAAAAGTGGATGTATCTATCCAAGACACTATCTAGATTGTATTTAGTTCGGGTAGAATATTGTTATGTGATGATAGCAATATTTTTGGGGCGAAAGAAATCTTGAATAATAAGAATAAAAGATGGAGGAATGTTGGGAGAGTCTGCACATTCAGATTTGGTAGCTAAGCATAATAGTAGGTTTACAAAGAATGAAGAAATGCTTGTTCCAAACTATAACAATATATACGGACAGAAAACCCAGGAAAATAATGTGCACAAAATATTTAACATGTTACCAAGTAGGTAATATAAAAAATTGTGATTCACCAAATAGATTCACATATGCTGAAAACATAGTCACTAAATAGAGATGCTTTATACTGAGTCAAGTGTGTTAATTGTGACTGTACAGTTAGTAATAATATTATGTAAACATGTTTACTTGTAATTGAACAAACATTGTAACCGAACAAACATTGTATTGAAAAAATATCATAATTTTTTTTCACTTTAACAACACAGGAGGCCCTGAGGAAAATAATTCCCCTGAGGGCCTATATCATCTGCGAAGATGTTGTGCGGAGGGTCTATTAGAAGAGAAGAAGGAGTGAACATGGGTCTTGAAGAGGTACCTATGTTGTAGAAGGTGGGAAACACAGAGACAGGCGAACCGTCCCACAGCCGAGATATTAAATTCAAGAAAGAGCCGTAAAAGCGACCCGGGTCCAACACGCCAAACGCGCGCCCAGCATATGTACTTTGTGCTATGCATAAAAATCTCGTCTTAAACATTAGTTTATCAATTAAAAATAATAATTAATATTTGACGAGTATTTCACCAAAAAATGTAGACATAATTTTTCTCGACGCCACCTGGTGGGAGATTTAGCACTTACAATGCCTGTCTCATATGAAATAAAGTTGGTTGTTTGCAGGTGGAAAATGTAATAAGCAGTAATTGTTGAATGAAACACCAGTATATTGAATTATTTGGCGGGCAGGAGATAAGCCGACGTAGCTCAGTGGATAAGAACAGTTTAAGGACGCGGGTTCGAGTCCCGTCGGCGGCATGTATCTTTTCTCGGGAGATTTTTTCAATGCCGATGAGTGTTTCAGGCTAATAACTATTACTTGACAATTGTCACATGAGAACGGGTCGCTTCTTCGTTCAACATCTCGGCTCGGTTCTTGTGTTCAACATCTCGGCTGTGGAACGATTTGCCAGCTTCTGTCTTGCCTCCTTCCTACAACATTGGTCTTTTCAAGACCAATGTTCACTTGTTCACTTCAAGTCCAGTCTCTTCAAGACCAATGCTCACTTGATCACTTCAAGTCCAGTCTCTTCAAGACAAATATTCATTCCTTCCCCTCCTTAAAAAGACCCTCCACACAGCATCTCAGATGACATAGACCATAGATAGGGAAATATTTTCCCTCAGGAGTATGTTAAAAAAATTGACTTAATTGAAATTTTGGCGGTAGCACGCCCAAGCCGGTACTCCGCCTTGGTTCAAAATACATGACGTCACGGCTAACGAATGTTTAAACCGCGGCTAAAAAATGAAAAAAACCCAGTCTAAGCGTTATTGAGTCCAATAGTTTCCACAGATACTGTCAGTTATCCAAGTATATTGTGAGCATTGTCTTGTAGGAAAAAGTTAAATGCAAGTTTGTCTCTAAACCGTATTCTAAACAGTTTCTTTATGATGCAAGCCCTAGGGCATTCATTGGTATTGTGTCGGTAACGCCCCTTGTATATGCATGTTATAATTTTATCGATTTACTGTAAAACCTAGTCAACTTCTCACGCTTGAGGAGAGAACAATAATTCTCATATGAAATGTGTCAGCGATTGAACTAGTGAACTAGTAAACTGAATAAATATACATTATTATATTATAAACTAGCTGACCCGGCGAACTTCGTACCGCCTTAGAATCAGCTAATAACTGTTGACTTATTAGCTGAATTAAATCCAGTTTTTTTATTAACCAGCCAGCGGCCGAAAATTCACATTTCATCGAAAGATGTTCTTACGATCGTACAGGGCAGTTCCAATGAGAAAGATTAATTATTCTCTGAACCAGCTTTTTAAATTATAACTCAATATCGATTTTATTTCATTCCAAATTTGCTTTAATCTATACTAACATCCAAAAATGCTGAAAGGCGTGATGATAAAACTATTTAGGAACTTTTTGTAATTATTTTCTGATCATAAGTATTTATCATTTTTTAACAATGTCTAAGCAAAATAAGAATGTAAAAAAATCTGAAATACATTAGTTTCTAAGTGCGCAGATAAATACGAATAATTTTCATCAAGAAACACATGTACGTATATATTTTTTAATGATTTTATTTAAACTAAAATTAAAATTCTGTAACTTAAGTTTCCCAGAAAATGTATTGATTTATTTTACTGCATGATTGATTATATGATTCGAAATGGGTGTTCTATAATACAACATCTATTTTGAAAATTTAACAGATCTGCCAACGACGTATGGTATAACCTTATTATACCAAAAATAAATATTTTTTCTAAAAATTGAAAACAGACATACGTTTACTAGATAAAAAACAATTTTTCGAAAAAAAATTGTAATTTTTTTGTGGAAAAGAGTCAATACGTCTAAAATCTGATTTAAAAATGAAATATTTCTGGTTTTATCTGGTTATACCATCTTAAGTTAAAAATTACACAATGAAGCAATTATCGATGCGCAACCGTCCGTGTTTTGTTTTTGTCAGTATTAGAGATGGCGTTGTGTACGGATTTACAATTTTTGTGATTTTCTTATTTTTGCACTTACTTACTGGAATTGAGTTTCATTATCCGTGTGAGGGAGATTTATTATCATTATTGTATTTTTTCTTTGGAGGGATGCAGACTTACGCTCACCGTTTGTCCCATTTTCGACTGTTGACATTTAGTGTGCAAGAAAGAGGGGTAGCATTATATGTTTAAGAACAAAAGCAAAACAATTAGCGGATTGGCATTTGATGTTTTTGATTTTTTTTAATTCACTCACTATTCAACTTACTAATAAATAATTATATAATTAATACTTATCACAATATTCCTGCAGCTCTTTCAAAAGATGAGAGTTCGTTCCATAAAAAATGTATTAGGAAAATAACTTTCTTCATAATTTTTTTTCTTGAATTTTTCCGGTGTTTTAATAGCTATTCTGCTATTCATGGCGGAGACAAATCCAACAAATCAAAGATTATAAAATCGGTCCAGCCGTTCTCGAGTTATAAAAGGTGTAACTAACCCGACTTTGTTTTATATATTAAGATATGGTATATAAGTTGAAATTAAAAAAAAATCGAGTTTAAATTAAAGACGATTCACGATTATCGTGATGGCACAAAAAAACAATGAACAAACGTTCCTTATCACAATAATGCTGCAGCTCTTTCAAAAGGTGAAATACACAATGTACGTAGGTCTGTTTTCTCCAAAGGCAAAAAAGTAATAATTTTCTTGCATCTCTCTCACACATCGTACAGTGACGTCTCCGTAAACCCTTACAATACTACTAGAAGATCATTTTGAAAGTATGAAATATAGTTACAAGGATAGGTAATATTGAAGTGTGAGTGATTTTCAAAAATCAAAAACTTCAAATGTCAATGCGCTGATGGTTTTGCTTTATTTTGTGCTTAAACATGTAATGCTGCAGCTCTTTTACACACTAAATAACAACTATCGAAAATGGGAAAACCGGTGAACGTATGTCTGCACCCCCCCAAAAGAAACATGCGATCATTATCATACAACCCCCTCACAATAAGTAGTAGGTACTTTGGAGGACACAGTCACACGTATTTTGTGTGTCTCACCATTATTTAATATGTAAGAAAGAGCCGCAGCATTATAGCGAAAAGGAACATATTATGTTTATTGCCATTTTTCGCCGTCACGGTACCGTTACCGTGAATCCGTCGCCTTAGTTCTTAATTGTCCAAACGACGATTAGAAAATTTTACGGGGGGGGGGGAAGGTTTTCTTTCATCATTTTAATGAAACATTATGATAGGTGTATAAGATAAAGCTATTTCCGTAAAGGTAAAGATCTCATTAGTTTAAATAATTCTTAGTTAAATGCTTAACTATAATTTTTTATATTTTATTTTTAATTTTAAAGTGGAGAATGAACAAAAACTCAAATGGTCGTTCGGACAATTTTTATTTTTTTTATTAGGTTTGTCAACAGTGATTTAAATAAAAGCTTTCACAGATACAATTACACTGAACATGGTTGATGCTATCACTAATTAAAGACAAACACAACATTGATAACATAATACTTACATATATATACAATCATTCACACACACACACATACCATACATTACAAAATAATAATAAGTTTTTGCAACAAGTTTTTAGGACAATAATAGTGTAATATAAGTTTAAAGTTTTAGTTTATAGATTTATAAGTTTATATAACAATATAAAAGGGAGCTTTAATTCTTGTTAAGAGATGATTTGAAGTTGGCCAATGTTGACATTGTCAAATTAATGGAATATTTTTTATTCGCCTCATTAAAATTACGGCACATTCTTGATAAAGCTGAGTCATACCCCAGATTAGTTCGATATTTTTTAATATTTAACGGAACATAATTTACAAGTCGTGAACCAATTAAGAACTAAGGCGACGAATCGTCACAGTAATTTAAAAGCGCTAAGAAATATATCATTTTTTTAAACAATAAACGTGGTTAATACTAAGTAATCTATCAATTTTGAAATATATAATATTATTTCTCTTCTACAAGCCTTTAAAACACTGAAAACCATCTCAGGAGGTATCACAATCATTGCTCTACGAAGATCGTTATTTCATAGCGATGTTTGTAACTTACAAGACCACTTTGATAGTAGTTCACGCGATGATGTCAGCTTTTCAAGGAATCCACCACTTTCCTTGGAGCAACCTTATAGAGAACTGTAAAGCCGGATTGGCTGCAGGCTGAGGAATACAAGTTTTTACCGGCGTTTGATATACACACCGCTGTGTGATCTAACATCCCACATCCTACCAATGTTGCTAAATTAAATCTACTTGTTAACACACTACAAACTTATAACTATAAAACATCATAGGAAAGCTTTAACACTCGTACACTGGAAGTTAAATTAAATTAAAATGTAGTTCTATTGCATCTGGTTTATATACATAAAAATTAATCATAAAATTATTCTTAAACTTCCTTTTTCTATCAGCATTAATACGATCTTCAATACTATCAACGTTATGGACATAAAACAGCTCTTTACAAGATCTTTCGTGTTAATTCAGACAAAAATAACATAATACTATACAAAGCAACACAAACAGCAAAAAACAAAGAACTTCTTCAAACATTTGGACAAACCTTTGCTAAAACAACTTTTGGACAAAGACATTTTAGATACATAGTTTGCAAACTATACAATACACCACCAGCTACGGTTAGACAAACAGAATCAATGACGAAACTCAAATACGAAATAAAGAAATTGATTGCAAGTATAGGACATCGCACTATTGCAAAAATCTGTAAAATAAATTGCACTTAAACAGAAATAACAATTTACATACGACCTAACCCATTTAAAATAAAATAAATAAATAGAACCCTGTCAAATCTTGGCAGGATTTCCTATCTTCCTACATTTGTAAAATCAGACTCTATGTGATTTACCCACACTTTCAACTAGTGCGTAAAACTTACAGAATGTAAACTAATTCGTAGTAAAGATTAATCTAATCATGTCTCAAGAAAATACCCTAGAAACACTGAATACCAATGATGATAATGTAAAAGACAGGAAAATGATCAACACATACTATGATAAGTCAATGGATACGTCCAGACTAAGCCGCACAGTGAACCGTTCACCGAGTCGATCCCAATTAGCAAATAAATGTGTTATTAAACTAAGCACAAGGGTAAAATAAAGGGTATGAAATCGATTATTGTGACTATGATAGTGTTGTACATTGTACATCCTTGAAAGTGCGAAGTATTAGTACATAGTATGTAGTAGGTATAATTAAATACATAGGTTTTAGCTACATCTCGTAGTTTGAAGCAAAAAGTAGTCAAAATAATCAAGTCAACTCAATACCTCTTTTTAAAAGTCATTAAAAGCTAAGAAAAGAAAAAAAAATAGCCCATAACCTAACCTATTTAACCAATTTTTATGTATATTTTTTCATCACTTTTAATGACTTTTCAAAGGAGTTATTGAATAGATTTCATTCTGAGTTGACCGGTTACCAAATAGCTTATATTTTTTAATTGTCGTGATTTCACATGTTTTTAAATTATTATTTTAATTTACCTATTTGATCATTAATGATCACCTCTATAATACGGATTCTAACAACAATAGTTTTCCACACCGGTCTATCATACGACTTACTATTCCTTAGTGCTCCAGAGTGGAAGATCATCTCAGTATAGCCTTGATGAAAAATGACCATTCAGAATCGAAAAGTTACTTGAAATGTCTTTAAGCGTGTTTGGAGACCAGGTTTGAATAAGCCAGGCACTTTGCCACCTTTCTATTATCCATTTTTTTTCGCACTACCTTTAGTCTCAAAACATACCCCATTGTGGATGAAAATGTCCTGATAACTACGGGAGTCTTGTGCGGTATCTATTATTCATATAAAAAGTATTCCCAGCCTTAGACCGCACACTTAGACATCTCATCAAAAGACTTGAATACAAAATCTGAATACCAAATGGCTTCCCTGAAACATTTATCAATTCCATTTTCCTCTACACCTTATAAATCCGTAAATAGAAGATACATTCTCCAGCTTTAAGTACTTTAGTAGGTTCTAATGCATATAAAAGCTCTCACAGGACCTGCCCATCCCACCTGCAGGTGCAAGCAACACTTCTAGTTGTCCGAGTGGTCCAAGTGGCTATAGAGCATGTACCCCAACCTAGTCCTCTGCGGAGTGCCCCAGGGCTCGAGCCTTGGACCGGTTCTATATGCATTGCAGTAGTATCTAAATGCAGTGGTAGTTGCATGCATTCAGCCAGGCAGCAAGAGTGCATTCATGAGCAGCAGGTATGTAAGTATGTAGGTACGCAGCGTGTAATGTGTGCAGGGAGGGTGGATAGCTTTTGAGAAATGTGTGGACATTTGTCTTAGAAAGATAAATTAAAACAAAATATCGCTCAACAGTTTAATACCCCACAGTTGAATGATATTAGTGTTTTTCTTAATTTCTTCAAACATGAAACATTCACAAAAATAATTTTGGAGAACGTGATTTCAGAGCTAAGCCAGAGTTTCTAAATTATTTACAAATATTGTATCTTCTACTACATTTAAATCTTTCAATTCATCATTTAAGTCTGTGACAATTTAACATTTCAGTCTGTGACATCTCATCATGGTAGTTTCGTTTTTAATCATGGCATTTTAAATTACATTTCTGTGAATAAAATGTTATTACTTTGTACAGCGGTAGTATTTTAATTTATATTTCATCATACATATTCGCCAAAGGAAACTATGATGAAATCAATACTCACTTATCTAACATTGACTGGCCTACAAAACTTAATAACACTGATATAGATATAGCAATCGAGACATTTTATAATGAATTAAACATTGTTATAAATCAATTTATACCTAGCAAATTTATTCAAGTACTAAAGTATCCACCATGGTACTCACCTGCCCTCATTAAAATAACAAGAGAAAAACGTAAATATCTATCGAAATTCAAGAAATATAATAATCCATCTGATTACGAAGCTTTCTCAATTCTACGAATAAGGCAAAAAAATATGTCCAAAGAGTGTCACCAAAATTTTGTTCTCAATGCAGAACGGAATATTCATCGAAATTCTAAATCTCTCTTTTCGTACATAAAATCTAAACGTACAACATCATCCATTCCTAGTACTATGAATTATCAAAACGAAATTGCTCATACCGGTCAAGAAATTTCGCAGCTGTTCTCGTCGTTCTTTTATTCAGTATACGAGAAAAGTGATGTCCCCAATGTAAACTCTCATGCAGACCACAGCGTTGCCGAAATTAGTGATTTAGAGATTAGTTATGATCTGATTTTGAAGTACATAAACCAAATCGATTCTAGCAAAGGTGCTGGTCCAGATGGAATTCCACCTATATTTATCTCCAAATGCTCAAAGAATTTAGCGTATCCATTATTAATATTATTTAAACGTTCGTTACAAACGGGTAAATTTCCTTCTATGTGGAAACAAGCATTTGTAACCCCAATATACAAGTCCGGTCCGCGAAATCTTGTACAAAATTACAGGCCAATATCCAAACTATCAATTTTCTCAAAATTATTCGAAAAACTTGCAGCAGACCAAATCTCCAACGCATTAAAGAACATTCTTAGTGAACACCAACATGGCTTCAGAAGCGGTAAATCCGTCACTACTAACTTAGCTTGTTTTACGAACTTTATACTTCATAATATGGATAAGCGTATTCAAACTGATGCCATTTATACAGATTACAGCAAGGCGTTCGATAAAATTAACCATTCCATTCTGTTTAGAAAACTAAAACTCGCGGGTATCCATGGAGATCTACTAAGATGGCTAGACTCATATTTCAGAAACCGTTCGCAAGCTGTTGTGCTAAGTGGTTTCAAATCAAATTGGGTCAATATTACATCAGGAGTTCCACAAGGATCAATTTTGGGTCCTCTCCTGTTTAATATCTATATTAATGACATTACGAGTTGTTTTAAACACTGCAAGGCAATTTTATATGCAGATGATATGAAACTATATCTTCCAATCGATGATATCGCGTGCTGCTTAAAAATACAGGAGGACCTTAATAATCTCAGCGAATATTGCAAAATCAACTGCTTGTTCCTAAACATAGATAAATGTTACTCAATATCATTTACGAGAAATAGGACCAAAATAATATTTAAATATTCAATAAACAATGTCGATATTAAAAGAAAAGAATCAGTTCGGGACCTGGGTGTTACCTTAGATTCCAAACTTACATTCCAATTACATACTAATAACATTGTCACTAAAGCCACCCAAATGTTAGGATTTGTACTACGAACATCAAAACTATTTTATTTTCTCGATACATTTATTTTGCTTTATTATACCTACGTTCGTCCGCACCTAGAACACGCCTCACAAATTTGGAATCCAAGATATATAACATATGTTCATAGAATCGAACGTGTTCAGGAAAAATTTCTCTCCTACATAAATTTTCGGTCGTTTTATGCATTCCAATCAAATGAAGATATTCGTCAATTCTTTAAAATCCCGAAATTAAATTGTAGGAGAATTATTTCTGATCAATTGTTTTTGTACAGAATCCTAAATAATACGATATCTTCCCCGTATCTTTTACAAAAAATAGATATTAGAGTTCCTGGTCGCAATGGCAGAAACGTATCCCTTTTTTATAACAGCCGCTCCAACACCAACTACTTACAAAATGAATTCATACATCGAGCCTGCCACTATCATAACACACACCTCACATATACAGACATCTTCAATATAACTTTCAACAAATTCAAAGCAACACTATCAGATAAATGTAATGCATCACAACACACCATTTAACATCCATATTTATATTTATTTATTATATTATTAATCAGATTCCTTTTCCTAATTTGCAATATATTTTCATATTCCCTAATTACATAAAAATCATCCATATACTCCTATAAGATCATAAGCTTACCCTTTATTGTGTTTTTCTATATTTTATCATGCATTATTTAAGTATTTAGCTTCTCCTTACTATTTTTTTTTCTTAGTTTTTCTCTATGTTTAATTAGCTTCTCTTAACTATTTTTTTCTTAGTTTTTCTTTATGTTTTTCTTGTCAGCGAAAAAAAAACAAATTTTATCAGCGAAAACATGTTTTTAGGCTTACTGTTTTATTTTAGCACTCTTTATTTTTATGTATCTTTGTAAAGCTGTTTGTTTTCCAAATAAAGATTATTATTATTATTATTATTATATTCGTGTGGTAAATGCAGCAAATTTTTTTTCTAAGAAAAATACATATTTTTTAACATAAGTAAATAATTCCCTCAGGGCCCATGTCATCCTTGGGGATGCCGTGTGAAGGTTATTTTTAGGAAAGGAAGGAGAGGAAGTTCTGAATGGAAAAGGGTATTAGGGATGGGTAGGAATTTGGGTGTCAGTGTGTCCAAGAGTGACAGACGTATGAATCCATCCCTCCCACTGCGGTGCAAGGCAATATTCGGTTGGAGAAGTCAAAGGGACTCCCTCAACCATTCTCTCCCGATCTGCTCTGCTAGGTAACTGGAGGGCAGACGTATCCACCGTCAAGACCTGGACAAACCTCACCCCTGCTAAGTCACCAAACGTAGATAACCAAGTGGGGTGACCTACAGCAGAGGTGATGGTTATCAAATAAAAGGTTCCCGGGCGGCGGTACCCATACCCGCCTGCCAAATTAAACTACCATTAATTCACAAATATTTTCAAAACTTGCCTGTAAAATCACGAAAAATTGAATTATTTAAAAGTCTATATTGTATGCATTAAAACATCTTACTAATATTATATGGATTGAAAGTTTGTATGGATGGTTGGATGGTCCTTACTCTTTCACGCAATAAATATCCAATTGAATTTATAAATTCTTTCACTAATCGAAAGCTTCTTTATTTGCGAGTAACATGGGCTATATATATTGGTAAGCTCTGGCGTTATGAATAAGCTGTGGCGTTATGAAATTATCTATTATACGTTTATTGGCAAAGCGTGTTACTAAGTAAATGTTGGAAGAAGACGTGGGCTGTCAATATTATTTATTTCATAGCGAAAATTCAAATATTAGTATTCTAATATGAATATTTAGTGTAGGCAGATATAAATATAAAATAGGTACTTATCTACATTTTGACCTAAGCCAACAGCTATACTTATATTATGGGGGGGGGGGGACGAATATGCGAGCGAAGCCGGGGGTAAAAGCTAGTTAATAAATAAAGCCGCACAAATCCTTAATAGATATTTGATACATCTTTCAATAAAAAAAACAATTTTCAGTTTTGTTGGGTGTTTTGGCCTCAAATCCAAAATTTTAGATATGTATAGAGAAGGCCGCGCAGTCGTTTCCCCTAATAAATTAGTTGCACGGTCACCCCAGTATAAAATGCATTCCCGACGCAGCAATATGTATGTTACAAGTTACAACATGGTTATAAAATGATACACGTATTATGTTAAATATGCCTATCTATACTGATCTCCTCAGGCTGTAGGCGGTTAGGCGGTCAAGTGAGGGTAGGCAGAGAGAACGTAGCGCCACAACACATCACATCATACACTTGACTTCAACTTTGGATGTGACCGCTTTGCAACGAAAGTAGCCCATAATATTTTTGTTTAATTCATTATTTAAAATTATTATTAATGCAAATTGTCAAATTATTTTTTTATTTAATTTGAGTTCAAGGTGTGGGTACCGCCGCACTGGGATCCATTAATTGGATAACTATCACCTTTGCAACACTATCTGGTTTCCTAAGTTTGGTGGCTTAGCAGGGGTTCCGGGTTCATGGGACAAGGTGCGTAGATGCGTCTGCCCGCCAGTTTTGGGAGAGGCTGGTTGAGGGAGACCTCTCAAGCTAGACTCTCTCGACACATCGCCGTGTATCATTGTAGGGGTTGTGATTCATACGTCACTCCTGGACAAACTGACCACCAGATCCCTACTCACCCCTCATAACTTTTTTCCTTTCCAGAACTTGCTTTTATTTTTTTCTTTCGTTAAAATACCCTCCACACAGCGTCCTCAAAGAGGACATTAAGTTATTCTGACTTTTGACGCGGCCTGACTCAAATATTTGGTTCATTTGATCGTGCCATGCCTTCATTGGGCGTCCCCAACTTCTTTTACCTTTACTATTCTCATATAATACGGTAGGCTGAAAAGTAATACACACATGCTTGTACAGCGCGAAAAAAATTACCTTCGGAAGTGCACCAGGTGGAATGTGGAAGTGACGTTCCCCCTCTACACACATTTGTAGGTTTGAGGTCGTTGAATTAATTCAGAATTGAGAAGCTGAAGTATGGAGATGCGTTCTGGTGTTGTGTTAATGCGAGTTAAAAAACGTACTTTTATCGTATTTTTAACAGCTGAAAAATTACCCTGCTGAAATTCTTCGTCGTTTGAAGAAGGTCTACTGTAAATCTCACGTAAATTAATAGCCTGGAAAAGCCATAATTGTTTATGAAACATGCAGCGGACGTCCGATCACTGTCACAGATAGTAAACATCGGAAACTCGTGGACGATTTGATTCAAAATGATCGGCGAACCACTCAAAAGCGTATCAAAAACCATATTGGAATATCCAAGGAACGTGTTGACTTATTACGTAGGTATTATAGAACAAATGGGATACCGTAAAATCTTGCAATATTACAACTCTCGTCCACACACCTCGAGCGGAATTACAGAGGTTCTGAGAAACCTGAAGTTTGAACCGATTCCACACCCCCCGTACTCCCCCGATCTTGTGCCTTGCGATTTTTATTTTTTTCCTCTACTCAAGAGAGACCTCAAGAGTAATCATTACACCTCGGACGAAGAAGTGAAGGCAGCTGTCAAGTCCGGGATTCGAGAAAAGTCGGAAAAATTTTTCAGTGACGGAATGAAAAAACTTGTTACAAGTTGGGATAAATGTGTTGAACCATAATGAAAAATAAATATGCGATTTTGAAGCTTTAATGTAATTTTTGCCCGATATTGCTATTTGTTTTTGTTCGTGATCTACAAGCACGTGTGCATTAAGCCTACCCTCGTATTACTCTCAATACACTCCTTTCTTCGTTCATTCACTCTACATGCCCAAAACTCCTAAGCATACATACATACGCCTCATTCACGTAAAAATAATACCTATGCTTACTGTTACCGAAAGATTAGAATCTCGTTGATTTCCAAATGGTCATTAAAAATAAGGCAAGTGTTTTAAAACAGTACTGGCTATCCAATGATAAGAGTTGGTATGACTGCAAAGCACCCAGACTTATACAATTGCAGCCCACATGTGCTTAGTGCGGCAAGGAAGCACCGTGACTGATGTTATGCGCAGATTCGCTTCACGGTCAGTTCCACACTCAAGTTTACTGTTAATTTCGTAATTACAAATTCAAACATGACCATCGCTTCAAAATATTATTCTTGCTTTTAATAGCAAAGGCGGAAGTTAGAACTATCTGCTGAAAAAGTCCCATGGAGTAGTGATAAAAATTATCACTTTGGTTTCGGAGGTTCAAAAAATTATAATTGATTAGTAGGTAGGACCTCATCTGATGTTTAACTTATTAATTCCACACAGGCGTGTCACCTTTGGTAATGCTGTGTGGAGGATCTTTTACAGGAATGTTAGGCCGGCAAATCGTTCCACAGCCGAATGAGTAGAAACATAGAAACGACCCGTTCTCATGTGACAAATGAAACCATTTTACAAACGTTGGACGCGTTTTCCAACTGTGCACCAGAGTCGAATGGATTAATGACGCTAGTTGCTTGACACTTATAATTTGGGACCACCGCCCCAGGAACCATTTATTGGATAACCGACACCCCTGCCATAGAGGTCTCCCCAAGTGGTTCGCTACGTTAGGTGACTTATCAGGGGTGCCTCGATTCAAGGAGTGAGGTTTGTCTAGGTCTAGATTGGGAGAGACTAGTTCAGGGAGACCTTTCGACCTCTCGAGCCAGACTTTCTCGACTCATCGCCTTGCACCGCAGTCGTAGGAATGGATTAATATGTCCGTCACTCCTGGACAAACCGATCCCCAGATTCTTATCCATCCTTCATACCCTTTTCCTTTCCCTAAAAAGACCATTGACACGGCATCCACAAAGATAACACAGGTCTCGATAGAAATTGTCTTCCTTAGGGCCTCCAGTGTGGAGTTAATGTATATAAAAACAAAAGTTCTAGAATTCATTGAACCGAAGTTACATACAGACGGAGTCACAACCGAAATTAGATTTTTTATAATTTAGAAGTGAAAAATTCCCCATTAAACAGTTAATATTAGCATCATCATGGCGTAATGATTGTGTGACGGACAAACCTAGATGTTTTTCTTAAAATATTATGATAGGTACAGATGATAAGGCAACGTAAAATCTCTCATCGCTTCGATATGACAAATAAAAATCGCCATCTAAAAATAACCTTCCCGGACAAAGACATTTTTTCTATCGTAAAAAATCATTTAAAAATAAATGTTTCACCTTGGAATGGGCCTTCTACAGGCGATAGTACAAACCATATTACGTATTTACAACTATTTCCGTAATCTTTACAGAAGTTAAAATGTTTTTTTAACTGTTATAACCTAATAACAGTGGTTACCTACATGTTACATTCAAATACAAATTACCCAAATCTCATAAGGAGATCAGAAATGTAATAAATCAAATTGTATTCTGTTTACTAAGAAAGAAATATAGGATCATGACTTAGACACTCACGAATACAAATTGTGGGACCAGGAGATAAAGCTGAATATCTATTGAAAAAAACTGATTTTAGTAAGTGGAGGGTGAGGGCAAAGGACACAACAGGAGACCATCTTCGTCCCAGCTGACATAGTTCTCATAGAATTAGTTGTGTCTTACTTACTATGATACTGAGTAGTATCATCTAAACGGCATTGGAAAGAGAAAACAACACGCTTTATATTCAAATTCAAAACTTATCCACAAAATAATTAATATTAGTACCTGTATGAAACCAAAGTTTTCGAAGGCAATTTGAAAAAAAAAAATCTAAATTTCTGACGAATTTTTTTTTCATAAGCCGACAAAAAAGTGAGGTGATAATAACGTTTATAATTCATTTGTCTAATAAAATATGTGTGTTTTTTTCATTATCTGTAATTTTAGTTAGAAAAAACGTAAGGTGAGCCACTTTTAAAGGTCACGTTAGGTTAGGTTATGGGCTATTTTTTAAAGGTCACGTTAGGTTAGGTTATGGGCTATTTTTAATTTTTTTCATAGCTTTTAATGCCCGTTAATTAATAGAGGTGTTGAGTTGACTTGATTCCGATTTGGCATGGAACCAAAAATAACATAACCTGTGTTAATTACCTATTGTGAATATTAATACTGTTCGATTTTGCGAATTTAGCGTTTATTTTTTATGATTTGTTGACGGGAACGGCAAAGGTTTATGGTTAAAGGCTTTATGGTTATGTTCAAGGTGTTGTCATTTTTTCACTATTTATTTTATAATATTCACTATTTATTTTATAATATTCCCCGAATGACAACCGATCATGTAATGCAAAAATATAGGTGAATTCCTTGGCTTTATGGAACTATAATCCTGTCTCTACATTTTCGAATTCGCAGGTAAGATTTTTTTTAATATGGGTGGTAAATTTTCAAATCGAACGCCCAGGAATCTCTACGCATCTACGAATCTCAAGTAATTATGGGTCCCGATATAATTTGGAATTAAAAAAGCATTACTACGAATCATTTTAGAATGTATCCCATTGTGCGTGTAATACGAACGTACATGGTTCACATCTTGATTTTATATTTGAATATAGTCAATATAAAGTTTCATGCATGATTTTTGCGTGTTTGGATTTATCATTGCAGATAATCTGATGCATTTTTCATTGCGTTACTCGTCGCGTGTCCGTATATATCGTAATTATAGATCTTTTCCATTTAAATTCCTTCACGGACTAAAATCGACATGTTTTAATTGCAGTGAGCGTGCATATGCTAAATATTTGATAACATTCCAAGGAAATTAAAATCTCCATACTGTAGCGTTTATCTTTTAGTCAAAAGTTTTAAGCTTCGATTCACGTGGTATTTTCAATACCCGTCTAAATCGGATGTGACAGACATTAAATATGTATATTGATTTTCCAAAAACACCTAAAAAGCGACTGCTGATTAGTCAGATGGATTTCTTTTTTAAGTAAAACTTCTTTACGCACGCTCGATATGGGGGGTAAGATGGTGAATGCGTTACAAAAAAGTCTGATGCGAACGATAATCGATGCGAACGGTGATCGGGCGAGGCGTACATACTGCACAACTAAGGCAAGGCGTACAATGCGTACATACTAACCCAAGGTCGTAGGTCACCCCAAAGTCGTAGGGCACCCCAAGGTCGTAGGTCACCAAAAGTTCGTAGGTCACTCCAAGGTCGTAGATAACCCCAATATCGTAGGTCACCCCAAGGTCGTAGGTTACCCCACAGTCGTAGGTCACCCCAGGGTCATAGGTCACTCCAGGGTTATATGTCACCCCAATGCCATATGTTCTTTTACAATTTAATGAAGTTTTACTTCAGTCGTGTGGTCTTAAACGCACTCATTTTTTTTAAATAATAATTTCTAACATTCCTACGACGACACATATTTGATAAAATCGTTATCATTGAATAAGCTTGGGATTATTGCAATTAATTTGAACCCCACAGAAATCGGGCGTATTTTTTAAGAAGGTCAAAATATTTTCCAAACAATAAAATTCAAATAAATGGAAAATTTCTGAACACATCCGAAATCTAAATATTATATAAATATGGAGTTTTTGTGAATATAAAGTGACGAGTTTTTTTTCTTCCTAACAAGGGAATTTGGGACAAATTTGGTCTCTTATGATTAAATGGGTTTACGAATTTTCGGCTTTGTCGTCAGACATCATCAATCAAATAGTATTAATACGTAAGCGTCTGCGTGATTGAATTTCAGAACCCGGATTCGAGTGCATGTCTGATGCCACACCAAAACATCTGTGTACATGAAATTTCAAGCTACAGTTGTAATTCGGTTTCGAATTCAAGAATTCGTCAAAAGATGTCACCACTTCCGTTAGAAAGACGCATGGGGATACCCCTAGGTATAAGTGCTACGAATTAGAGAATTTGTGACGGTAGTACTTAGTTGTATCAAGCGGCTATATATTACATATGATGTCATTTCCCGTCCCAGTTACTTTGTCCCGGCGACTAGCTATAACTGGATAACAGTGGATCCGAGGAACGGGCTATTTTTGGAACTAGTTCCTATTGGATTTGTAAAATGATCACCAACAGTAACTGGGCGAAGTCGAACCAAAAGCTGCCCGCAGGGCCCAGCAGTAATAATCTGCGGAGCGGGTTTTGTAACGGCTAGTTTTAAAAGGATGTCCTTTGTCAAGGGTGTAGCTATAGCATTCACATGGGAGAGGGTTCGATCCTTAGGAGGGTTCGATCTTGGCGGAAGGGAGGGAAGGAAGCCAAAAAATTATTACACTTTTTTATATCCAATTAGTCCAATTTGACCTACAACGCCGAAGGACCTTGCTGCTCGCGTGACGATAGTAGAACACATTTTGACGAAATATTTATACGCAATAGCACCTCTTTGACTATCTCCTGATTTTTCATGGGTATGCGCTAGTAAATCGCAAATCGCTGTTATTACCGCCTACAAAACCAAATAAAATCCAGACTGCTGTCCAGAAACACCAAGATATTAGTGTACAAAACACTTAGGTATCAGACTGAATGAGCGAGCACTGGATGTTTTTGAAAGGAAAATTTTGAGGCGTATCTTCGGACCGGTTTCATAAAATGGATTTTGGCGCAGACGTTATAACAATGAGCTATAAACTCTGTTTAAGGATCTAAACGTCACAAAATGTATAAAACTGAGAGGACTTCGGTGGCTGGGTCACGTAGAGAGAATGACCGAGCATCAACACTGCTGAACTCAAAACCGACAGGGCGAAGGAACCTGGGAAGACTAAGTTTAAGATGGAGCGACAACGTCCTCAAAGATATATCTGCCTTGGAGATTGTAAACTGGAGAGAGCTGGCACAAAACCGTGATTAGTGGAGGAAGACTCTTAAGGAGGCCAAGACCCATCAGGGGTTGTAGAGCAAAGAGTGATGATGCGCCAGTAATTAAATAAATTTCTATCTGCGGTGATATTGTGTTATATTTTGTTTGGTAGGCATTCCCAAAGATAAAAAATAATTCCCCTCAGGGTCTATACAAATAGATTTGATTAGAAGATTAGAGTAATGCGTTGCGGAAACGATGTAACAAGTATAAATTGAGGATAAACAGCGGAAGTGATAAGTTAAACGATCAATTATTTATTATTGTGTTTATCAAAATAATCACATCAGTTAGAATCTAAAATGTTCACCAGTCTTTCACCTAACATTACTACATCACAAACTAACAGTGACTCAATCAACGCTGGTAATAAAGAGTTGATCCAATTACCATATTTTCATTCGGTCTTTATACTTATTTGTTAGATTGTATCCGCAATTAGTTTAATGAGGCGAGAATTCTTGTTTTAAGAGGAAGCCACAAGCCTAAAATGTATTCTTAGTGTGCCTTATATGTAAAGCCTGGGATATAGTTAAGAGGCACAAAAATCGCTTGGCAAACGGAGTATCCATCGAAGGGCTCCATCGAAGCCAGAGTAAAGTTAGCCTCCTAAAAACTGGGCGTAGGTACTGTACAGGGCCCGCAGACAATTTAATAGTACACAACTGCTAACCCTGTACAAATGTCAAGTGCGCCCCACGGTTGAATTTGGCAGCCACCTCTGTTCTGGAGCTCAAAAATACCTAAAAAATACTTTCGACTCTGTGCAAAAACGGGCGGTCCGTTTGATAGATTCTCTCATCTTAACAGACGGATTGAAATCTTTAGAGCACAGGCGTCGGGTGGGAATGCTATCCTTGTTCTACCGGTATTAAAATGGAAGATGCTCCGAGGAACTAGCATCATTAATCTCTTTGGCACCCGTGCATGGTCGGGAAACACACCAAACGCGTGTCCAACATATGTACATGGTAGACATTTGTCACATGAGAACTGGCCGCTTCTTCGACTCGTTGTTGTGTTCAACAGCTCGGCTGTGGAACGATTAGACGGTCTCTGTGTTTCCTAAATCTAAAAAAGTGATTTAGCATTAAGCTTCGCCTTAAAGATTAATCGGAATAGGTTATGTTTTATATGTGCAGTGCGGAAATTATAAAACTAGTTAGCACTTCCTTTGATTGCAAATTGAATGATTGTATTTGAATTGTACTTTTTATAAGTTTTTTGAATTTTCTTACCATTCGTTATATTTGGAAGCTTGCCGTATGTTTAAAAAGTTTATTTGTATAGTACAGTAATTGAATTTGGAAACTTGCCTTAGTTTTAATAGGTACGAGCTTTGCTCTTAAAAAAAGTGTAAGCCAGCGCAGCGGCCGAAAATCCAAATTTCGTCGAAAGATGTTCTTACGATACAGGGTTACAGGGTTCCAACGAGAAAGATTAATTATTCTCCGTACCAGCTTTTTAAAATTATAACTCAATATCGATTTTATTTCATCCAAAATTTGGTTTAATTTATACCTACATTCAAAATGCGGAAAGGCGTGATGATAAAACTATTAAAATTATGTCCTTTTTGTAATTATTTTTTCATCTTAAGTATTTAAAATTTTTCAATAATGTCTACGTTAAATAATAATGTTAAAAAAATCTTAAATATATTAGTTTGTAAGACTTAAATAAATTGACAAACTGAAGTATTTTCGTCACAAAACACGTGTGTGGATCTTTTTTTAATGATTTTATTTAAACTAAAATTAAAATTCTGTAACATATTTTTCCCAGATAATTTATTGCTTTCTTCTACTCCATGATTATATGATTTGAAATCTGTGCTGTATAATACAAAATTTTGTTTGAAAATTTAAAAAATCTGCCAACGACCAACAGTATATATAACCTTATTATGCTAAAAATAAACACATTTTTATCATAATTTAAACATAAATTTACCAGATAAAAGAACAATATTTCGAAATCAATTTATACTTTTGTTGTGGAAAAAAGTCAATACGGCTAAAATTTTATTTAAAATCGACATATTCCCGCTTAACTAATGTATTTTTGAATTTATTGTAAATTGAATACATTGTGTTTTTTCCTGTTAATTAAATTAAAATTGTTAATTACTTTATAAAAATAATGTGCCAAAATTACTAAAAAATATATTTTTCCATTAGACTACATGAACGCTTATAAGAAATAACTTAAAAAAATAAAACTTCACGGTTAACATTATCTGTGATAATTTCCCTTGATTATTATTTTGTCTTTTTCTTAAAATTAGGAACACAATAAATACAAAACACTGCGTTAAAATCGACCGTACCCAGACGTGATTTTTTTTATTCCTATTACCTATATTAATGGTGATATCAGGTACACTAAGAATATTCACATTTTTGGCTTGTGTTTTATGGCCAATCAGACGTTGTAGTAATTAAAGACAATTATCATGTCTACAACAGTTAGCCGGTAGTGGATTGGATACACACTTCCGAATAATTATAATATAAGCTCATTGGCTCTTGTTGCTGTGAATGTGGGTAACGCGGTTCACCGGTGACAGATGGTGTGAATCGGCCTTTCCTTTGGAACAGTGATGACCAAACTTTTTAGCCTGAGAGCCAATTTATTCATTTTTAATTTGTTCGCGGACCGCTGAGCTAGGGTACCTATATCCACGTTAAATTTGCTGTCGGTAGTACCGCAAATCTATTCGTGTTTTGTAGAACTTTTTTTTAAAAATTAAACAATTTTACAAAGCAAAAGAAACAAAGCGCCGCAAGCCAAAATTTTATATCTGCAATAAGGAACTCCAGTCCAATGATTTAAATTTTTTTAAATGAATAATGACCTTCTAACTTAAATAGCTGCATATTAATTATTAGATAGTTAGTTTTAATAGTTAAAATAATTGTTAAAGATTTAATTTTTCAAGATTCCCGAAAACCACCGTATCTAAGGTGAATCATGTGTCGTCATCACTCTCCAAAATGATTATTTATTTTCAAAGCTCTTGTCATTTTCTATGGAAAAATACATGGAGGAATGACTTTAAGTGTCAATTTTAATTTTTTTAGCTTTACGAATCGAAATCAATATTATGGAAACCGAAGCATCGCCCGAGATACAGTGCCGAATCAGCTGTTCAACGTCCCCACCACACGATCGGCGTGGAAGAAGCATTACGATTTTTTTTGTTCAGTTTAAAGTTTTTGAATATTTAAAATAATGGAGATACCTCTATTGCTAATATTGAATTATTTAGGTCTAAATAATGTTTCAATAAACACAACAACTATTATGTGTCTAAATCTCTATAAATAGTGTGTAAATTGATTTTTTTATAAAACAAAACTTTGTCAACACCACTTTTATTTTTTATACTTTATGCCGACCGGGTTTCGCTACAACCGTAGCTTCTTCAGGGCATTAAAAATCTCTAGTAAAATTAATTTACATGTGATTTATTTATTTTGATACAATATTTTACATTTCAATAGTAATCCAGTAATGTTGGCCTCACAGGGTGACTTACCCACGCTGAGGCCTCCATTTTATACAATAAAAAATAAAAAAAATACATAACAGCTGGGAGTCTTGTGAGGTATTCACATAAAAAAATCAAATTGGCTCGCTGGCCGCGGTTTGTTCATCACTGCTTTAAGTTGAGATAACGACCTGATTTTTCATATAGAAGTAGTTCGCCAAAAAGTAATTTATCATTGCCTAAGTACCAATTACTTATGTCATTAGTTTGAGAAAAAATGATGACGGTATGAGTGCACGACTTTTTGCTGTTATTTTTTAGTTCTGGCGGCTATGGATCTGCAGACTATGGTGTGTTTTTTAAATTTATTTTTTGTGTGAATGCCAGAAATTAGTTGCAACCGACCGGAGCTTGTGGGGCTATGTTAATATCAATTGGGGTATGTTGTGAGTTGTGTTAGGGGTAGATGGTCAAGGAAATGAGAAGAGGAAGGTTATAGATTTAGAACTAAATTATATATTTTTTTATTAAATGAAAACAAATATCTTTGTAAAAACGACACTATGTAATCAATATAAATATAATTTATAAATTAAATGAAAAATAACTTTGTAAAAACGACACCAAATCCATCCATACTAATATTATAAATCCGAAAGTGCGTGCGTTCGTTTGTTAGGCTTTCACGCCTAAACCACTAATCCGATTTTAAAAATTCTTTTACCAATAGAAAGCTACAGTATCAGCGAGTAACATAGGCTGTATATAATGGTAAGCTCTGGCTTTATGAAATTTGCATAAATGAAAATGTGTGTATTGCATATAATTTAGCGGCAGGGAGGAAAGGCAGGGGGAAGGTGGGGTTCGCGGAGAGGGAAGAGACCAGGGAGGGGGACGGTGGGGGAGGTGGAATGGAACGGGAACGCACGGGAAAGGACATGCAGGAAGAATCACAAGAACAAATTCTTAAACCATTTTTAATGCGTACAATCTCTTTTCTGTACAATATTAAGAATAAATTACCCTTTTTCGCTTCTTGTGTAACAAATTGCACTTGTATATGCAATATGATCTAAACGGGTTTAGAAAGAAAAATACCACGCTTTATATTCAAATCTGAAAGTGAAACATAGAAAAATTAAAATATAAACTTCTATTAAACCAAAGTTTCCATCTACAATTTGAAAAAAAAAAGAAAATTGTTGAATTTCTTAAGAATTATTTTTACATGAAACGACCAAGAATGTGAGTGAAAATAACGTTCAAAATTAAATTTTTATAATCAAATATGTACATGTTATTATCTTTTTTTATTATCAGTAATTCCAGTTAAAAAAACGTAAGGTTTAAAACACTTTTAAATTTTTTAAAGTTGCATTCAAAATTTTTGTATTTCAAAAATGATAACTTTAGTTCTAATAATAAAATTTGAAAGCGTATTTCATCACCTTTCGATAACAGTTTTTAGTTTTCAGATATGTTCACAAATTTTCCATTTATTTGGATTTTACTGCAAAGCGAAAATAATTTTACCTACTGACAAAATACGCGCGAATTTAATCTCTTTTCTACACGAATTATATCACCTTATTTATAATATATTTTAAAACGCGATTTGTAAAATATTTGCATTTAAATTAATGTTTGCAGCCATTTCTTGCTTGTAAAATTGCCCTCCATTAGTCTAGTTTTAGCTCCGCTTACAAAATATCAAAAGACATAAAACTAGGCCAATCTATTTGAGATGAATGTCAAACAGACAAAAAATCGTGATATCGATATTCCAGTACCATACTTCAGCATCAAGTTTATGTCCCAAATATGAAATTGTATCAATGAATCACTTGAGACTTCTTATAGTAGGATGCTGGAATTGTACCGTATTTAGATGGAAAGAGATAGTTATATACGTTGTTTAGTGTATTAGAACGGCATGAAATGCACTGGTGGTAAAATGAATTGAAATTTGAAAGTGATTCGTTTTCTGTGTTGAAGGAGTGAATAATCGATAAAAATTGTGTAATATAAAAATCGCATTTCGTTCTTGAGTGCACGATACTCTCAGTATCGCTCTGGTTTAGAAAAGACACGTTATTTGTTGAAATTATTTTCGATACGTTTAGTAAATAGGTCTGCATCTACTAATAGCTGGATCTTTCTTTACGCCTTCTATTTAATAAAAAAAAAATGTGGTAGGTACCTAACTAACTAGCAGGGTTACACAGAAAGGATGGATTGCCAAAGAAATCAGTCTTGGCACAACACATTGCTTCGTTCACATTCACACATCTGTTATTCTGAATCTTGACATGGCCTGATTCAAGTACATCGTTCCGTGTCTTCCTCAAGCATCCCCGACTTTTACTACAATTCATATTCGTGTCGTACAAGCTCCTTAAATTCCTTCTTTCGTTCATTCATTCTACATGCTCAAATCATTTATATTTGATCTATTTAATTAGGTACCTATCGACTGTTTTAGTATCGCTCTGGTAAAAGAACACCACTCAGAAATGAAACGTCGCTTGAAATGGCTGTAACTGTGTTTATCGACCAGACTTGGGAATTGGGAATTTGGGAGGCTGGTATGGGTATCGCCGACCTGGGAACCATGTGGTGGATAAAAACACCTTTGTCGTAGGTCACCCCAAATGGTTCGCTAGGTTTGCTGACTTGGGGTGCCCGGGTTCATGGTTCAGGGTATTGGCGGTGGATGTGTCTGCCCACCAGCTGCATGTCAGGCCGGATCGGGAGAGAATGATTGAAGAAGTCATTTTGACTTCTCCAGCCGTACTCTCTTGGAACTTTGCCTTGCACCACAGTGGGGTTGTAGATTCATACGTCTAGGACACAATGACCCCCAGATTCTTACCCACCCCTTCTTTTCCTTCTCAAAACTTCCTCATATTCCGGCCCTAAAAAGACGCTCCACACAGCATCCCCAAAGATTACATAGGCCCTGGGCGGAATTATTTTCCTCAGGGCCTTCTGTGTGTAGCTAATTTAAAAACATTGAACAGTCAGATACTCGCAACCTCCCTCTTTCCCATCTCATTCCACTCCCCACTTTCATCAGTCTAGGAAAAGACCCACATCGGGAATGCTATAATCTCACTGATCCTGGCAATTAAAAACATCCATTTATTTATGATAAATCCACCTATGTAAACGAAGGCAACGTTTTTTAATGTTTTCTGACATTTTTACGATATTTCCACACCAAACTAAGATGTTTAAGGCGACCCTGAAATGTAAAAAAAATCTAACAAAGCATATTTTTACCAACAATCTGCAATCTACAAGACATTTTGAAGATATTTAACCAATTGGACGCGGTCAAGAACCGTTTGTATTTTTTTATGTCACCGGGACGTGAAATTGCCGCATGAATGAAATGAAATGTACGATGAATATATGTCATGATTTTTTTCAGTAAACATAATACGAACACTTTGAAGCTAGGTGCTGATTTGTCCATTGTTGATTGATTTATTATTATATATTAACGAGTATAGCATTGATTGATTTATTATTATATATTAACGAGTATACCACCTCAGTTGGACAAGGTGCTAAATGACATTTTTTTCAAAATGATCTTTAAATTCAAAACCATTTCTTTTGCTCATTTCATATTTTAAAGGAAAATTATTAATAAGAACGTGGCCTTAGAATGGCATTAGAAAAATGTATTTAGAACCTTATATAATTACTTATACACCCTAGCTGGTTGCGTATGGTTATATCTGCACGTTTAGGTATGTGCTAAAATGGTAATTTATTCTTTATTTTTATTTAGTGCAAGATTACCTATACATTATTATTAATAAAATATTTTGAGTGCCCAACAAGGAGGATTCCCGTTTTAGGACAGTCAATACGTTATATTTAAATATTTTCCTTTAAAATATGTTAAATTAAAATACCTTATACAAGATTCAACCTCAAAATTAGAAAGCGGTAAATAGACTTACTAACTAATTAACCATCACGCCGTTTCCCTGTAGGGGTAGGCAGATAGGAAGGACCGTCAAACCACTTGGTCTTGGCACACATTCTTTGCCTCATTCACATTCATACATGCTCTTCTATTATTCTGTCTCTTGACATGGTCCGACTCAAGTATCTGATTCACTTGATCGTGTCATGTCTTCCTCTTTCTTACTATTCACATTTGCGTCATATATTCTCCTTACACCCGTTTCTTCATTCATTCGCTCTACCTGCCTAAACCATCTGATGGTACTTTTCTTAATCTTACTCATTACGCTTACATCAGCCCTGCATTTTTACGGATCTCCACATTTTTACACGGTAATACATGATTTTACCAGATATACGCCTCAGGGATCTCATTTCTACAGCATTCATCCGTCCTCTGCCAGTTCCATGCCTCACTGCCACATCAAAGCATACCATATACATTAGGGTAGATACCAACACTCCATTATGGACTGCTAGATCTTTGGCAGTTTTTTGTTAGCTCCAAATAAATAGATTACGAGACTATGAAAAATCATCTTTCCAAGCTTCGACACCTCATATCTCAGAACGAGGTAAAGTAAAGCTGGAACCCTGTCCATAAAAAGTGACGATCTAGTTATCGTGAGGAACATTGATTATTTAATTCAGTCATGGGCAACCTTTCCTAGGTCTGGGCCAAATTATCATTTTGTCTCCGAGTCAAGGGCCGGACCAAATTATTAAACATAACAAAGTACTATTAAATTAAATAAAACACGTTGCTACTTCTTATATATTTTTTTATTTATGTAATGAACGACGTAATATAAATATTATATACTGATTACAAAATTTTGTGTGAAGATTGGCGTTGTACTTGAATTACTTGTATTGCTTAAGGATAATCGAATAGAATTTTTGAGATTTTCATCTGTTACCCTCGTTTGAATTTTTGGTTTGGTGTGTCCTCGAAAAAAACTGTTCACACGTATATGTGCTGCCAAAAAGACAAAGGATTTTTCTTGCAAATGCTTGTAAACTTGTGTATTTTTCTTCCACCAAATATAATTTATAAAAATCCGTTAAAGCAATGTTGTTAAATTGTGATTTTAGCACTAAATCTCCCTGAAGCTCAATAAGTTCTATCTGTAAATTTGCTGGCACATTATTTACATCAGCATCCATCGGACGAGCAAATATAGCGAATGTGGAGTCTTTGTTTTGGAAGTCGGCAAAACGTGTATCAAATCGCTCTATTAATGCCTTAAGTTTATCTCCATAAGAATTATATGTGATGCTTGTATAAGTTTAGACTAGGAAAATGGTAACAATTTTTACCGCTAATCTGAATTTCCAAAAATCTGAGTTTATTACAAAAAAAAATTGACATGTCCATACAGTTCAATGGACAATTAGCCCTGTTTTTGTAATTTAAGATTCAGATCATTTAGTTATCTAATAATTTCTTTCTCTGTTACTTTGGCGAGATGGATCAGGGCCGGACAAAATAGCTCGGCGACCACGGGCCGGCGGTTGCCCATGTGTGATATAAATGGAAGGAAAATGCGATAGGAAATGATCTCATTGGAGATGATTTCAATTTTATTATAACGATGACCGAATCTGTAATATTTTTTATCTGATGTACTATTGTTTAATATATTATTTATTTTATACCTACGAGCTGTTTATTTTTTTATTATTTATTATGCGGGCTTGTGTCTTTACCTCGCGTTGATTTAGCTAAAGCGATAAATTAATTCAACTTTAGTAAATAAACCCCATAACGTGCGGTGGCAGATTTATTTATTGCGTTAGTTATTACATTCGTATATAAACAAGGAATCATTTCATTTTATAAAATTATATTCTTACAGTAAACACAACAACCCTTTTTAAATACATTCATTCTTGAGACTTTCAGGCATTTCATTACACGGTTTAGACAACTATACATTAGCGGGTCAGCGACTCTGATTTTCCCATTTGCTGTGACACTAATTCTATTTAAATTTTTATTTTTAACTATGTATATTTTCATTAAAATCAGTATCATCAAATTATTTATAAAACATAATTTTGAAAAAAAAATCTACTTTATGACGACAAATTTAGCTTCAAGCCGAATTTAAATTACGCAACTAGTTGCACATAAGTTGTTTCATGACATTAGTCGCACCGCTAGTTTCACATGCAAACATATAGTTTCATTATGTATGCATTAGTTGTAAGCCACAAAATTAGAATCGTGCGAAATTGAAATTGTAAATGATATTCTGATTTTGATTTTTTGAATTAGAGAAAATCAGAAACATATTTGTTTGGATGCCAGTTGCCAGGTCTACAGTTCGCAGAATTTCTAATACTGGCGGCTCCACTTCTTTCGTGCAGTTTTATCCGGTCTTTTTTTAATTGTATCCACTTAATGCTATAAGTATCCCTCGCTAGACAGCAGTTTTATAATGCATGTAGGAGTCGCAGTCGATCTCTTGGCCGAGTGGTGGTCGGTGCTGGTAGCGTCACCAACCGGTCGACGGACGCACCGGCCAAGGTCGGTGTCGGTAGCTGGGGACGATCAACTTTATAATATCATGTCGACAATACCATCATTAGGGTGATCCAGCCGTCACGGAGGGTAATTAAAGGATGGTTGAACTTCGTAGTATCATCGAGAGTTAGTATCTAACTAACCCGTTTAATCAAAGGAGACCATATTTGTCCCAGCTCACATATGTCTCACAGAAATCGTTGTCTACTTTACTATTAAAGTGAGAAATATGATCTAAACGGTATTGGAAAGAGAAAACAACACGCTATATATTTAAATCTAAAAAATAATCACATAATTATTGAAATGTACACCTTTATGAAACCAAAGTTGTCGATTGTAATTTGAAAAAAAAATTATACAATAATGACAAAAAGTATAATGACAATGACATTTATAATTCATTTTTCTCATAAAAAATGTGCGTGTTTTTATTTATTTTTTATTGTCAGTAATTAGGAAAAACTTAAGGTGAGCCATTTTTAAAACTTTCTAGAGTTTGCATTTTAAAATTTTATATTTAAAAAGTACCTAAATGCTTATTTCTAATAATAAAATTTGGTAGCGTATATCATCACCTTTCAAAAACAGTTTTTAGTTTTTGGATAAGTTTACAAACATTCCATTTATTTCGATTTTATTGCAAAGCGGAAATATTTTTGCCTTCTGACAAAATACGCCCTATTTTAGATGGGCTAGCTAAGTGTATCCATCACAATAGGCTCTCAAATATCTGCCTACAACGCAATACTTTGGACACGTTGCTAGCCAAACTGAGTACTCCAACTTGGAGAAGCTTATAGTCACTGGCAAAGCGTTTGGCAGAACAAGCAGAGGAAGGACACCAATGCGCTGGAGTATCACTGGCGTTCAGTACGTTGCTGTCCGCTGTCAGCAGAACCGCTGGAGGATTCTTGGGCTGTCAACCATGGAGATTGTGGTAGGGGTTACGTTCCTCGGCAATGATGAACAGACTGAAGAAGAAGAACCTAGAGCCGTGAATAATTACGAGATATTATAAATGAAGAGGGGAAATGGAGGAGAAAAAGATATAAGGGGTGGGTTGGAATCTGAAGATGAATGTGTCTAGGAATGACAGACGTTTGAATCCATCCCTCGCACTGCGGTGCAAGTCAATGGGTCAAGAGAGTTAGGCTGGAGAGGTCAAAATGTCTCCCAAGTGGGCAAACGCATCTGCCTTCTAGACAAACCTCCCCCCCTAGAATCCGGGCACCCCTGCTATGTCACCAAAATTAGCGAACTTATAAGATATTGTAAGATTCTACCCGAATTTAATTGCAATCTAGATAGTGTCTTATATTGACTGTCTTACAAGTCTAGGATGAATAAGTATAATCTATGTCTATGCTAATCTATGCTAATATATAAAGAAGAAAGATTTGATTGTTTGTTTGTTTGTTTGCATTGAATAGGCTCCAAAACTACTGAACCGATTTGAAAATTCTTTCACTGTTGGGAAGCTACACTATCCCCAGGTGACATAGGCTATTATTTATAAAGCTAGCTAGAAAGGGAATGCGGGAGGGGAACGGGGACGCACGGGAAAGGTGATTCAGGGAGAAACAATGTATTTGGCATTGCAACGCATGCCGTGGACCAGCTAGTGTATGCATAAAAGGGATCGAGCGTAAGCGAGATAGAATGCTTGCATGTGTTTATACATAAAGGATTAGATGTGTGATCCGTCCTCTCTGGCCACTGAGCCGCTCCCGAACAAATACCTATACAAATATAATTACGCGTTTCATTTAAAAATATTACATTGGCGCAGCCGGTAGTAAGTAAAGTTTGAATTGACATGAAGTTACCACCATAAAAATATTGAATTAACAGTATTTTTTGTTGTTTGTAGCATAATATATTCGACGATATTATATTTTATGAAAGTTTCTAGAAGTTTTTCGGCGTCACACACTTTGTAGTGTGGCTTGTATGTATGTAGGTAGTAACACTTCTCTAGTGGGCGGTGGGTGTCTTGCGACCTCTGGGATAGAACCCGCAACCCACGCATAGTGAGTCAGGATATTCAGGTTTCTACATGTTATTTGTTCTTTGTTTAACATAAAAAGAAATACAAAAGTTGTGAAAAATTCCCAGAGAAATTTTGAAACCATTGAACCAATGAGGTTAAAGCTTTGAACCAGTCACAGTATTGACGAGTGATTTAAAAAAGATTTTCGCATTTTTTTCCAGATTTTAACGTTTTTTTAAACTTTTATTATGTGGGTACCGCACGAGAATCCCAACTGCTCTTAGTCAGTGAATCTATGGCATTCCCAATTACAGGGGTTGGGGTATGCTATGAAGATGTGCCCTAAATATGCTTAAGTATATATCTATTATTTTAAATGAATAAATTGCGAAACATCATAAATTTATCAAACTAAATTTACTTACGCGCACGTTTAGATTTAAAAACGGAGTTTCACGATTCGTAGCTAAGAATCATAACCATTCAACTCAACCATTGGCATGCCACGGCCGCAGAAACAAGATTGCTCTGATGATAACCAACCTCCGATAGGGAAGATCACCAGAAGAAGGGAAGACGAATGAAAGTAAACATTTTAAAATATAAATTAGTAATAATCTCCTCAGGAATCGGGCTATTTAATCAGAAGGTCAAAACATTTCCGATATCCGTTTTCATTTTTTAAACCAAAGAAAATCGAAATCGAAACTCGAAAACCTTCATTATTTATCCAATGTACCTAATAAGCAATAACGATTGAAAAACGAGAAAGGCTGATTCGTGCTATTCGTAATTTTGATTAATTCGATAGCTCCGATTACTTAGATTTCTACCATTAATTGACTATTCCACGATCGTCATGCGATATAGACCGCCCATCACTTCCATCGTAAGATGTAAACTAGGCAGGAAATATAAAATATGGGTTCAATTAGCATCACAAAATCCAAGGGTTCTCAATGAAGACCTCATGTAAATACATAAAATACACATCCAATTTTTATTTTTTTTATTTAGTTGAAGATATATTTTAATTTTTACATTTGTGGAAGATACATCTAAAATACTTTAAATATGTAATAAATAAATGTATATTATTGTAGTAGTCCTTCTGAGTAGGAGATTCTGTATTGAGGGCACTACGTTTTGGATAAGTTTTCAGACTTCACGGTTTGTGAATGACTTCACGTTTTGTGAAAGGATTTTTTCAGAAACTTTTATGACGACATTTTTAATATACTACGTAGTTAGCTCTTCTTCCGATAGTTCCTTAAGCCAAGATTTAACGTTCTGTAGTTATTTTTTAATTTTTATTATAAAAACTTAATATTTATTAAAAAAATATAAAAAAGAGAGTTGTTCTAATAAAAACTGAAAAATCATTTACACTTTTACAAAGTCAATCGGTGTTCCATATAAATAAAATCGCATATATTTATCCGAGACTCTATCTAGGCTACAAACCAATTCTTAGAACGATTGTTTCCAATGAAAAAGGTAGTTGCAAATAAAATGGAAAAAAAATAGTCGAATTGAAATATGAGATGTACAAATATGACGGTGGCAGTGGCCTAATTGGAAAAGGCGTTCCTCCCGGTAAGACGATAGGTTCTGGGTTCGAGTCCCAGTTGCGGACGTTATATTTTTATTTTTCTGAGTCTATTCTCTTTCATATTTTCATTTAGATTATTAGTCTTCTTCTTTAATGATAAGTTTTTTGTGTTTTAATTTTTTTGATGCTATGTGTCAATTTGTTTTATAACTTTACTGCTAAAGTTCGGTGCTTCTTTCTCCAAAGGTAGAATTTTATTTAGTTGTATTTAGTATGTCTGTTTGTTTGGCTCTGGTTTTATGATCGTGTGAGGTGAAAACTTACCCTTTGCCTCAGATGTGGTAAAGCAAAACAACGCTATCGCCGTCGCCAGGAAGATAATTCGTGTGGAAGCCATCTTTGATGCGGAACGCTGCCGAAGTTATCACAGAAGTCACTACCGTCACAATGACGTCACCGAACTGTGCCGCACTCACACACAACGCACTTTACACTTCTGTATTTTGTGTAGTTCACTGGTTGCCAACTGTAAAGAGAAAAAAATAAACAATAAGTATATTGGTTAGGGAATTCAAGAAACTTTGGGAAAACTGAGGAAATAAGTAGTGAAGGTGTAAAATACTGAATAGCTAATTCCTAGTAGGGTAATCTCTACTAATTTGCACGAAGTCTAGCTAACTAACTAACCATCACACCGTTTCCCCGCAGGAGTAGGCAGAGAGGGCAGACCGCCAAACAACTCGGTCTTGGCACAAACTCTCTTCAATGAAATGAAGAATAGTTTAACCTAACCCTTAATGCGCCGAGAAATGCACCGCGGATTTCTTACGTTTGTACTGTAGGTTGTGTGCCGAGAAATGCACCGCGGATTTCTTACGTTTGTACTGTAGGTTGTGTGCCGACGAATGCACCGTGAATTTGCTGTAGCTCACAGCACTTATTCCAGTTTTGTAACACAATGGTGTATTAAAATATATTTTACTCGCCAGGCAAGGAAATAATATATACTATTATTATTCTATACTCTCGATTCGTAAGTGCAAATACATGCAATTTAGTTTGAAATTTTATATTTGTGATAGTGAAATTTATATATCCGATTTTCAAAGCCTGCAAAGTAGGTCTGCCATAGGTCGCCCGAGTGGTTCGCTACCTTTGGTGACTTAGCAGGAGTGCCCGGGTTCATGGGGTGAGGTTTGTCTAGGTTTTGGCCGTTGATGCGTTTGCCCACCTACTGCGTTGCAGGCTAGGGAGAGACCGGTTGAGGTAGATCTTTTGACCTCTCCAGCCGCACTCTCTTGACCCATCACCTTGCACTGCAGTGGGAGGGATGGATACATACGTTCGTCACTCCTGAACTCATTGACCCCAGATTCCTACAACCCCTTAAACCTTTTTCCTTCCCAGAACTTCCTTTCATTCGTTTCCATTAAAAAATCCACACAGTATCTTCAAAAATGAAATAGTCCCTGAAGGAGTTTTTTTTTCAGCGCCTCCTGCATGGAGCTAATGTAAAAAAAATATTTGGTTTTAAAAAAGCCACGTAGACATTCCTCTTAATCTATAATATCCTTTCCTAGCCCATTCCAACTCTGAACTCAAATATAACATATTGAAGTCGTGATTGTTTTCCAGGTAATGATATCTTTGCGTGATTACAATAAGCGGTTAACTTGATTACTATAACAATAGTGGGCATGATCTCTGTTCCTCTCCTCTGTATTATCTCCCAATCACTCTCATCATTGCCCCATCGCCTCTGACCTCCAGCCAATCCTACACCTTTCTCTGACCCCGATGTTTCATTGTACTCATTTTCCATTCTATATTTCTTCCACAATACATCAACCATTTGCTTTTGTTCAATACCTACATACTGCATTTTGAAATAGGACGCAATCAAATAATTTTATTATAAAACATACATTTGTTTTAAACCCTTATCATGATGTATTTTTGGGGTGCAACGTTTTGAACAGTGTTACAGTACCCATCAACATCTCTGCCAAAGGTCAGCCCAAGAGGTTTGCTTCATTTGATGACTACGCAAATGTGCCCTGTTTCATGGAGTGAGGACTGTCCGGACCTTGGCGGCGTAGTACGCGTCTGCCAACCAACAGCGTGGCAGGCCGGATCTGGACAGACCAGTTGAGGTAGACTTTTTGATCTCTCCGACAGGACTCTATCGTAACATCGCGTTGTCCATACGTACGTGACTCCTGGACACACTGACCCCCATGTGCCTATCCACCCCTCATATCTTTGTCCTTCCCAGAACTTCCTCTCCTTCCTATCGTAAAAAGATCCTACACCTAAGCTATGGAACTAATTAAAAAAAAAAACAGAGTATGCAATTCACACGCAGTAGAAACGAAACCTTCAGAAAACTAAAGTAGACATGAGTGGAGAGACTACGTAGCGTTTTTTTTATCAATGTGAAGGGTGATTTTTTCCATATTTTGGTTGTCGAATTCCAGTGCACCTTTTCCTATACATTTGGTCAATATTATAGTAATTGTGTTTTTTCTTTGGAGTCGCTAGATGTCGTTTTCTTTTGTGTTTTCTTTTGCCTGTTCATTTTGAAGTGATTTGAAGATTAAATATTTTACATAAATAAATAATTATTTTTTAGATTGCGTAGAATTCGATCCCCCATAGGCTAAATATTTACAAAAGTTCGTCAGATGCTTTATACTTTATACCACTACACCAAAGGCGACTTGCTTGGGACTGTGGATTTTCGTATTATATTGGAACCAAGTACCTACCCATGAATTAAATAAATATTTTATCGCTATCTCATTCTCTCACAGGCTAAATCCTACAAATGTATGTGTTTGTCTCTTTTTAGTGTCGCTCTTTTCTGTATCATCGGGTTTCAAATCGCAACGGTGCTAAAGCAGTTTTCGCTTAAAAAAAACTAATTTTCCGTAATAACTATAGGTTGTTACGAATCCAATAATCCACAGTAGCGACACCCCCGACTGCAAAATTAAGCGTGTCGTCCTGTAAGACGGGAGTGTCTATCAGGAGCGCAAGGCTTGTATCGGTGAATAAATTGTCATTACTCCTTCAAACCGGTACCTCTAATATGGACACTGCCAGACTGTGCGGGCGGCACGGCCAAGGGACATACGTACATACAATACTATACAGAGTGTCCTTCAGCTAAATCACTATTTTAGATAAAACTTTACCACAAATCGGTTAACATTATGAATACAAAAAATAAAATTATTCAAAAATAAATAAAAATCACTTGAACCGCTTAAAATCGTGACCTCCAGATTCCGTTTGGTAAGCGATTTTTATGCCTATTACCTATATTTGTGGCGATATAAGGAATACGGCACACTAAGAATACATACATCTTTGACTTATGGTTTCTTCTCACAGTATTGTGATGTTTGTGTTATTTACAATCAACACTATTTGTTCTGTAGGGGGTACTTCTAAATAATAATAAGGTCCTTGATACAAACTAGTTTATTATGAGTTTACTTATTTGCAATAACTATACCACAGGTCACACGACCTGTCTATACTGGCTGCTAATTGAATCTGATCCCGTTCTCGACAGCCACTGCCTACCCGGTGCGTATTTCCAAACCCTATACCGATTCAGTCGCCAACGCGCTTCGTTGCTTTATCCGTTTCAATGAGGGTGAAGATCGTAATTAATGAGGGGTAAGCAGAGAGGATGGACCGCGTTTTTTTATAATTCAAAAATTTACATTTAACATTTATTTTTTAAGTAAAAAAAACGCGTCTTTCAAGAAATGTTAACAAAAATACAATATTGAATTGAGTCACCTGAAATAGCTGATTGTGAATTCTTTTCACTATCAACTATAAATATAACCTTTTTTATATACTAGCTGGTACCCGGCACGCGTTGCAATGCCATTGAAAGAAATAAATTGATTCTCCCTGCATGTCCTTTCCCGTGCGTCCCCGTTCCCTTCCACCTTCCCCGCCTTCCCCCTCCCTCGTCTTTTCCCTCTCCGTGAACCCCACCTCCCCGTTCCCCTTCCCCCTGCCTTTCCTCCCTGCCTCTAAAATATATGAAATACACACATAAATAATTATACAAATTTTATAAAGCCAGAGCTCACAATTATATATAGCCTATATGTTATTCTGATATATGAGCTACATTACTGTAAAGTTTCATTAAAATCCATTCAGTAGTATTTGCGTGAAAGAGTAACAAACACACGTACATCCATATAAACTGTCACGTTTATAATATTAAGTAAGGCAAGATACTGAACTCGACAAATTGACCTGCTCTCAAGTAAATCATTAATATTTAATTTCAATTATAAAGATTAAAGATCTCTCAAACTAAACACAAACACCCTGTAAAACCATATAAATATATTTATGGCGCGCTGTCAGACATAAAAACGACAGCGCATGCGCGGCGGCCCTGTGACGTCATTCGCCAAGATGGCGGGATGCGATTTTATTAACTATATGAGTTTTATTACATTTTATATTCTTGTACATGGCTGCTAACAATGCGTAGGTTTCTTTGAAGGTAACTACCGACCTGATTGATGTTCGGTGGCAACCAAATGCCTCCTTAGCGTTATGATTCGTGAGCTAAGTATTTAACAAGAGTTGAGAAGTTTTAGAATCGGTTCCCGCCAAAGTGAAAAAAAAATCATGGACAATTTTTATTCAATTCATATGTGTATACATATCACACACATGTGTATTCATGCATTGAACACTTATAACACAGTATTTGATAAGCGTATGAATCATTCAGACTAATTTGTTCACTTTTGGGAACAACAGACACATCTTTGTCTTCCTTACTATCACGGTGATAAATACAATTTAAGCGGCGTTAGAAAGAGTACAACACGCTTTGTATTCAAATCTAAAAGATAACCACAAAAGAATCACAATGTACCTACACCTTTACGAAACCAAAGTTTTCCCAAAATATTTTTTGTGAATTTTTATTAATTACTAGCTGGTTCCCGGCATGCGTTGTTATGCTATTTAATAAAGGAATTGTTTCTCCCTGCGTGTCTTTTCCCATTCGTCCCTTTCCCCTTACCCCTCTCGCGTTCCTACTCCACCTTCCTTCTCCCCAATCCATTCTTCCCTTCACCCGTCCCGCGAACACCCCTCCCGACTTCCCTTCCCCCCACTCGAGTTCCCCTCCCCTCTCCCGCATTCCATACATTCAGTCCCGGTACATTCAGTTTAAAAACAGCTCGCGTGCCACCTATTGCAATTTTTTTTATCCAAATTTCAAAATACCAGAGCTCACCAGTGGATTTATACAAACCTTCTCCTGACAATAACGACCACAAAAAAATAATTATCCAATTTGGTGCACTCATTCGGAAGTTATACGCGTACATACATTTCGGCGATTCATTTTTATTTAGGTATATAGATTTTTATATGAAACTACAAAAAAATGAGGTGACAATCACGTATATAATACATTTTTCTTATAAAATATGTGTGTTTTTTTTTGTTACCAGTAATTTTAGGTGTTTTTTTTGTTATTTGTAATAATGTAAGGTGTGCCATTTTTAAAACTTTTTTTATGTTTTCATTCAGTAATTTTATAGTATTCAGTAAATTTCGTGTTAATTTTTATTTATAAAATTTGAAATCATATTTCATCACATTTCAAAAACAGTTTTGAGTTTTTGGATACATTCAGAAATAGTCAATTTATTTGGATTTTATTGTAGAGCGGAAATATTATAACCTTTTAACGGAATATGCCCGAGACCAAAGTCATTATTTTCTGTGCTAGATGGTGGATCTACTGGTCTACCAAGAGGCAAAAGACAGCGTTTTCTTGACTTATTTTCACAAAGTGACTGACGGAATTGTCAGGATACTGAACAGGTACTTCCCCACCTTCCTCTTCCTAACCTCCTTCCCCTCCTACTACCTTAAGCCTCAAAACATATCCCAATTGGGGATGCCATAGTATCACTGGCTCCAGACGGAGGTAGCTGAGGTATTCAAGTAATTTAAAAAAAAAACAATAACAATAATACAAGACCTACAGACGCAAGAAAAGAATTTAAGAAGATCCATATGGAAAATGAATTAAAAAAAACATAGTGTAAAACGCCCATATCTGAATAATAATAATAAATAATTTTATAATTTATAGAGCGCTTTTTGTGAAAAATCACCTCAATTTTACGTTAGCTCCACACAGGAGGACCGGAATAAAAAAATCTCAGGGCCCCTGTCATCTTTGGGGATGCTGTGCGGAGGGTTTTTATTCTGGGTGGGTAAGAATATGAGGTCAATGTGTCCAGTAGTGACGAATGCATGAATCTATCACTCCCATTGCGGTCGAGAGAGTCCGGCTGGAGAGATCTGGTTTCGGTCTCCCTAAACCACTCTCTTCTATTCCGTCCCGCCATGCAGTACGTGGTAAACGCATTCGCCGCTAAGACCTAGACAAACCTCACCCCATTAACCTGGGCACCCTTTCTTAATCACCTAACGTAACGAATAACTTAGGGTAAGCTATAGCAGAGGTGATGGTTATCCAATAAATGGTTGTCAGGGCGGCGGTACCCGTACCCGCCTCACAAATTGGAAAGCATTATATTAGAATTCACAAAATAACCATAAAGTATGTTTTATATCAAGAAAACCATAAAGACGACCCTACACAAACAATACATGAATAATTTATCACCGTCAAAATTTTTAAACCACTTTTTCGTAAAACTCATTAAAATTCTGGGTGCCTTTAATTCCAAGAAGTCGGTAGATTTGGACAATCGGAGCAACCTGCCTACCATATATAGCGATCTAGTCATCGGAACTTCTTCTCTGTTACCAGATCCATATAAAGAAAACTAATTGGAAGTTATTTTGTTTTGACATTGTTTGTCAAAATAATAAATCGCATTTAATTGAAGTTTTGACTCTGTTTGGACGAATTGCTTTATATGTGCTGACGGCTGTTGGTTTGATACAAAACATTAACTATTCTAATATACCTACTTATAAATTACTGAAGAGAAAAACATAGAAAAAATACATTAAGAGGGTGTTTGTGTCCGAAGTAAGATTTTTTAAATGAAATTTTTTTTAGCACCGTTGTGATCTAAAACTCGGTGAAACTAAACTAGAAAAGAGACAAACACATACATCTATAGGATTAAGCCTGCGGGAGAATGAGATTTTTTTTAAGGCCCGACCGTTCACCTCGCTCGATTACCGTTCGCATCGATTACCGTTCGCATCACACTTTTCGTAACGCATTCACCAGCTTACCCTCCAAGTCGAGCGTGCGTAAAAAAGTTTTACTTCAAAAAATAAAGTATTAGGTCTATAAAAAAACACTGTGCAAAAGTGCAAATTCTCCTACTTATAAACCGCTTTTGGATATGGTTTTATTGTATAATGTGGCAAATTAATTAATTAATAATAAATAATAATTTAAAAAAAAACATATTTATGCCTGGATTTCACAAAATAAAATAAAATATGCAATTTCGCGTTCTTATTTTTGACATCCATCCAGACCAATTTGAATTTTTAAAGTGAACCTTATACCATCGACGTAAGAAACATGCACTTGTCACATCCATTTTATATCAGTTCCGCCCTGCCCTGTCTGCGGTGGGGAATAGACGTCCCTAGACTCTGCGTCGCTTGGTTCCGTGAAATCAATTTTAAATTTTCTTGTTATTACAGTAAACAATGCGTAAGAAAGGAGTTAATGTTTTTTACAGGCCTTTACAAAAATCAACCTGTAAAAAACAACTTTCAAATACCTTTTTCAACCCTTCCAAAATTCTTTTCAAGTATTTTTAAATCCCTCCCAGAAAGAGGTGTGGATTCCGAATTCAAAATCCACACCTCCGATTCCGATTCCGATTCCGATTCCGCATTCCGATTTTTCCTGGACTATTGGATCACCTTAAGGCCTTAAGGTGTTGTTTTTAGAGTAGGTATGGAATTTTTGAGTCACTTATTAAATTCAGTGAAAGTAAATCCGTGGGAGATAAAGAATAAAACAATGAGGCTATTTAGTCTCACTGTCAACCTTTTAAAAATTGGCAACCTCATTTTGTCCGCCAACGTATTCGTTTTGTGAAAGGATTGTAAAAGAAATGGCGACCGACAGCGGTTTCCTAATAAATTGGTCTGGGCTCCATTTTATTTTCTGTTTATTTGAGACCTTCGTGATGCTCGGTTTGCAAATAACTTCACAAGTGTTGACAATTTTTTGTCTATTTGTAATGAAGTGGGTAATTTTTTATTGTTGAAAAATGGTCCTCCTAAATAATAGCCAAAGTTTCTTCTAAAATCGTAAAAAATAGATTCTCTAATGGCTTATATTTTAAGTAAATAAAATAGCATGTTTCCCTAATATAATAGATATTTGTTATACTTTTTGATTAAAAAATATTATTCAGTTTAATTGTTTATTTTGGCCTCAAATCCAAATTTAAATCAATCAATTAGTTACATCAATTTGGGAGGTGGTACCACGTAAAGGGATTTTTGAGTCACACAAGATTCCTGTTACGGATCTAAATTTTATCCATCCTACACCTATTCTATGGGTGACATCCGCTGCACATCCTCCGTCTCCGTGAATGAGTGAGCCCAGATACTTAAATGAGTCACAGTTGGCTAATGTTACTTTATCAGTTGCATCGAAGGAGTTACAGCAAAGTTGTGAAAAATCACCTCAAAGCGCATAATACATAATACTCATGAAATCTTGCAAATCCAACGTTCAAAATAAAGGGAAAATTACTGTCTACATTTGATTTAGAAAATTGTAAGGTCCGAGCAACCCTGGGATTTCATCTAGTCAGAATTACTGCATCAATTTTACCACCTGCCACCAGACACTGAAAATTCTAGTATGTTTATCTGTTGTGTCTATGAGTCGATAATACTCATGAAATCTTGCAAATCCAACTTTCAAAATAAGGGGAAAATTACTGTCTACATCTGATTCAGAAAATTGTGAGGTCCGAGCAACCCTGGGACTTCATCTAGTCAGAATTACTACATCAATTTTACCACCTGCCACCAGACACTGAAAATTCTAGTATGTTTATCTGTTGTGTCTACGAGTCGATCTCCGTTACATTGTAACAACAAATAGAAATTGATATCATGCCAATGGTGATTATACTTAAATCTCCCCAAGGGCAAAGGGTCAAATTCCATATACCAGTTTCTATATCGATTGTTATTGGCCGCGAGAGCCTAAAATAATATATCAAACAGCATTCCTTTCTCCGGTTGCAGTTCACTACACGGTGGGTAAACACAGTCTCTTCACGTATATAGCACCATCACGCAGTGGGCAAACACAGTAGTTCTTCTCGTACAGGTAGATATAATGACAGTAGGTACTAATATAATATAATGGCTAGCATGGTGAAATCGATAACTTTGCAATATCGCATCGATAGGCGTAACTTCCGATGATTTTATATCGATATCACATCACTATCACTGAACCGATATTGACAGGTAATAAATAAGAACTCGATATAAGCTGGCAACACTGGCGGATCTGTCCACGAATTCACATTCAAAAATGTCAAACTACAAACAATTAAGTAAAAATATTTATAATTTTGCAATGCTGAATTGAAATACTAACCTTAATATGCCTTGGCAGTCCGCATTTACTTTTTAATTAGTTCATGAGGTCTTTATTCACATTTCCACTATTTTCATTTCTCAAAGATCGAACGGAATAAATCACTTGCGTTTTAGATGCATTTTTTATTTATTTATTTTCATATTACGTTAGGTTATAATAATGACGTATTGCCCATCTCACTAGGTGCGAAACGCCTGTATTGAGATGGCAATTTACAGAGTGGTTATTATCTATGATTTTGTTTAAGTAATATTATGAACATAACAGCTTGATATAAATTTTTTTTTCTAAATAAATATACAATTCAAGTATGTTATATACATATATTGAAGATTGCAGAAGATACATGGTTACATATTTACACACAGTAGGCATAAAGGTATCTAAGTATGTTACTGAATACTCCTGATAGATATGTTTATTTGAGGTGATCAATGATTCTACTTTTAAATGCACTTTTGGTTCGAGTGTTTCTTATTTCAGGAGGTAGAGAATTGAATAGCTTTGTTGCATTATATTTCAAAGTTCTTGGTCTATAAGAGGTTTGACAAACTGGGATGTTAAAAGATTTTACATTTGACTCTCTTAGGGCTCTAGTGCTTATTCGTTCCTCAAACATGTGTGTATTTTTAAATTGGTGAAGCAGGATATTTTTTTAATACAGTTTTTGCAGGTTAGGAACATTTAGTGTCTTAAAAATAAAATCAGTGCTCGTTCTCAACGCGGCTTTAAGAATAACCTTCAAAATTAGTTTTTGAATCTTTACTAAAGGCTCCAGACAAGTATTTGTGGCACTTCCCCAGCTGATAATACCATATTCAAGTGATGATTGTATGAGAGCACGGTAAACTTGTTTCAGTTGTTTTATATTTAATATATCTCTAACATTTTTAAAGAAATAGACGAATTTCCTCAGTTTTGTCGTCAAGATTGTAACATGTGCGTTCCATTTAAGAAGATCATCTATTTGAATACCAAGATATTTAATACTGTCAACTCTACTTATAGAAGGACAGGTACATGGAGTTAATAAGGGGTTACAGCTGTGAAGTTTAAGGCTTTGTTGTGAAGGCAAGAGCTTATTTGATATTCGAAATGTTAGGAATTTGGTTTTGTCTGGATTCAGGGTTAATATGTGAGCATTAAGCCAATTTTTAACAACACGAAAGCCATTTTCTGCCATTTTAAATTATTTATGTCTATAGATCGCGTATGCGACTTCTTTCATTTCTAAAAGTTTCGTTAGTTCAATACATTCATTAAATAAGTCAGTAATTTTGATTAACGAACGACATAATTCAAATAAATGCGTCGTATATTGACAGTTAACCGAAGCTTATCTGATACTAAGGAGTCCGTGGTAAAATTTAACAATCGTTGGTCGGAACATCTCTCATCAATTGTTGACCGTGCTCGGAAATATTGATATCTGACCATAGATGACGGATTTGGTCAATATCGTATTGATATAGGGTTATACGATCGACCATGCTAGGAACCCTGGTAGGTTGCTTGTTGTTATGGGATTTGTGAACGAAGAGTGTGAAGACAAATTGGCAGTTGAGTGAGGAACAGGAGACAGAATGCAGGTGAAAAGCTGACCCTTCTGTCCTTTTTTTAAACATTTATTTTTTATTTTTAAAAATAGCTCCAAACAGGAAGCCTTGAGGAAAAAAATCGCTCAGGGTCAATGTCACATCTTCGAGTGGAAAGCTTTGTGGAGAGTCTTTTTATGGAAAGGAAGGAAAGGAAGTTCTGGATAGGAAAAAGGTATAAGGGGTGCATAGGAATCTGGGGGTCGCTGCGTCCAAAAGTGATGGACGTAGCGTAGAGCCCGGCTGAAGAGGTCTAGGTTCGGTCTCCCTCAGCCAGTGTGGGGGGAACTTTTGAGGGTGGAGGGAAAGTAAGGAAATTAAGTTCTGGGAAGGAATATAATCAATTAATCATACTTTTCCTGTCAGTGATGTCTAAATGGCTTTAAATAACTCTTAAATTTTAATGTGGCAGCCAGAAACACTAGGTCAGTACTACCGTTTTATTGTGGCAATACTACGACCATGTCCAATTTCAAAGAACACTACAAAGAATTCAAAACTTAGGCAATATGTATTCGCACATAGATTAATGGAATGTGTCGCTGATAAAATATAACAAGAAATAATAAATCATTTTTCCTCTTTAAGTTAAGTTATTTGCATGTATTATATATAAATATATTTTTTCATTGTTACAATATTGTAATATTTAAATATCGTAGCATTTATTTTCGTTTTGTTATCTGAATATCTACATATGTCCGTCTCAACTATTTCATACTGTTTTACAAGCTCACTAGAGCTGTATTTTTCATGTTGTTGCTATACACTATGTTATATTATGTAAAAGCCGAAAGGCGTTAATATTATAAATAAATAAATAATGCCTTTAAATAATAAAATGTCGTAAATTTTTCTCACCTTTGACAATTATTATTTTTATTTACTGTAGTGTGATATATTTATAGTCATTAATTCTGCATATAAACCCTCTTATTATAATCATGATAAATTATTTGAAAAAACAAGTTATAAATACCACTTATAACCAGAGGCGGCTCTAGGGCTCCAGCTGTGGAAGGTCATTTGAAAAAAAAAGTGATTAATCTTTATTTGATATTGAGAAAAATGCCGATACATTATTATCAATCAATTTAAAGAGAGGTAGGGTCATGAATCCGCAACTCAAATTACATAGGTATTATTTGTAAATTGCAAAGTCGCTACATAATACATGTACTTGAAGGCACATCATTTTAAAGAGGGCACTTTTCCATATAGTTGTGCACACCAATAGTACCTAAGTATCCAAAATTTAAAAACAAAATTAGATTAGAAATAATATTCAATGTTTATAAGAAAAACTTTCTTTTTATAATTTATTATTTTATAATGTTTTTGTTTTTATGTGTCTTGTTCTCTTTCATATTTTCGTTTAGATTATTATTGTTAACTTATGCTAATAGAAATAATAGGCACCGGTACCTAATACCTATATAAAAAAAAAAAACAAAAATTGTTTTAAATCAAGCTGTTTTCCATGTCTGTTGAAAATTGATCATAATAATATAATAAATAATCTTTGAAAAGATCTATTTCCCAATGTACTACCAAATTAAAATTGAAATGTCGCAAATTACATCAATAACAATGTGAATAATTATTTCAAATCTCTCCAGAACTGTTCAATACAAAAACAACCATTGTTTCATGCGAGACATACGTGCAAAAAGCAAAACCGACCTATGTTTATATCACCATCTCTTTCAACAAGACATAACATTCATAATGGTGTCTCCCTCACGGACATAACCCAAGCGTAGTTAGGATTTCTTTACTACCTATGCGGGAGAATATCAACTCCAGGCGAAGAACATAGTGCCATCTCATTTGTTGTATGGCGCGCATAGAGAGAGAAGATCGGGCATTGGCAAAATTGACCCAGGGAATACTGTGTGAATGGGAGCTTCCATTTTTTGCAATAGATGTCACTGCTCGTCTATGTCGCCGCTAGCCTGCCGTTATTTCGCGATTCATTTCAAATAAACAATTCGATGCTTTGAGCAGTTTTATCCGTAAAAATGTATTATTATATCTTATAATTTTGGGGGGTCAAACACCCATTGTCCTAAGGGGAGAGCCGCCACTGCTTATAACGGTGTGTAATGACACTGGAAATGTATTTTTAAACCGATTTGTGCATAATTCTCCAAGTGACATCACCGCCTTAAGGTCGAATGTTGAGACTACGTCTGGACGTGAAGGCTAATGACTGTTTCAAACATCCAACAAAGCTGATACAACACCTTCGTGGAGTAGTGGTTAACTCCTCAGGCCTCGGGGATATTTTGTTAGAATACAAATACAAAAAAAAATTCTGCGTTTTACAAATTTTAAATTAAATTTCCCACTAGAATACTTAAAATATAATCTTCTACTAAATATTCTAAAAATACACACACTAGAAGACAGACGTAAAATAAACGACCTAACATTTTTATTCAAAACACTTCGACTGTTGCGAACTCCTAAAACTCATAAACTTACGAATACCAACAGTAACCATACGACAAAATACACTATTCTACTTCAGCATTCATAAGCGGAACTACATTGCCCACTCTCCGATACATGTAAATAATGTTTTAACATAGAACAAACCAAGTAGGAACTATAATGTTCATTTTGAGTTTGATGAATTTCTCAAAAATGACTTGACAACGGCCGTAAGGGATATTGGTCAGTAAATTCTTAACAATATTTATGTCAATATTTGTTGTATGTATTTTATTTGGTTTATTTACACAGTAAATGCTTTGGAAATGACCATATGTGGCAAAATAGCCAATCATCAGGTAATTTTCACTCAACTTTAACCAGCTGTTTGTAACTTTTGGCTTAAAAACAGATTTTTCTACTTATCTAAAAACAGTATTTTTAGCCTGCAATTCTAAGCACGATTACTGTACAGACACACCCAGCTTCATTTATTAGTGAACGAATTAAGTAAAAATATTTTTTAAAATTTGCAATATTGAATTGAAATTCTAACCTAAATATGAATTTCCCAGTCTGCTTTTACGACTACTTTTTGACACTTTAAAAAAAAAATTATGTGAATACCGCACAAGAGTCCCAACTGCTCCCGTCTGAAGCCCAGTGAGACTATGGCATCCCCAATTAGGGTATGTTGTGAGGCTGAAGGTAGTTGGGAGGGGAAGGAGACAGGGGAGAGGAAGGTGGGGAAGTACCTGGCTATTCAGATCTGGTCACCAAACACGGCTAACGCCATTTCAAGCAACGTTTCAATTTTGAATGGTGGTCTTACACCAGGGCAATACTGAGAGAATCTTCCACTCTGGAAGGTGCCGCAAATACACTATATATTATTTTTAATGAATAAATTGTGAAATAACTCAATTAAAATTTATTTGCCACTGTGTGCTAGTCAAGCGCCTTACCGCTGCACTACGCCAGCCGTCAAAAAACCGGAGTCAATTTGTTGATGAGGTCTTTAGTTATATTTCAACCATTTTAGTTTCTCAAAGAAAGAATGGAATAAAATGGTCGCGTCTTAGTTCTTTTTTTTTATTTTTTATCACAGAAAATAGGTTTTTTCTTGTTTACATTACACCTGCAAAGCTACTGCAAGTAGCTTGTCGGCAGGAAAATAGTGTGGACAAAAACATGTAAACAATGAAATGTTTAACAATGGAAGAAAAAATATGGAAATATAATACAAACATAAATAAGTATAAAAAATATAAGACAACGTCTAAAAAAATTAAAAATGCACGAGGAGTCAGTTAATACAGAAAATCTGATTCAAATAGCCATGTTTTTAACAATAATGCAAATTTAGGTGTCGAGCAACATTTTGAATTATTTAAGTCTGTGAATCGCGTATACTACTTCTTTCAATTCTAAGAGCTTCGTTATTCGAACTCCGTTCATTAATTAGCCAGTAATTTTGCACAACGAAAGACTTTATCCAAATAAATGCGTATATTGACAGTTAACCGAAACTTATCTGATACTATGGAGGCCGGGCTAAAATTCATCAATCGCCGGTCGGAATATCTCTTACAAATTGTTGACCATGCTCGCAAATATTGATAACTGACCATAGATTTAGTCAACATCGCATTGATGTAGGGTTTCATTAATCGTCCATGGTAGATCTCCTGATCCAGAATATTGCACGACATAGTTAAAGCATTAAAGTATTTATTTTTATTTTTTTAACTTTATGAGTAAAACCTAAAATTGTAATACTTAATTAAATGAAGACAATATTAGCAAAACTCAATCGAAAATCTGGAAACAAAAAATTAGAAAAAGATATTTGCACCTCTTGGACTCCAACCCAGGACCTTTTGTTTTCCTGGAAAATGCTTACCACTGCGCGAAGGTGTTGATATGCGATTCGGTCATTTTTAACTGTGTCTCCACTCGACTAGAACCGCCCACACTATCTTCATTTTCTTAACGCATATTTTATTGGCTGCTATCTTTATGTATGATTGCAAGATTCAAACCCGAACTTAATGCTATCTAGATAGCGTCTGGATAAATCTTTATCTATTTAATTTAAAATGCGACATCTCATCATCAGCGTCTCGGATAGATAAATCCGAATTTATTTATATGGAACAATTGACTTTTTACGAAAGTCTAAATGAATATTCAATTTTTATAAGAAAAACTTTCTTTTTATACTTTTTTTTTTAGATTTAATCCCATCAGTGCTATCCAGGTCACAAACCAATTCTTAGAATGATTGTTTCCAATAAAAAGCCCGTAATATGGAGAAAAATAATTAGTTGATAATAATGTAATTCTAAAATTTGAAAATATGAGATTGACAAATATGACGGCTTTGACAAAAGGTGGCAATAGCGAAATTGGTTAACGCGCTCGTCCCGGTTAGACGGAGAGGTCTGGGTTCGAGTCCCAGTTGCGACCATTTTCTTTTTCTGTTTTTCTGTGTCTTGTTCTCTTTCATATTTTCATTTAGATTATTATTGTTAACTTATTCAAATATGATATATTTCACTGATGGGAATAAACCTTAAAAAAAAGTATAAAAAGAAAGTTTTTCTTATAAAAATTGAGTATTTAAATTTGTTTACTGATTATTATTACTTTTATTTATTCTCGGGTTTCGCGTCAGTCCTCCCGGTGATATCTCCTTGTATAAATATTTACACTCCCTTTGTTCACGCCTCTTGAGAATACTCAAACAATGAGGTTTACTGACTGTTTTTCAATGTTCCAAAGAATGGTGTATAACTTATACCTAAATAACTTTGGAATTTTTGTACCTGATGACTTACTGATTATTTCTCAAAGTGTAAATATGTCAACCTTTTTGTTTTTAAATGTGGATACTGCACAGGAGTCCCAACTGCTCCCAACAATCTGGAACGAGTGAGACTATGACATCCACAATTGGAGTACGCTGAGAGGCTGAGGGCAGTGAAGATGGTGAAGAGATAGATGGGAAGTTCCTGGCTATTCAGGTCTAATCACCAAACACAACTAAAGATATTTCAAACAACCTTTTAATTGAGAATGGAGGTTTTTCACCAGAGCGCCATTCAGAATTCAGAACAACTCCTCTGTCACCTCAAGTGGCTTGCTATTTTTGTTGACTTAGCAGGGGTAAACGGGTTCATCGGGTGGCGTGTCTCCAGGTTTTTGCGGCAGATTTGCCTACCCACCAGCTGCGTGGCGAGCCGGATCGGGGAGGTCGGTTTGGGGAATCCCTTAGAACTCTTCAGATAGTCTCTCTTGATCCATCGCTTTGCCCCGTAATAGAAGAAATAGATTCGTAGGTCCGTCACTTTTCGACACGCTGTACCCCAGATTCAACCCACCGCTCCTACCTTTTACCTTCCCAAAACTTTCTCTACGTCCTTTCCCTAAAGCATCCACACAGCATTCCCAAAGATGACAAATTTAATAGAAACTGTTTTTCTCAGGACATCTGCAAGTATCAACCACTCTGGGACATGTCGTAAATACATTAAACAATATTTTAAATGAATCAATTGTGAAATAACACAAATCCATCAAATAATACCTTTTTTCCTTCTCAAAAATTCCTCTCTTTCCTTTCCTAAAAATAACCTCCACACAGCATCCCTAAAGATGACATAGGCCCTGAGCGGAATTATTTTCCTCAGGGTCTCCTGTGTGGAGCTAAAGTAAAGAAAATATAATAATTGAGCACGCTGGATTTGAATTCGCGACCTCCAGATTCGTAGCCGAGGATGGTCACCACTCAAACGCGGGACCTTATTAACAATAAAAGTGTTTTAGTATTTTTTTAGAATATTACAGAAATAATAATAACCATAGTTTTAAATAAGTATCCAAAATTTTGTTGAATCCAAAAGTTCGACCCCAAGCTTTACATTAGGCCCGTAAAAAATATGATGAGTAAAGGTATTTTCTGTGGAGGTACACATACAATAAAGCATCATTCGCCTAGTTTTTTATCCTCGTATAATTTCTATATTATCTATACATCTTCTTACATAACAGTCGCTTGCTAAATACTACAGTGAATCATGTATTGGTGTTGAAATGTTTTCTTTGTATGGACATGCACAAAACAATGTCGTTAATTCTACCATTTGAGTATTCCAAATGCAAATGAGTCTAGCACAAGGAGTCCTAGCCTTATTATCAAAATTTTGCGAAATGTCTAAAAATTTACATCTGTGCGTTTTCAGATGAATTTTTTAAATGTGATAATAATAGTTGGATAATTTGCAGAGCGCCGTTTTTGTGAAAATGCACCTCAAGGGCGCTGTACAACTCATCACTGTATAAGAAGATCAATGTCAAAGTTGAGTTAGTATTTATTTTTAAAGACATGAGAATTTAGGACTGGATAATTTCTAAAAACTTTCTCTTTACAATAGCTTAAAAATAAGATTTGGCTTATATTTTTACACAACTATTTATTTACAATATCGCGGGCAGTGAAGGCTAAGGTGAGAGGTTTTTACTTATGGATACGACTGTCTGAAAATGTGAACTTATCGGCCTTAATGGTGATCGGAACCAGTGGGACTATGGCATCCCCAATTTGGTTATGCTCTGACGTTAAAATATATGTGAGATAAAGAGAAAGATTGGAAATACACATAGTATCAAATTGGAACAAATCTTATTGGAATCTTCTCCGATTCTAATCAGTTGAAAACATTATCATCAATAATAAACAATACCAACATTTTCGTAGATATAAAACTAGACAATCGTAATCGTAAAACTAGGCAAAACTTAACCCTTTTGATAAAATTAATTTTATAACTAAATGCATTATATTGAATGCTCTCAGTGTCGCCCTGGTGATAGACAACCATTCTGAATCTAATCGTTGCTTGATATTGCTTTAGCTGTATTTCATGACGAGATTTTATCAGTCAGATATTTCCCAACCTTCGCTTTATGAAGCATCTCTAATTACAGACCATCTATCATTGAGTTATTTTTACATTGCCAAAATATTGGGAACGACATAATCCCACTATCTCCGGGCAGTATTTAATTTATTTATTATTGACATTTAATATATTATATAATCTAAGTTTTAAAATGTGAAAAGGAGAAGTACTAAAATAATGGTATCTATACCATAAGCCACATAAAATTCGCCGTTAAAAACGTTTCAGACTTAAGGTTTTCAGCACCTTTATAAAAAGATTTTGCAACCATTGAGAGTCAAAATTCTTCAGCAAAAGATAAGATTTATTTTCAACCATAAAAAAACAACCAAAACCCTTCGAAGCAAGGCACATTTTTACAGGACCACATCTCCAACAAAAGAATTTCTACCTTGCAATAAATAATCCTGAATCTGACCCTTAGCCGGTTTCTTTTTCGCTACCTTTTATGGCCAATGGGTTTCGCAACACAAATCAACAATATATACCCACCCACACGTCTGAAAGGCGTTCCAATTGAATACGACCACCACAGACAAACACAAAACATCTATAAAGCAGTATTTATAATACACACATGCAAACAGACAATCGCACACAGCTGCGAAAAGAAATACGTAATAGTACATCAGTCCATTGAAAACCTATCCATAATATAAACAATTATGTAAAATCTATAAACGGTAAAACAAAAAGAAAAAACTGACCGGTTTTAGACTGGTTTGTTGTGGAGAACTAGTCACCTATGCATTTTGGTGGTTCTTGTGTTGGAAATGTCACTGAAAACACACGATTTACGAGTTTTAAGTTAACTATTAAAATCTCCCGACAGAGGTTGAGAGGTACGAACCTCTTCGTGGCTCACTTCGGACTGGTTGAGTAGTTGAGTGTTCGCTTGTTGGGAGTCAGTTTTGGTTTGAAGAAGGCGTGTAAGAAGTTGGCTCGACGGAGATAATGGCTTGGAGATGGATAGCAATATTGAGACGGCTTCTCGAAAGCGCTGTCGATTATATTGATTTATTTATTGAATATACGCAATAATAATTCATAAACTTTGATAACAATACACAAATAAACTATTAGGAGTGCATGAATGATGCGCTTAATCTTAGCAATTATATAGCTTGGCTCCATTGATGTTTTATTGATGTGGTAGTACATCAATGCTGGGATCACAATTAAATATATTTTAAAAATTTTAAATAATATGTTTTAACTTTGCTGTGTTGTCATGGAAGTCATTTCAACCAACACCCCTATAAAGTAATTTAAAGTGATGGATAAAATTGCCTAACCTAAAGGATCTATTTTACCTTTTTTTCATCACTTTTGATGACTTTTCAGAGTTCTGAGTGTCGAGTTGTCCAGTCACAGTATTTCGGTTATAGAAAAAAAAAATTAAAGAAATATTCCCGCTAAACGGAAGAGAGGCGGAAGGGGAACGTGGACGATTGGGAAAGGACACGCAGGGAGAAACAAATTTATTCATTTAAGTGGCGTTGCAAGGCGGGGATTCGCTAGTAATTTATAAATTTAATATTTTTTCTTTCTCCCTTTTACACTAAGCACCTTTATTCTTTACCCCATCAACATTCCCTACTGGTAACAAGTTGCTACTTACTAATTCTTGTTCTTCTCTTATATGGTGTGGAAGGGCTTGCTGCAAATACAGGACACGCAGTACGTACATAGTAACAACGGGAGATTTTTAAACCTTCGGCTCCTTATGCGATAGTATTTAATAAATTATATACGATACGGTATTGCTAACCTAGCTCGGGATAAACGATTGTTGTTTAGATTGGGAAAACTACTAAATAACGACGTAAAATTTTATAAAAATAATAGCTGACCCGACGAACTTCGTACCGCCTCAGAATCAATTACTGTTGAATTAAATTCAGTTTTTTTATTAAGTAAAAAATTACACAATGAAGCATTCATCAATGCGCAACTGTCCTTGTAACGGAATTATATTTTTTGTGATTTTTCTCATTTTTCCACTTACTTACGGGAATTTGGGAGGCGGGTATCGGTGCCACCGCCCCGGAAACCATTTATTGGATAACCATATGTCACCAAAAGTGGTTCGCTACGTTTGGTGACTTAGCAGGGGTGCCCGGGTTCATGGGGTGACGTTTGTCCGGGTCTTGGCAGCGGATGCGTCTGCCCACCTGCTGCGTGGCGGACGGGATCGAGAGAGACTGGTTAAGGGAAGCCTTTTGACCTTTCCAGCTGGACTCTCTCGACCCGCAGCTGGAGGGATGGATTCATACGTCCGCCACTCCCGGACATACTGCCCCCAGACTCTTACCCACTTCTCATACCTTTTTCCTTCCCAGAACTTCCTATCCTTCCCTTCCTTAAAAAGACCTTTCACACAGCATCCCCTAAGATGACATAGGTCCTGTTTATTTTCCTCAGTCACCCCATGAAAGCATTTTTAGGGACTCGTGTGTTGTGGAGCTGATGTAAAAAAAATGCTTTTCATTTTCTTTATAAGTCTTAGGGATTTTTATTATAATTATTGTATCTTTCCTTTGGATGGATGGAGACATACGTCCACTGTTTGTCCCATTTTCAACTATTGACATTTATTTTGTAAGAAAGAGAGGCAGCATTATATGTTTAAGAATAAAAACAAAACAATCAGCGCATTGATATTTGACGTTTTTAAATTTTTGGAACTCACTCACTACTCAATATTACAAAATACCCGCATCTCTTTCAAATATGAGAATTCGTTCCATACAAAATGTATGGGGAAAAGAATTTTCTTAATAACTATATTTTACGTTAATTTTTGCGATATTTTAATAGTTATTATCCTTTCCGGGGCGGAGACAAATCCAAAAAATCAAAGACCTTCAAAATCGGCCCGGCCGTTTTCGAGTTATAAATAGTGTAACTAACCCGACTTTGTTTTACATATTAATACTATATATTAATATGTAATTTTAGTTTTATTTAAATGATTGTATAACAGATTAATTCTTATTTTAATAGAAACGGCAGTGCAGTGTTTTTCATACAAAACTTAGTTTTGGATTTGAGGCCAAAATACCAAACTAATTGAATAATTATTATTTTAAACAAAAGATAATGTCTAGTACGGATATGTGATACTTGTGCAATTCACACGCGGTATAAATGAAACCTTCAGAAAATTAAAGTAGACAATAGTGGGGAGACTACGAATCACCGCACAAAGATGAAACCGATTAGGCTACGAAGCACCGCACAACGAGGAGACCGATTGTGCAACCGACAATGCAACTAGGTAGCTATATACCTACTTAGTCACACTGTGTACCTACACCCACATACAACTAGGGGAGCTATTCTGAGGTGTTAATTTAATTAAAAGGAAATATAAACTTTACAATAGATTCCAAATATTTTTTTTTGAAGAAAATGTTTTTTTTTTAATATGTACTTAGGTTCCATACAAAGTAAATAGGTTTCTAAATATTTATCTTATTTGGTTTTTTCCACATTTCTATAGTGTGGAAACGTGCACACTTGGAGTTAGCGAAAGAAAGCGGATAGACGCCCTAGAAATGTGGTGCTGGAGAAAAATGGTCAGGATTCCATGGGCAGCCAGGCATACAAATGTGTCCATTCTGGAAGAGCTAGCCATCCACAAAAGGCTTTCAACTATCTGGCTGCAACTTATTTTAAGATTCTTTGGACACGTTGATCGCTAAGCTGACGACTCCTACCCATTAGAAGATATTATATCCCCATAGTCACTGGCAAGGTGGAAGAGAGAAGGAGCAAAGGAAGGTCACCAATGCGATGGAGTGACCAATTATCACTGGCGTCCGGCACTAGGGTGTCCTTGGCTCTCCAGGCAGCGCAGAACAGCAAGGAGTGGAGAAGCCTTGTCCACCATGGAAATTGAAGTTGGGGTAAAGATCTTCAGCAATGAGGAATCAACTTACGAATAATCGGATCGAAGTTGAAAAAGATTATTATTTTGGTATTTAATTGTATATCCTCTTTTTCTTATGGACTGTTCACTGAACCACGCTCGGAGATGTGTTTGAAGGCACTGCTAAACTAGCAACTTTTTACGAAAATTTCTTGATGTCAAGATTTTTTTCAGCTACCTCTGGTCTGGAGCCTTAAAATACCCAAAAAATCCTTGATTCTTTGCAGAAACGAACGGTCCGTTTGATAGATTCCTCTATCTTAACAAGTAGGTATGCTGTCTTTTTTCTACCGGTATTATAATATAATATGCTCCAAGGAACAAGTGTCATTTATCCTTTCAGTACCGGTGCGTAGTCTAGAAATACGCCAAACCATGCCCAACAGTAGATATGCGGTTAACATTTTATTGTAAAATGAGAAAAAGTCCTTTGGACGACTCGTTCTTGAGTGCACACAACAACATCACGACTGTGGAAGGGTTGGCAGACCTCAGTGTGTCCTCCCTTTTCTCTTCAAGACCCTTTCTCTCGTCGAAAAAACCCTTCACACACTTCAAGTATGGCATAAGCCCCGAGGGAAATTATATTTAGGGCCTCGTGTGTATATTTAATGCAAAATATATTATACATTACAATCTTGGGCTTTATTTCAGTTTATACAAGTTAAATGGAAAAAAAATAAAAAAGGATTCAAGCCTTACAAGTTGCTATAAGTAGCCCACACCTCGGGTTGAAAAAGCAAACCCCCAAGTATCAATCAAACCTCAGTTCGTGAAAAATAGAGTATGAACGAAAATGTAATAAATATACGTTCCTTATCGCTATAATGCTGCAGCTCTTTCAAAAGATGGGATACACAATGTACGTAGGTCTGTTTCCTCCAAAGGAAAAAAGTAATCATTTTCTTACATCTCTCACGTACTGCAGAGAGACGTCTCCGTAGACCCCTACCAATACTACTAGCCGTGACCATAATTTTGAAAGTATTGTTTACAAAGATAATATTGAACTATGAGTAACTTCCAAAAAATCAAAAACGTCTAATATCAATGCGTTGATGGTTTTGAATTTGTTCTTAAATATATAATGCTGCAGTTCTTTCTTACATACTAACATATATATATATATATATATATATAAATAACAACAGTCGAAAATGAGACAAACGGTGAACGTATGTCTGCATCCCCCAAAGGAAACATATGATTATTATCGTTCATCTCCCTCAGAGGTATAAAGAAAATGAAAATCTAAGAAGAAAGTGGTACTTTGTAGGAAACATTTTGTGTGATTCATATTTTGTCTTACCATTATTTGATGTGTAAGAAAGATATGGAGCGTTATAGCGATAAGGAACGTAAGTGTATTGCCTTTTTTGCCGTCGTGGTACCGTAACCATGAATCGTCACGGTTATTACAAAAGCGCTCATTGAGTTCTCTTGAATCCTCAATTTTACAATATTACAGGAGACCATTTTTTTATATTGTGAAATTGTACGTAATAGAATCTTGACGGGACACGACAGTATAGATCGCCAACACCTTCCTGCAAGACTATTAACGAGCAAGAAAGTTGTTCGGCAATTAATAAGCAAGGCAATTTATCTTGCACGTTAGCAGCACAAAGATATCAAACCGTTTGTTGTACTGGGTACCTATCTACATACAGCAAGCGCGAAACTTTAATTCCGACCTGCCGAACGATTTTATATCTTTTGTGGGATCGTTATGGGATAACGGACGTGATTTCCTGTCAGATTTTTGTGATTTATTTTCTTTTTCACAACGTACATTAATGTACGCTACGTTATTTACAACGCGCATTAATGAAAAACAAATCATTCATACTTACAGGAATTCGTGTTTAAAACGATCTAAACTAAAATATATGACAGTAAATATGTTTAAAAAAATCACAAATCTGACAGGAGATCACGTCCGTTATCTCGATAACGGTCCCACAAAAGATATAGAATCGCTATGCTGACGTTGATACAGAAATCGTCGCAGTAGGCGGATTAAGGTCCGAAAAATGACGTGTCTCCCGCCCACGCCTTTCTCTATATTTTACGCATCTTTCTCTTTTGCTTACGGTCTTTGTAAAGTCAGCAAAGTAGCTGTATCAAGTTCAGGCCGGCATTTAAGTTAGGCGTGTACTATACCTGCCCTATATTTTATTAGGCTCCATATGTCAACTGAGAAACAAGTCAACTCAACACCTCTTTGAATAGTCATTAAAAGCTATGATTTTTTTTTTCAATATTGCCCATAATTCTAACCTAACGTATCCTATTTAATCAATTTTTTATATATTTTTTTCATTACTTTTAATGACTGTTCAAAGGAGGTTCTAAATTGATTTCATTCTGAGTTGTTACCATTTTATTTAATGTGGGAACAAGGAAGACGCGAATTAAAAAACAACCGATGAAAATACGGAAGCCAGAGATACGCCATATCTTAGAAGAGAAATTAATATTTTAAAATGAAAATAAGTAGATTATTTAAATTTTTTAAAGACTATCAGTTGTTCCTTTTTATGTTAATACCGTACAATGTTACTAGCTGCTCCCGTCTGGAGCCAGTGAGACTATGGCATCCCGAATTGTTAGGCTGAAGGTGGTGGGGAGGGAAAGAAATTGGGAAGAGGGAATTACCTGATTATTCAGAAATGGTCACCAAACACGGCTAAAGCCATATCAAGCAATGTTTCAATTCTGAATGGTGATCTTACACCAGAGCGATGTCTTACTGATTGTTTCCACTCTGTGATGCAAATATGCAATATACTATTTTCAATGAAAAAATTATTACTTCTTCAAATTTTGCAAATTCACTTTGTGGCACCATTTTATTAATTAAATTATTAAAACACTTTGTTTTTACCACAATAATCTTTATTTAAAAAGTCGACATGTTTCGAGAACGATGTTCTCTTCATCAGGACATTATTAGTTTAAAAAGGAAGAACTTAATTTGTTATCAAAAGGATTAAACCATAATCTTCACATAAAAAATAATAACAAACAACTAGAATATTTGGCAGTAGATATTAATTGTGCATTATTTAAAGAAGCAAAATCCTTTCAATACAAATGTGGTGAAGTGATAAAAAACATCAATCCTAAATCTAACTTTAACAAAATACAGTATACGTCAGAACAAATGCACGCAATCAATATATCGAAGGTTACAAAGGAAAAAAACCTCATCATTACTAAAGCGGACAAAGGAAACTCGGTGATTATTATCAACAAAAGTGATTACATTGATAAAACTATGGACTTTCTACAAGGTGATAACTTTGAAATAGTAAAAACAAACCCAATTAATAAATGTCAGGAATTGATAATGGACACTTTAAAAACTTGTAAAAGTGATAAAATTGTTAATTTATTTAGAAATAAAAAAATAACTGTAAAAAATCCTCAAATTCCCAAATTATACAGTCTACTTAAGATTCACAAGATGACTCAACCAATCAGACCGGTAATTTCCAATTGCAATGCTCCTAGCTATAAATTAGCGTCAACTTTAAATACTATTATAATTGAATCAAATATCTTTCAACCTAAGTATACAATTAAGAATTCCCTACAATTAGTTGAGCACTTGAAAGGTTTGGAAATCCCCGATAATGCATTATTAGTATCTTTTGACGTCGTTAACCTGTTTCCATGTGTCCCAGTTGAAGAAAGCAAAACAATTATAAATAACTTACTTAATTCCTCAAAATTACCTAATGACTTAGCCCAGGATTTACTTAAATGTCTTAATGTAGTTTTAAACCAAAATTTCTTTCAATTTAATAATAACATTTTCAAACAAAAAGACGGATTGGCAATGGGGTCAAGTACCAGTGGCTTGGTAGCTGATATATTTTTAAACCATATTGAAAATAAAATCTTTAATAGTTCTGCCTTATTACTTAAATATGTGTATTTTTATAAACGTTACGTAGATGATATTTTTTGTATATGGACCGGCACCAAAAGACAACTTCAAGTGTTCCTTAATTTTTTGAACAAAATTCATAAAAACATTAAATTTACATTAGAAATAGGAATTAATTGTAGCATAAATTTCTTAGATTTAAACCTAACTGTAATTAAAAATAAGATTGAATTTAATATTTTTAGAAAAGAAACATACGCTGATATAATTATACACAACTCATCTAACCATCCATTTTCACAAAAACTCTTAGCATTCCATTATTTGATCAATCGATTAATTAATATCCCGCTATCCCCAAATAATTTCAAAGCTGAACTTAACACAATTAAAATAATTGCATCTAATAATGGTTATAACCCCAAATTAATAGATGACATATTGAACAAAAAATATAAGAAAAAATTTCATTTGTCCTACATTTACCCATTGCTTAGTGATAATATCAAAAAACAATGGAGAAAAATATTGTTTGTAAATCATCAAACCTCCAATTTAATCGGGAAAAAAATCCCTAATACAATACAGCCAGCTTTTTATACCAATAATAAATTGAAAAATTATATTTTAAATAATAAGGACAAAGACCAAAAAATGAAAAAATCCGGAGTTTACCAATTGAATTGTAATGATTGCAATCATTTTTACGTAGGTAAAACTTGCAGAAATTTTGAAACGAGGATTAAGGAACACTTGAGATGTCTAAATAGCAATAATTATTCGGAATTTGCTAACCATCTAATTGAATTTAACCATTCATTTGATATAAATACTGGTTTTAAAATTTTACATACTAACGTTAGTGGTTTTCAATTAGATCTTTTAGAAATATTAGAAATTAGGAAAAATGTCAATAAAAATTTAAATATTATTAATAACCAAATAAATTTTGTGAATAACCCTATTTTAAACATATTTCCATTGTAATTTTGTCTATGATCTTCTAAGCAACCCCCTCCCCCCTCTCTATCTTCTAAACTCCTCCTCTTTCCGCCCCTCTCCCCCCCCCCCCCTCCAACTAATTCCATTTCCACCCACGCCTGTCTTTCTATGCTTGATAATTTAGTTTTAGTACATATAATGTCCTGATGAAGAGAACATCGTTCTCGAAACATGTCGACTTTTTAAATAAAGATTATTGTGGTAAAAACAAAGTGTTTTAATAATTTAATTAAAAAATTATTAAATAAGTAACACAAATTAATCAAATAAAATTTACTTGCCCACGCCGACCACGAAGGGCGTCGTAAATAGAGTTTTTTTTTTAAGTTTTCTTTATTCATTGGTTTTTTTATTACATAAGTTGGAGGTTTTTCGACTACCATGCTAGGCATATGCCCGTGTTGTGGTGGTCGATTTTCTATACAGTACATTAACATATGCAATATAAGGAATGTGAGAGAATATTAAGAAAATATATACATAAAATAATATAATAATTAAATAATACAAAAAATACAAAAGAATTTAAATTTCTATAGAGTAATATAAAAGAGTTAGGTTGAATATAAAATAATAAGAAAAGTATAAAACAATATGAAAAGTATAAAACATGGAAATCATGTAATGAAATAATATAAAGGTATGTAATTATAAAACATATAAAATAAGAGTAAGTACTATATGGTAAGCATATTAGAAAGGATTTTTATTATGTTGAAAATCTAAATGTGCGTGGTTATATTGGTAGGTTCATTATTTTATTTAATTAAATGAAGACAATATTAGCGAAACTCAATCAAAATCTGAAGACGGAAAAATCAGAAAAAGATATTGGTTCCACTGGGACTCGAACCCAGATACCTTAGCATTCATGGCCAACTGCTCTACCGATTGAGCTATGGAACCTTTACGTCAATGTATGGAACCCATTTCCAATTCGGTCACTTTTAACTGTATCATACTTCGACTAAGAACTACCAACACTATCTACATTTTTCTTAACGCACATATTATTGGCTGCCATCTTTATATATGATTGCAAGATTCAACCCGAACTAAATGCTATCTAGATAGTGTCTGGATAAATATTTATCCATTTTATTTTTAATACGCGACATCTATTGACTTTTTTGTAAGTCTAGGATGAATATTTTTATTTTTCACCTTATGAGTAAAAACTCAAATTATGATATTTAATTAAATGAAGACAATATTAGCGAAACTCAATCATTATTTTACACCAGTTTTTGTGCAAATAAATGTTAGGTTTAAAAATAAAATAAAATGATGTTTTACTCCAAATAAATGAAGTAATATTACATACTATATTATACAAATGATAGTAATAGAAGCGATTTAGGCAAATGTTGACCTTTATAAAAAAATTAGACATCTATCACTGTTTTAGCAGAAAATGTTAAGTTAAGTCAGGTTAAGTTAACTTAGGTAATTAAGTTAATTCAAGTTGACTCAATTTAGTGGTTTCAGGCATTCTTTAAAATAGTTCCTTCTTCCTTCCCTTTATAATTAACCAGTTTTGAACACTTGTGATATATCGATCGTCAGTTTTAGATTTCCTGGTATCAATACTCAGCGAATTGAACATTTTGGGTACAATGTAAGAGAACTGGCGCTGTGCGAAGGCTGTTTTTGTTGGAGGAATTATGCATTTTAGTTGGGATGAGTACCTACCGGGTGTGAATTTTTTGTTGTGTTAGGTAGAATCGCTTAGATTATAAATGAATTTAAGAACGGGTCTACTTACAGTTTATTTTTGGGCAGGCGCACAGACACTCGCGTGATGTGTGGTGTTTGCGGAGCAGCTTCTATTGAAATATCGGTAGAACTACCACGGCATTCCAAGTTGGAATATTCCAACCTGACTTCAACGATTGCAATCCGTTTGTTAGAATGGTGAATATTTTGTCGGGCCTATTTTGTCGGAAGTTCAAAATATTCCGCTTTGCGATACAATCCAAATAAATGGAATATTTATGAAAGCATCCGGAAACTAAAAACTGGTTTTCACAAGTGATTAAAAAGGTAGGCTTTCAAAATTTATAATTTGAAACATAATTTTTTAAACATAAAATTTTTAAAAAATGACTCACCTTACGTTTTTTCTAACTAAAATAAAAGATAACAAGAAAATACAAACGCAGAGATATTAAATTAGTAAATTGTATTATAAACGTTACCGTCAACTCACTTTTTGGTCGTTTCATGTAAAAATATTTAATAAAAAAATCTTAAAGTTTTATATTGTTTTTCAAATTGCGGTCGGAAACTTTGGTTTCGCAAAGGTTTTATTGTTTTATTTTGCATTTTACTTCTTTTGCGGTTAACTTTTAGATTTGAATATAAAGCGCGGTGTTTTTTCTTTCTATAGTTATTTAGATCATATTTCTAACCATGATAGTAAGGGAGACACAATGATTTCCATGAGACCTGTATTCCGAAAACCAGACAAATTAGGCAGAGGGATTATTATTATTATTATCGACCAGAGGTGGCTGCCAACCTCACGATGAGCCAATAAGCGATGAGGAACGTTACACAACAATAAAGCATCATTTCTTGTTTCTTTCATCAATACTTACAACTTCCGATCATCTTCCATTTATACACAACAGGAAGGAAGTAAGAATTTCAGCATTTTTCTCATTATTTGAAAGTAAACACGCCATTGTGATCAAAGCCTGTCACGGATTGTGGCCTCGAGTTTCTGATAAATGGACCTTTGTTCTATAAATAAAAGTTTTTATTTGCAACGTTTCAGGCATTCTAATTCTTTTGTGGTGTTTATATTATTGTAACTGAACAATACATGTTCCTTGAAAACAGCTGTGCAACCATTTTTACATTCAGCAAGGTTCCACTCATGGGCGACGGTAGGGGGCAGATGCTTCCTTCTTTTCTCCGTGAGTTTAGCGTACGTACTCATAATGTCCCGATTTGGGAGGCGTGTATAGGTACCGCCGCCCCGGGAACCATTTATTGGATACCCAACATCCTTGCCATAGGTCACCCCAAGTGGTTCGCTATGTTTGGTGTTTTATCAGGAGTGCTTGGGGTGATATTTATCGAGGTCTTTGGAGGTTATCCACCACTTACCCGCCCTGGTATAAGTAACAGATGGTTACTCCTTCAAGGCTCTCGCAAGATTCTATTTTTTTCTTAAACGAAGCTACATTTATTTATTTTGAACGATTCTAGACCTCCAGAGGTAAAAATGAAATATAGATATATAGCTAGGTCTTGGCGGAAAATGCATTTGCCTATCTATCACGTGGCGGGCCAGATCGGGAGAGACCGGTTGAGGAAGACCTAACCTAGACCCCTTCAGCCGGACTCTCTCGAGCCATCCGCTTGGACCGCAGTGGAAGGGTTGGATTCATGCTTCTGTCACTCCTGTACATATGAACACCTTAGATTCCTACCTACCTCTCATAGGTTTTTCCTTCCCTAGAACCTTTCCCTAAAATGACCCTACACACATTATCCTCAAATATGACATAGGCCCTGAGGGATTTTTTCTCAGGGCCTCCTGTGTTGAACTAATATAAAATAATGTCAAAAAATTTGCACTTGGACCATAGCCCAAAAATTACACCAATAGAATCATTTTGTTATTGCCTTTAGAAGCAAAATAAACTATTGTAGCGCCTTACATTTATGGTTAATGTTAATGTGTTCATACCACATTAATGGGTTTTTAATTCTAACATATCCCATTACAGAGTTAATTAAAGTATCGTATTATGGCTAGTCAAAGTTTCCTGCACCACAGCGTATAACGTTTGTGAGGCTCGCATAAAATTTATTTTATTAACCAACTTGGGAAGAATAATGACTTTAATTATTACAGACAAAACAATGTAACCGATACATGGCTGTAAATAACATACTATGAAATAAGATTTATCACTTTAGGAAGATAATAATAAATATTTACAAAAATATTGAATATCGCGCTGATGGCCTGCGCTGGGAGATAATTAAAATCATTAAAAAAAAAAACAAAATGATTTTAATGACTAACGACATCAAACCATAATTTAAATCGCAATATGCATAAAACGGATATCCGGGTAAATTAAAAAAAATAAAGGAAAAGTTTGAGTCTTAAACTTATTTATAGGTTTTTGCTTTGTCGCGTTGCGTCGATAGCTTTTGATGTGATGTGTATTTTTCTGTTATGTCTAGATGTTTTAATTTATTTCGATTTTTCAGTTTGACAGAACTTATTTATTTTTTTAGACGGAAACCCAAGGTTCGTTGAAAACGCTTAAAGGGTTAGCTCATTAGCTTGAAGTAAAACCCTGCCGCTTGTATTGCAGTTAATTCAAATCTCCCAGTTGAACATGGACATGGACTGCGACTTATGTCACGATTTTAATTTCTTTCTTTCATTAATTACAATCCATTAATTTTAATCACAATCCATTAATTACGTGAGCAGTTTTTCCCAACCCCCCCCCCTCGGTGAGATTAATTTGGGCCAATTCGTATATTTTTTTCAAGTAACGTGAGATTTTGCTGGACCCCCCCCCCGTTTGTACTCACGTAATGAATGGATGCCCCCATACCCCCTCGATGAGCCAATCTTGACGGAAACCGTTAAAAATATCGATTATAAAAGAATGGGATAAAATATCAATGCCTATTTTGGTATCCATCACTACGGTCGCATCATGAAAGCCATAGACAAAGTCAATTTGACTTTTTCCATGGAATAAATCAAACAACTGTCAAAGTTGTTGCGTCCCGATGCTGCATTTTGACATTACTTTACACTAGCTTTGAAATAACCGATAATTCCTTCAGTTGTGTATTGGTTTATTCGCCATGAGTGGTCCCAATGGGATGTTGTACGGCGGGGACGAGATTGGAGCCCTGGTTTTCGACCCTGGTCATCATACTTTGCGAGTTGGATATGCTCAGGAAGATACGCCGAAAGCCGAAATCCCGGCCGTTGTGGGCGTCGGACCCGAATGTACCCCCGTGGTGCCCGACCCGGAGCAGAAGGCACCGGATAGCAACATAACGCAAGCCGGTAAGAAGGCCTTTTCACATTTATTTATGTCTGGGTTTCAGAACATAACCTTACTAAAGTGACAAACGCTTTTCACCCGCCTTTTTAATGGTAAATATATGCATAAAACGATAACACTAGCTTCTTTGTTGCCAAAACAAAAGAAAACCCCCATCGTTCTTTGCAAAACTTCCCTTCAAATGCTGGAATATCATAACATAACGGTCGAAAATCCTCCATAAAAGAATGTTTGCTTAATTTCTAATGCATATTTTTTTCACTTATTTTCTGTTTTTATTTTATGTAGTGTCATTTTGTTTGGTAAACTTTCGATCGAAGTGGACACGAATATATTTTAGAAAAAACCATTAGGTTTACCTTAATTACTATAAAAGACAATTTTTTGCATTACGGAAATAATGTATTCCAAATTTCAGTTGTGTAAAATGAAAATTTACTTTGTCCAGTTCCATTGAAAGATCATCCTACACGTTTGACATTTTTTATTCATTTAACATTATGTACTTTTTAAAATGATTTTAATTCAAGACAAAATAAAATTTTAAACCTGCCGCCATTCTCACTTGTAAATGAGTCATTCAAATTCTATATTCGCTAAATCAACTTTCGTTGATTTGGAGAAAACTGCAAAAAACTGTCACATCTCTAGCATAAATAAATAATTGCTTTTTAATTTGTTGACAAATGAAATGGAGTAATATAATTTCGAAAAGTATTAATTTTTTTATGTATGTCTAACAATATTTAGGTAATTTCGATAAATAAAATGGATATGGTGGATTTCGGTACTCACCTTGTGATTTACTCACGATATAGCGGGTTTGAAACTCAACTGATCTGATGCCCAAGTTTCTAAACCCACCATCTTGGCAAAATAACAGCTAGTGATTGGTTGAATTCCGATATAGCTGGTTTTGATAGTAACTTTTTGAATGATATAGCGGCTTTTGTTTCTCACTCGCAACTTTAACATGGTTTTTAAACGTGATAAGGGAGGCTTTGAAACTCAATTTTAGGCTCATCTTGTTCCTCGAAAAAATGCGAACAAGATGTCGTACTCAGATCAATTTGTCAAAAAATCGGATATAGCGGGTATTGAAATTATAGGACTCAAATGTAAACAAATTATGGCAAAAACGTTAACTTTGTATCAAGAGGTTAAAATATTTCCGCTTGAAAAAATTTAAAAAATGGCTCACCTTACATCTTTTCTATCTAAAATCACTGATAATGAAAAAAAACCACACATATTTTATGTATTATAAACGTTATTCAATATCACCTCTCATGGTTTCATAAAAAATAATTTTAAAAAAATTCTCAACATTTTATATACTTTTCTCAAATTGCTATCGAAAACTCTGGTTTCATAGAGGTGCACATTAAAATTTTTCTGTGGTTAAATATTAGATTTGGATATAAAGCATGGAGTTTTCTCTTTCTAACATCGTTAAGATCGTGTTTCTCACCATGATAGTAAAGGAGATACAACGATTTATATGAGACCTATGTGTGCTGGGACAAATTTGGTCTGCTGTGATTAAACGGGTATTGATGGATGTTAATTAGTTGATTGGTTTGTTTCCAGGGTCCAACATGAGGTATTACGTGGACACCACGTTCCTGAACGTGCCGCGGCCTGGAATGGACGTGGTGTCCTACATGAAAGACGGCAGTGTGGACAATTGGGACCTGTTTGAGAAGGTCTTGGACTACTCATACGCCAAGGTCAGATATAACACTAACACGCAAAACTAATTTAAATCCAGTCATATTCAACCTTTTCATAACACGTGTTTCATCCAAAACTACAATCCATTTTATCGACAATGATGTTTGATGGAATTAATACAATCTTTCATCTTCTTCTCGTGCCCTGTCCGTTCATCGGACGTTGGCTATACGGACTATGCGGACCCGGAACAGCTCTACAGTAGACTGGCCAAAACACTGTCTCAGGTTTTTCAGCCATGATGTTCTCCTTCCAGGGCCCCGTTTTCCTGCAATCTTTCCATGCGTTATGAAATGCAAGATCTCATACTTCTCTGGATGTCTCGTCACATGTCCAAGATATTGAAGTTTTCGGATTTTTATTGTTTTAATAACTTCTTTTTGTTTATTCAGGGCCGATATTATAGAAGTTTTTGACTTTAGAGTGTGTTTTGTTATACTCTTCTTATTTCCAGGTGATCAAGTCCTCAAGCGAGTACCATCCGACACTGTTTTCTGAGGCACCGTGGGCATCACGCCCCGCACGGGAAAAGCTGGCGGAGCTCATGTTCGAGAAGTACAACGTCCCCGCTTTCTTCCTGGTCAAGAACGCCGTGCTGGCTGCATTTGCTAACGGTAAGCTTGTGAGGTTTTACATATCATGGGGATTCCTCTGGAAACTTCAGTTATCTTTCTATTGACCGATTCTTCATCCAGATTTGATGACCGTATGTAAGAGTGGAGCGATACACTCTGTAACCAATGTATTAATTATTAATCAAGCAATCTCTGTTTCCAGGTAAGTCCATCGCTCTGGTGGTAGACTCTGTAACCAATGTATTAATTAATCAAGTGATCTCTGTTTCCAGGCAAGTCCACGGCTCTGGTGGTAGACTCTGGTGCGACACACACATCGGCTGTGCCGGTGCTGGACGGATACGCACTGGGTGCTGCCTCGGTGCGCAGCTCCTTGGGCGGGGATCACCTCGGTCAGCAGGCACGCGCTCTTCTCAACACGCTCAATGTCCCACTGACGCCCGCCACACATATTCAGGTGCGTGAGAATTATTATTTTAATTGGACAACTCTATATATTATGTAGTGAGTCTAGTATTGCTAATTTTTGCCATTACTGACTGATCATTTGTTCTGGTTGCAGAGCAAGGAGATAGTGCGTGAGAAGGAGAAGGCCCGCTACACCATCCGCCCCATGCCTGAAGGTCTGACGGCCTCCTGGCAGGAGTACATGACACGGCAGGTTCTCAACGACTTCACGCAGACTGTGGTGCAGGTTAGTATCATCCACTGTTGATAGTGGCATGCATACACTTTTTAATCAGGGTAGGAAAAAGAAAGACAATGATAAGAAGTAGGAAAAACAGCAAAATTAAAGGCATAAAAAAAGAATTTATCACAATCTACTTGGTAAGTTTTCTCTAAGGCTGGGTTTAGACTCGTAAGATTTTTCCTGTAAATCACTCTTGTAAGCGATTTATGGTCAAATTACCAATGTAAACGACACCAAAAGTCACTTAACATAATTTAAAGCAAGTTACAGAATTTTTCGGAAGTTTTTTGACAGGTCTAATCGCGCCCGTGTGAATTTCCAGCCTTCTTTCAGCTTATAAAATCAGTTTGATAAGCTAAGTGACTAACCGCAAGAAATAATGCCGAAATGCGCCATTGCGAAATGTCAAAAATTAAAAGGCAATTGTTTTCATAGGATTTTTTTCCTACAAAACTAGTATTTATTTCCACTTATTTAAGTTTCCTGGAAAATGATCATCCTTCTATTCAATTATCGGTCCAATCCTTTCCAATCTTCATGTTTTTCTCATTTTCTCCAAATAAAGATACATATCATTATAAGCTTAATTGTAATGATTGCCAAGCATTTTACATAGGTAAAACGGCTAGAAATGTTCAAACAAGGGTAGATGAACACTTGAGGTGCCTAAATAGTGTAGGTGTTTCAGAAATCGCAACGCACCTAATAGATAAAGATCACTCGTTTAATAAATCTTCAGGGATAGATATACTCATAGAAATTGGATAGGTCTATTCCTTAATAATCTATAAGCTGTTGAAATAAAAACATCATTAAAAATAAATAAACAGTTAGATTTGTCAAACAGCCCCATTTTTAGCATATTTTCCTTTCCCACACCAACTTTTACCCCTCCCTTTTAGTTACCCACCAAAGATGATGTTCTCTTTATCTCTTTTACTTTTCATTTAAGTACTCTGTAAATCTATCTGTATTTTATTTATTATATTTTATTCACCTTGATGAAGCTTCAGGGGGCCTAGTCTCTATCTTTTATTAACCTCAGTTAGCGCGTTAATTACGTCACAAACACGTATTTTGACAGCTACGCTAATTAGCGTAACTGTCAAAATACGTGTTTGTGACGTAATTAACGCGCTAACTGAGGTTAATAAAAGATAGAGACTAGGCCCCAAGTCGAATCGAAACCGGTTAGTTAAAAAATATAATAAGATGGAATTAAACAAAGTTATAGCAGGGTAATTAATTAAATCAATCCACGCTTTTCTTCTGTAATTACAACGAGTCTTTATTGGGTCGGTACAATCAATTTACGCAAGTAGACAGTTCAATAATCGTAAAAACAGTAGTAACTTAAACATGGTTATTATTCCAATAATAACTTCAAAGGACACTAACTATCCTTATTACTCGTCACTTTATACAAAAGGTTTACGAAGAAGCCGCTTGAGCTGGTCTCGGAAGGCAGACTTCAACTTTTACTATTTCCTGGAGCTCAACCCGGGACTCCCCGGCGGGCCAAACTCAAAACTCTAAGGTTTCGCTTGTCTTTATATACCTATTGGCCCGCTTCCCTAGCGGCAGCGGTAGTAAGGGACAATCAATGCAAGACAGAGAAAGTATTAGAGCGTGAAATTTGTCAATATGCGTTCGAAATAATTATATACATATGTTACAAAGTTATTTTATTGTCATTATTATGTATTTATATCCTTTGTTGTATTCCAGGTATCGGAAGCTCCGTACGACGAGAGGGTGGCGGCAGGAACACCGGCTATCCACTACGAGCTGCCCTGCGGCTACCACCAAGACTTCGGCCCCGAGAGGTTCAGGCTTGCGGAGACACTGTTTGAGCACCAAATGGTCGGTGCCTCACAACTTGGTAAATACAAACCTTTTTAAACGACTTCGAAAAGGAGGAGGTTCTCAATTCGACAATTTATTTTTATATGTTTGTTACCTCAGAACTTTCGATTGGGTGAACCGATATTGATGATTCTTTTTTTATTAGAAAGCTGATGCTTCCCGTGTGGTCCCATTTTAATTTGGTCCAGTTCTGACAATGGGATCCATGAGAAAACCATATATGTCTTAAATTTGCAATAAGTATGTGTGCGACAAATGGACGAATAACTCAATATTACGCCAACAGATTTCGATGATTCTTTTTTTTGAAGTAAAACTTCTTTACGCACGCTCGTCACTAAAAATCAAAAAATAAACAAAAATTTTAACAAAACAAAAAATGACTTCAAAAAATGCACTAAAAAGTAAAAAAATAATTTCGTACGATTGTTATTTTTGGAGTCGGTGTCAGCCAAGATCTCCACCTACCTATATATGTAGTTACCTTGGCTGACACGGACTCCAAAAATAACAATCGTACGAAATTATTTTTTTACTTTTTAGTGCATTTTTTGAAGTCGTTTTTTGTTTTGTTCAAATTTTTGTTTATTAATAATAATCTCTTCAATTCTTTCTTTTCCAATTCTTTCTTTTCCAATTCTTTCTTTTTGAACCAAACTTATGATTTTTTAGCAGTGCAATTTTTTGGTGCTAATAATGGCATAATTTTTAATTTATTTTTATATGTTTTTATTTTTTTATATTAGCTCCCCACAAGAGGCCCTGAGAAAAGGGTCCATGTCATCGTTGAGGAGGCTGGGTGGAGGGTCTTTTTAGGAAAGGAAGGCAATGAAGTACTAGGAAAGTAAAGGGTATTAGGGGTGGGTAGGAATCTGGGAGTCAGTGTGTCCAGGAGTGACAGACATGTATCCATCCCTCCCACTGCGGTGCAAGACGATGTTCCGAGAAAGTACGGCTGGAGAAGTCAAAGGGACTTCATCGTTCTCTCCCGATCTAGCCTGCCATGCAGCTGGTGGGCAGACCGCCAAGACCCGGAAAAACATCACCCCATAAACCCAGGCAACCCTGCTAAGTCACCAAACGTAGCGAACCACTTGGGGTGACCTAGGGCAGAGGTGTTGGTTATCCAATAAATGGTTCCCGGGGCGGTGGTACCCATACCCACCTCCCAAATTGAAATTTTACTTTCTTCAATTCAATTTTTCAAATATTTATGTAGTTTCAAACTAAGTAATGATGTTTAAAGGAAAAGTAGGTATTGTGAATAAATGGCACGATGAGATCCAACAATTCTCAATTCTAAATCCAACAATGGTCTTGGCATCATCTGACTTTACTTGTTTTGTGTGGTTGCAGTCCAGACGGCGGTGGGCATGTGCGACATGGACATGCGGCCCGCCATGTGGGGCTCCGTGGTGGTGACGGGCGGAGGCACCCTGTCCAGCGGCTGGGCGGAGCGCCTGGCGCGTGACCTGTCCTCGAGAACCCCCTCCTCCGTGCGTCTGAAGACCATTGCGGCTAACGGCAGCGCAGAGAGACGCTTTGGCGCCTGGATCGGTAAGTCAACCCAACTAATCAATTACCAACCGCCAAAAAAAAGTTTTGTGTTCGGTTTTTTGTGTCCATATTCAGAGAATCATAATCCTTTAGGTCCCATTTGTGCATCGTTTGACGTCATCGCAGAGTGATCGCACTGGATGCAGGTTTTAGTCAGGTTCACATCTTTCGAGGTATAGAAGAACTCTGGCAGGTTAGGACTTGCAGGAGCTGTAGCTCGGTTGACGATAAAACCCTAGTCAAAACGATATTGACTAAATTCATCATCTATAGTAAATTAGGCGCGATGTGGAACACGGTCAGTATTACCCCCCTCGACCACGTAGGCTGTCAATATACACTTTGAATAATGTAATTTGTTGGCTGGCTTACTATGAACGGGGGAAGACTAACGAAGCTCGTATAGCTAAAAGACATTGTGTAAGCAAATCAATTGAATGCATTCGAGAATTAAAAAATTTGTTCAGAATATCTGTTTATACAAGCACACACTTCACCTCTAGCAATTACACATGAAACGTTGGCTAGAGAAGGAGGTTTGTGCAACATGGCATTACAAATAAGATAATAAATAAACGTACCTACTTGAAGCTTCTTATTTGAATTACATTTTTGTTTATATTTCCAGGTGGCTCTATTCTGGCTTCGATTGGTTCCTTCCAGCAGATGTGGATCTCCTCGCAGGAGTATGACGAGGCGGGCAAGGGACAGGTGGAGAGAAAGTGTCCCTAGTAGTCGCTCATCTCTGCGGCTCTTCCTGTCATCAATAGTCAATAATGACGTGCTTATAAAATACAACATTTAATCAATGTGTCCATCTAAAATTATTCCGTTGATAGCCCCGTGGTAAACTCTCACTCCTTTTTATTTATAGTAGAAAGATACTTTCAATATCGCACCGGTGAGAAGAAATGTTCTTTGAAATGGTTTTAACTGGATCTGAAAGTACCTATTTAATTTTTTCTTCAATAATATTATTATTCAATTTATAAAAAAAAACAGTTTATTTATATAAACTAGTGTAATAGCCGATTATGATTAAGATGGCTGTCTCGCCTTCTGAAGGCATTATCAAACAGATAATGAATAATTACACAGCAGAACTTATTTATAAATACAGTGAAACCCTCTTAAGATTTTAATATGTCGTATAGAAGACAAAACTGAAATGGAGATCTATAACAATAAATCAGCACATAATTCACAATATCTTTCTCCTTTCAACCTCATGACATACCCCAAATTAGGATTTCATAGTCCCGCTGGCTTGTGGCAGTTGGGACTTTTGCACGGTGTTCAAAACACGTAAGAGAAATAGAGCTTACAATGGAGTTCTCAACGGCAGAATTATCTCTCTAAATCTGTCAGTTATTTACTTGGGCAAAATTTGAGGTATGTACAGTGAAACCCTCTTAAGAAGTTTTCCAAGGGACCGGAAAAAACAAACTTCTCAAGCAGGAAAACCTTATATGTGGGAAAAATTGGGCCAATTTTGGGCCGAGGGACTGAAAAATCAAACTTCTTAAGAGGGTTTCACTGTATTTCTAAAAATGGTTTTGTCTTAAACTGTCCTGAAAAATTTATCTTTACTTATTCTTACAATATTTTTCTACAAAACAAAACGGGAGGTTTGCTCACTTGGACCCATTAGCTTGTTTACACAACGATGTAACATTACTAGACACACGTATGACGTATGAGGCGTACCTGAGTTATTAAAGTAACAGATTGATTTTATTTATACAGGACACATCTAAAATGAACGTTGGTCTCTCCTATTGTAGATAGAATAACATCAGTCATAATATTTGCTTACATAAAATATAATCTCAGAGATTCCAATTAAAAATTCATAGATTGAGATTACGGAAGACAATTCACAATACCCTGGTGGTATCACCATCCTTTCTCTCTCTTCCAATATGTGGTTGATTAGAATCACCGATTGCGGCCGGTTGAACTCTTGTGTGGTGTAAAAAATAAATATAATTATGTACCTATTTAGCTTGTATATTAATAAATTTCGTGTAGTTTTATTTTAGGAAGCTTCGAAGTGTATTAGAGTATAAAATGTGGACATTTAATCTGACAATGAATTTAGTTTATATTTAGTTTTCAAAATAGGACATTCAGTGTTGCCAACTTAGTGGATTTTCCACTAAAACTGGTGGTTTTCATACTTCATTTAGTGGCGAAATATTTCTTTTAGTGGCTGGTGGATTTTTTAGTGGTTTCCAAAATTTTTGTTTAATTACTAAAACACAATCACTCAGCCACTAATCCACTTCTATTATTAATCTTATTCATCCTTTTTCGTTCTACTTTCTTTAATTTTAAATGGGATTTACGTTTACTGTGTAGGCAACACCAGTGGCGTCAAATTCAAATGGAGTGAGATAAGACGAAAAGCACAAAAAAAATTTGGAACGAAGTATTCAATTTTAAAGATGCTCAAGGAGGGCTGAGGTTTAAGGAATTAGCGACTTTTGTGATTAGTCTCCTAATACTGCCTCATTCTATTGCCGATGTTGAGAGACTATTTAGCACCATGAATATAATAAAAAACAAACAGAGGAATAGAATGAAGTTAGGTAAATCATTTAACTGCTATATTGAGAGTACGCTGTGGTTTGAGGTTGGAAAGAAAATGCTGCAATGATTATTAAATTCCAGTAGCCGTTGTAAATCAAATCGGTACCATATATCGGTCATATCAATCTGAAACCGACTATTTTGGTGCAGGTAAAAATGGTTCGTCTGAAGAAGACGACTTAATTTAGAATTGGTCTTAATTGAATAATTTTAAAATGTTGATTTACCTACAAATGGTGTGTTGGTTACTAATTATTATTTTTGTAATAATAAAGAAAACAAATAATTTCTAAACTTATTTTCGTTCATTTTTATTTTAGGGCAAAATTTTGTGAGTGTAGTACTATATTTTTTAGTGGTTTTCTGGTGGATTTAAAGGTAGAATCTGGTCAATCTGGCGGAAAGCTGGTATAACTGTTGGCAACACTGAGGACATTATAGATAGGGGTCAGCATAGATAATCGAAATAAGAGAGATGTGGCATGGAAGCGAGCCGACTGTCGCCTATGACCAAACGGCATGGACTATCAAAACGGCTGAACCAGTGAAATTTATGCATAGTGAACCAACTCTCTTGTTTCTATTATATATAGGGTTCAAGGTTCGATGAAACCTAAATTACCTTGTATATTAATATAATTGTGAAACTGTATGAAACAATGATTGCTTTCGAAACAGCGATGACCATTAATGAGGTGATTTGAAATTTAAAAAATTTGACATAACTTAATTGTACCCACTATTGGTGTTTATTTCAATAATGCTTCATAACAGGAGAAGAAGATCAAATTGTTAGAATTGAAGCAAAAAAAATACATGATCAATATGACATAACATCGTGTAAATGAACTTAGGGTAAACTTTAGGGATGAAAGGACACGCTTAATAACAATATATTTCAGAAAAAAACCTTTTGATTCACCTAAATTATTACTATAAAAGACAACTACAGTGAAACCCTCTTAAGAAGTTTTCCAAGGGACCGAAAAAACAAACTTCTTAAGAGGGTTTTACTGTATTTACTATCGGGCGATGAAAATATGTAGATACTGCAATTAAAACTTTAATTATGTAAAAGGAAAAGATTAAAGACAAATCAAAAGGTATTTTTCTAATAAATATTCCCTTTAAGCGTGTTCGGTCATCCCGAGAGTTTACCAAACTAAGTTAAATTGGATTTTGTCTAGTTTTGTATGGCTGTAATTTTTTAATTCAACGACTTAGGAAAATTTCTTTTGCATGCTTAGTGCAATCAATTCTTTATCCACCTCATTGTACACCTTCTAACGAAACGAATTTATTTCCTTTATTGAAAGTCAAATTATTGATTTTTTTTTGTAGGTTAGGATTTATTTTAACGTTATAAGAGTGGATGCTAATGAAATTAAGTGTAAAAAATAAATAGAATGTAAGAAATAAATGATTTTATTTTATTACGCTAGTTACCTACCACCAAATACCAAATAAATAAATGTCAGCTTTTTATGCCCTAGTTAAAAGAGTGGTCACAAACAAACTGAAACTGCACTTTAAATGGTGGCAAACCTGCAAAATTAGTCATTATTCCATAACAAAAGGTTTTTTATAATTGAAATGGTGACGAACTTGCAAACTTCATCACCGTTCCACAACAAAAGAATATTTCATTTGAAATAGTGGCAAACCAAAATTCAAAACAAAAGGTTTTTGCACTTGGAATGGTAGCAAATTTCAAGTCAACAGTATTCCTACAGCAAAAGTTTTGTGCACTTGAACTGGTGGCAAACTCTGTCACTATTCCACAGTATGTAAAAGGTTTTTGCCCTTGAAATGGTAGCAAACTTCAAGCCAATATTCCAACAGCAAAAGGTTTGTGCACTTGAACTGTCGGCAAACTCAGTCACTATTCCACAGTATGTAAAAAGTTTTTGCACTTGAAATGGTAGCAAACTTCAAGTCAATATTCCAACAGCAAAAGGTATGTGCACTTGAACTGTTGGCAAACTCGGTCACTATTCCACAGTATGTAAAAGGTTTTTGCACTTGAAATGGTAGCAAACTTCAAGTCAATATTCCAACAGCAAAAGGTTTGTGCACTTGAACTGTTGGCAAACTCGGTCACTATTCCTCAGTAAAAGGTTTTTCACTTGAAATGGTAGCAGACTTCAAGTCAATTTTCCAGCAAAAGGTTTTTGCACTCTTAATAGGTAGGAAATTTTCAAACTCGTCACTACTCCAAAACAAAAGGTTTTCATACTTGAAAAGGTAGAAAACTTGGGAGTCAATATTACAGAAAAAGTTCTTGCACATTCTGTAAGTAAAAGTGCAAACGAGCAATTTTTTAAAAATTAAATAGGATTAAAAATCAATTTTCCACAACACACGGTTTTTGCACTTGAAATTGTAGCAAACCTGGGGGGCAGCCCTGCCATAAGTCACCCCAAGTAGTTTTCTACTTTTGGTGATTTAGCAGGGGTGCCCGGTTTTATGGTGTGAGGTTTGTCTAGGTCTTGGTGGCGAATGCATTTGTTCACCTGCTGTGTGGTGGGCCGGATCGGGGGAGAGAGGTTGAGGGAGACCTAACCTAGACCTTTCCAGCCGGACTCTCTCGACCCATCGGCTTGCACCACAGTGGGAGGGACGGATTCATAAGTCCATCATTCCTGGACACACTGAACCCCAGATTCCTACACACAGCCTTAATACCTTTTTCCTTCCCAGAACTTCCTCCCCTTCCTTTCCATAAAAATATCCACACAGCATCTCCAAAGATGACATAGCCCCCGAGGGAAATTGTTTTCCTCAGGGCCTCCTGTGTGGATCTAATGTAAAAAAAAGACGACGGAGTCCTTTTTGGTAAAATTTATAAATAAGACATTAAAATATAAATAAAACACTCCTTCTTTGTTAAAAGAAATTTTATTTCTAAAAACATTTAAAATTATATTTCACATAAATTATTTTCGAACATAATATTTTATGCATATACGACTCATTATTCACAAAAATCATACAAAATTAGATGATAATTTTACAAGAAATTTTTTTTCTTTTTTTTCCTTAAAAGTAGGTAAAATTTGATACAAGAAAATTGACATTATATTTTGTGAAGCTCGTTTTCATACTAAGAAAGAGAAATATATAATTTCAAATAATGGATCTTATACATAGTAATTTTTGGTCAATTTACTCATATTTTAGCAAAAATGCAAAAAAAAAAAATGTTTACAAAATTTTCGTACAATTTTACATACTTCTTTGCTCATTTCAAAGATTTAATAACGTCGTAGCATTTAATGCCTTGGACATATTTTATATGCGGCTTGGCGTTTTTAACGTTGAAACCAAAGAATTATGCGCGTGAATAATGAAGTAATACCCGTCAATGCATAAAATATCACGTACAAAAGTACGCATGAGTTAGTTTGCGTCTGTACATACACTGTCTACATATTTATACAGTACATTTTATAACATCAAATAGACTTCTATGTTTTTAGTTTACACTTATATTTTTTGGTAGGTACACAAATACGTAGTATGTAAATAAATAAATATGAGAAATTAAGATTTTGTAGGATGGAGTGAAAATATCACAGCAAAAACATAATTTACATATTTTTCAACGCTATTTGCGACACAAATAATGTTAAAAACCGTATTTATGTATTGTAAGTAAGATGGTTGAACCATGAAAACTTACATATCTTAATGGTAGGATTTCGTTGGAAACTAAAAAATTCATATTTTGGGATCATTTTCCAGGAGAGACAAAAACTTAGTTAAAGTGCATATTATAAAATTGAGGTTTTGTGGCAATTTCAGAAGACTTATCATTGAAAGAGCGAAAGTCTAAGGCCCTCCGTTTATGGAGGTACTTGCAAACTATGTCATTGTGACCCAACCACAAGTAACCTGCAGATATCCTGCTCTTTAATGCTGGTTTCCGCACACGGCGCTACCCGAAATATACTGAACTTGATCATTTTTCACATGCAGCCGTGGAGTTAACACGATGTCAAGCGATGTCATATGCCTTCTTTTCCACCATAAATCCATGGTAAACATGCATTTTTTCCACTTCCAGAACAAATCTAACATTAATTTCATGTTCTGAAGCCATTTCTGTCTAACGTCAAACGAATAAGTAGCTGGCACAAATGATGCGACGCCGTCGCGTGCGATCAGCACCGTCGGTAGCGTGCAACAGATTTGAAACCGAAAGCCGTCGCGTAGTACCGTCTACGAGCACCAGCAAAATCGTACGGGGGGTACTTACGATCGGCGCGCATGAGGATCGAGTAGCTTGTAAGTAGCGTCGATATAGAGTAGTATATCTGCAGGGTTCTTGTGGTTGCGTCACAATCACGTAGTTTGTAAGTATCTCCATGAACGGAAGGCCTTAAGGTTGAATTTCTTTTGGCATCTTTATAAATCTATGCGTGTGTTTTCATCAAATCCAGTTTGACATTTGAATCAATTTGCATTATACATTTTTTGAAATTGTCTTATCAGATACATGAGTGGAGTCATTTAAAGAGTCCGAATAATACATAAGTATGTATAAATGTGGATAAAGCAAGGAATGTATAAAGAAAGATGAATTTGACATTTCATTCTCTCTTTCAAACACTATTTAATTGACTTTCTGATATTTAAGTTGTTGGCGAAATGGAATCAGTAATCTTAGGGTAAATTTTTGTATAAAAGTATTTTTGTATAATATTCTACTTGTAGCGTGATATTTTCACTCTAACCTCTTTTTACACAGAAACTATTGTTACAGTACATCAAATCAATTACTGTATTCAATTCGCTGTTTATGTAATGCGATGCAAGAATCGTACGGACGAAAACGAGGGGTCAAAGTCACTCCGCTGGAAGAATTTAGTTATATAATTCCTTTGTGCTGGCAAAATATTATTGCCATTAATTAAAAACAAATGATAAAAGCATAATAGAGAGCATAAATCAAGGGACGTTATAGATTGTTTAGTCATGCTCGAAATAGTCGTGGAATAAATATAAATAAGACAATGAAATAAAAATAAATAACATTTAACCAACCCTCACAGGAGGCCCTGAGGAAAATAATTTCTCTTAGGTTCTATCATCTTTGAGGATGCTGTTTGGATGGTATATAAGGTAAAATTTGATGGAAGAAGTAGTGTAGATAATGTTTGATGAAATTTAAACAATAATTGAATTGACATACCTCTTCAACACATAGATATAATTTTTTATACAAATTAACTAAAAAAAAGGGTAAAGTTCTTTAAAATAAATACAGATTTAACACAAAGTGTGAAAATGAACTACCTACTTACATTTTGTGAGTATAAATACACTTAATAAATATACGAGCCAGTTCTAGAGATTATAACTTATTTTAATTCAAAATCAGTTAGGTATAATTTCAATTTTTGTCACAAATTCAGCAAAGTAAGAGTACCCACTGTAAATATGTTATTGGTTCATTCATTAGCTACATTATCTCGTAACTTTGGCAACACTAGCGGCTAGCCTCACGGCCGCCGGCGGACAGTTTTGGGAATTTTTGCTTTCTCCAGTCTTTGCGTAAAATCCTTGCTATTAGTAATCGTATAGTATTGTCCAGTTGATTACTCAGACATCTTCAAACACTAAGTTTTGAAATAATGAGGAAATCAATATTCAAACGCTCACCAAAAATCAAATATTATTTTCATAATGTCAAAATTGGTTCACAAGTGACAATAAAAGAAAACGAGGTAGACCATTTAAACTTTAGATGGTGGGTTGATGATATCAAAGCCAAAGCAGGTGGTACATGGACAAGAGTAGCTAATGATAGAGAGAAATGGCGACAGTTGGAGGAGGCCTTTGTCAACTAGTGACATACAGACAGGGAGTCGATGAATGATAAGTGTTATTAATATTATAAATAATGTAATGTAATTTACTGTCTGAATAAAGGCTATTATTATTTAATGTTTTAAATATTAAATAAGCTATAAAATAACACCGGGAAGCATAACGGTTCAGTACATCAGTACGTATGACATTTTGAAATTTCCTACTAGTAACCGAGAAAAGATAATTTTTTTGTTTAATTCACTACAATTTGTTGTGCATTATTATTGATTTGGTACTGTGTATGAGTAATCTGAGTACCAGATAGAGGGGTACACTTTTACATATAACTGTATACTCAACTCTCATTTCGATTTTTTTGGAGATGTCTGACTAATCAACTGGACGATCGATGTATTTTTATGAAGGTGTGGGGTCCATCAAAAGTCCATCCTCCATTAAAGAGATCCTTCTAGTTCATAGTATTTCTGATTCTTATAATTTTTACCTTTACCTATCTGATACAAGGGTCCAGCCTAAAACTGAATCAAAGTCATTCTCTCTAGAACTGGAGCGTGTATTTCTTTTAATGATACGTTTTTGTGTTTGAAGACATTTCGTTGTCACTTTGAGAAAGGGATCACAGGGCCTCTGCGGCCATGACTAGCTTTTTTGGACATTTTTAGAATCTTTGGTGTCCAATTCAACTTATTATCTTGCCATTATGAAGGGAAAAACCTCTAAAAAAAAATTTAACTCTCGACTAGCACTGGCAAGGGTCCAGTTTTAATAATGCATTGAGTACAGTCTCACCATCTCAAGAACAAAAGAGTGAGAGGGTTGAGTTAAAAAAAATCATCATCAACAAACAGTATTAATAGCCTAGCGACTGCACAGATGAAAATTTAAGAATCCAGCTAAGAATACTACTCAGATGCCACACACTACGCAAAACCGCTTTCGAACCTGGAGTTTGTATACAAATCTTATTTTGTAATAGAACTGAAGCAATGCCAAAAGATGGAGCCACTTAAGTTAACAGCTAGCGTGAGGAGCATCGCCTGGCAGGCGTAAGTACTTTTGGATTGGTAATTTCGTGAATCTCTCCGGATATGGAGAGACTAACGATAATATGATTATTATTGTAACTGGTAGTTGTAAATAATAATTCGCGTGTCTACATATTATATATGATGTCACGCGGTTATGTTGTCCCGGTGACTAGCTATCTCTGGATCCCAGTGGTTCCGAGGGAACCGGCTATTTTTGGAACCAGTTCCTATCGGATTAGAGAAGAAAAAAATAAAAATTTTATAATTCGCATCAAAAAACATATAAGTTTTTTTTAGAGGTTTTCCCACATGACATGTACAAATTTATAGCGATTTCTTTAACACTTATAAAAATTGCAAAAATAATCCAGTTTGTGCAATCTCAATTATCTTTGGTAAGGTTTATCTATGCTTTATTCATAAATTGGTTATGGTAACCCTTTTCTATGGCGAAGTTCATAGACAGTAATTTTCGAGTTTACAACCATAATAATTTTATTGTAGCGTTTATGACAGATTTACACAATTTTTTAGGGTAATTTAAAAGGGGTAAATTTATCATTGTACATTAGGGGGTTCAAAAAAATAATATTCAGATGGGTAAAAATTAAATGTAATAATGTATTATCATAAAATAATAAATGTTTATAAGGATTTTGTGCGACTTTATGGAAAGGTAAGAGAGACATCTTGATATTTTTAGACACAATAAAATATTGATATAGGATTTCTCAGATAAGCCCAACGATAGATGTATTGTGATTTTACACAATTGTTTTTGACAGAGGAGGAAAATGGATTGGAATTCTTAATGTATTTATTGGAAGTAATCTTGATGGCTTGTACTGGTTGTGAGGATGCTGAGTGGAGGGTAAAGAGGAGAAAGTGGGGAGAAAACACAAAAGCCGGCAAGTCGTTCCACAGTCAAGCTGATGAGCACATGAATGAATCGTAAAAATGATCTATTCTCTTGTGGAAAATGTCTAGTTCTTCGGAACACCTTTTATTGAAACACCGGTAGAATAAACACAGCATTCCCACCTTAAAATCATGTTAGGAAAATTGCAATTTTTAATAAAAAGACAAATAACTTTGTTTACATCACTTTTATTGGTACACAATCAATATGTTTCGTAAACAATGTTTACTTCATCAGGATCGAACGTATACGTTTACGTTTGATCCTGATGAAGTAAACATTTTTTACGAAACATGTTGATTGTGTACCAATAAAAGTGATGTAAACAAAGTTATTTGTCTTTTTATTAAAATAAATAATGCCATCACAAAGTGAAAACCTTTCCGAAGAAGTTTTCTTTGAAAAATTAATAGTTTCTATTTAAAGCTCATGTGACCAAGGCACAGCCAAAATTGGGGAGTGTTGGGAGATGGAAAAAAGTAAGCTTGCATGGTCACTAAAATTAGCTAAAGCCATTTCAGGTGGACAGGAAGAAAACAGTGGACAATTTTTCATAACGGGCTCATCTAAGAATTCAGTTAGACACTCAAAGATTTTCTTGGTTATTTTTGAAATAGTTTTTTTTTTAAATTTTAGGCTAATGGGTGTAAAAGGAAGGCAAGGCAAACCTCATCTCTTTATTGACATTCACAAATCTGGGAAAATAATTTATCTATGGTTGAGGGACAACAATGTATCTGGAGAAATCATTTATCTATGGTAAAGGGAAAACAATGCATCTGGGAAAATCATTTATCTATGGTAAAGGGAAAACAACGCATCTGGGGAAATCATTTATCTATGGTAAAGGGAAAACATTGATAATTGGGTGGAAATGGGCACATTTGAGTAAATAATCGTCACAGTTATTGATTAAATGTTATAAATTGTCAGAATTGTTGTCGTCTTTCACCAAAAGCTTCAGTCCAGTTTTTTTTTTTAACACAAAAACATAACATTTTCATTGTTGTAAAATTTTCAAATGTCGGAAACAAATTTTCGGAAAATTTAGATCAATGTTGCGATTTTGTTAACACTATATTTATTTATTCACATTGGGGTGAATGTTTCACAGAAGGGTGCCAATAAGGTGGTTCATCGTTAAAAACAATTAAGATCATTCTTTCGAGAATTGAAGATAGTTCAGGTAAAAATTGGTACACTTTGGTTTAAACAGTTTTGGCTAGTCACAGTTTGATTTTTAATCTGTTGCTTGTCATAGCTGTAGCTCGATGCACATGGTTGTTATTTTATAGTTCCAGCGATTGTTCAAGTTGTTGCTGATGACTGTTATTATGTGAGCTGTTGTTTGTTGCATATGGCGGTTATTATAGTGGCTGTAGCAGTTGTTGCTTGTCACAGCTGTAGCTTGTTGCACTTAGCTGTTATTATGACAGCTGTAGCAATTGCTGCAGTTTTTGCTGATAATGTTGCACATGGCTGTTATTGTAATACCTGCAGCAATTGTCGCATGTTGCATGTAGCTGTTATTAATACAGCAACTGTTGCAGTAGTTCGATGCACATGGTTGTTGCTCATGACTGTTATTATCATAGCTGTTGTTTGTAGCGCATGGCGGTTATTACAACAGTTGTTGCTTGTCACAGCTGTAGCTTGTTGCATGTGGATGTTATTATAACAGCTGTAGCAATTGCTGCACTTCTTGCTTGTCATGTTGCACATGGCTGTTATTGTAATAGCTGTAGCAGTTGTAGCTTTTTGCACGTCGCTGTTATTATGACAGCTCTGTAGCAATTGTTGTAGTTGTTGCTTGTCATAACTGTAGCATGTTGCACAGGGCTGTTATTATAATAACGGTAGCAGTTGTCGCTAGTCATAACTGTAGCTTGTTGCACACGGCTGATATTGTAATAGATGTAGCAGTTGTCGCTAGTCCTAGCAGTATTTTTGTTGTCACAAGGTTATTATTGACAGCTGTAGAAATTCATTGTTGCTTGTTACATGTAGCTGCACATGGCTGTTATTGTGATAACTGTAGCAAGTATTGCTTGTCGTAATTTAGGCCTTTGTGACGTGTTCCATGTCGTTATTGTTGCTTTTCTTAGAAGTCACTTGTCGTAATCGTGGGTTAAAGTAGTAGTGGCTTGTCTTAGCTGTGGCTTGTGAAACTTAAAGCTTGTCTGAGTCATTGTATGTTTGAGCTTTTGTGACCGTATCGTGTTCCTTGTCATGGTTATTTCTTTTCTCAGTTGTTGCTTGACTCAAGTTGCTTGTCACAGTCATCGCTTGTGGGAATGGCAGTCGTGAACTGTCGCTTGTCGTAATTGTAGCTCATAGGCATTGCTTGTTGGAGTGGCAGTGTATCGTGGCAGTTGTGTGGATGGATGCGTGTCACGTAGAAGTGTTGGGGGCCCGCGAGTCCAGCACCAGTGTGGAGGAGATGGCCAGGCGGGCCAAACGCCTCGCATATTGGTGCTCCGCTCCCCACTATCTGGGGGCCGGCGGGGGAGGACGAGCCGCCCGAGCCGCATCTAAACATGGCAAATTACAAAAAAACTCATTAATAATAGTAAAAGATCAAGGGTTGGCATTTAGTAAATTAATCTCAGAAAATATATTTATGGAGATACACACTTCAAAGTGACACTTTCAAAAACTCACATGCCGGAGGGGGGCCAAATATCCCTGGTGCCTGCGCCCTTCTCAACCAATTTGGAATCTGTAATTCATGTAAATAAAATAAGTAACTTTTTTATAAGGCAACTTGCTAAAAGGCATAGCCTCTCTGTATGAAAATAGTAGCAGTAGGGTCCGCGTAAACGGTCAAGTTTCAGAAGAATTTGAAGTGGAAATCGGCCTCAGACAAGGGTGCCCTATGTCGCCAATCCTCTTCACTATATTCATGGACCGAAACAGCCAAACACCGGATGCAGCACTGGTAGGCAATACTAGAATCAGCTCCCTACTATTTGCTGACGACATCGCGAGATTAACGACATCACAACGAAGTGTGCACGGCGGCGGGAATGAAGTTGTGTACCTCAAAAGCGGAGGTGATGGTTATAGGAAGGGACCAAACTCAGTGCAACATACTCGCTAATGGGACTCAGCTGAAACAGGTGGACAGGTTCAAATACCTTGGGGTCGAATTCTCCAGTGATGGTCGGCAAGACGGAGAAATTGATAGAAGAATAAGTGCGGCAAGCAGTGTATTGCGTTCTCTCTACAACTCAGTTATAAGAAAAGCCGAGCTCAGCATCAAGACAAAGATGGCAGTGTTTAAAACGGTACACCGCCCGACGCTCACTTACGGCCACCAGACATGGATGCTAAATGAACGAACACGCTCCAGTATATGCCCTATGGGACGTATGGAGGAGCCTTGTCGATACAATGGGTCCCCGACCCGAATTGGACAAGGGGAAGAAGATGATGATGAATTTTTTTTACAATAGCTTCACGTGAGGTGAGAAATATCACCTTGATATTTAAAGACAAAAATATTTCTACGAGACCTATATGAGTTGTTCCCAAAAGCCAACAAATTGGCCTGAGGGGTTAATTTGATTCTACTGTAGATTAATGAACAACATCAGATGATTATTAAGGTGAAATCTTAAATCACCTAAGATTTATTGTTACCTGTCTAAAGAGTAGGGCCCCTTGAGCAGGGGGGGTCTGCATGAGCCCCGCGCCGCCAAAGCTCTGTAGAAGTTGGCTACGTTGCAGTAGCTGCTCTTGCAGACGCTGTTGGCCTATCAAGCTTTGCTGGACTAGACCCATTCCTGAAAAACAAAATATAATTTATAAATATAAGAATAGTTTGAGCGATAGCTAGCCAAATTTGGGTAGCACCGCTAATGCCCGTGAGCAGTAGACAACCAAATATGGGTAGCATCACTAATGTCCATGAGCAATAGACAACCAAATTTGGGTAGCACTGCTAATGCTCATGAGCAATAGACAATCAAATTTGGGTAGCACCGCTAAAGTCCATGAGCAATAGACAACCAAATTTGGGTAGCTATAGGCAGGGATTTTTATGAATTAAAATAAATTAATTTTGACATTCCCTAGTCCCTAAGTCACCTAATATGTTTAAGAAAATATTATGCAAAAGATGTCATTATAAAAGCCGTCCATAAAAATCTCCCTTTTCACACGTCTTGTATGAAAACAAAAAAGACAGAAGACACTAGAATGTCGAATGTCTTTAATCATATTCCTATAGACATTTCGCGAACCTATGTTTCTTTTGAATTGTAGATTTATTAAGGTATTGCCAACAAGCAAAAAAAATAAATGATTATTTTATGAAACGCACGCTATGGCAATAAAATAAGCACAGGGCACAATTAAGATTAATTACATACTTAAATCGTTAATAATTTAATCGTCAAAATAATGATATTATTGTTAAAAAGCAAAAAAGTTTCCGTCCAGCACTTCTTATTTAGGTTTGTAACACTTTAAATTCATATGTCACTTAATGAAATGATGAAAAGTTTGCAATTATATGCTTATTTAGTTCGTCAAAAAAAAATTCCATTGTCACAAGGGATGACCCACTTAAAATGATAAAATTGTGGGGTAACTGATTCACCCCTCATCGCAACCCAAGTTTTTTTTTGCATCTTGGCGTACCGAAGGTTAAAATTGTTTAAAATTAAAAATTACATACCTCCTGCAGGATTAGCAATGGGTGCTTGTGCATTCCCTCTAAATCCTGTTTTCGCCAATCCGTACGCTCCAACGCCGGAGCCAAACTCCTTATTCAATGCAGCCGCGTTGCCGTTGCCATACTGGCACTGAACATTAGACAAATGTCCCAAGTTGTGGTTTCGGGGGTACGCCGGGTGCCCCTGCAGAGGGTTGCCATTACCATACTGGCATTGAACATTGGACAAATGGCCAAAGTTGTGGTTTCGGGGGTATGCTGGATGCCCCTGGTGAGGATTGCCGGAGTGGTTGACACGCTGGCTGTGCTGCGAAGTCGAGTGGTGCTGGTACGCCGACGGGGCCCGCACGTACGAGGATATGTTCTGATTTTGCGTGGGAGGGGGGTGCGATAGGTTGGGGAAAGAAAAGACAGGGGCGGGGGAGGCATTGGCACTGCTGAAAAAGAGAAATCAAACATATTATTGTAGTTATTAAATACAGTGAAGAACGTATATGTACCATTTAAGTGTTTGTAATAAATTGGGAATGTTCCAGAAAGGTAGTGCAGAAACAAACCTGCCGTTACTGCATCGCTGGACGGGGCTGTCAATATTTCTTTGGACCCAAGTTGCAGTTGCAGTACGAGTCTGTAAAACGAACAATAAATTAAAAAAGAAATCATCATCAATCAAACAGTATTAATAGCCTTGCATCACACATTCGATTCAAAAATAGATACAAACGAAAGTGCTGCCATCTATGTTTAATAACCTTGCGTCTACGTACACACTCGATTCACAAATAGATACAAACAGAAATGCTGTCATATATATTATTAATACGCTAAAAACTTTGGTTTCATAAAGGTGTACCTTAAAATTATTTTGCAGTTAACTTTTATATTTGAATATAACGCGTGGTGTTTTCTCTTTTTAATGCCATTTAGATCATATTTCTAACCATGATAGTAAGGGAGACACAACGATCTATGAGACCTATGTGAGATGTTCCGAAAAGAGAACAAATTAGCCAAGGGATAATCATATGAGAAATTACATTAAAAGGGAGCAGATGTTATTTTAATTACATGTGAGTGGGAGGTAAAATTGTATTAAATGATTCAATTACCTGCACAGTGGGGGAAGCAGGCTCTCTCTGGAAGTAACTCCGGAAACTTCTGTCATCTCTCTCATTTCTGATCCCTCCTTTGTAATCATGAACCCCTCCAACTCCCATTGTGTTCCGGAAACCCTGTCGGCTATCCCTGTTATTTCTATTGAGACTATTCGCATTGTTGAAGTTTTTTACATTCATATTCGTGTTCACATTCTGCTTGTTGTGGAACAACGGTTTACGATCCGTATTCGTCACAACGCTTTGATTACTACTCTTTGAATCATCACTGACGGTAGGTTTATCCTCACTAGAAGCCGCAACCGAAGTCGAAGGAGCGCTCGTTGTCACAACACTTGCTTGCACTTCTGTTTCGACTGACGCAGTTGTTGTAGCTTGCTCCGTCGTCGGAATATCTTTCGGTATGAACGCTTTAGCTTCGTTGCTCAGATTACTCGTCGCAACGCGATCGGCTAGCTCTTTAGAAATCGGCACAAAACGCGCTTTTTGCTGTTCGTTGTTGAACGTTATATCTTTTAGATCGAGATTCGGCGGTTTATCGACGATCTTTCCGTTGTTGAAGCGGCTACGACCGTCGATCGACCGATTGAAGTTTGACTGATTCGGCGGCTGGTCGACTGATTGACCGTCTTGATCGAAGCTGTCCTGTCGACTCAGCGAACCACCGCTTGTGGCGGTCCTAAATACTTTTCTCCGATCGCGCAGTTTGTTGAAGCGATCGTCTTGGTTTTCTACGAACATCGAATCGGCTCTTTGTATCGCGTCCATGTTCCGTTCCATCTGATTGGTGGCTTCTTTTCGATCATTATAACTATTCCTCGGGTAATCGCCACCATCTTTTCCCCATGGTTTTACCCCGGTATTATGCCTATTCTTAGCGTTACCATTCTCAAATTGTACGTTTTGTATCAATCCGTCATTCGGCGGATAGCTAAACGGCAGGATACCATAGTTGCTAACAGCATTTTGCTGACCGAAGTGCATGGCGTTCAAGAAGCCTTGTCCTTCCATGCCACCGAAACTTTGCACAGATGGCATGGAGGCTGCCGTGCTGTATCCCTGATAAGTCATCAGTGGAGTTGCACGAGAGGAACCTGAATCCGACTGTCCTCTGGAATTGACGAGGTTATTCTTCGGCGATTTCGTCTGGAAGTTTCGTTGCTTCATAAGATCCAACGATTGATTAAACTGATTGATATTAAAGTTTTGCTGTGGTGTTAACGTGGTATCGTATTGCATGTTAAATCCAGGAGTGGAAGACCCTTCTTGACTTAGGACCGAGCTCCTCTCTGGTTGGTAAGGCTGGTGGTAAATGGCGTAGGGCGGCGGTATTGGTTGTTGCTGCTGAGGATGCTGCATGGAGATGAGTTGGTGAGGGTTGGGTTGGAAGGGGTAGTATTGCGGGGGCTGCGGGGCCATCAGGACAGCCTGGGGGTAGAAGCCGGCCTGCATGGTGGGGACGGGGTTCATCGGGGGCTCAGAGGCCTGCGGGATGAACTGAGAACCTGGAAATAAAAGATAACATTCCTATTTATTCAGGGAACATAAACAGAACTAATACTAATATAAAATGCAGAAGAATATAACAAAAAAACGGATTAAATATTAATGTTCACATGACAAAATATGTGTGTCTGTTTCCCCCAAAGTACTACTTTTATTTCCTTTGGAGGAAACATATTATATACATATATTGTATTAATCACCGGTGAGATCGATAAAAAAAAAATTTATATGCGATTTTGACCCTCATGTATAAAGACACTGTATGAAAGACAAGCTCAAAATCGCTTGCGCCAACAGTATTGTTGATACCGCCAAAAGTTTCATTCACCTGGCAGCAATGGAATATTTTAAAACGCATTATCTGTGGAATAAGAACGTCATATTTTACCGCGATTGAACTGTCAAAGTCAGTCGATGGTAGGTCACAAAAACTTTAAAAAAACCTGTCAATTCATCAAATAAACACAAGTAATGTTGTTTTTATCGGTAGTTTATTGTTCAAAGAATGTGTTTCAGTAAATAAAATAAACGATAGTTCAAAATAAATGCATAAAATATTACTTCTAAAGTATTCTTTCCGAGATTTCATACGAAATGCTAGGATGTATGGGCATAAAATCCTGGCCATCACCAGGTTTTAATGTGTAAGAAAGAGCTGCAGCATTATATGTTTAAGAACAAAAGCAAAACCATCAGCGCATTTGAGTTTGACATTTTTAGAATTCACTCACTTCAATATTATCTCACTTCAATATAACTCACTTCAATATAACTATATTCCATACTTTCAAAATTATCGTCATGGCTAGTAAATTGTATTGTAGGGGTCTACGGAGACATCACGGTGCGGTGTGTGAGAGGGATGCAAGAAAACGATTACTTTTCCTTTGGAGGAAACAGACCTAAGTACATTGTGTATTTTATCTTTTGAAAGAGCTGCAGCTTTATTGTGATAAGGAACGTATGTTTATTGCCTTTTTATGCCGTCACGGTACAGTACCATAATCGTGAATTGTCATGGTATTAATAAAAGCGCTCAAAAAGATTCATCTTGATCTTCAACACTTTGTTCAAATGGAAGAAATTTAAAAATTGACATAATATTTACCATGTTGTGGCATTTTGCTCCCCGCGACGTCCTGCAGAGGCTGGGCTTGCGATTGGGGAGCTCCATATACCACGGGCCAGCCCCAACCAGGAGCTCCTTGCACCTGCAAACTCAGAATCATATTGTTAATGATGGCCATTTGGCATTACTACAGACTTAACTATAGGTTAATTTTTTACTGTGAAATGTGCTAAAACAAGAAAATCTTTATATTTGGGAAATGAAAACCGTGTTTCAAAAATTGCAATTTTTGAACTAAACAAACTAATAAATATCTATACTTAAACAATGGTTTCTTAACTACTTAAACAACACTTGATATCAATCTTCAACCATTTTTAACCTCACTTTTTCTTTGTCAGTTTTCCCGCCAACAATTTACAGGTAATAAACTTATTTATTTTTTATTAGTACCTACACTATAAAAATGGAACACATTCAAACATTGAGTAACTAAGAAGGTAGGTACCCCAATTTTGTTATAAAAAATGAGAGACAGAATTTGAGGTAGGTACTATACTACAGGAATCGAAGTACAGTTTGGCAATTAAGTGTAGAAAATAAATGATGGCGCTGCGATCGATTTCTTGGTTTTAAATGGCAACACCGTGATGGCTCATAAGACAATGAATGTATGTTTTAAAAAACCCTTCGGCCAAAATGCATATTTCATAACGTGTTTGTATTTTCATAAATTTTGCACAAAAACACATAATTTAATAGAAGTAAAATAAAACAAAACAGGTTTTAAGTGGGCGTTTATTTTGTTATAAAAACGTAGGTACATAGGTATTTAAAAAATCTGAGTATATTTATTCAACACCCGACATGTAATAATTATTGTCTTAGTCCTCATATGATACTTCTTCTTCCATATCTTCATCTTCATCTAAACGTTTTATCAGTTCATCTATATCATCATATAGAGTACTTCCTCGTGCATAATAATCTGCCTCGATTTTCATCACGTTTTTGCAACAATTTTTTTTAATCATCAACACTTATGCTATTTTCCGTTTTCCCGGTGTTTCAAATTTTCCATCTGCCTTTTCCCTTCCTTGACGATTTATCTTACTTTTCAGATTTATCTGTATGTGGAAAACATCATTAAAATGATTATTCTACAGAAGGTAGTTTTAAAAAAGCACACCTGTAAATATTCATTTAGAAAGAAAGAAAGAGAAAATTAAGAACAAGTTACTATGAGTTTAAAGAAGTTGCATATTATTATTTTTTTTTTAAATTGAGTTATTCCATTTTTCTTGTGGCCTAATATTAACTGTCAAATGGAAATGTCAAATTCGGATTTTTAAACATAACCTCAAATCAGATTGTAATGGTTATAATCGCACAAAAATTGGCATAAATCTTGTAATACTAATGAAATTTATTAAAAAAAACTATACCACGTACTATTCATTTCTGCAGTTCGTTTGTAAACTTCTTTCAAATTGGATAGGAGCTTCTTCGCACGATATTCAGCTAGGCAGCGTTGAAACACGCAGTTTACAACTTCTCTTGCACCACTACGTATTGGTTTGTTCATTTTAATTCAATTCAAACAATGCACAGGCAAACAATGAAAAAAAAAAAACACTAAACGAGCGATTTTCAGTGTGTTCTACATGATTAAAGTCAGTAAAGCCAAGAGCCATACAAAATGTCATTGACAAAACGAGTATTTCGGTGTTACCATAGTAATGAAAAAATTTAGTTCCAAATTAATTCATTTCTACACTTTCTTGCCAAACAATACTTGACTTTTTTTTTATATAATATAAGTTTTACTAATTTGTTTGATTTATTTTACTCTTTTTAACGACCATGGGGCCTTTACATTTGGAATATAATGTTAATATTTTTGTTGTTTATATTATTATGCACAAAAAAAAAATAATAAACGAAGTACGACACAAAAATTTGAAGGGATAATTAGGTACTTGAAACGTAGATGTCACATGAAAGTGTGGCAAATCGAGAAAAGGGCAAATAAAGGGAATAAACTAGTGCAAAACGTAAATAAAAAGGTTGAAATAGCAAGGCCTCTCTTATAATGGATTCCATGCATCAATGGAAACAATTATGGATTTTATTGGTATGTAAAATTATTTTATTATTAAATTGATATTATTCACCTGGTATAGCTGAGGAGGGTGCTGTGGTACCAGACCAGGGGGAGGAGGGGGTGGGGCCTGCACCTGAAAGGGGTGCACCTCTTCTGACTGAAATAAAATGAAAATAAACAATGATTCACATGGAGATAAACATACTTGGACTATATCATCCACAGGGATATACGCAAGTATATATACAGGATATATCACCAAATCTGGTTTTCAAAAAAACTTCATTCGCACGGGAAAATTCTTGTACAATAATTCTTTGTACAGTAATTTTTCCCTAATACCATGCCAGTGAAGCCGCATGTAAAAGCTAGTACCATATAAACATTTAATACATATGAAAAATAAGGCATAAATAATATCAGGTAAAAAGAAAACAATTGCAAAAAAAAATCGTAGTTTTGATTATGAAATTTTTTTATGTGAAAACTTCACAAGAGTCCCATTTGCTCCTGTCTGGAGCCAGTGAGTATGTTGTGAGGCTGAAGGTAAGTGGGGAGGGGAAGGATATGGAGAATAGGATGGCGAGGAAATACTCGGCTATTCAGATCTAGTCACCAAACACGGCTAAAGCCATTTCAAGCGACGTGTCAATTCTGAATGGTGGTGTTACCCCAGGGCGATACTGAGAGTATCTTCCACTCTGGAACGTGCCGCAAATGTACTATATATTATTTTTAAGTAATTTATTGTGAAATAACACAAATGAATCAAATAAACTTTATTTGACGGGATTTGATCAACCGACCTTTGGATTATGAGTCAAGAGCCTTTCCCCTCGACCACGGAGGCCGTCAACTTGGGGGTATTTTAAAGATTTTCACTTGTGTCAGACATTTTATAACAATGCGTGTGCGTAAGATTACCTGCACGGGGTAGGGCGACTGGTGCATGGGGTTCTGCATGAGATGGTGCGGGTAGACCATGGGCGAGGGCTGCATGAGGCCGGAGGAGGGATGAGAGGCTCCCCGCTGCTGAAGAGCCATCTGGCCGGCCTGGTACTGTTGCTGAAGCTGCAAAACAAATACCTATAAGCGATGTTTGGGCTATTAAAAACATGTCTTTTCATAATTGAATGGATTCAAACGACGGAAAAAAGCTATAACAACTCTACAAACTAACATTTCAAGTGCTCAGAACTATAATATTCTAGATAGTTCAATTCAATGGCAGGATATTTTGAGTAGTTCACAAATCGACACCAGTTGGCGATAGTGTAAATGTAGACCTAAATATGAAAAGAAACCTGTCAAAACTTTGATTCGTCAATTTTTGTCTGTTTTCTGTGGGTTCGAAGCGATTATTTTTGTGAATTCTGATATTCATAACAATGCAAGAAACAATTTTCTTCATTAGACACAACTAAAGCTACCAAAAAAATATTCCTTCATCACATTGTATCCTTTCCTGTAAACTGCTGCATGCATTGTCATTCCTTCCTGCTCTTTGTAAACTTGAAGAAAGTATTGGTTTATTTGAACTATATTTATTTGTGGCAATACAGGCGAATCCTGTATGCTGTGAAATTATTCATCTGGGGGCCATCATAAACCCACTATCTCACTTTCATACTCAAAAAAATTTATTTCCATAAAGTTATTATTCCGGTCATAGACAGCCAATCAGGAATTATTAATTATGATTATTGGGTACATTATAAACAAGCAACGTTAGCTAAAGTACCTATAATTATTACAAAAATGACACAATTAATGTGTTTTAGAAGTAAAGAATGAGGTTATTCCAACCATTTAGCTTACCTCTCGATTAGAACTTCTTTCTTGCCAACACATTTTGCCTTTCTTTAATTCATTTTTTAACTCCTTCACAGTCCAGGTACCATATTTATCCACCATTTTTTTTATTACTTCTAAAATGCACACGCAAGCCAGATACAAAGCAATATCAATTATCAATGACAGGTCTACAACTACACCAGCGCCGCCAAGCGGGAGAAGTAAGCACAGCATTCTGCCATTCAATTCAATTCATTCATTTTAAAAACATTACAAAATTAAAATGTCAAAGCATTTTTAAAAGAGAAAATATTAAGATTAGAAGCATATTTAAGCAATTTAAACATCAATGAAGCACAATTAGACCAACAGCAACAAAGCTTGCCGTCTAAATTGTGCGTCATTGATGTTAAACATATCGATATTCGAAGTGATTCTATTTAACAACAAGGCAGCTCTCCTGACTGGCATAACCATTGGCAAGTTAGTTCTGCAAGCCAGGAGATAAAACAGTCTATGCTGTTGGTAACGGAGATAACTATCGGGAAAATAGAAATTAATACTCTCCATGATAGTCGAGTTTTCGAAAGATCCGCTAATTTGTCTGAAGAAATATGTTACAATTAGCACGGTCTGACCTGTAGAAGGTTCATACCGAGCATGCCAAAGAGAAAGTCGCAAGGGTAGTAGCCGTACTCCCTAAGATAGAATAGTAGTTTAACTTCTCAGTCCTTGGACTTATTCTGTCAGAAAGCCAGAAAATTTCCACTTTGCAATAAAATCCAAATAAACGGAATATTTATGAATGTATCTTAAAACTAAAAACTGTTTTAGAAAGGTAATGAAATATGCTTTCAAATGTTATTATTAGAAACAAACATATACATTTTGAAATATAATTTTTTTAATAAAACTTGTAGACGTGTACCTCCAGATTGGGTTCCTCGTACAGATTGTTGTAGAATTGTCCCATGGGGGGTGCATTGGCGTAGTAACCGGAGTCCGGGAACACGGGGGCCACCATGTACTCTTGGTTCCGCTCCTGAATGATGGGGTCGTAAAGGCCTTCTTCTCGCACGCAGCATTCTGGTTTCTCCTAAAGATAAGAAAATTTGTTAAAAAGTTGTTTCAAATAGATCAAAAGGATATAAATGAAGACTTCCATGAGAAAATAGAAGTGAAGAAAAACAAACTACTAACCTAATCATGATTGTATTTTATTATTTCAATTTGGGTCACCAAAAGTGGTTCGGTTCGAGTGGTTTCAACATAGGTCACCAGAAGTGGTTCGCTACGTTTGGTGACTTAGGAGAGGTGCCCAGGTTCGGTTCCATGCCAACTCAGAACCACCTCAGAAAGGTCATTAAAAGCTATGAAAAAATAATTTTAAAATAGCCGGTAACCCTAACCTAACTTAACCTATTTAACCAATTTTTTTTCATCATCACTCTCAATAATGACGTTTGGTGAGGTTTGTCAAGGTCTTGACGGCGAATGCATTTGCCCACCTATTGCGTGGCAGGCCAGATCGGAAGAGACTGGCTGAACTCTCTCAACCCATCGCCTTGCACCGCAGTGGAAGGGATGGATTCATACATCCTCCTAGACACATTGAACCCCAGATTCCTACCCACCCCTCATACCTTTATCCTACCCAGAACTTTCAGTCCTTCATTTCCCTAAAAATACCCTCCACACAGCATCCCCCAAAGATGACAGGTTCTGTGGGAATTTTTGTCCTCATAGCCTCCTGTGTGGTGTGATGAATCGCAGTGGATACGAAAATATAGTAGCTTCCACCTTACGAATGAATAAATAATAATTCAGAATTATAACGAAATCAACACACTAGCGACATCTAGCTGATTAATTTTGATTGGGCCATGGAGACTGCAGAGATCTATAATTATTAAATTAATGTCAAGTTTTGATAAATAGAACACAGAGGGATCCAATTATAAACACTTAAGATTGATCTACCAATCAGAGAAGGGGGAGGTTACCTTTTTTCAAGACAAAGAGATGGACTTTGGACTAGACCATTAGTCTGAGATTTATGGGGTAAAAATCATCATCAACCCGAGAGATCAATACGCTTTAAGATAAACACAATCCCACGTTCGGTGCATTTGGTACAATGACCCTAATTTTAAAGGTAAATATTGAGTGCAACAGAGGAATCGACAACCGCAGTTAACGAACAAATAAATCCATATTATGTTGAAAAAATGATGCAATTAAATAGCAAGGAAATATAATGAACGGAAGATTAAAGAAAAGACCTGGAAAACGTGGGAAAAGCTACTGTAGGGATACTCAATTGCATAACGAGAACGCGAAGAACAAAAGGAGGCCAGATTCAGAGGAAAACGTACGTTTGATATTTAAAAGAAAGAAAAACGATGGAAATTAGGAATGTCACTTTTAAATGAAGCAATACGGTCAGGGAAAACGATTTGAAAAGAAAATCTAATAAAAAAAAAACGGACATTTAAACGGAAGTATTTATTGAACAATATAAGATTTCGACTTAATTTTGCGTTTTCAGACGAGTTTAAATAGATATCGTTATATATTTGAAATAGGATGGTTATTCTAGTTATATTACGTTAGATTAATTCAAAGGAAGGGATCGTTTTACGTCATTTGCTATGAGAAAATACTATAGACGATAGAACAAATTGCTGAGGCAATTGATGTAAAAAAAGGTTGTCGAGCTCACACACGATTTTGTTGTTTAAACAATAATATTTCCGACATGGTTTTGGGTGATTATGATAGTCTTTATTGCTTTTGGGGCAATAAAAGTTAACATGGAACTTATGCAATATTTGGATAAGATAAAAGAGATTAAATTTAACGAGTTAATATTAATTTATTATTTACGATCCAGTACGTAGAAATCGAAAATATCAACATATGTCAACGATGATACTTTATGGGTTTTTGAGATGAAACGAGACACAATTTTATACGTTTTTATACGAAGCAATTAACCAGACACATATCCCAGAGTCAAATTGGAATTTTCTTCTATGAAAATTATGAAAAAATAGCAGATTGAATATTTATGACTAGAAGGTGAAGTTTTCTAAGAGAAGATAAGCATTGGAAATTATGCAAATGATGGTAAAGAATGAAGTAAAGACAGTTTAAAGACGATTCCGTAAGGAAAACTCATGAAAATTCAGAAGTATTGATGAAAACAGTAAATTTGGCTTGGAATATAACTAATCATATAGTTATGGACAATGACATAAGAATGAAGCAGAGAAATCATAAAAATAACGTCGTATATAAAATATAATTGAAGAAAATAAGAAAATTCAAGTCTACGACATAAGTAGAGACAATACAGCCTAAAATTGAATTGATTCATATAAGAAACATGAAAATGTGGGGAAATTTAGGAAAATGAATGTTGGGAAAAGCATAGTGAAGATTTCGACATGAGTTTGTTCGTGTTCTGGTAGCGATAAACCAAATTGAGAATTATATACAGTTTATTGAAGACGTACCTATTATATATTGAGAGAAAAAAGGACACAAAAATCATGATATTTTAGTTAAATTTGTAAGACCTGAAGACAAAGGAACGACGGGGCAAAATTTGACATAATGGTAGGTTCGACACTGGAACAATTTACGTAAGAGACAGAAGATTTCTAAAATCAAAGGGGCCGGACTTAACACGTTGATACGAAAATAACAGAATTGATATATGAAATCTCGAGTTGTTAGAGTTTGAATTAGAAAATCAATGAACGCGTAATTAAGATGTTCTAATCCTGGAGGTACATATAAAACTGAGGACTTAGAAGAATCGAGATCAGTTTTCGGTGTGAATTGTCGGGAAGGAGTCGTCGGGGACCAATCGTCGGGTTAAAACGTGGAAGTTACGTGACGTAGCGTCTAAAACGGTTATTAGTTGAAAATTTCTTAAGTGTTGTAAAATTTTGAGACTTAGAAAAATTCGGAGTGGGAATTCTGGGACTTATAAAAATTACGGTCGTGATTAAATCTGTGGAGTGTTGAAAATTAAATAAAGTGTTTTATATAGTTTTACAATAAATTCAACTTGTCATTAAAATAAAAGGTTTATATAGTGTAGCGAATTTAAAAAGAAACAACAGTGTTTAAAGAATTTTATAACAGCAGTGAATAATAATATATTTATTTATAAATTCAACTTGTCATTAAAATAAAAAGTTTATATAGTGTAGCGAATGTAAAGAAAATCAACAGTGTTTAAAGAATTTTATAACAGCAGTGAATAATAATATATTTATTTATAAATTCAACTTGTCATTAAAATAAAAAAGTTTATATAGTGTAGCGAATTTAAAAAGAAACAACAGTGTTTAAAGAATTTTATAACAGCATTGAATAATAATATATCTATTTATAAATTCAACTTATCATTAAAATAAAAAGGGGTCCTTCGACAACTGGCAAGGTTGATTAAAACGTCGCGCATGTTGTGAGAATTACCCTGGTGATTAATTAATAGAGTCTAGAGTCAGTTTTATACTTTAAAAATACAGTGGAAAAATAGAGTCTACAATCAGTTTATACTTTGATAAAACAGGGAGTGAAGTGCCCGGATAGGGTTAATCGTGCAATTTAACGGAGTGTATGATCTTATAATAAATCTAAAATCAGTGTTTGCAATAATTTCCGATTCAATAAAATCTAATAATTAATTAATTAATTACAAATTCAATGCGGGAGGAGTTTAATATAGTGTGTTTGAATTGCTTTAAATTTGTACTATGAAGGTTAAAATAGAGTTATTTAGTCCGAGGTTATATAAAGAAAATTACAGTCTAATAAGTTTCATTAAATAAAAAATTTACGTTTAGGTCGAAAGTTGGAAATTTTATTACGAGATATTAATTATCGTTAGGTGACAACGCAATAATAATAATTGATCCGAAATCTGGAAAATACTTAACACATAATTAGATAGGATCGTTCTTCTCCAATAATAACGGCAGATATTAAAGGAGAACGTGAGGATTTTTTACATCAGAGATCTATTCAAAGGAGAAAGGAAGGAGATGAGTTCCGGATCTTGTAGGATTAAATCGTTAAAAGTGGGAAGTCGAAATAAAAGTGCGAAAAGTTACACAGGTAGTCTGGATGCTCTAATAAGTTTCTCGCCGATGATAGTAACCCGGTGGAGCTGAAATTAAGACATTAGAGCTTGGTGAGTCCTTACAATATTTAAGCTTTTACAGGTTCCTGTGGATATCCTGACACTGATGGACGTAACGCCAAGTAAGGGTAAATAAATAACTAACCAATTTATTAGCATTCGCATGTCACACCTCCCATACGGAATGAAATGTTGCTAAACAAATACTTAACACATAATTAGATAGAAACGCATCACTAAACCAATTTTGGTATCTTAGCGTATTTGTAAGATAAATACCTATCGTTTCTTTTCACTAGCACGATTAGGGTATGGTTATATGACCTTCGATAGTGTACCAAAATTTCGATTTGAGTTCAAGGCCATCCATTGACCCAGTCACCTAAATTCATTAACGAATAAACAAAACAAAGCTTAACGTCAGGGACAAGTTTATCAATTATAGCTTGAGATGAAATCTGCGGTCAATATGTGAAGGCGACATTGACGTTAAATTCACTCAATTCTAAACGACTTGATTTTACTAGAGCGATCGCCAATAGGTAGCATTGATTCAGCATGCAAAATTTCGCAAAGTAAAGTACTGCGACTAGCTTCAAACTCTAAGAGAGCACATCACAATTATTCAGGAGGTCATTGATTCAATGTCGACTTGATTTATCTCATTTTTAAATCTTTCTTATAGGAAGTAGGTATCCAAGAAACCATAAATACCCATTATCCTAAATACCTAACACACGAGGAGCTAGTGACCTCATTTAAACAACACTGGTGTTCAAATACTCATACAGTCCTGAATCCTAACTTGTCTTCGAACGTAAACTTCAAGGCTTCTGTATGTAGGTATGAGCCATCTGGAAATGTAAGTGTCAACCTTTCTCGAACGGACGGCTTTGATCTTGTGGCGGTATTGTCGAGGTGGGCATGCGGGGAAGAGGAAGGACGTATGCGGACAGTACGCTGACGCGGCATTAAAGCCACAGGTTATTTGCATACCGTGAGTCTTGTCGAACCTGAAAGCAAACATAAGGTTCACGAGGTGAGTTTTATGTCAGCTAGTCAGAGGTGGAATGTAACGCTGGGTCGGTTACGTGGGAGGAAGGATCTGCCCGTCACAAGCTTACGCCACATTTAACGGATAGAGGCATGATAAGGGAAGACATGAAATACCCCTTCTAGACTCAGTAGAGTTAAATTCATTCCGGCGGAGATGGAAGTCGGAGTGAGGCAGAAAAACGGCATGAAGACTTGGTATTCCCCCATCTGGCGTGAAGAGCCCCTTTCGTAACAAGAGACGCTCGTCGAAGAGAGTAAAACTCGGACTTAAGGATAAGCTTAGCAAACGTACTTGGGAGAATCCGGTTTGAAATTGTTGTTCATCGGTTTTCACTTGGTTAGCGGAGGTGCCGACTTTTTAAGCAAACATATTATCCCCTCCCCATATCCCTCCATTCCTGCTCTTTCAACAATTTTGCGAATACTAACCAAAGCACTAATTATGACTACAAACACATTATGTTAGGAGAAGTTGCAGACAAGGACTTCAATTGAGAAAACTGGACCTTCGAGTTCGATCATCCTAAGGTAAGGTTTGCTTCCTTGAAATGTTTAATTTATTAACTGTTGTTTATGTTATCGATGTATCAGCGGTGATAGGAAGAATTAAATAAACACACTAAATTCCTATGGAAATCAAATAGACACAAGGTTTAGGGCGGGGGTAGTTTATCAAACTCGGTTAAATATTCTAAAATAATAATAAATAAATTGATCGGAAAATTCTCACCCTTTCTCTAAAAGAATCTATGGGTTACCACACGTAATACATTATCTTCTCTACATATGTGTGCATATTAAGTATGCAAACAGATGTAAAATCTAAAACAAAAAAATTACACAACGCAGATTATAGAAATAATGTGAACAAAAATCTTAAATCTTGATTACTGTGAGAAAATCGCAGGGATTTAAGAAGATAGGGTAGGTTTAGCTAGATTATAAGGTATAGGGGTTTAGAAATCACGAGCCTGAGGTAGAAATAAACCGAAAGGAGGGTTGAGTCAGGCCATCATACCTAGTGGTGTGATCAGTAGGACATAAGGGTAGAATTATGAGCGTGGCTACGAGACAGGAGCTACGAGATTTAAACTACGAGGTAGAAGCTTAGAAAAGTAAATCAGCTAGGTAGGGTTCATCACAATTGGAGTCAAAAGCCAAGAGTGGCGGACTATTACAACTGGTGCCGTGACCAGGAGAGTAAAGGTTACAAGTTGAGAGAATTCTGAGATATTATAAAAATAAAATAGAATGAACAAATAAATGAAATTATAATTAAATGGGAAAAAAAAAGTGAATATTTTAAACGAAAAGTGAAAAACGTGCCATTAAAACAACTTCAGATTACATAAAACAAGTGGAATAAAAAAATTCGCATCATTAAATTATACAGTAGAAATATAACAATAAATCAAAAAAATAATTTAAACGAAAAGTGAAAAACGTGCCATTAAAACATCTTCATTAAACGTGAAACAAGTGGAATAAAAAAAACGTACCATTAAATAAAACAGTCGGAAAAAAAAAAATAATAACTCAAAAACCAAATATTTTAAAACGAAAAGTGAAAAACGTGCCTTATACCAGATAAAAATCATAAATCACATAACGCCTAGGAATGTTGACCCAGATTTAGAAGGGTGGTGCGTATTGGAAAAAAAAAAGCCGTTATATAAATAAAAGCGCATTCCTTCGGTGATCAATAATATTATCATTCAAATTGGTTCATTGACTGAAGCCCGAATGTAAACAAGCGATTGAATAGACACCGTCGCGAGGGTATGTTTGTGTTGCCACAAACATAAGTGGTCTTACTGATAAATATGTTCGTAACAGAATAGATAAATCTTTGTTATGTTCGCATTGTAACATCTCGAGATATTACTTTAAATAATAAAGAGATACTTAGATAGTTAATCAAATGACGTTGTTTATGTTAATAGTGGTCGAGGGTATTATTGGTTCCTTCGAGTTGAAGGATTTTATAAATAAATACTTCTTTTGACACGGCGACATAAAAATAAATAAAATCAACATAACATACAAAGCAAAGGACGGATAAAAATAAAATAAAATATAACACATAAAACATAAAAGTGAGCTTTTCAAATCGTTGCAGTCAAACATTTAACAGGGGTGGATTGGACCTTTAGATACACCATTACATAGATGTCAGCTGAATAAATTAGAAATTTAGCTTTACTGGGGGTTGGCATATTTCTCGGGTGACCGGTTTATTTCCGATTTGCAATAAAGAGCAAATAAGCGGAGTGGTTTAAGACGCATACGAATTTAGGAGGGGGGGGCTTGTTTAAAACGGGGTTTAGGTACATTATACAATTGTGTATACGTGCAAATAAATAAATAAACAAACAAAGCCGGTGTGAAAAAAAAAAAATGAGATAGTAAACGTTATGGAGTGCATTCGGATGAGTAAACATACAACATAGATCAAATAAACCTCAGATAAAAGATAAATAAGAACAGCATATGAAGAGATTACATAAAAGTTGATCCCATTCAAAAAAAAAGGGGTGTGTATGTGTGCATATATGTGTAATACGTGTATGTTCATATGCGCATTGTTGCCATTAAAACGTTCCTGCGAGAAAAATTCGTGTGGAATTCTAGAATAGCGAAAAAAAAAAAAAAAAAAAAATTTATGAATAATGAAAATCAAAGGTTGGAAACCGTCTCGATGAAGAAGAGGGAGTAAGGGTCATAGAGGGGAAGGTATAGGGGTAAGAATCTTAGGGGGGTAGGACAAAGAGTAGGGACAGCAACTGACGTAAGTTAGCCGACTTAAATAGGCCATTGGGTAGACAAGAGTAAATTGAAAAATGGTTTCAGCTCAGAGGAACACCGAACAGGATTCTACGATATGAAATAGTGAAAGGTAGGGGCGCGCAACCAGTTAGAATTTCGAAAAAAAAAAAATGCAAATAAGAATAAAGAAGACTTAAAGAAAATTGTAGAAAATTAGATCGCCTATGTTTAGTTTTAATTCCATCAACTAACACTAGGAGGCGTGTTTACCGCTGGAATTATAACTATAGGGGGGCTGTGATGAATCGCAGTGGATACGAAAATATAGTAGCTTCCACCTTACGAATGAATAAATAATAATTCAGAATTATAACGAAATCAACACACTAGCGACATCTAGCTGATTAATTTTGATTGGGCCATGGAGACTGCAGAGATCTATAATTATTAAATTAATGTCAAGTTTTGATAAATAGAACACAGAGGGATCCAATTATAAACACTTAAGATTGATCTACCAATCAGAGAAGGGGGAGGTTACCTTTTTTCAAGACAAAGAGATGGACTTTGGACTAGACCATTAGTCTGAGATTTATGGGGTAAAAATCATCATCAACCCGAGAGATCAATACGCTTTAAGATAAACACAATCCCACGTTCGGTGCATTTGGTACAATGACCCTAATTTTAAAGGTAAATATTGAGTGCAACAGAGGAATCGACAACCGCAGTTAACGAACAAATAAATCCATATTATGTTGAAAAAATGATGCAATTAAATAGCAAGGAAATATAATGAACGGAAGATTAAAGAAAAGACCTGGAAAACGTGGGAAAAGCTACTGTAGGGATACTCAATTGCATAACGAGAACGCGAAGAACAAAAGGAGGCCAGATTCAGAGGAAAACGTACGTTTGATATTTAAAAGAAAGAAAAACGATGGAAATTAGGAATGTCACTTTTAAATGAAGCAATACGGTCAGGGAAAACGATTTGAAAAGAAAATCTAATAAAAAAAAAACGGACATTTAAACGGAAGTATTTATTGAACAATATAAGATTTCGACTTAATTTTGCGTTTTCAGACGAGTTTAAATAGATATCGTTATATATTTGAAATAGGATGGTTATTCTAGTTATATTACGTTAGATTAATTCAAAGGAAGGGATCGTTTTACGTCATTTGCTATGAGAAAATACTATAGACGATAGAACAAATTGCTGAGGCAATTGATGTAAAAAAAGGTTGTCGAGCTCACACACGATTTTGTTGTTTAAACAATAATATTTCCGACATGGTTTTGGGTGATTATGATAGTCTTTATTGCTTTTGGGGCAATAAAAGTTAACATGGAACTTATGCAATATTTGGATAAGATAAAAGAGATTAAATTTAACGAGTTAATATTAATTTATTATTTACGATCCAGTACGTAGAAATCGAAAATATCAACATATGTCAACGATGATACTTTATGGGTTTTTGAGATGAAACGAGACACAATTTTATACGTTTTTATACGAAGCAATTAACCAGACACATATCCCAGAGTCAAATTGGAATTTTCTTCTATGAAAATTATGAAAAAATAGCAGATTGAATATTTATGACTAGAAGGTGAAGTTTTCTAAGAGAAGATAAGCATTGGAAATTATGCAAATGATGGTAAAGAATGAAGTAAAGACAGTTTAAAGACGATTCCGTAAGGAAAACTCATGAAAATTCAGAAGTATTGATGAAAACAGTAAATTTGGCTTGGAATATAACTAATCATATAGTTATGGACAATGACATAAGAATGAAGCAGAGAAATCATAAAAATAACGTCGTATATAAAATATAATTGAAGAAAATAAGAAAATTCAAGTCTACGACATAAGTAGAGACAATACAGCCTAAAATTGAATTGATTCATATAAGAAACATGAAAATGTGGGGAAATTTAGGAAAATGAATGTTGGGAAAAGCATAGTGAAGATTTCGACATGAGTTTGTTCGTGTTCTGGTAGCGATAAACCAAATTGAGAATTATATACAGTTTATTGAAGACGTACCTATTATATATTGAGAGAAAAAAGGACACAAAAATCATGATATTTTAGTTAAATTTGTAAGACCTGAAGACAAAGGAACGACGGGGCAAAATTTGACATAATGGTAGGTTCGACACTGGAACAATTTACGTAAGAGACAGAAGATTTCTAAAATCAAAGGGGCCGGACTTAACACGTTGATACGAAAATAACAGAATTGATATATGAAATCTCGAGTTGTTAGAGTTTGAATTAGAAAATCAATGAACGCGTAATTAAGATGTTCTAATCCTGGAGGTACATATAAAACTGAGGACTTAGAAGAATCGAGATCAGTTTTCGGTGTGAATTGTCGGGAAGGAGTCGTCGGGGACCAATCGTCGGGTTAAAACGTGGAAGTTACGTGACGTAGCGTCTAAAACGGTTATTAGTTGAAAATTTCTTAAGTGTTGTAAAATTTTGAGACTTAGAAAAATTCGGAGTGGGAATTCTGGGACTTATAAAAATTACGGTCGTGATTAAATCTGTGGAGTGTTGAAAATTAAATAAAGTGTTTTATATAGTTTTACAATAAATTCAACTTGTCATTAAAATAAAAGGTTTATATAGTGTAGCGAATTTAAAAAGAAACAACAGTGTTTAAAGAATTTTATAACAGCAGTGAATAATAATATATTTATTTATAAATTCAACTTGTCATTAAAATAAAAAGTTTATATAGTGTAGCGAATGTAAAGAAAATCAACAGTGTTTAAAGAATTTTATAACAGCAGTGAATAATAATATATTTATTTATAAATTCAACTTGTCATTAAAATAAAAAAGTTTATATAGTGTAGCGAATTTAAAAAGAAACAACAGTGTTTAAAGAATTTTATAACAGCATTGAATAATAATATATCTATTTATAAATTCAACTTATCATTAAAATAAAAAGGGGTCCTTCGACAACTGGCAAGGTTGATTAAAACGTCGCGCATGTTGTGAGAATTACCCTGGTGATTAATTAATAGAGTCTAGAGTCAGTTTTATACTTTAAAAATACAGTGGAAAAATAGAGTCTACAATCAGTTTATACTTTGATAAAACAGGGAGTGAAGTGCCCGGATAGGGTTAATCGTGCAATTTAACGGAGTGTATGATCTTATAATAAATCTAAAATCAGTGTTTGCAATAATTTCCGATTCAATAAAATCTAATAATTAATTAATTAATTACAAATTCAATGCGGGAGGAGTTTAATATAGTGTGTTTGAATTGCTTTAAATTTGTACTATGAAAGTTAAAATAGAGTTATTTAGTCCGAGGTTATATAAAGAAAATTACAGTCTAATAAGTTTCATTAAATAAAAAATTTACGTTTAGGTCGAAAGTTGGAAATTTTATTACGAGATATTAATTATCGTTAGGTGACAACGCAATAATAATAATTGATCCGAAATCTGGAAAATACTTAACACATAATTAGATAGGATCGTTCTTCTCCAATAATAACGGCAGATATTAAAGGAGAACGTGAGGATTTTTTACATCAGAGATCTATTCAAAGGAGAAAGGAAGGAGATGAGTTCCGGATCTTGTAGGATTAAATCGTTAAAAGTGGGAAGTCGAAATAAAAGTGCGAAAAGTTACACAGGTAGTCTGGATGCTCTAATAAGTTTCTCGCCGATGATAGTAACCCGGTGGAGCTGAAATTAAGACATTAGAGCTTGGTGAGTCCTTACAATATTTAAGCTTTTACAGGTTCCTGTGGATATCCTGACACTGATGGACGTAACGCCAAGTAAGGGTAAATAAATAACTAACCAATTTATTAGCATTCGCATGTCACACCTCCCATACGGAATGAAATGTTGCTAAACAAATACTTAACACATAATTAGATAGAAACGCATCACTAAACCAATTTTGGTATCTTAGCGTATTTGTAAGATAAATACCTATCGTTTCTTTTCACTAGCACGATTAGGGTATGGTTATATGACCTTCGATAGTGTACCAAAATTTCGATTTGAGTTCAAGGCCATCCATTGACCCAGTCACCTAAATTCATTAACGAATAAACAAAACAAAGCTTAACGTCAGGGACAAGTTTATCAATTATAGCTTGAGATGAAATCTGCGGTCAATATGTGAAGGCGACATTGACGTTAAATTCACTCAATTCTAAACGACTTGATTTTACTAGAGCGATCGCCAATAGGTAGCATTGATTCAGCATGCAAAATTTCGCAAAGTAAAGTACTGCGACTAGCTTCAAACTCTAAGAGAGCACATCACAATTATTCAGGAGGTCATTGATTCAATGTCGACTTGATTTATCTCATTTTTAAATCTTTCTTATAGGAAGTAGGTATCCAAGAAACCATAAATACCCATTATCCTAAATACCTAACACACGAGGAGCTAGTGACCTCATTTAAACAACACTGGTGTTCAAATACTCATACAGTCCTGAATCCTAACTTGTCTTCGAACGTAAACTTCAAGGCTTCTGTATGTAGGTATGAGCCATCTGGAAATGTAAGTGTCAACCTTTCTCGAACGGACGGCTTTGATCTTGTGGCGGTATTGTCGAGGTGGGCATGCGGGGAAGAGGAAGGACGTATGCGGACAGTACGCTGACGCGGCATTAAAGCCACAGGTTATTTGCATACCGTGAGTCTTGTCGAACCTGAAAGCAAACATAAGGTTCACGAGGTGAGTTTTATGTCAGCTAGTCAGAGGTGGAATGTAACGCTGGGTCGGTTACGTGGGAGGAAGGATCTGCCCGTCACAAGCTTACGCCACATTTAACGGATAGAGGCATGATAAGGGAAGACATGAAATACCCCTTCTAGACTCAGTAGAGTTAAATTCATTCCGGCGGAGATGGAAGTCGGAGTGAGGCAGAAAAACGGCATGAAGACTTGGTATTCCCCCATCTGGCGTGAAGAGCCCCTTTCGTAACAAGAGACGCTCGTCGAAGAGAGTAAAACTCGGACTTAAGGATAAGCTTAGCAAACGTACTTGGGAGAATCCGGTTTGAAATTGTTGTTCATCGGTTTTCACTTGGTTAGCGGAGGTGCCGACTTTTTAAGCAAACATATTATCCCCTCCCCATATCCCTCCATTCCTGCTCTTTCAACAATTTTGCGAATACTAACCAAAGCACTAATTATGACTACAAACACATTATGTTAGGAGAAGTTGCAGACAAGGACTTCAATTGAGAAAACTGGACCTTCGAGTTCGATCATCCTAAGGTAAGGTTTGCTTCCTTGAAATGTTTAATTTATTAACTGTTGTTTATGTTATCGATGTATCAGCGGTGATAGGAAGAATTAAATAAACACACTAAATTCCTATGGAAATCAAATAGACACAAGGTTTAGGGCGGGGGTAGTTTATCAAACTCGGTTAAATATTCTAAAATAATAATAAATAAATTGATCGGAAAATTCTCACCCTTTCTCTAAAAGAATCTATGGGTTACCACACGTAATACATTATCTTCTCTACATATGTGTGCATATTAAGTATGCAAACAGATGTAAAATCTAAAACAAAAAAATTACACAACGCAGATTATAGAAATAATGTGAACAAAAATCTTAAATCTTGATTACTGTGAGAAAATCGCAGGGATTTAAGAAGATAGGGTAGGTTTAGCTAGATTATAAGGTATAGGGGTTTAGAAATCACGAGCCTGAGGTAGAAATAAACCGAAAGGAGGGTTGAGTCAGGCCATCATACCTAGTGGTGTGATCAGTAGGACATAAGGGTAGAATTATGAGCGTGGCTACGAGACAGGAGCTACGAGATTTAAACTACGAGGTAGAAGCTTAGAAAAGTAAATCAGCTAGGTAGGGTTCATCACAATTGGAGTCAAAAGCCAAGAGTGGCGGACTATTACAGTGGAGCTAATTTTAAAAAAAAACTGAATAACGAGCTTACAAATTACATTTTTACCTTTTATTATTACTTTCTCGATACTGAGGGTAATAGAGCCTCAGTGGCTTAGGGTAGTAGGACTTGTGTCATATAAAAAAGGCTAAATATTATCAACAGCGGTGAAATATGCCAGTTGTGAGGCACAACCGAAATTTCCTAACGCTTTCAAAACAGGTTGTCTTCTCAGGCAAGATCTCAAGAAATTATTCATTTTTAAAACATACCTCTTCAAGATTACCAGCAGCCATGTTCGCCGCATATTCGTACGGCTTCTGCGCCAAGTTCTGCATCAGCTGGTGTTCAGAAAGTCCGCCGGCAAACTTCTTGCAATCCTTAAAATCATCCGGCTTAACATATCCAAACTGAATGACGGCGTCATCTTTTAAGACGTTGAATTCTTCTTTCGGCGCGCACCCGTCTCTCGGAGTGGTATTTCTCAGGACGGATTTTAAACAATCCTCCATAGTCTCTTCGGTAATCACCGCATTTACGCTGATTTCTGGCTTTCTACTGTCTCCCGGATTGTTTGAGTCACTTGCGTACATTTCTTTGTTACTACTGCTACTCTTTACCGCAATTAGATTCGGACTAGCACTTTTTAAACCCTCAGTCGACGGTTTCGCTGATAGTTTTTCGACAAGCGGTAGATTTATTTGACTTTCGTTTGTTGCTATATCGCATTGACTATATATATCTTTTGTTGTTGTGCTTTGTTTCGCTTGCTGTATGTTTTGCTTGTAGGCCTGCGACGTAGGGTCTGCGATGTTGTGTTGGATGGTGGGATTCTGATGTTGGTACGTCTGATCGATGGAATTATTGGTCGGTTTGGTATTGGCTTTTGTTTGACAGTCCTGGCAGGCACAGATTGGTTTTGATTCGTCATTCGGGGGAGTAAGGTTGAAGTTGGTAGTTGTATGAGGAACAATTTCCTCATGAAGTGGTTTCATTTGGTCTGGAAGAAGAAGATAAAAGAGATTTCAATATTATTAAAAAGTTACAATATTATTACATTTTAATAAGAGGTCTCAGTAGCCGAATTGGTAAAGGCGTTTGTCAGGGTTGTGACTACGAGAGGTTCTGGGTTCAAGTCACAGTTGTGGCAGTTAACTTTTTATTTTTCTGTGTCTTGTTCATTTTCATATATTTGTTTAGATTATTGGTGTTATCTTCTTCTTCAATGATATATTACATTGATGAGAATAACCTTCAAAAAGTTATTTTAATAAAAATAGAATATTCATTTAGACTTTTACAAAAAAGTCAAGAGGTGTTCAATATAATAAAATCGGATATATTTATCCGAGACACTAACTAGGTTACAAATTTGAAATATAAGATTGACAAAAATGACATTTAAATAAGAGATCTCAGTAGCCGAATTGGTAAAGGCGTTTGTCCCAGTAAGATGAGAGGTGTTCTGGGTTCGAGTCTCAGTTGCGACCGTTATCTTTTTATTTTTCTGTGTCTTGTTCAATTCATATTTTCGTTTAGATTATTAGTGTTATCTTCTTCTTCAATGATATATGTATTAGGAATTATTTAATGCACAAGAAAACATTCATTTAAGTTTGAAGCAATTGCGATTTGAGAGTTGTACATTTATGAAAATATAATAAATATACTTAAACCAAATTATGTGGAGAGAAAACAATAACACAACTGACATCATGTTGTATTTCGGTATCACAGACAATATCAATAATTGTAGCATAGACAATTTAGAGTCATCAGCCCATAGACAGTGATGGACATTCTTATGCTCAATACCCTTTCCCATTCATGTTCGATGGTTTTACACCAATGATGTTAATACTGGACGCGGGGTAGAAATCTCAAAGTGGGAAGCCAAATACAGGACAATTGTAACGGTCTCTATTTCTAGTACTTTAGTACTAAACTACTACGCGTCGAGTAAGGTCGTGTCTTACCAGCACTTACCAGTAAGTAAATAGCATTGCAAAATGCCCTGTGTGATGAGAAATGCTTCAATTACATGGCAAATAGTCGTAAAGGCGAAGGAATAACACCTCATTTGCAAGTACACGCAAATTACTTATTATTATCAATTATTATAAATATTGCAATTAATTTTCATGTTTCAAGAAAATTCAAGGCCTACTAAAGTAAAGGGTCTGGACGCGCAACAGCCAAATTACTGTTGCTAAGTAAACATTACTGCTTTAAAATAGACTAATCAGCCTAAACACTATTTGTTTGCTTGCGGTAAAACAACAAATACATCAGCAGTTCCAACACGTATTGACGACAACCGCCACCATTTGAAAACTGTCATTGCCCTATTGTATTTATTGTGTAGCTCGACACATCAAAGTCCGACAGGCATCCGGACCTTTTATTCTAGTGGGCCTGAAGATGTGAAATTAGTATTCGGCGAAGAAATTAATATGCTCCCCGACCATATATTTATGACAATTACACACATACATTCTTTGATTGTCTGTCTTTATCAACAGGAATAAACTTTTGAATTTAGAAATTATACTGAAAACCGCTGAAAACAAAAGAGTGTAGCTTGCTTTCCACATTATATTGTGAGTATGTGAGACTATGGCGAGTCTATTTATAATATATAACGTCATTGTTTTACACTAATTCAAACATTCTCAACGTGTGTACTGTCTTGCTTGATGCTTTTTTGTTTGATGCGAAAAAGATTTGTAATTCTTGTTGATGTTCAACAGAAATTCGATCGACCGTGTAGACAACGCATTGAACATGTTTGTCGCCAGTCTCGAGTCTGACACGCCTCTTGTCCTTATCATTGGAAAACAAAAATGGATATTCAGAGTTATCCTCGCGATTTTATTGAAAATTTTATTCATTTATATAGTGAAGAAGAGTGTTTATAGAACAAAAACTACTTACATTTGAGCATAGCCAATTGAACAGCATCTCGTATCGACACGATATGTGCGTGCCGCTGGTGCGCGTGGAAGCAATGACAAGCATAGTTCCAAGATAACATGTTTGATTGAACCAAACCGTCAACATGAATGAGCATGGGCATTACTTAGCATTACCAACACTTAAAGCTAAATATGCAAGTGAAAAGAAGACGGCTTATCCTGACTCCAAAACCTGCTAAATCCGGTGTGATATAAGCAGTTATGGATTATAACACTTACCTATAGGATTTTTGGTATTGGTCAGTTCTGCATTTTCTCTGAGATCAGGTGACTTCAATTTTTCTCTGAAAAAAAAGTCATTTAAAATTATTTCTTTGGTTTATGAAAAAACCACAAAAACTAATCGGAAACAAATCCAAATTATTCAAGACGCAATTGTAAAACTATTTGTTATTTTGTTTTGAGGAGTTTTATTATTAGTGTGCAATTCACACGCGGTAGAAGTGAAGCCTTCAGAAATTAAAGTAGACAAGAGTGGAGAGACCACGAAGCACCGCACAAAGAGGAGACCGATTATACTATCTCATTTTCTCGCAGGCTAAATCCTATAGATGTATGTGTTTGTCGCTTTTTAGTGTCGCTATTTTTTGTTTCATCGAGTTTCAAATCACAACGACGCTAAAGAAGATTTTACTTCAAAAAGTGAATTGACGATAACATTTGTAATAATTTGCTAAATAAAATAAGTGTATTTATTTTCTTTCATTATCAAAAATTTAACTTGGAAAAAACATAAGGTGAGCCATTTTAAATTTATTTTTATGTTTGCATTAAAAACTTTATATTTAAAAAATTGTATGTTTATTTCGAATTATAAAATTTGAAAGCGTATTTCATCACATTTGAAAACAGTTTTTAGTAATCGGATGTGTTCAGACATATTCAATTTATTTGAATTTTATTGCAAAGCGGAAATATTTAGACCTTACGACAAAATAGGCTCGAGGTCTGAGGGATTAAAGAAGTTGGTAACGTACGTGTTGGTATCTGTTTCCGTCCCGGGACTAAGGGTTGCTCTCTGTTTCTCCAGTCGACTTCTCCGCCTCTCGGGGTTGGTCAGAACTCGTACGCCCTCCACTTGTATCTGGAAGAAAGTAAAAAATATTCTATTATAACTTATGGCATCCCAAATTGGGGTATGTTGTGAGGCTGAAGGTAGTGGGGAGAAGGAGACTGGGAAGATGACGAGACCGGCTATTCAGATCATTTAAAGCAATGTTTCAATTCTGAATAGTGGTCTCTTATCATGGCAATGCAGAGAGTATCTTTTTGCGGAGAGCATCTCTACGTGCACTACATGCACGAAGCATGTGTATTAGGCATTTTTGTATTGCCAGATTAAAGATTCACAGCCATCATAAAGAAAAAAACAGGGTGGTGTATATAATGTACCTGTGATTTAGTCATCAAAGAGGAAGGAGGACGTTCCGGGTCGTAGTAATAGACGGAACCGTCACTATTGAATAGAGGCTGGCCCGTCTGAAAAAACAAAACCAATAAATAAAACAGAAATGATTTGAGATTTTCACAGCCAAAAGTATTATCGTGACTTATTTTGGGTTATTATGCCGTGTTGCGTTTCCTTCTTCTTTCTTCTCAAGTCGGTTCCTAATTGCTAAGGATCGTGACTCTACTTCAATTTCCATGGTGGACAAGGATCCTCCACTCCCTGCGGTCCTGCGCTGCTCGTACCAGACGCCAGTGATACTTCGTGACAGTGGTGACCTTTCTTTGCTTCTTCTGCCAAATACATTGCAAGTGATCATGAGTTTTTTCAAGTTGTATCGAAAGTATCTTAAAATATGCTGTAAGCAGATAGTTGAGAGCCTATTGTGGATGCCTAGCTCTTCCAGAGTGGTTACATTTTTCACAATTTTAGCAACAAAATACAATTTTGTGGCTAGAGACAGTTTCCCTTGATTAACTTTATTTCTTTATTATAAAGTTATTTTAAATAAAAAAAAATTAAAAAACACTTTTTCACTAAAATCGAATGTTTCTAGACTCCACTTGCTAATCGATTTTTATGCCTATTATTTATATTCATGATGACATAAGGCACACTTAGAATATGTATACACATTTTTGGCTTGTGTATTCCTCTTAAAGGGTTTGGAAGGAACTTTGAAAGAAAAAACAAAACTTCTCATACATATATACGGGGTACAAATTATTAGACAATTTTTAAAAGTAAATTTAAGGGTACCAAAACCACAAAATTTCTTATATGCGGGGTTTTTACTAACCGGGGGGTGAATGATGAGGGCCCCCGGGGGCACGGAGCCCATGTCTGTAATGGCCCAAAGGACCCCCGGGGCAGTTCCTGCGTTCATGTCAACTAGAAAATAAAATAAAATGTTTTTACATAATCGTCACTGCTCTGAATATTGCTTTTTGAATAGAATAAAATTAATCATGAATTTATTTATTTATAATATACGCCTATAAGGACTTTTTTAAACAAGGGATATGTTTATTAATTTAGTAGAACAGTATTAAAGTTTTTTTTTTTTTGTGAATACTTCGCAAGAGTACCAACTGCTCCTGTCTGGAGCCAGTGAGACTATGGCATCCCCAATTGGGGTATGTTGTGCGGCTGAAGGTAAGTAGAAAGGGGAAGGAGATGGGAAGTATCTGGTTATTCAGATCTAGTCACCAAATATGGCTAAAGCCATTTTATTTCTGTTTTAACTCTGAATGGTGGTTCTTACACCAGAGCGATACTGAGAGTATTTTCTACTCTGGAGTGTGTTGCAAATATACATTATATTATTTTTAATGATTACACTGTGAAAACACAAACCAATCAAATAAAATTTATTTGCTTACGCCGGGTTTGAACTCGCGACCTCCGGATCACTAGTCGAGAGTCTCACCCCTCGACAACAGAGGCCGTGTTAAAGAAAATAAAAAATAAAACACATGCAGAAGAATAATAGTAGCTAATATTAATATTTATTTACGAGGAATGTTATTATAGCCTTCTTATAACTAAATTTCGTGCAGTTGAACACATCTGCTATTTCTTGCAAATATTTGACTCTAGTAAAAAGAAGGATCTTAAAGTCCCTTGCTTGAAGACTTACCAGTCATATTGGGTGTTGGAGAAGGTGTGATGGAGTCACTACGGGCACTCAGGGTTCTATAGCCCGAGCTGTTTCCCGGAGACAGGCGCCAGTTATTGATAGCCAACTCTCCTGGAAACACATAAAAAATATTAATCTCAGCACATTTATGGAGATGTTCATCAATGTATTTTTAGAGGGGAAGTGTTATGAAACAATTTTCACATACTTTGGAATAAATGTATAATAATAATAATACTATAAATTTGGGAGGCGGGTATGGGTACCGCCACCTCAGGAACTTTTTAATGGAAATAAAAAAAAAAATTGCAAATCCCCTGCCCCAAAGTCACCACAAGTAGTTCGCTGTGTTTGATGACTTAGCAAGGGTGCCCGAGCTTCATGGGGTGAGGTTACGGCATGGCGGACCGTATAAGGAGAGAGCGGTAGAGGGAGACCTAACCTAGACCTCTCCAGTCGGACTCTCTCGACCCATCGCCTTGCAACGCAGCAGGAGGAACGGTGGAATACTTCCGTAACTTCTGGACACATTGACCCCCAGATTCCTAATCATCCCTCACACCTTTTTCCTTCCCAGAACATCCTTTCAATCCTTTCCCTAAAACGACCCTTCACACAGCACCCCCAAAGTGGACATAGGCCCCAAGGGAATTTTTTTCCTATGGGCCTCCTGTGTTTTGCCTCCATATTTTTACTGGTTTTCATAGAAGTTGGAAGTCTCGTGGGCGAATACAATAAAAACAATAGTTCACCTTTTTGACTTAAGATCCTGGTGGGCGGGGCACTGTGAGCCGAGGCGGTAGAGTCCTCCCTGCGGATGCCCTCGCGTCGGTCTCCGTAGCCCCCAAAAGAGTGCGCCTTGCTGACGATACCGCGGATAACCGGTGCGGGCTCGCGGCTCTCCAGAGATTGCACCTGGAACAAGATGAGGACTTTCAGTCAGCTATTCCTAGGGGAACAAAATGAATTATAAAGTAGAAGAGTATAGAAGTTCACCTTTAGAAGTCGTCCTGCCCTCTGAGATCTGTCTCCCTCTGGCATCAGCAGTCTCGGTCTCTCCGGATCGTTCTCAGTTCCTAGCCAGTCGCATGTCACCACTCCATCCTCCTGTAACATTTATAAATACTGTTTGTTACTCACTCAGGATAGATGTAAGTGTCCTAGACCCGTTCAGGATGGAGGTGAGTGTTCTAGACTGGTTCAGAACAGAGGTAAATGTCCTAAACTCACTCAAGATAGAGGTGAGAGTTCTAGACTCGTTCAGAATAGAGGCATATGTCCTAAACTCACTCAAGATAGAGGTGAGTGTTCTAGACTCGTTCAGAATAGAGATAAATGTCCTAAACTCACTCAAGATAGATGTGAGTGTTCTAGACTCGTTCAGGACAGAGGTGAGTGTTCTAGACTCGCTCAGGATAGAGATGATTGTTCAAGACTCATAGAGGTAAATGTCCTAACTAATTCAGGATAGAAGTAAATGTCCTAGACTCACTCAAAATACTGGTAAATGCCCTAAACTCATTTAAGATAGAATTAAGTGTCCTAAACTCATTCAAGAGAGATGTGAGTGTTCTAGACTCATTCAGGATAGAAGCAAGTGTCCTAAACTCACTCAGAATAAGAGATAAGCGTCGTAAACTCACTCAGGGTGGAGGTAAATATCCTAAACTCATTTAGTATAGAAGTAAATGTCCTAGACTCACTCAGGATAGAGTTTAATGTCTTAGACTCACCCAGGATAGAGGGAAATCAAATCCCAAACTCACTCACAAATAACTTCAGTGTCTCAGAATGACTCCACGACTTTGGAACAATAATGGGGTTAACCGACTGGTTGCCACAAACAACTATAACTTACCGTAGTGTTGAATATCCTCCGTCTGGCTCTGGAGTACTCTTCCTCACGCTGCTCGAAGCTCTTGGAGCGTGCGGTGGGCTTACTGGGCTGAAGGGCCGCTGCCTCCTCGTCCAATGAGTGTGCGTCTCTCTTAAGGATTGACCTATGATGCAAATATGACCATTTAACATCTGGTATGTGGCGACACTTAAATAGTTTAAAAGACAGAGAAGGAAGTGAGTAGATGACAGAAAAAGTTAATTTTGCTGGTAGCCTAACAACTGAGCTGTAAATAGAGGGATTCCAATACAAATCTGAAGGGGGCTTCTGTGTATTTTGCACTAAATCAGCGTTACGAGATTTCTATGAAAATTTGACAGCTTTTTTTTTATTTCTGTAATTTTCTATTGCTTTCAATGACTTGTCTACGCCTATCGTATGTTGAATGGATTAATTACCTTCTTAAAAACATTAATAACTATTTATTAGTTTTTAAAATTACTTACATTTAAGCCTAATAGGCGTTCTTAAATGACTATCCGATTGTCTATTATTTTGTACGCGCTGACATTCAATTCAATTTTATAATGAATACATAGACATCAAAATTTAAATGTTTTACCCCAGGCAACCTTTCTGGATTGAAGGGCAAATTAAAGACAAGAAGTAAAATTTTGATGACTTTTATTTTAAATTTTCTTGGCCAATTCAGATGCAGACTTCTCAGTTGCGAATTCAGTCATTAAAGTCTGCAAGAGTACTCTCTTCTTTGGTAACCGCAGACCACAATATTAAATTGCACTTAGTGAAGTCGGTCATTAAAGTCTGCAAGAGTACTCTCTTTTTTGGTAATCGCAGACCACAATATTAAATTGCACTTAGTGAAGTCAGTCATTAAAGTCAGCAAGAGTACTCTCTTCTTTGGTAATCGCAGATCACAATATTAAATTGCACTTAGTGAAGTCAGTCATTACAGTCTGTAAGAGTACTCTCTTCTTTGGTAATCGCAGACCACAATATTAAATTGCACCTGGTGAAGAAGAATAAAGAAGTAGAGACTCACTTGGCCTGTGGCGAGTTTTCACAGAAACTGGAGTCGAAGCCGGGCGTTCCCCAGAACTGTTCCGTGCACCACTGCTGGAAGGGACACAGCTGAGGGATGGTTGCCGTACCTGTAAACAAACAAACAAACACACATACATACATTAATTACACCATTGTTTTTTATTTCGGACAATTGATCCTTACTTCGGATGACTTCATGAAAGAGAGTAAGATGGAACTATATATATTTTTTAATTAAAATGGGTGAGATTTGTCTAGGTCTTGGCTGTGGATGCCACCACTGCCTGGTCGACCACTGCATGGTTGACCCATCGACTTGCACCGCTGTGGGATACGCCCGTCACTCCTGGACAAACTGATCGCCAGATGCCTACCCACCTCTCATACTTTTTCCTTCCCGGACATTTGTCTTCTTCCTTTCCTTAAAAAGACACTTCACACAGCATCTCCAAAGATAACCTGAGGGATTTTTTATTCTTCAGGGCCTCCTATGTGTTTTTTATTTTTTTATCTGAATACCGCACAATAGTCCCAACTGTTCCGTCTGGAGCCAGTGAGACTATGGCATCCCCAATTGGGTTATGTTGTGAGGCTGAAGGTAGTGAAGAGGGGAAGGAGATGGGGAAGAGGGAGGTGGGGAAGTATCTGGCTATTCAGATCTGGTCCCCAAACACGGCTAAAGCCATTTCAACCAACATTTGAATTCTGTATGGTGGTCTACACCAGGGCGATACTGGGAGTATCTTCCACTCTAAAACGTGTCGCAAATATACTATAGGTATATTATTTTTAATGAATTAATTGCGAAATAACACAAATTAATCAAACAAAGTTTATTTGAGCTGAGATTTGAATCCGCGAACTTCGGAATGCTTTCGACCACAGAGGCCGTCAATGAAGTTATGTCATATATCAGTGATTGAAAATGAGGTGTAATGAAATTCTGCATTTTAAAATGAGGCGCTATTAGTAATTTGCATTTAACCTATTTAACCACTCGGAACATTAGAGCGTCAAAAGACGCAAATATAATAATAGCGGTCAAGACATTAGAGCGTCTTTTGACGTCAACGCGCGAGATTTTACAAAAATTGATTTATTTTCATCACTAGTATACGGATTACCATGAAATAAAAAACGGAATATCGATAATGAACAACGCTACGCGTCTGTATTCAAAAATATCTATGGAACATAGAGATTAATTACCTGAGCCGAATGGAACCTCCATCTTGTTTGATTGTCACTTGTTTAAGACATTGTTAGTTTTTTATTAAAATATTTTTGTATGAAATGGTAAAAAAGTGAGGTGACAAAATTGTTTATTATACATTTATACGATAGAATAAGTGATTTTTTTTTTACATAATCTGTGATTTTAGTACCGTTTTCACATAAAACATCACGTGGGTCATTTTTATAATTTTTTTATGTTTGCATTCTAAATTTTAATATTTACAAATGTTATTATTTATTTGTAATAATACAATTTGAAAGTTTATTTCATAAACTCTCCCAAACAGTTTTTAGAATGAGGCTACGTTTCCCAAACCGTGATTTATGAAGCTTTTAGTAAAAATCGTAAATAACACAAATATTATCACGTTTTGACAGTTTTCTAAGGGACACATAATAAACAAAAGTCTATTTCTGAGAGGTTAAAATCCTTTTTCTACTAAAATAGTAGTTTTTTTTTCGTCGTCAGTAAATTTTGTTAGAAAAAACGTAAGGTGAGCCATTTTTAAAACTTTTTAAAGTTTGCACAGAAATTTTTATATTTAAAAAATTACAAGTCACGTTTCGAAACACGGAAGTATTTTTACCTAATGACAAAATACGCCCGAGTTTTGAAGGGTTAAATTCCATTTAGGAGGTGCAAGTTTACCTGGAGCAGGTTTGGTGACGTAGACTATCTGTTTGGTGGTCATGTCCAGGCCGTGCTTCAGGCAGAACAGGTCTGCACAGCGATGAACCAGCATGCGGCTGTAGGAGGACAGCTGCGGGAACTTCAGGGTGCGACAGCTGCAACAAATCAGAACACAGGCTTAGTGCGTTCATAATAATAGTCAATCCCTCAGGATAATTTGGTCGCTTTTGGGAACAGCTTGTACTGTATATACCTAGGTCTCATAGAAATCGCTGTGTCTTCATTAACTTGGGGGGCCTTGAGGGAACTTTTGATGAATTTTGATAAAAGACATCTTTAGGGATACTGTGTGGAGGGTCTTTTTAGGGCAAGGAAGGAGAGAAAGTTCTGGGAAAAAAGAGGTATGAGGGGTGGGTAGGAATCTGGGAGTCAATGAGTTCAGGAGTGAACAACGTATAAATCCATTCCTCCCACTGTGATGCAAGGCAATGGGTCGAGAGAGTCTGGCTGAAGGAGACAAGATTGTCCTGGTTGAAGGATGATTGAAATTATTCAGTTGAAGGATGTTTAAACTACATGGCTAATCGTATACACCACAATAAATAATCAAATAATAATTATCATTACTTGGGATCCTTGATAAGCATCATCATCTCGTGCTCCAACTTCAGCAGGGCCAGCCGGTCCTTGTAGCTCTTGTTAAGGGTCTCCTTCACAAACTTATCCAGATCCGTGGGCTCCAAGGGTGGAGCCGGCACTATCTCGCTGCTGTTGTCTGGAATCAAATACTCTATGTTATATTCGGCCATAGACAAATCGGTGGTGGGGAGACGGTTGTTTTAATTTACCACATGGAAACATCGGAAATCTTCCTTACATCTGTGTTAATTTCTTTTTGTTAAGATAAAGAAAATAATTCTCAATTTCATCTTCGGTGGGGTAACAATGATTGACCTTCTTAGATTGGTAAAAATGTACGAGGGTAGGCTGAAAAGTAATGCATACATGCTTGTACAGCGTGAACTAAATGACCTTCAGAAGTGCGCCAGGTGGAATATGGAAGTGACATTCCTCCTCTATACGTATGCGCAACTTTGAGGTCGTTGAATTCATCCGGTGTATTTTGAGAAGCGGAAGTATAGAGAAGTATAAACAGCATGCTGCAATCGAATTTTTAACTGCTGGAAAAGTCACTCCTACTGAGATTCATTGTCGTTTAAAAGATGTTTATGGTGGCGATTCTCTTGGTAGGTCTACAGTAAATTGATGGGTAGTAAAATTTCGTGATTGTGAGCCTGGAAAAGCAATATTTGTTGATGACACATGCAGCGGACGTCCGATCATTGATACAGACGATAAACAATCCAAACTCGTCACCGATTTGATTCAAAATGACCGGTGAATCAGTCAAAAGCATATCACAGACCATTTTGAATATCCAAGGGTTCATTGTTGAACAGTTAGGATACCGTAAAATCTGTGGACAAAGGGTACCACGCCATTTCACAGACAAGAAAAAATAGCGTCAATTAGAGCCTCTGCAAAACCTAAAGTTTGAACCGATTCCGCACCCCTCCCACTCCCCCATCTTTCGCCTTGCGATTTTTATTTTTTTCATCTACTCAAGAGACACCTCAAGGGTAATCATTAGGAATCACCCTTCATTGAAGGCAGCTGTCAAGTCCAGGATTTGAGAAATGTCAGAAGAATTTTTCAGTTACGTAATGGAAAAACATTGGGAGTAATGCGTTAGCCTTAACGGTGACTATGTTGAAAAATAAATATATGATTTTGAAGCTTAAGAATCGTACTTTAATGTACTTTTTGCCCGATCTTGCTATTTGTTTTTGTTCGTGTTTTACAAGCGTGTGTGCATTACTTTTCAGCCTTCCCTAGTAGTACCTTCGGTTCTACTAGGGTAGGCTGGGCTAGGATATTAACCAATGTTGATCTGAGATCTTTTTCACAAAATGAAATTATAATTTTTTTTCTGGAGAATGTTCTCTGTTTAACCTCCCAATTGGGTTTTTTAAACGTTTATATAAACCGCGCCACTTGCATAGAGGGCACCACCGACTAGCGGCGTGACTTGTATGGGAGAGACGAAAATACCCGAACACATCCGTTAGCTTTGTGATAACCCAGAAACAAACTTGATGTATACGAATGTGGGTTTCGGGTAGTTATTTTTTACCTGAACGTACGGGATACGGCTTGTTGCGTTTGGGCGATAATATAGCGGACGTATCACGTACTTTCGTATAGGTGGGTCGGTAAATATTTTTTTTTTTTTCCATTCATGCCATCGAAATTACTGTCACTTACCGATTCTTTCTGATAACATTAAAAAAAATGTACAGACTAAAACAGTAAATTTGAAAAACCATATAAAAATGTTACTACATCTATAGAAATTCATTTGGATTAAAAAGGGTTAAGAGTTAGGTTAGGTTATACAGTCGTTTGAATTCGGATTTAAAAACTTGGTGACGATGTGGTAAAACTTAAGCCTGACACAAAATAAACCCTTGGGTCCTGCTCAGTTTTAATTTGCGATTAACTTAGAGACATAGAATCGGGCCTAAGAGGGAATATTATTATACAACATTAATACATTCTATCCTGGATAGCTTAAATTAAACTTAAGCCAGACACAAAAGACACCCTGAGGTCCTGCACAGTTTTAATTTATGATTAATTTGGTGATGTGGAACCAGGTCTATGTGTAAGTATTGTTACACAATATTAATACTATCCTGATAGCTTAAATTAAACTTAAGCCAGACACAAACTACACCCTAAGGTTCTGTTCAATTTTAATTTAGGATTAACTTGGTGACATAGAATCAGGACTGTAAGTATTGTTACACAATATTAACACTATCGCGGAAAGCTTAAATTAAACTTAAGCCAAACACAAACTACACCCTAAGGTCCTGCTCAGTATTAATTTAGGATTATCTTGGTAAAACAGAATCGGGACTAAGTGTGAATATTGTTACACAACATTAATACTACCCTGGATAGCTTAAGCCAGACACAAAAACACCCTAAGGTCCTGCTCAGTATTAATTTAGGATTATCTTGGTAACACAGAATCGGGACTATGTGTGAATATTGTTACACAACATTAATACTACCCTGGATAGCTTAAATTAAACTTAAGCCAGACACAAAAACACCCTAAGGGCCTGCTCAGTATTAATTTAGAATTAACTTGGTGACATAGAACCGGGACTAACTGTAAGTATTGTTACACAATATTAATACTATCCTGGATAGCTTAAATTAAACTTAGCCAGACACAAAAGTTTTAATTTAGGATTAACTTGGTGACGTAGAAACAGGACTAAGTGTGAGTATTGTTACACAACATAATTACAACATCCAAACAATATCTCAATGGTTTCCATTGAAGAACTAAAAATTAAAAAAAAAACAAACAAAATGACGAACGAAAAAAAAATTTACATTATTATTATTATTATTTTGAATGGAGTTGAATTGTGAGTGAATGCGAAAATAACAATGAAGGGTGCTTTCTAAAAATACTACAAGTCGGATGTCTAGGTCTTGGCACTGTTTACCTCTACTGAGATATGGGGTGGAAGGTCCTAACGAGTGTTGGCTGCTATCAACGCTTCCTCCAGAAGACTGCTTTCTTAATAATCTCAGGTTGTTCCCGTTGCCTTTAAAAAAGCAAGCATTTCAACAGGGGGATAGGTGCTATAGGTAAAAAAAAAAATTGTGAGTAATCGGCAAAAAAATTCTCACATTTAATGATGACTACGCTACAAATGAAATTTAAATCATGTTTTGATCGAAAATCGCAGTACAGGCATATCATTTTAAAGAGCGCAAATCTGAATGTATCGTTATTATTATTTCGGCAGTCCCCTCTTACCCCGCAGTAGTCCTATGATGCAGTACGCCACTACACAAGCAAGAATCTCTTTAAAATGATTCTACTTGTACATGTTATTGTGGTGAAATAAAAATGTAAAGCCTAGCTTTTGGAACAATTATATAAAACACAAATTTTCTTAAGGAGTAATAAGTAATAAGTAATACGTATCTCATATAATACGTGGTCTGATTGATAAGTACCCGATACAACAGATAGATGGCAGTAAATAGTTATCTCAGATATGTATAAATCCATAAAAGAGAGAAACCTTAGGTTTATTCTTATTCAGCCTTACTCATAATTAAACCCTACCACGACCCTGTAGAGTCGCGGTAGCTACACGGGGGGGTACACTACACCGCTCAGAGTAAAAATCTTTACTCATCTTCATAATATTGCTCGACAGCTGGATTATGGGTTATGATTTTATTTGATTAATTTGTGGTATTTCACAATTTATTCATTTAAAATAATTTATAGTATATTTGTGGCATGTTCCAGAGTGGAAGATACTCTCAGTTTTGTCCTGGTGTAAGACCACCATTCAGAATTGAAACTTTGCTTGAAATGGTTTTAGCTGTATTTGGTGACCAGATCTGAGTAGCAAGGTACTTCTCCACCTTCCTCTTCTCCTCCCCACTATTTTCAGCCAAACAACATACCCCAATTGGGGATGCCATAGTCTCACTGACTCCAGACGGGAGCATTTGGGACTCTTGTGCGGTATTCATATATAAAAAAATATTGTTGAATATATAAAAGAAAAAAAAATTAGACCGTTCATCTTTGGGAATGCTGCATGGAGGGTCGTTTTAAGGAAGGGGTTAACTAGGAGAAGCAAATTATCTTGAGTCTAATCTATCTTGAATGTTGGTATTTTCCTTTACATTTCGGTAACTTATCAACATCAGCCCCCTTACATTTTAACACTGGAAAAGAAAAATGGCTAAAGCGACAAACAGGCGTATAGTGCTTTAGCCATTTTTCCTTTCCAGCATCAATATAAATTCAAAAATATTTTCAAATAAGTTTTTAATATTGTCAATTTTAAACACTAAAAAAAAATACTAAAAATAAATAAATAATTAATTTGTATGTTTCTGCTCATTTCTATTCTTTTCATGCATAGTGGAAAAGAGTCTAATATGAAACTATTAAAATATTAATATTTTTAGTTTTTTTTTAAGCCGGGTACAGATTGCTGTAACGTAACATGCAATGTAACATGAAAGGAACATTTCAAAGTGTGGTCGCAGCGCGCGCACACGAACCGAGCATGTACCTACTCGCATTTATTTCCGGCATGCGCACAGTGAACATAGCTAAGTCTGCCGAGAACAAGTCCTCCATTGTTCGCGCGCGTTCTGCGGTATACACAAACAACCTGTCCACACTGATGTACGGCACGCCTCTTTGTGTTCGGCGAAAAAACTGACACTTGGCGGATTGCGGCGCGCACGAGTTGAAATGCTCTGTTCGTGTCCGTAGTATGCACAGTTCGTGAGCGCAAGGCGTCCACACTATGGAAATTCTGTTTTTTTTTTTTTACATGAGCTTCACACAGGAGGCCCCTGAGGAAAATAATATTCCTCAGGGCCTATGTCATCTTTTTGGATGCTGTGTGGAGGTTTTTTTTAAAAATTGCATGATACACTGCGACAATGTGGACGGCAAATTCTTTCATTGCTTGTTACATTGCATGTTACGTTACAGCAATCTGTAACCCGGCTTAAGAAAAAAAAAAAAAACAATATTTTACATAACAATAAAAAGCCAACAATTTATTATATTTTTACATTAAATATTTTCAACTGTATATAATACATATTATTACAGCTGTAGACTCCATCAGACTAGAGCAATAAATATCACAACCTACTGCAATTTGAAACCACATGTTCCCAATTGGAAGTCAAATGCATAGAGCACTGTGCTATGGGCGTCTTTAATAATAATAATTATAAATAAGTAAATTAAATTGGATATTAAGTGACATCTGTTGATAAGATAACCAACCTGAGTTTCCTCTCTGAACAACCAAAGTGCTGCCTGCTCTTCTGTTGTTCCAACGGTCCACTGATCTGAAATTAGACAATAAATGTCATCTTGACAGTTGAAATATCCAATAAACTTTTTAGTAATTCACTGAAATCCGGAATGAACTAATTCGGACTTTAGTTAAGGTTAAACGTCACGTACGTTATAATCTATGCATTCACAGATGGCGCCAATCAAATTATTTTAGGTTTTTAATGCTTTTTGTACGTTCCGCTTTAAAATATTATGGTAAATTAATTGTTCGCGATCGTACATATTTAATTAGAAAATAAATAAATATTTTTGTCCATAATCAAACCCAAATCTTTCAAGAAAGGCTGAAAAATACAATATTGGATTGAATCACCGATAAAAATTGAATTTTTCAGCCTTTCTTTGAAAGATTTGGGTTTGATTATGGACAAAACTATTTATTTATTTTCTAATTAAATATGTACGATTGCGACCAATTAATTTACCTTAATATTTTAAAGCAGAACGTACAAAAAGCATTAAAAATCTAAAATTATTTGATTGGCGCCATCTGTGAATGCGTAGATTATAACGTATGTGACGTTTAACCTTAAACTCTGTCAGCCTTACTAAAAAACCCCTTGAAAATATTATTCAATTGATAAACGACCGTGGATTTGAAAAAAATTATAATTAAAAAATTGTTCATGGAAAGAAATACACATTGCCTACACAGCCTGAGAGGGTAGTTTATCTCATCATGTATCTGTTATGTTAATAATTTCTGAACGAATTTTTCCAACGTTTTTTAAATGTCTTGTATATTTCTTATTTCTGAAGATGTCGTAAAAAAAATACCAAATAAAAACCAGATAAAATTACCTTTAAGATTTGTGTATTTGAAATATACTTTAGTATTTAAAAATTGCCATATTTTAAGCTTCAAACACGGAAAAAAATCTTACTAAAAACATTTTTAAACAAAATGAAGAGAAATTTAAAAAAATTCAAAATTTAAAAAACGCTCCTTTTATATAATGAATTTGGAAGGAAACTGTCACCTCACTTTTTTCTTGTGGATATAATAATTTTTTTTTTAATTTTTGAAGTTTGCCAAAAAAATAACCTAAAAATAAATTGACATTTCGAATGGATATCTTGCATCTCTAAAGACGTATTAATTTCTTTGATACTTTTACCAACATGTGTACTAGATATTAATGTTATAAAAAAATATTACTTTAAAGAAACTGCCGCGAAGTGTTTTTTTTTTAGTAAGGCTACATAAGTTTACCTGCATTGGTCCAAGGAATATTGAAAGTCATAGCCCGCTATGAACTTCAGTCTTCTGGATTGTCTGGCGGCCTCTTCATTCTCATCAAAGTATTGGACTGAAACAATAACAACAAACAACACATGATTACTATTACTTCCACTGGAAATGGTTTATGATCAAATATGGTTATTGGTATATTGTTATGTTATGGGCGAACTGTACAGGACCCGCAGATACCTAAAAGAACACAACGGCTTCAATTTGGCAGCCATCTCTAGTCTAAAGCCCCGAAATACCTGAAAAAACTCTTGACTCTGTGCACAAGCAGTATGTTTGATAGATTCTCCTGTCTTAACAAACGGATTGCAATCTTTAGAGCACAGGCATCGGGTGGGAATGCTGTCCTTGTTCTCCTGGTACTTCAATGAAAGATGCTTCGAGGAATTAGCATCATTGATCCCTTCGGGACCGGTACACAGTCGGGAAACACACCCAACATTTGTACACAGTACACGAGAATGGGTCATTTTTACGACTGATTTTCAAGTTCAACAGCTCGGCTGTGGAATAAATTGCCGGGCTATGTGTTCCCTCCCTCCTACAAAATGGGTCTCTTCAAGAACCAGGTTCACTACTTTCTTTCCACAAAAAGACCCTCCACAGAGCATCCCCAAAGGTGACATAGGCCATGAGGGAAATTATTTTATTCATAATAATTGATGTAAATAATTACTTACTGTTTAGGTCGGGGGACACGTCTCCACAGCAGGCGCATTGCTCCCAGCAGCATATCCCCGAGTCCTGCTTGGAGGGACAGACGGCCCTGCGCCCCCGGGAGTTGGGCCCCCATTTGGCTGAGTCTTCTTCCTGGAAGGTAGAGTTAGCAAAATAGAGTTTCACAAGGGACTAATTAGAGACCACTGCTATTTATAATAAAGTTGAACAAGGATCTGATTTGAGACCACTGCTATTTATAAGAACATTTTTTTACAAAATAGGGTTTCCCCCAGGCTCCGATTCGGGGCCACTGCTATTTATAATAACATTTTTAACTTTTTATAATGGGAGTAGGGAGAATATTGTCGGGTTATGCGTGATGCGAAAGTGTCTTCTTCCTGAAAGGAAGAGTTAGCAAAATAGAGATCCGAAAGGTTCTAATTTGGGACCACTGCTATTTATAATAATGTTTCCTACAAAACATAATTCAACAAGAATCTGATTTGAGACCACTGTTATTTATAATAACATTTTCTACAAAATAGAATTCCCAAAGATTCTGATTTGTGCCACTAATAACATTTTCAAATATGGCGGGAATGGTGAGATATTGTCAGGTTATTCGTAATGCAAAAATGTTTGTCAAAAAAAAAGTTGAAATTGGCAAAGAACTGATTTTGTATGCTAATTGTCCTCTTTGGCATGAATCAAATGTATGCACATTGGACCAGTAACTATTTTAATCCTAAATTCAAATGTAAATTAAATTTTACTCTCGGCAGCGTGACATTAAATATTTTATTGTTTATTGCTCGTGGAAATGAGTCAAGAAGAATGTGGGCCAATGTCTACTATTTTACATATTGTGTAGTATGTTGCATGATTTTATAACACCGAACATAATATAATTCCCAAAAGTGTGAACTACAAGGATTTAAAAGAAAACTGAAGCTAACATATGTTGACTCCTACACTCCAGACAGGCGGCCAATGAAATTATTTATCTTTTAACTCCTCAGGCCTCTGGCATATTTTTTCAAAAGGTTATATTATTTCAAAATATATTATTTCCACTTTGCTATAAAATTAAAATCAAAATAAATGTAATATTTCTGACTGTATCTGAAAAGTAAAAACTATTTTTGAAAGGTGATGAGATACGCTTTCAAATTTTATAATTCTGTAGTGTTTAGACAACAGTTCTCCAACTCGTCTTGGAAGGAGATTACTTATTTGGAAGGAATAAAGTTCTTTGTATTAATCTGGGTTTATTTGATACTTCGTGTGTACAAGGGTTGACCACGATAGTCGACCTATCTGGAAACTGGCTAAATGGAATCTGATGCGAATGAACTCCTAAAGACTGCACCCGGACCCTTGGCCCCTCTGGTGCCCAAACTCCAAACTAAACTACCTGCCATCTAGTGGACTTTCGGGACAGCTCTTAGCACTGCCCTCTATGTGAAAAACTCGGAACCTTTTAGATATACCACAAATTCGAAATAAACATACACCTTTTGAAATATAAAATTTTTGAATGCGACCATAAAAAATTTAAAAAATGGCCCACCTTACGGTTTTTCTAACTAAAATTACTGATGCGGAAAAAAAAAAAACTACTCTAAATTTATTAGACAAATGTTTTACAAACATTATATATCACCTCACTTTTTTGAATTTTCTTGTAAAAAGAAAATTAATATAAAAATTCCCAAAGTTTCATAATTTTCTCTCAAATTGTAGATGGAAACTTTGGCTTCAAAAAGGTGTACATTTTCAATATTTTGTGGTTATTTTAAGATTTGAATATAAAGCGTGACGTTTTCTCTTTCTAACACCGTTTATATCATATTTCTCACCATGATAGTAAGGGAGACAACGATTTCTATGAGACTTACATAAGTTGTTTCCAAAAGCGAACAAAATATCCTGAGGGGTTAAAATAAGACAATAACTTTGTAAACACCACTTTTAATTTTTACTTTTATATTCAGGGCAGTGCAATACTACAATAAAATCTAAAATCTAAAAGTTTCGGAACTACAATCAATTCGAATAATATTAATAGGCTTGCATCTGCGTGGTTGAATTTAAGAACCTGACTTCTAACGCATATCTGCCGCCGCACTATATAAACATCTGATTTCGGACAAAGCTACCACTGTAATTCGGTTTCGAATTCAAGAATTCGTCAATAGATGGCGCTACTTTCGTTAGCATGTCGCATGGGGACATGCCCCTGGCAGATATAAGTACTACAAATTTGAGAACTTTTAGTATCTCTCCGGATATGGAAAGATTGACGGTAATACTTAGTTGTAATCACGCGGCCATAAATATATTACATATGACGTCATGGCCTGTCCCGGTGACTAGCTATCACTGGATGACAGTGGATCCGAGGAACGGGCTATTTTTGGAACCAGTTCTTATTGGATTTATAAAATGGTCACCAACACTAACTGGGCGAAGTCGAACCAAAAGCCACCCGCAGGGCCTAGTATAAATATATTATGCTTTTATAAATGGGCTGAGCTCCAATGGAGGAGGTAGGGGATAGGGATAAGAGGAGGATTGGGAAGAGAGTGCTCTTTGTAAATAGGGAACAACCTAGACATTGGACTTTTATTTAGGTTTATTTGGTTGTTGATTACTTTGCTATTAATGTTTTTGGCTTTCCGTACTCTAATGCTATATAAGTTATCCAGTCTAATTCTTATTCCTAAATTGTTTAAAAGACCCAACAGCATTGTAAAATTTAAAAAAAATGTTTCTAACCTCATTTTCTTCCAACATGCATCTCCTCATGTCGCATTCCTTCTCCACATTCTGTGAGCCGGACTGTGTTACAGTTGAAGAAGCCTGCGTACTTTCATTATCTCCCGAAGTCACCTGGAATCAGAATAATACGATTATGTAACGTTAAAAAAAATTTTGATTCACGAAAACCAGGACATATTTGAAAAGGGGTAATACACTTACCCCAAATGAGAGTCTTGTGCGATTTCTAAGTTGTTTTTTACATCACATATTCTATAACTTAGGTAATCCCAACTATACAACTATAAGAAAATGTATAACACATAGAGGCCTCAGGGTCTATATATTGAGGGAGGGGAGGAGAGGAAGTTCAGTGTGTCCAGGAGTGACGGACATATGAATCCATCCCTCCAACTGTGGTGAAAGGGGATGGGTTGAGAGAGGCATAATCGCAAAAGTCATAATGAATTGCTTTGAAATGCAAAAATGTTTATTGTTATCATATCAAAGAAAAGCAGACAAAGCATAAACTTCAGATATTTCTAATAATTATCATATTTTGAAACACCCACATAATATGTGTACGTAAACAGTTTTTTAAAACTAAATTTTTAAAATGCCGTGCTCGCATTACTTCTCAGGCCTCGACCGTATTTCGTTAATAGATCAGAATATTTCAGCTTTGCATTAAAATCCAAATAAATGGAATATTTGTGAACGTATCCAAAATCTAAAAACTGTTTTTGAAAGGTGATGAAATACACTTTCAAATTTTATTATTAGAAATAAATAACCATGTAAATTTTTGAATGCAAACATTAACAAGTTTTCAAAATGACACACCTTATGTTTTTTTCTAACGAAAGTTACTGGTAAAGAGAAGAAATAAAAACAAACACATTTTATAAGAAAAATCTTCATATAAATCAATATTTGTTTGTTTTTTTGTATTTTATGCGCTGCCATACCGTTCATCCGATTGCGATTAAACTTTGGTGATATGTTGTGCGCACGCGTTATATATAATGGAAAGCTCTGGTGTAACAACTGGCCCTTAGAAATTTAATTTAATAGCACCATTCCTGTTGTCTTGTTATTCCTTTATTGTGTTCTTCCTCTGTGGTATCGTGAATAAGTCGTGGCGATGACTAAATAATTATAATAATATTAAAATATTGTCAAAATACAAATTGTTGCATCACTATGCTTTGGTGCCTTGTCAAACAAGATGTGAAAAAACAACCCGTAAAAACCAAAGTTTGCAAAACAATGCATCTATTTTCAATTTTTTTTTCGTTTGACTGAGGATTGAACCTTCCTCCCCAGAGACTGAATAAAATAAGTGAACACCGCTAACAGCGATAACACCTAAGAAAAATCTCAATTGGATAGGACTGAGGTTTATTTTTTTTATTAACTTTTGTAAATTATTAAAATGTTGTCCAATTTCAGAGAAATACGAATATGTCCGCGTGTGTATGCGTGATTTCCACCAAAAGCTGATAGAACGTATTGTCATCGACAACAAGTTTATCTGCCGAGTTTCAGCTCGATAGGATATCGGGAAGTGGGTTAATTTCCATTTCCAATATTCCATTTCATTCATTCAAGAAAACAAAATCGAAATTCAAATATGTATTTAAAAAATTGATCTCTCACCTGAATTTCAACCTGTTGAAACTCCACCTTGCTTTTGTTGGGGCTCTTCTTCCCTGCTTTCTCGTCTTCCCCGCTGACTCCGAGCGCCCCCCGGGCTTCAGACAGACTGCCCCTGTCCGGTCTCAGAATCTGCTTAACCGCGCAGGTACTGGAGTCTCCCGTTGTGACAACCTTCTTGTCTCCACCGCCAACGTTCGAAGAAACCTTCGCATTATTATCACCTCTACTTACAACACTCACTACAACACACTCAATACACGTGCAATTCGCTGCATGTTTAACGACACCCGTATCACTCGAATTTTCACAATTTTCCTTCTTTTTGTCGCTTGCACCTTTCCTACCGTCACTGGCAACACTAAAACCTTTGTTTTTGTCACTAGCAACACCACCGTCACCTTTACTGTTCTCACTGGCAACTTTCAATTCAGTAACGACGATAGTGCTGAGCTTTTTAACTTCGGTTTGTTTCGCCGAATTTGCCGGCCTATTCGCGAAATCCTTACTACTTTCTACTGTACCGCCGGCTTCCACGTTCATGTTGCTGCGTTTGACGTTATTATTATTCGCCCACGTGGTTTTCACTGTTTTGACGTTTTCATCGATACTAATAGGACTAGCTTTCTGAATGCCATATTCACTAGTGGTAGCATTTAAGTTATCAACAATGTCTCTCGACGAATTCTTCGCAATAGCACTGACGTTTAATTTATCGTTATGATTCTTTATATATCTAATGTTAGCCTCGTACTGTTTATTTGACTGGACTTTTACACTGTTCTTATTGACGTGCGAATGACTAATCTTTTGTTGGTTATTAGGGTTGCTGTACTCCATTTTACCAGACTTGCTGTAATCCATTCCGTCTGTTTTAGGGATATTCCCATCTGCTTTGGAATCGTTACCATCCGACTTGGTGTAGTTGCTGCTACTGCCTCTGTCCAATTTGCCGGGGTTGCTTTGGTGGTTGACGTAGAGCGTTCCGGATGTGCTGGTCGTGTTTCGGTCGTCCAGGTCGACGCTGACGGCTTTCTTCTTGACGGCGGGCTGGATGCGGTTGCGGTCGGTGTCGGTGGCGGGATGTCCCGGGGGACGGGGCGACGGCACCCGCGGAGGCGACTGAGACTCCCTGATGGCCTGGCTGCGAACCAGCTGCTTTGTCTTGAAGCTCTGTCGAATAATATATAATGAAAAAAGCTTTCCAAATATGGAGTTAATATTTTCTGAAGGATATAGATCTAATAAAGAGAGTACGGAGAAGATTTACAAAAATACCAAGAGTGAAAGACCAGCAATATGAAGACAGACTCAAAGAACTAAAATTACCAACATTAAAAGATAGAAGAGAAAGGGGGACTTCTTGATTGAGAATTTAAAAATTTTATCTGGACATTATAATTGTCCTGGTATTCAAAACCACCAACACAAATGTAAATCTCCGTTGACACTCGAAAAAACTAACAAAACATTTTTTTGCATCCAATCCTAGAAAAGACTTTCTTGCAAATAGAGTAGTGGAAGCATGGAATAAACTTCCACAACATGTCACCTGAGCTACTAATATGAATCAATTTAAAGCTCGATTGGATTCATATTTGGAGAGAAGAAAGTATCAACTCATGTTTTAAATAAAATCATCTCAATTACATAGAGTTCTATATAATTCTTTTTTTGGAGAGATTAAAGGATTAACTCATGTTTTAATTTAAATCATCTCAATTACATAGAGCCCTATAGGATTCTATTTTTTATTTATTTATTTATGACAGATGATTTTTAAAGTAGATAAAAATAAAATTAGATGAAAATGCACACAAGTCAAAAAAATACAGTGAACCCCAGATTCCTACCCACCCTTTAAACCATTTTCTTTCCCAGAACTCTCCTCTCCTTCCTTTCCCAAAAAAAATCCTCCACACTGCATCCCCAAAGATGACATAGGCCCTGAGGGAAATTATTTCAAAATCGAAAATAATTTCCCACAGGGCTCATGTAAAAAAAAAAATACAGCTCTATAAGATTCTTATTTGGAGAGATTAAATGATTTAAGAGCGTAATACACGAGCCCGATTTTCAGCCCGTTTCCAATTAGACACAAAAGTCAACATTTTTCGCTTTACGCGATCGCTGTTTTCAATTCTATTTTCATACCTACGATTTCAGTAGGCATCACAACAAACAGTATGGTTCATGTGTTTTTTGCAGTGATGACAATGGAAATCCTAGATATGAAAATAGAGGTGAAAATAGCGATCGCGCAAATCGAAAAATGTTGACTTTTGTCTCTAATTGGAAACGGGCTGAAAATCGGGCTCGTGTATTACGCTCTTAACTCATGTTTTAAATAAAATCATCTCAATTACATAGAGCTCTATAGGATTCTTATTTGGAGAGATTAGGATTAACTCATATTTCAATTTACATCAACTCAATTACATAGAGCTCTATAGGATTCTTATTTGGAGAGATTAGGATTAACTCATGTTTCAATTTACATCAACTCAATTACATAGAGCTCTGTAGGATTCTTATTTGGAGAGATTAAAGGATTACTTTGTTTTAATGTTTTAATTTAAATCAACTCTAACATAAAGCTCTATTGGATTCTTATTTAAAGAGAAGAAATGATTAACTCATGTTTAAATTTAAATCAACTCAATTACACGAAGCTCTATTGCATTCTTATTTAGAGAAAAGAAAGGATTAACTTATGTTTTTAATTAAATCAACACAATTACATGTTAAAATTATTTTTAAATTAGATATGAGTGCGTCAGCAGAATGCACTTTAAATAATAATAAAATACATCCTTAGAGTTATTAAGAAAACAGATTACGCTAACCAGATAGATGTTGAATCTTTCTTTAAGTCATTTCTTGATGTCGATAGCAAGATTTATAAAACTGGGAAAGCTCGGCTTTATATATTTTTAATGAAAACGCGTTTTTTGATTATGAGAAGTGGCTTACTCTTGTTCTGTTGAAAGGAACAGGCGCCCCATCACTGAGCCTGCGGCCCCCGGCTCCCAGACGGTCACTCATGTTGTCGTTGCTCCAACTAGAACAGAAATAAATACATGACCGGTCAGTGGGTGAGTTGGCATCGCGTTTGGGTCCCACCCAGGCGTCCCGTGTTCGAATCCTCGGCTGGCTAAGTCTACAATCACGACCCAAGCAACATTTTTTGCTTATTGTAGTGGTTGTACGAGATTTTCAAATATTGTTAGTTTATTCGTAACCCGGGAATATTTGTGTTTCTTTAAAAAAAAAAACAATTAACATTAATTTATTAAAGTAAAAACTTCTTTAGCACAGTTGTGATTTGAAACTCGGTGAAATGAAAAATAGCGACACTAAAAAGAGACAAACACATATATCTATAAGATTTAGCCTGTGAGATAATGAGATATATAATTTTTCATTGAAACCGACCATTACTTCGAATTTGTGCCCGAAACGCATTGAGCATGCATTCGTGAGGCAATTAATATCTGCAAAAACTCCATAAATATTAATAGAAACAACAAGGCCAAGTTCAATAATTCGTGGCGTCCAGCATAAGACGGATACACCAAAACTAAAAGCAGAAAACCACATAAAGAGGATTAACGCTTGCAGCACAGTATTACTTCTTTCAACCACCATAACATGGGCATGAGCCTAGCATGGTGGTCGAAAAATCCACAAATGATGTAACCATTCAAAGCAATGAATAAAGAAAAATTAAAAAAAAAAAAAAAACTTCTACAAGTATGTATATAAAACACACACTTCATCATGATCTACATATACATCTGCCCTGATCGTTCCAAAATGTTTCCAAAGAAGGAGGAAATGCAACATGGCATAATAACCCAAAAATTAATCAGAATATTTATAATATAATATATTCACCTTTCTTTACTAGAAGCGGCTTGGTTCTTCCTCTGATTCCCGTCTACTCTCCATAGGTCCATCACAGTAGCTTCTGCAGATACATTCTATCTTCTCCTCCCAACAGACAGATGGCAGTAAGTGTCACAAACTATAATATCCCAGACACAAACCTATTACAGCTTTCAACTTTCGCCAACAGATGTCGGCCAAGTGTCGGGATCGCTTAAACAGCAACCCGATTAGAATATTATTTTTAGAATATGAATTCGGTTGTTTTTGTAAATTCTTTAATTTTATATTAACCTTATATTAAACGAATGCGTGGTCCGATGATTTTAGAGATGTCAAAAATTTTGGAAAAAAAATTGACTTAATCACGACAAAGCGTAATAGCACTTTTTTAATCACGTTTTATTTTTATTCGTCGATTTTTAATTTTTAGTTATTATTATTATTATTATATCTGACGACGGATAAGGTCCGAATAATTAAAATTTATATGAATAAATTACTTTTAAAACTGACATAAATGCATATTTTTTACCACTAAACACATTGATGACTAGATACGAGATTATTAATAGGTTTTAATGCATGTAGAAATCACGATTTCTATTATATGTTTTATGTTTAGTTAAAAATCACGACTTTAAGATTTTTTTGTTTTGTTTAAAGGGACAGTTTTTGGTAAAGTTAACATTTATTGTCAATTAAAATCTATGCTTTTCATCGGGGAGTTCAAGGTAAATTATTATTTATTTTTGGTTTGAAACCACAACACCGATTTTTACAGTTTCTAAAGCGAGAGACAGACGAGAGAGAGAGGGGTTCTTGGAGAGACAGGGACAAACTTGTATATGTCAAGGCATAGGGTGAGAATATTAAAGCTTATAAGTTTATAATACTACTCTAATCTAACGGTTATGTACTTGTGTTTCTTGCAAACACTTTTTGCAGCAAAGCTGGTCTTTCTAAAATCAGGTTAACGTCAAATCTGGTCTCAGCTGCATCGAAGCTGAACTTTCTAGAATCAGTTTCGGATCAATTCTGGTCTCGGTCGTATCAAGAATCAGCTTAACACCAAATCTGGTTTCATCCGTAACAAAGCTAGTCTTTTTAGAATCAGTTTTACCTCAAATCTTTTCTCGGCTGTTTCAAGTTTGGTCTTTCAAGAATCAGTTTTGGTCTTTTTGGATTGAATTCGGTCTTGCTTCAATCAGATTCTAGTCTTTTTTTGTTGTTCATAAAATCTGGTCTTCTGCATCCACATTTGAAAGCCTGCTTTGATAGTTGTATTTAGATAGGCCAATAAACGATCTTTCTGGATTTCCACCACTAAATGTCCCAAATTACGTCTCTCGTCCTGATCGAATCTAGATTTTTCCGAGTCCAATCATTCCCCACTGTTGTTATGGATGTTTCTTTAGAATTTGGAGTGATTAACTGGTGGACAACAGATGGCAAGGAAGATGTGAGTAGAAAGGCTGACTAAACCTATTCTTGTACCAGTTCTTCCAATGTTTCATCCGCCACATCTTCTGCCTCATTTTCCTCCTTCTCTAAATCACATGTACTCTTTATTTCAGCAATTTCAGCAGCCCATCCTTTTTAAAATTTGAAATTTTTCATTTTGTGGAATGAATCTTTGAAAGCCTTTACCAGAAATTTTTTGAATTGACTGTCAATAGTTTAAAAAATTATGCTTGTCTTTTACGATTTTGGATATTTTGCAGTAGGGGGAAGTTCTAGGTGGACTTGCTTGGACGGTCTAGGACGTATTTTAATTACTGTGACAGCCGCAACAGCTATCTTTTTTGCATAATATTTTAATGAATTTGAATGTTTACTGTTTACGAGAGCACCGTTGTTTGCATGTAGACTGATGAAGAGATGATTGGACGATCACTTGCACACTCGGAGACCTGAGGACAAAGAAAAATTTATTAATTTCTTGGTAAAATAACACAAAATTTGGTCATGTAAAAACCACACATGACCAAATTCCTCAAGAGTTCATTTCACCAAGCATTGGTTGAATATTATTAAGAAGTTATGGATCATCATTTTTTTTTTCAAATTGGAAGTGGAAAGCACAAACATTAAGCAACATAATTTCAGATATATTTGTATGTTTACAATTTGGGAAGCTGGTATGGATACCGCCGCCCCGGGAACCATTTATTGGATAACCAACACCTCTGCTATAGGTCACCCCAAGTGTTTTGTTTAAAAGGGACAGTTTTTGATAAAGTTAACATTTACTAGCAATTAAAATGTATGCCTTTCATCGGCGAGTTTAAGGTAAATAATTATTAATTTTTGATGACTTAGCAGAGGTGCACAGGTTTGTCCAGGTCTTGGCGGCGGATGCTTTGCTTACATACTGCGTGGTGGGCCGGCAGAATTGGGAGAGACTAGTTAAAGAAGACTTTTTAACCTCTCCAGCCGAACTATCTCGACCTACACCTTGCATCACAGTGGGAGGGATGGATTTATACGTTTGTCAGTCCTAAACACACTCATCCCCAGATTCCTACCCATCCCTCATACCGTTTTCTTTCCCAGAATTTCCCCTCCTTCCTTTCTCTAAAAGTACCCTCTACACAGTATTCCCAAAGACCCTGAGGGATTTTTTTTCTCAGGGATCCCTTGTGTGGAGATAACATAAAAAATCAAATTACATAATTCTTTTATTTTCTAAACCCACACATAATAAATTTATGTCGCCATTCTTACAATGGTGGTGGTGCAATGGTCAGCATAATTGCCTTACAAGCAGTTGATCGGGGTTCGATTCAAGGTCATGTTATTCTTTTAAAATATTTTATTTTTTACTTTTATTTTTAATATACGTACATTTATTTTATATATCGTGATTTTTCATAAACGTGCGCTTGTAATTGAATCAAAAGTCAACAAAAATCATACAAGGTGGCGCAAAAGTCGTCACTCTATCGGAAAATGCCATAATTTTTGCAAATGGCGGCAAATGTCAGTTCTGCTTTTGACATTTGTGAAGTAAACAGTTACGAAATACACGTCAACAAGACATGAATCGCTATACTCCCAAAGAACGCGGAAATTTTTTGAAAAAACGTATTTCCGAGTCGCTTAATCTCTCGTTTTGGTGATTTGCAATGGCCGGCAAGGTCGCCCGATTTAACCGTTCCAGATTTCTTTTTGTAGGGTTTCTTGAAGTCACGAGTCTATGTCAACAAGCCTCAGACTTTTGAAGCCCTCAAAGAGAATATCCGTCAAGAATGCGAGAACCTATCGCCGGAAGTTCTGGAAAGAGTGATGGAAAATGCCATAAATCGGGCCCGTATGGTCATCAATTCTGGCAGCCGTCACTTGGTCGATATCATTTTCTAGACTTAAAACGGGAAAAAAATAAAGACATCAAATAAACACAATCTAAAGGCAGAACAAAAAATTTTCCAAAAAAAAATTATAGCCAAAGAACATTGTATCGCACGTTTTCATCCCGCGACAAAATATCCCCGATACAATATACTCCGACAAAATATACCTCGACATAATATCCCAAGGACAAAATATCCCCGATACAATATACTCCGACAAAATATACCTCGACATAATATCCCAAGGACAAAATATCCCCGATACAATATACTCCGACAAAATATACCTCGACATAATATCCCAAGGGCAAAATATCCCCGATACAATATACTCCGACAAAATATACCTCGACATATCCCAAGGACAAAATATCCCCGATACCATATACTCCGACAAAATATACCTCGACATAATATCCCAAGGACAAAATATCCCCGATACAATATACTCCGACAAAATATACCTCGACATAATATCCCAAGGACAAAATATCCTACGGACAAAACATCCTCCAACAAAATATCTACTAAAACCTAAACTTATTCAACATTTTAATATTTTCACCAGCATTTGGTTCCTTAGAACTGGCAAACTGCCTAGCTAGGAACTAATGACGTACAAGCTTCGTACAAGACATAATAACACTTGTACACATTTTAAAATCTACAGTTATTTTGAAATAATATTATTATGTAATTTTGCTGTATAAATGTAACTGACGTAATAAAATTAAAAAAAAAAACCCGGCGAAAACCGCATGAAAATCCGTTCAGTAGTATTAGAGTTTATCGAGAACAGACAGACAGACGCGGCGGAGGATTTTAATTTATAATAAGCAGAGATAATGAGTATCCGCGTCATCCCATCACCTGGCGGACCCGAGGATTGGGGCATAGTCCAAAGGCCTTATTGTACACGTCATTCCCGGCTCCAGGTCAGGTTAGGCGGCCATCGATTCCCGCCCCAATCTCCCGCCACATCTGGCCGGAAGTCCGCGGCGAGGGGCGGGGGAAGGGGAAGGGCGGGGAGGTATTTCCGGTCTGTCCCGTTCCTCCTCTGGCCCTGTCGCTCAATCCAAATTAGCGAATGGAATCGATATTTATATATATCTATGGTATCCGAATTAAAAATGTATAAATATATCTGTGACGTTATCGGCCGTAAAGGCAATGTGTGCTTTTATAATTACGGTGAAAATTCACGGTTACGGTACCGTGACGGCATAAAAGGAAATAAACATACGTTCTTTATCGCTACAATACTGCAGCTCTTTCAAAAGATGAGATACACAATGGTACATAGGTCTGTTTCCTCCAAAGGAAAAAAGTAATCATTTTCTTACATCTCTCTCACACACCGCACCGCGACGTCAATGACGACCATTACCAATACTACTAGCCTTGAAGATAATTTTGAAAGTATGGAATAAAGTTACGAGGATAATATTGAAATGTGAGTGAATTCCAAAAATTCAAATGTCAAATGTCAATGCGCTGATGGTTTTGTTTTTGTTCTCAAACATATTATGCTGCAGCTCTTTCTTATGGTGACCGGACAACTCAGAATGAAACCAACTCAGAAGCACCTCAGAAAGGTCATCAAGAGTGACGATAAAAAATATAAAAAAACGGTTAAATAGATTAAGTTAGGTTAGGGTTATCGGCTATTTTAAAATTATTTTATCATAGCTTTTAATGACCCTTCTGAGGTGTTTCTGAGTTGGTTTCATTCTGAGTTGGCATTGAACCCTTTCTTATACACTAAATGAGATAAACCGTGTAAACTAACAGTCGAAAATGAGATAAACCGTGAACGTATGTCTGCACCCCCTTAAAAGAAACATAAAATTATTATCATACATCTCCTTCACACATATTTTTTTTAAAGAAAAACAAACATTCTCGGGTTACGAATAACCCGACAATATTTGAAAGTCTCCTACTACCACCACAGTAAGCCGAAAATGTTGCTTGATCGTGATGGAGGACTTAGCCAGCCGAGGAATCGAACACGGAACGCCTGGATGGGACCCAAAAGTGATGCCCATTCAACCACTGACCGGTCTATATATATATATATATATATATATATATATACGTATACCTAAAGAAAATAAAATTCAATTCCCGTCGCAAAAGAGTAGTACTTTGGAGAAAACAGTCACACGTATTTTGTGTATCTCACCGTTATTTAATGTGTAAGAAAGAGCTGCAACATTATAGCGATAAGGAACGTATGTTTATTGCCTTTTTACCGCCACGGTACCGTGACCGTGAATCGTTACAGTAATCATAAAAACGCACACTGAGCAACAAAGGTAGCAGTGACACTACTGCATCCCTAATTGGGGTATACTGTGAGGGTGAAGTTAGTGAGGAGAGAAGGAGATGGGAAAGAGGAAGGTGGGGAAGTAACTGGCTATTAAAATCTGGTCACTAAATAAAAAAAACCAGTGTGCTTTAGACCACAAGACTGAAGTAAAACTGCACTAACTTATGCCGTCCATTAACAATATAACAATAACAGGAATAAAAATAACCCCATCCCCTCAACTTAACTTAACTTAACTTAACTTAACCTTACTTTACTTAAATTAACTCAATTTAACACTACTTAACTCAACTCAACTTAACTTAACTCAACTCAACTTAACTCAACTTGACTCAACTCAGGTCTTAACTCAACTTAACTTTGAACTCAACTCAACTGAACTCAACTCAACTCAATTCTTTCATTAGTGTTCGCTTTAATTAGCATTCGCATCGATTATCGTTTCATATCGATTAGCGTTTCACTTTCATTAACATTCGCTTTAATTAACGTTCGCATCGATTAGCGTTTCATATCGATTAGCGTTTCACTTTCATTAGCGTTCGCTTTAATTAGCGTTCGCATCGACAAGCGTTTAATATCGATTAGCGTTTCACATAGATTAGCGTTTCATATGGCGAAGCATGGCAAAATATATGGCGTTTTACATTAAATATATTCGTTTCATAGCGTTTCATGCGTTTCATAGCGTTTCACATTAAGTATACGGTTCTTTTTCGTGACGCATTCATCATTTTACCCCCAAGTGTCGAGCGTGCGTAAAAGAAGTTTTACTTTAAAAAAAACGAGTGTGCTTTAGACCCCACCACTGAAGTAAAACTTCACGTTAAATATATGGCGTTTCACATGAAATATATGCTTTTCATAGCGTTTCATGCTATTCATAGCGTTTCATGCGTTTCATAGTGTTTCACATTAAATATATGGTTCTTTTTCGTAACGCATTCATCATTTTACCCCCAAGTATCGAGCGTGCGTAAAGAAGTTTTACTTCAACAATAATTAGATAATTTGTAGAGCACAGGTTTTGTGAAAAATCACCTCAAGGGCACCGAACGCAAAACACTGACAATAAGGACGACTAAAGTCATTTCGTGACGGCAATATATGAAAATTCATTATAATATCAGTGAAAACCTATTATTATTGGTTAAATAATTTACACATATTATTATCGTCTATATATATATAAAAATCCAAAAATGTTTGTACGTATGTCCGCTATGCGTTGCTATATTAAGCATAGGAAATGTTTCAAACTTTCAAAATACATTTTTTCCACCCTCGCGAAGGTTTCTGGATTATTAAAACCACATGACATCTGAAAAGTTCTTTTAATAATTACAAAAACTCTTACAAAAATGTCACAATTTGAAATTGACATTTTTAAAGCATCGATTGTTCAATCAAAATTCAATATTCGAATAAACTCTTTAAATTAATGAATTTAATCGAAGTACTCACTTATGGTACTAATCAAAATCGAATACTTTGAATCTAATTGAAAATTATATTATTTTAAATAGGTAGCAAATTTGATTGATTGTTCTTATAATATACAAAAATGTATTATTGTGAAAAAATTACAATAGGTGGCACGCGAGCTGTTTCAAAATCTGAATGTACCGGGACTGAATATATTGAACGCGGGGTGGTTTGCGGGAGGTTGGAGAGGGAAGGCGGGGGAGGTTGGGGGGAACGCGTGAGAGGAAGGGGACATGGGAGGGGAAAGGGAACGGGACGAATGGGAAAAGACACGCAGGGAGAAACAATTTCTTTATTAGTGGCATAGCAACGTATGCCGGGAACTCGCTAGCACATTATAAATTATTGTACCTAACTGTTATTTTTCCAAATAAAATAAAAATAAAAACAAAATATGCCACTTTGGAACGTACTGGAATGTACTGTGTATTTAAAATAGTTTAGCAGAGAATTGATTTCACAGGCCTTGTTTAGGCTAAAAACTCAATAAACGGATGGCGTGCATAGTCGCGAGATTTGATGCTAATAAAAGTAACAGGCATACGTCACTAGGACCAATCTAGCTCCAAATAGATCCACGGTCGATTAAAGGGCAGGTAGGTACTCGAATTATTAGGCTATTAGGTAGGTCCTCGGCAATGATATAGAATTAGCTAGATCGGCCTACGCGAGGAAAACTAATTATGACTTAAATGTTTTCAGTGCATGTAAACACCCGGGCCTCGGGCCGATTCCGCAACTTTTTATTCAGCGACAAAATATCCTATGGACAAAATGTCCCCGACAATATATTCTAACCTAACCTAACAAAATCTTTTAGCGCCAAATTTAAAATTTAAACCTAACCTAACCTTTCGGTGCCAAATTAACATAAAACATTTAGATCGAACTGTATCCTTGTCGGAGGATGTTTTGTCCGCAGGATATTTTTTTCTTGCGATATTATCTCGAGTGATATTTTGTCGGGGACATTTTGTCGCGGGATGAAAACGCGCGGTATCCCTCGAGCCTGCTTTGTCGGAAGGTCAAAATATTTCGGCTTTGCAATAAAATCCAAATAAATGGAATATTTCTGAACGAATCCAAAAACTAAAAACTGTGTTTGGAAGTTGATAAAATAAGCTTTCTAATTTTATAATTAGAAATAAGAATATATATTTTTTAAAATGATTTTTTTTTATGCAAACATAAAAAAGTTTAAAAAATGGCTCACCTAACGTTTTAAAAAATAAAAAAAAAACTAACAAATAAACATTATCGTCAACTCACTTTTTTGTAAAAATAATTAATAAAAATTTCCAAATTTTCATAATTTCGTTTACAAATTGCGACAGGAAACTTTTGATTCATGAAGATGTGTATTTAATTATTTTGTGGTTATTTAGCTATAAGAATTTTTTCAATTTGGGAGGCGGGAATGGGTACCGCCAACAACCAACCAACACCTCTGCCATAGGTCACCCCGAGTGGTTCGCTACGTTTGGTCATTTAGCAAGGGGGCCCGGGTTCATGGGGTGAGGTTTGTCTAGGTCTTTTGGCGGACTGGAGGCGGATGTCCAGGACACACCGAACCCCAGAATCCTACTTACCCCTTAAGCCCTTTTCCTTCCCAGAACTCTCCTCTCCTTCCTTTCCTTAAAAAAACCCTCCATACAGCATCCCCAAACCAGGAAAGGAGTGTAAGGAGAAAATATGTAAGTAGTAGAAGTCGGGGACGCCCGAGTAAGACATGGCACGACCAAATGAATCAGATACTTGAGTCTGGTCATGTCAAGAGTCAGAACAACAGAAGAGCACGTATGAGACGATGTATTAATGTGAACGAGGCAAGGAGTGCGTGCCAAGACCGAGTTGTTTGACGGTTCGTCCTCTCTGCCTACCCCTGCGGTGAAACGGCGTGTTGGTTGGTTAGTTATTTAGTTAGGTAAAGGGCCTATCTGACGTATAGAATATCAGCGGTACCTAGGCATAGATTTTAGACGTAGATTAGGTAGATGGATGGATAAGGAGTGAAGTTTTAGTACCAAGGTCAAGCTGTTCAAGGGCGATTAATATCGCACCCTTTTTCCGCAGGTGGTGGTGTGGAATAGAAAGATGGGGGGGGGGGGCATAGAAGAAAAATAGGAAGATAAGCAGGCAAGACTGACGGCCGCTTTCACCAATTAAGACTGAGCTAACTTCAACATAGTAAATGTGTGTAGGGTCTTTTTAGGGAAAGATAGGAGAAGAAGTTTAGATAATGAAAAAGGTATGGAGTTGGGTAGGAATCTGAGGGTCAATGTGTTCAGGAATGACGAACGCATGAATCCATCTCTTCCACTGCGGTGCAAGGTGATGGGACGAGAGAGTACGGCAGAGGAGCTCAAAAGGTCTCCCTCAACCAGTCTCTCCCGATTCGGCAAAAGCATCTGGCGCCAAGACCTAGACAAACCTCATCCCATGAACCCGGGCACCCCTCTAAAGTAGCGAACACTTGAGGTGTTGGTTATCCAATAAATAGTTTCCGGGATGGCATTACCCATACCCGCCTCCCAAATTGAAATCCCAAATGGATCACCTGATTTATCTGAATCTCAAGGCTATAAGCCAGATTTTAATAATTAAATATGTTTTTTCAAAAACAGCAAACTTATTTTGTGGCTCCATTTTAATTCAAAATTAGGTCCTTACATATGAAATTGGCATTTTGTATGGGAGGAACTTTGTATGGGAGCTTATGGGAGTTTTGTATGGGAGCTTTTTCACCTTCCCAATTTGCTTCAAGTGGATTAAAACAGTTTTATCACTAACACCGCAGCCTGCAGCTAACTCGGACGTGGTTTGCGATGGATCCGCTTCCACAATAGCCTTCAATTCTTCATTATCAACTTTGGTCCCCGGCCGTCCACGGGGCTTGTTCTGCAGGTCGAAATTTCCAGAACGAAAACGTTGGAACCAAAAACGCACTGTGTTTTCTTTTGCGGCACCGTCGCCATACACATCATTAATCCTTCGAGCCGTTTCTGCAGCACTGGTGCCACGGTGGAATTCGTATTCGTAAATAACCCCGATACTTCAAGTTTTCCATTTTGTAAACTAAGTGTCGCAAAGAAAAAAAAACAATTAAGGAAAAAACAAATGAATTATAATTTTCGAAACACAAATACATGAGTAAATAACTGCATAAATTTGAATTTGGAAATCCTAACCAAAGAGAAGATATTTGAGATCAAAGTTGCCAGTACGGTAAAACGCCAATTTCATATGTAAGGACCCAATAGATTACTTTGTTTTAACTACGTTCATTGGTTATAAAAGAGGACATGTTTAGTAAGCAATACTCACTTCCTCAGGGTTAACATAGAGTTAAAACCCGAGGAAGTGCGCATAGCTCACGAAACATATGTTTTTTTTTATAAACGAAAACGTGGAAACTAAATATCTAATCTATTAATTTTAAAATAAACATGAATGAAAAATTCGAAAATACAACACTATTGTGATGGCTTAGCTGTTAGAGCAGGTGCTCGGATAATGGAAGGCTTTTGCGAAAACTGTTTAACTTTCGTGAATGCTCAGAAATTGTCGTTGCAAACGCCTCCTAATCCAATGCAAGACAAAGAAAATTTGAAATTAAAACCAATGACATTACACTTTTTTAATTCATCTAAGGTTAAAACCCATCAACTATAATCATCATCCGTACATTGCGGAAGTCGTTAGAAAGAAAGGGTTGTGTATTCCCGGAACCATCGATCAAATACCATTAAATTACCATTAAGGAGAAAGCCATTTCCATTAATGGCCGAAGTCAATAAAGTTACAAATGGTTGAATGTTGAGCGTCAACAAACTTACGTGGATTAAAACTAATTAACCCTTCGTTTAAACCATTTTTATTGTTAAAAAAAACCAACATGTTGATCTGGAAGGAAGTCTGAAGTGAAATGATTTGTGTGGAAATAAATCGAACGTGAAATGAATGATCTGGATGGAAGTCTGGAGTGAAATGATTTCTTTGGAAATAAATCTTAAGTGAAATAAATAATCTTGAAAGAAGTCTGAATTGAAATGATTTGTTTGGAAATAAATCTATATGAAATGAATGATCTGGAAAGAGAAGTGAAATGATCTATTAAAACATAAATCTGAAGTAAAATGAACTGTCTGGATAGAAATTTGAAGTGAAACGACTCATCTGTAAATAAGTCTGACGCAAAGTGATTTGCCTGAAAAGAGGACTGAAATTAAGTGATTTGTTAGGAAGTCTAAAACGAAATACGGGGTCCGCCAAATAACTTTTTTTTTTTGAAAATGCTATAAAAAAAAAACTACTGAATATTTTCTCAAATTTCTTTTTTTATTTATAAGTACAATCCTTCCGGTTAATAATGGAAAATAATTTCATTCAAATGGCTGCCTCGGCTGGCCATGCAGTAGCCTACACGATCGGTCCAATTTTTAAGCACATTATCGATTGTGTGCAGCTGTATTTCACCAATGGCTTCACGAATATTGTCCTTTAAAGCGTCAATTGTCTCTGGCTTGTCGGCGTAACATTTATCTTTGAGGGCACCCCACAAATAATAGTCCAACGGTGTCAAATCGCAGCTCCGAGGTGGCCAAACGACATCAGCTCTGCGGCTGATAATGCGATCTTCAAAAACAGGGCGCAAAACATCGAGTGTAGCTTCGGCTGTGTGGCACGTAGCGCCGTCCTGTTGAAACCAAATGTTGCCAATATCCTCCTCTTCAATTTTTGTGAACAAAAATTCGTTCAACATGGCCCGATAACGATCGCCATTGACTGTAACGGCCACTCCTTGCTCATTTTCAAAGAAAAATGGCCCAATTATGCCTCTGGACCAAAATCCGCACCAAACAGTGACTCGTTTTGGGTGTACCGGCTTTTCAATGTATGCGTGCGGGTTTTCTGTGCCCCAAATACGACAATTTTGCTTGTTTACATACCCGCCAAGATCAAAATGAGCTTCATCCGAAAAGATGATTTTTTTGGCAAAATCGGCATCTTCTGTAAGTCGATCGCAGGCCCACTTCCAGTGGCCCACGCAGCGTTGTTCAAGCGTATACACAACCATATTCGCTCAGCGGAAGGATAAAACTAATTATCTGTCAAATCAGACATGAGCTAAGTGTTACCATTCACGAAATAAGCACTAGTTGAAAAAAAAAACTTTAGATGGCGGACCCTATAGTTTTCTGGAAAAAAATCTGACTTGAAGTAATTTGCCCGCAAACAAGTCTGAAGGTAGTGATTTGGCTGTAAAGAAGCCAGAACTTGAGTATTTCGTCTGGAAAGAACTGAAGTGAAAAGAATAATATGTAAAAAAAGCTGAAGCTAAGCGATTTATCTGGAAAAGAAGTCTGAAGTAAGGTATTTTTCTGAAGTTGTTAACAGTGGTCGTAAGTAAAAAAACTTTTGGTGTATAAATTAATATTTTCTCGTATAATTTCATGGATAAAAGCACGTGAAATTATAAAGTATAAGTACGCCGTGCTTCCGTTGCGTGTCTCGTAGACATTAACGTGTAAGGGACGACGTTAACATATCTTACGTGGCTCGCCTTGGATCGGGAGAGTCTACTAGACACTAGACATGGTTCCAGTTTTCGCCTCTGCGGTTCAGAAATGAAACCATCTCGTAAAGAAATTAACCCGACAACTGTGTGATTGGTAGCTGCTACAAACTGTATAATGGATCATATATCCTCCAGAAATATATAACGCGGCTATATTCACCACGGTTAAAGCCACTTTCAGCACTATTTTACCAGGGTGGTAATAAGTGTATCTACCATTTTAAGGCGATGAATCACGTCGTGTAAAATTTGGGATCAGGCCACCACAATAACACCCCGTATGCAGATGGTGATAAGGTTTAAATTCCCGTTTAACCCCAGATTGTTTTGATTTATTCAAGAAAAAAAAACATCGCCAAAAAGCGTGTTTTATTTTATTTTGCGAAGCTCAAACACAAACAGAAAAATTATTTTTCATAAATAATTTGATTCTCAACATTACACAATAAAACCATAACAGAAAGGAGACTCGTAAGTAAGAGATTTTTAACTTTAAAGCAGTTTTGATAGACCTGATACACTATTTTTTTCTGGGCTTATAAAAGATATAGCAAACTTCCGATGTCTATGTGAAAACGCTGATGCCTTCGGCAATCATCGTAGCCTTTCATACCTAAGACACGAACGGTGATAGATGGTACTTTTTTGATATTATACTCAATTGCCATCTCTTAAGATATAGCAAAACTTCCGATGTCTATGTCAAAATGCCGATCATCGTAACCGTTCGTACCTAAGACACGAACGATGATAGATGGTACTTTTCTGATAATTATTCAACTGCCATCTGTTTGGATATAGCAAAATACTTCTTAACAAGGATATATATCAAACTAATAAATAATCATTCAACGGCCATCTGTTGGGATATAGCAAAACTTCGTATTACTAACTAAGCTAACGACATCTATTGACGGAAGCTGAAACTACGTCAATAATCAATACACTACACTTAATAGTACATCAGATATGCTCGTTCGAGTGTGCAGGTATTTATATTTTTCTGTTTAGTACGCATAACTACTAAAAACAAAACGAAAAGAACTAAATGAATTTGGTATATTTGAGTCACCAGCCTTTATCGGCTCTGTGAATCAGTAGAATTTCTTCGAAATGAGCTATTTTTAGGTAGTACGTAGAACCTTCCTTAAATACACTTTGACCTCAGAATGTTCTTAGATTTTTTTATGTGATACCGCATAGGAGTTAAGAAGAGTGCGAAGCCAGCACTAGATCTATGGCTATGTTGTGAAGCTAAAGGAAGTAGGGGATGCAAAGCAGGAAGGTGAAGGTTGGGGAGTACCCTGGCTATTCAGATATGTAATTATTTGGTTCGCGAATAGAATACTCTTCGTAGACAGTACACTTTGGCAACACTTTGTAGAGAGCTAGCCATTTCTACTCTTCGTAGCTTTTCCTGTATTTATTCATTGACAAGAAGCTTTTGCTGCCCTCTTCGTAAACAACTGGCTTTTGCTACAATCTTCGAAGACAATAAGCTTTTGTTACTCTCTTCGTAGACATTTAGCTTTTGCAACACTCTTCACAGACAGCTAGATTTTGCTTCACTCTTTGTAGACAGCTAGCTTTAGCAACACTCTTCACAGACACCTAGTTTTGCTTCACTCTTTGTAGACAGCTAGCTTTTGCAACACCCTTCACAGACACCTAGATTTTGGTTCACTCTTTGTAGACAGCTAGCTTTTGTAACACTCTTTACAGACACCTAGATTTTGCTTCACTCTTTGTAGACAGCTGGCTTTTGCAACACTCTTCACAGACAGCTAGATTTTGCTTCACTCTTTGTAGACAGCTAGCTTTTGCAACACTCTTCACAGACACCTAGATTTCGCTTCACTCTTTGTAGACAGCTAGCTTTTGCAACACTTCTCACAGACACCTAGATTTCGCTTCACTATTTGTAGACAGATAGCTTTTGCAACACTCTTCACAGACACCTAGATTTTGCTTCACTCTTTGTAGACAGCTAGCTTTTGCAACACTCTTCACAGACACCTAGATTTTGCTTCACTCTTTGTAGACAGCTAGCTTTTGCAACACTCTTCACAGACACCTAGATTTTGGTTCACTCTTTGTAGACATATAGCTTTTGCTACACTCTTCTTAGCTTTTCCTGTACAATTCAAGTATTTCTGTATTTAAGCGCCCTTGAGGTGATTTTTCACCAAAACGGCGCTCTACAAATTGTCCAATTATTATAATTATTATTCGTTGACAAGAAGCTTTTGCTGCTCTCTTCGTAGGCAACTATTTATAGATTCATAAACAATAATCTTTTGCTACAATCTTCGTTGACATTTAGCTTTTGCTACACTCTTCACAGACAGCTAGATTTTACTACACCATTCGTTTAGTGATGAAAATTAAATTAACCATTTATTAATTGTTTTGTGTTTAATTCGTAGAAACATATAATCACTTCTCGCTTGATAACAACGAGTCTAAACCCTTAGATAAAGAAAAAAAGGGTCTTAGTTTAATTTACTTGAACAATCAATACACGAACAATGATCCTAATATAACATTAATTATTAAGTAAGGAAAATTATTTATTCCCCACTTCTCAGTATATTCACAAGACCTAAAAAATATAATACATTTTAATAAGTCAATAGCAGTTACTTCATTAATAAACAATTAAGAAAAAAATACCCTTTAATGTGGGGAATACAGATTTCAAAGTACCCCGTAGAATAGAGAATCTATTCTCTTTTTTAGCAAATCGTTTAAACAAGTAATAAATCATTTTATACACCATAAAGATTTAAATTGGGCGGAGGTAAATAGAATTATATAAATAAGTCAACCTAATCACAGTTTGAAAATGGCCGAAACAGCTGTCACAATAATAAAATAAGAGTGTGGAAATCACACGCGGTAGAAGAAAAACCTTCAGAAAACTAAAATAGATACGAGTAGGGAGGCTACGAGGCACCGCACAAAGAGGAGACCGATAGGCTACGTAGCACCGCACAAAGAGGAGACAGATTATTCTATCTCATTCTCTCGCAGGCTAACTATAGATGTATGTGTTTGTCTCTTTTTTCTGAGGCTATTTTTCGTTTCATCGAGTTTCAAATCACAACGGTGATAAAGAAGTTTTCACTTACAAAAAAAAAAACAAAAACTAAAAACAAAACTTACCAATAGCAATATTAACTTTAATTTACATATTTTTTCAAATTATACATTTATAGAAAACGTTATTTTTTAAGACATTTTTTTATTCGAGTTAATTTTCAAAGGGAGGTTTTAAATAGACCTTTTTATAAGTGTTACTTTAGCTTGTATAGTTATTTGAAAGTAGGGGACGATGGTTTTTCACGGAAATCGTAAATCCGTGTCGGGGAAACATTAATCATTGTTCCGCGAACGACCCTCGTATTGTGATCGCTTCACGCGAATTTAGGCCTAATGACCTTGGGCGTAAAGGTCGGACTCTTTTGATGGGAATCGGGGCTGATTTGACTTATTGATATTGCCCTGCAAGTATCAACCTGTCTAGTGTATATGTGTGTTAAGAATATTGGTTGTTTATTTTGCGGTGATTTTCCAATTCGTCGCTTTAGTTCGTAATTGTCCAACAGACCATTAGAAAATTTTTCAAGAGAAGGTTTTCTTTAATTATCTCAATAAAACATTATGATAGGTGTTTATGATAAAGTTTTTTCCGTATAGGTAACGGATCAATTACTTTAAATAATTCTTAATTCAGTGATTTATTATCCTGTTTTATACTTTGTTTTTAATTTTAAAATGAAGATTGAACAAAAACTCAAATGGTCTGTTGGACAAATACGAATTGAAGCGACGAATTTTTTGGAATGTTGATTGTTTATGTTGCGGTAATTTTCCAATTGTTTGGAATGTTGATTGTTTATGTTGCGGTGATTTTCCAATTATTTAGAATGTTGATTGTTTATGTTGCGGTGATTTTCCAGTTGTTTGGAATGTTGATTGTTTATGTTGCGGTGATTTTCCAATTTTTTGGAATGTTGATTGTTTATGTTGCGGTGATTTTCCAATTGTTTGGAATGTTAATTGTTTATGTTGCGGTGATTTTCCAATTGTTTGGAATGTTGATTATTTATATTGCTGTGAATATCTGTTCATTGTTTATGTTGCGGTGATTTTCCAATTATTTGGAGTATCGATTGTTTATGTTGAAGTGATTTGCCAGTTGTTTGGCAGCAAATGTACGCATGTACATGAATACATGTGTAAATCCCGTTTGATGTCTTTATACCATTATTTACACTGTACGTAGGGACGCGGACGGCGGAGTAATAGTCAATAGACTGCTCCGGACTATCCGCGGTTAGTGGGACTATGGTATTCCCGATTGGAATAGGGGGTAACCTTGAAGACCAATAATGAGGGACAGCAAGCTGTCTACGAATAGTGTAGCGAAATCTATCTGTCTACGAAGAGTACAGCAAAAGTTTATTCTCTAAGATTTTTGCAAAAGCAAACTGTCTGCGAAAAGTGTAGCAAAAGCTTATTGTCTACGAAGAGTGTAACAAAAGCAAATTGTTTACGAAGAGTGTAGCAAAAGCTTATTGTCTACGAAGATTGATACAAAAGCTTATTTTCTATAAAGAGTGTAGCAAAAGCTTGTTTTCAACGAATAGTACAGGAAAAGCTACGAAAAAAGTAGCAAAAGCTAGCTTCTCTACGAAGAGTGTATCAAAAGATTATTGTTTATGAAGACCGTAGCAAAAGCCAGTTGTCAACGAATAGTACAGGAAAAGCTACGAGAAAAACGTACAAAAAATAACGTAGCAAAAGCTAGCTCTCTGCGAAGAGTATATTAAAAAATTCTATCAAATATTTTCAATCAATATTAATTTTATTTATAGTATTATATGTAATTGTTGCTCTTTGTGTCGTTTCTCATTCCAATGCCACATTAACGGATTCTTTTTATTTATTTATTATTTCTTATGTACAACTATGATTTTGTGACAAGTAATCTATATTTATGGTATATTTATACCGTTAATGTAAATAAATAAATAAATAAAAGCTTATTGTTACGAAGAGTTTAGCAAAATCTAGCTGTCTGTGAAGAGTGTAATAAAAGCAAAATGTCTACCAAGAGTGTAGCATAAGCTTATTGTTTACGAAGAGTGTAGCTAAATTTAGCTGCCTATGCAGAGTTTAGGAAAAGCTAAATATCAATGAAGAGTGGAAGAAAAGCTTATTGTATACGTAGAGTGCAGCAAAAGCTAGTTGTCTACGAAGAGAGCAGCAACAGCATCTTGTGAACGAATAGTACAGGAAAAGCTAAGAAGAGTGTAGCAAAGCTTCCTGTCTACGAATCACGTAGAAAAATTCAACTATCTTCGAAGAGAGTAGCAAAAGCTTACTGTCGACGTCAGGAAAATCGTGTGCAGGAAATGCTAGCTGTCTACGAAGAGTGTTGCAAAAGTGTTATGTCTACGAATCATGTAGCAAAACCCATCTATCTTGCACAAAAGCAAAAGCTTATTGTCGACGAATGGTACAGGTAAAGCTGGCTATCTATGAATGGTATAGCAAAACTTACCCCTTTACAAAGAGTGTAGAAAAACCTGCCTGTCTACGAAGTATATGACAAAGGTTTTCCACGAGTAGTTGATGTCAATTGTTCACAATACCGTCATGCAGCAAAGCTATACTGAAAGTACCTTCCATTTTGAAAATGTAACTCATTTAAACTTTTCTTTCTCATTTCCGAGAAACGAAAATTGCAAAAACTAAAAAACCAACTTGCAAACAAACCGCCGAAAACTAGACACGCGATCCTCACTCGGTACACTTGATTGCGACCTTTAAATCAAGCAAGTGTACGGTCCAAAATCGCGTGCAGCCTTTCGGTACGGGGTACGGTGACGTCACAATACGGAGCTAAGAAGGCCAGGCGATTATGACCTTTAAAACGTATTATAGGAATTTGTTAGTAGAATCTTCCGTACTTATTATTTACTGTATGAAATTATTGGAGAATGATTATTATGAAGGTCATATTAATAACTCGGCATTAGAGAGGTCTTAAATGTCTCGGCTGCGAAATGTACGAGAGTGGACCGGCATTAGAAGTGTGGAGGAGCTATTCCGGGCAGCGCAAGATAGAGAGACCCTTTCTAGAGTGATCGCCAACGTCGGGGGACCTAATAGGGTACACGAAAAATAAGTGGAAGAGGGGTGAAAAAAACTCATTTATTTCTATTAAAAAAGGAAATTAAATAACTTTTCGTATATATTATTCATTCATTAGTTACGATAAAGACAATACATGCACTATTTCTACATTTATCAGAAGCTGTAGAGAATTCACCGAACGTGTCCACTAATATGCTGATTTATAGAATTCATTGGGTGACGACTGGCGGCTGCTTATCATATTGATGGAGGGATTTTTAATAGAACCGTTGACGAAGCGTTTGAAATAAATTTCACAGAGGGCGATGGAGTTTGAAATAAATTTCATGAGACAATAGTGGAATAAAACATTCAAACCACCTGAGATATTTTCAAAATCCATTTCGTTTAGGTTTATCACACCCTAATTCACTAACGTCGGGTTAAAGAGGTTGACAGAGTTATGATTAAAAGTCACCAGAAAGGTGTTTCTGTAACTTATGTCCTTATGTGTCATCTTTTGCGTTAAGTCAGCGTTACGAGATAATTTTATTTATTTATTTATCTATATAAAGCTGGTATTGTATTGTGTAGTTTGCAAGCTATGTATTTAGGTGTCTTTGTCCAAGGTGGTTTTGGAAAAAGGAGTTTGGAGAAGTTCTTTGTTTTTTTTTGTAGAGTGTTTTGCTGTTTTTGTGTAAATTAACTTGCTGTTTTTGTGTAAATAAACTAAGATGGATCTTGAGTAGAGCTGTTTTATGTCTACAACGTTGAAGGTATTGAAGATCGTATCAGTGCTGTTAGTAAGTGGTAAGTTTGCGAATTATTTTTATGATTAGTTTTGTGATTTAATGATTAATTAAGACAAACAGGCGAAATCCGTCGGATGTCGAATTGTTAGAAATGGCTTTAGCCGTTTTCAGTAACCCGATATGAATAGCCAGGTACTTCGCAACCTTCGTATTCTCAATCTCCATTCCTTCCCGGCTCGTTTCAGTCACACAACATACCCCAATTGAGGATTTCAAGTCCCACTGGCTCAGAACAGTTGTTGTGAACAATTGGTACTCTTGTTCTGTATTCACACAAATAAGGGAAGTTTTATCTATAGGTAAATATGCTTTTTTCTTTCGTAAAGCATATCACATATGAAATTACCCAAAAAAACTATAAAGTAAAAATCAGAGTGTGCAATTCACACGCCGTAGAAGAGAAACCTTCAGAAAACTAAAGTAGACAAGAGTTGGGAGGCTACGAAGCACCGCACAAAGAGGAGACCGATTATACAAGCTCATTCTCTCGCAGGTTAAATCCTATAGATGTATGTGTTTGTCTCTTTTTAGTGTCGCTATTTTTCGTTTCATCGAGTTTCAAATCACAACGGTGCTAAAGAAGTTTTCACTTCAAAAATTTGAATGCTTTCATTGTCATTATATTTCCCGTGCTACCCCGGCGTTTCCGCAAAGACTACAATAAATTAGTATCTAAGACAGGGGTGCACAATTAACAGACCGCGGCCCGCCTGAGGCCCGCAGGCACTTCGAGTGCGGCCCGCGATCGTATTTCCATGTTGTCATATTTATTGTTTCAATGCAAACTAAATCTAGATATTATAACGAAAATTTTTTCGAAGGTTCACGATTTTAAAAAGGTCCAACCCATATTAGTTTTATTTAACCCTCAGGTCTATTTGTTCGGTTTTCGGACCAACTAACATAGGTCTTATAGAAATCGTTGTGTTTCCCTTAATATCATGGTTAGAAGTATGGTCTAAACTCTAAACGGTGTTAGAAAGAGAGAACAAAACGCTTTATATTGAAATCTAAGAGTTGACCGCAAAATAATTAAAATGTTCAGCTTTTTTCGTTATTGTTATTGGGGTGTTATGCCGTGTTGCGCTACCTCCTTCTTTAGCCAACATTTCGGACAGCGTTGCAGTATCCATCATCAGGGCAGATCCGAGAGATGTGATCCCAAAATGTTCAGCTTTATAAATCTAAAGTTACCGACGGCAATTTGAAAATTTTTTTTTAAGAATTTTGGGAATTTTTTATTAATTATTTTTACATAAAATGACAAAAAGTGAGTTGACGATAACCTTTATAAAACATTTGTCTAATAAAATATGCATGTGGTTTTTATTTTTTTCGTTATCAGTTTTAGATAGAAAAAATTAAAGTTGAGCTATTTTAAAAACTTTTTTACGTTTGCATTTTTTATATTTCTAAAATTATATGTTTATTTTTATTTTTAACTTTATGAGTAAAACCTTAAATTGTAATATTTAATTAAATGAAAACAATATTGTTGACAATTTTTAAGATTTTTCTGTTTCCAGATTTTCGATTGAGTTTCGTTAATATTGTCTTCATTTAATAAAATCATATGTTTATTTCGAATTGTAAAATTTGAAAGCGTATTTTATCACCTTTCAAAAACACTTTTTAATTTTCGGATACATATGTACATTCAGAAATATTCCATTAATATTGATTTAAAATCTCGAAACTGTTCGAACGATGGAAATCTGAATTAATATTTTACGTTTTTCGAACACAAATTAAAATAAGTCTTCGTATGCGGCCCTCATATTAAAAATAATGTGCACCCCTGATCTTAGGAATGTGAGTGGAGTATTACTCACCATCGCTCATCACGCCACTGAGTTGTACCATACCAGTCATATTGTGGATGGATATTATAATGCATGAATCATGAACCGTTTGACCTAGAATAGGGCTTTACCGACAAGGCCAAAGCTCAGCTGCACAGAACTGTACACATTACTGGAAAATAATATTACATCGAACGAAATACTAGAATTATGATACGATTGTACCACCTCAGGCAGGAGCACTCCTGTGGATAAGAAGAAGGTTGGAAGAATAGCTACCTAATAAGCGAATATTAAAATTTATAGTGGGCAGGAATAAATGAATGATTGAACGTTATTATTTGTTTTCTTCCTTTTATGTCTCTTGTCTCGTCTCGCCTCTTCTTGGTTCTTCTCGTCTCTTTTTGGCTGTTCATGCCTCTTCGTGGCATTTCTTGTCTCTTCTTGTATTTTCTTGCTTCTTTTCGTCTCATCTGGGATTATTTTACTTCTTCTTGAATTTTCTTGCATCTTGACTCTACTTGTCTCTTCTTTGTTCTTCTCGTCTCTCCTGGGCTCTGCTTGATTCGTCTTGTTGCTTATTGTCATTTCTTGTCTATTACGGTCTCTTCTTGACTCTTCTCGCTTCTTCTTATTTCTTATTGAATCCTCTTTTATATTATTGTTTCTTGGAAGTTTAGCCTCTTCTTGGATTTTCTAGTCTCATCTTGACTCTTCTTGTATCTTGTTTCTTCCTTTCCTTCCCCTTATTGTCTTATCTTGGCACTACTTCATCTCTTCTTCATAATTTTTACATTTATTGGTGAAAAACCACAGGATATCGTAATTTAGTGTATGATCTGTGAGGCTAAAATTATTTGCCATTACTGGTTGGCATTTATATCATAATTCTCACTATGGCTTAAGGGAGGCACAACGACGTCTATGAGACCATATGAGCTGTTTGTTCCCAAAACCGAACAAATTAGAACCAGAGAAATAATCGAACAGACGCATTCGAAATGTGGTGCTTTAGACAGCCAAGAACACTTATAAGAATATACCTATTCTAAAAGCGCTAGGTATAACAAACGAGCATTCTAGTAAATTTCGGCGAACACACTCGGAGCACCGAAAGAATGCTCTATAACTGTATACACTAAATTAATTTGCAAGAGCAAACTAGAATGAGCATTTGTTCATTTGGTTTAATCCCGCCTTAAGATACTTTGCTCGCCGAACTGAGAATGAATTAATAACATATTAATTAGTCACTCGCTAACCACGCACGAAAACATAGTTAAATTCTTTTAATGAGGTTCGCAGTGCTGAAAAGTGCTTATCACAATCTGATGATAATATATTACTTACCTGATTAATGAGGGCGGAAACAATACAATGTGGTTAAAAGAAGCCACGAACGTGTTAAATAGGTAAATATAAACAATTTTATAAAATATTCGGTAAGTAAAAAAGGTATACTAGTCACAGGGAGAGATCTTACGCACATTATCGACTATCGTCCTAAATGCCGTTCATAAAAATCTTTCTCCTCTTATGTCTAGTATGAAAATGAAAAAGACAGAGATTACTAGAATATCGAATGTTTTTAATCAATAATTGTTTTTGTGTTTAATTCGTAGAACACAATGTAATTTAAAAAAAAATAATAATTTAATTTAATAATGTTATTAATAAGTTCTGCAAATATTTTATTTTTTACACAAAAGGCTTTTCAAACTGTGGTTGAAACACTTATTTATACGATTATTTATTTAATTATTACGATTATTTATTTATTTAACGACTTATTTATACGATTCTAAATTTCAATTTTTTGAAGGTGTCTAAATTGAATTTTTATAAGAAAAACTTTCTTTTTATACTTTTTTGAAGGTTATTCCAATCAGTGAAATATATCATATTAGAATAAGTTAACAATAATAATCTAAACGAAGATATGAAAGAGAACAAGACACAGAAAAAAGACAATGATCGCAACTGGGACCATTGTCTTTTTTCTGTTTTTCTGTGTCTTGTTCTCTTTCATATTTTCGTTTAGATTATTATTGTAAACTTATTCTAACGTGTCTAAATTGATTTATTACCTGTTAAACCAATTTGCTGAGAAAATAATTGAGACAGTAGATACTCTATTACGTGGGGTACTTAGAAATCTGTTTTCCTCGCACTAACGAGTGCATCATCATATTTCTATAGACATTTCGTGAAAAGCTTTATTTCTCAAAATGCATGGTAATAAAAATAGCACAGGATGAGGAAGAAAGGGTTGGGTTATGAAATATAAAAGTTCCTGTCCGGGACGACTTACTTTTAGATTCTTAACATTTAGAACTCGTTTGTTAAGTAATGAAATGGTAATGTGACCACCCAATTTTGAATTTTACTCAGTCTCCTGTAAAAAAACCAGAGTGCGCAATTCACACGCGGTGGAAGTGAAACTTTCAGAAAAATACAGTAGACAACAGTGGGGAGGTTACGAAGCAACGCACAAAGAGGAGAACGATTAGTCTATCTCATTCTCTCGCAGGCTAAATCCTATAGACACTTGTGTTTGTTTCTTTTTGGTGTCGCTATTTTTCGTTTCATTGAGTTTTAAATCACAAAGGTGCTAAAGAAGTTTTCACTTCGAAATCTCAAATTGTTAAAAAAAAAAAAACATTTATTTTCAAAAATACAAATTTCTGATCTGTATCTGTCTGTAACTCTTATTTCAATGAACATGATTAAGTGTCATTTTTAAAATTGGAACTGATTGTAATTAAGCGATATATCGTTAAAGTATCTATCTACATATTATAATATTTGAAATTTTTTACTAGACTTCTTTTGTAAACATTTCTTTAGTAGACACTTTTATAGTACACATACAAATTTTAAAAACCTAGCTACAATAATGTAATATTTTTTTACCAGAAAATTATATTAAAAATTCAAAATTTGAAATTCGTATTTCTTTTGTTTAAATTTCTTATGAATTATCTATCTGGACGAGTAAATTCGGAATTTTTGCTTTTTTATCTAACTGCAATAACAATCAATCCTACAATTAATTTTAAATATTAAAATATCCCGTGATTATTATATTGTTACTGTGCTAGTTATTATTATAGTTTTCAATGGAATTACACCTACCTATTTTATACCCATTTATATATAATACCTATTATTAAGTACCTATTTTATACCCACTATTTATACGCATTTCACTTGTATCTATTTATGTTTATGCACTTCGGTAAACAAATTACAAATTACTACTTATTCGGAAAAAGCTGGAACCGAGAATTCAATATCGATGTCGTCTGAACCATCCTATAGATACCGCCAGTTGAGTGGGATATGCTGCTTGCGGCGGAGCGAATGTGGTATTTCTATCTCGTTCTAAAAAACTTCCGATCGCGAGGCCGTCTTTTGATGAAATTTGAATTTTCGGCCGCTGGTAATGCCCTCTTAAGGGTTCCATAGTATCACAGGTTTCAGTCAGTGGAAAAAAATATTATGCACACGTGAACTTTACCAGGCATGTTCCGTTCAAAATAAAGCTCGTAAGGCAGTGAAAATTCCACGAACAGCTGCTTCATCATACAATACACAACCTTGGAGGTGCGTCACGTACTCGGTCAAATGCCGGTCAATAATAAATGTATGAAATTGTCATAACAGTCACTACACACTTTGACATTTAAGAAATTCAATATCGGGGTGTAATTTAAAACAAAACAAGCCACGATGACACATTATTGGTATTACATATTAACCCTTCAGACTAATTTGTTCGGTTTTCAGAATAACTAACATAGGTCTCATAGAAATTATTGTGTTTCCATTACTATCACGGTTAGAAATATGATCTAAACGGCGTTAAAAAGAGAAAACACCACTCTGTTCATTCAAAAGGTTAAATAAAAATAATTAAAATGTCGAAAAAAAAAAAATGTGAGTTTACTATAACGTTTATAATAAATTTGCCTAAAAAAGTATGTATGTGTTTTATTTTTTTAAGTAAAACTTCTTTACGCACGCTCGACTTGGGGGGTAAGCTGGTAAATTTGTTACGAAAAGTGTGATGTTACGAAAAGTGTGATGCGAACGGTGATTAATGTCATTAAAAAAGGAAACGAAGCATGTGCAACTTTTGCACAGCGAAAAAAAGACGTATGAGTGGGTAACACTGTGCGAAATGCAACAAACCTATTGTCTGGAATGTCAATGTCAATGTAACCCCAATGTCATATGTTCTTTTATAAGTTAGTGAAGTTTTACTTCAGTCGTGTGGTCTAAAGCACACTCGTTTTTTTTCTGTAATCAGCAATTTTAGCTACAAAAAATTTGTCAGCCATTTTTAAAACTTTTTTTATGTTTGCGTTAAAAATTTAATATGTAAAAAATTATATGTTTATTCTGAATTATTACATTTTAAAGCATCCTTCAAAACAGTGTTTAGTTGTCGGATGCGTTCAGAAATATTCAATTTATTCGGATTTTATTGCAAACCCGTAATATTTTGATTTTCCAACAAAATAGGGTCGGGTTAATACATTTTCTGAGAATCTGAAATAATGCGTAGTTTAGATTTATTATTTAATGGATAAAACCAACACCTCTACCATAAGTCACCCCAAGTGGTTCGCTACGTTCGGTGACTAAGCTACTTTGGTGAGTTCATGGGGTGAGATTTGTCCGAATCTCAACTGCGTGGCAGGCCGGATCGGGATTTTGAGGGAGACCCTTTGACCTCTCTCACCACATCAACTTGGACCGCAATGGGAGGGATGCATTCATACTTCCGTCACTCCTGGACACACTGTCCGCCACATTTCTACCAACCCCTCATACCCTTTTCCTTCTCAGAACTTTCTTTCCTCCTTTTCCTAAAAACATCCTCCACACAGCATCCCAAAAGATAAGATAGGTCCTGAGAGGAATTATTTTCCTCAGGGCCTCCTGTGTGGAGCTTTTTTACATTAACTATGTTATCTTTGAGATGCTGTGAAAAATGTCTTTTTGAGGAGAGGAAGGAGTGAACATGGATCTTGAAGAGACCCAAGTTGTAGGAGGGAGAAAACATAGTGTACAGGTATGAGAATACCGCACAAGAGTCCCAACTGCTCCCGTCTGAAACCAGTGAGACTATGGTATCCCCAATTGGGGTATGTTGTGGGGCTGAAGGTAGTGGGGAGGGGTAAAAGAAGGTAGGAAAGTACCTGGATGCCTGAGATCTGATCACGAAACACGGCTTAAGCCATTTTAAGCAATGTCTCAATTCTGAATGGTTGTCTTACACCAGGGCGATACTGAGCATATCCATCACTCTTGTGGTGACCGGACAGCTCAAAATGAGCTCAAATCAACACCTCCTTTGAAAAGTCATTGGAAAAAAATTGGTTAAATAGGACGTTAGGTAAAGGGCTACGGGTTATTTTTCAAAAAAAAATTCATAGCTTTTAATGACTTTTCAAAGAGGTGTTGAGTTGACTTGAATCCGAGTTGGCATGGAACCCATTCTGAAACGTGCCGCAAATATTCCTACTTCATATTTTTGGCTTTTACAATATCAAGTTATTATAGATACATAAGTTATTCAGGAGTACAATTATAAGCATGTAGTATATAACATAATAAACTGAACATTAAGGAAACAAGTAGAATTAAAAAGAAATAACAACAAAAACAATATTAGAAGAATAGTAATAAAATTAACATAAGAATTTCAGAAATTTCTGATATAAATTTAGGTAAGGAATAAATGAAAATATCAACCGAACTGAATTTATTTCCAAGCCTATGTAGTCTTTGGATTGGGGAGTTAATGAAATAGTTAGTTTTAGACGGATAAACTACTCGGAATGTTATTAGTTATGTTAAGTCAGGTACGTCAAGTGATACATTAACTAATTTGAATAATAGAACCAAATCGCTCTTGGTTCTTCTACACGATAGGTCAGTTAAATTAAGTATTTTCATTAAGTTAACATAATTAATTTGTTCAATGGGTATGTAGAGTTTGAAATTAAAGAACCTTAAAAAATTATGTTGAACTTTCTCAATTTTTATTTTGTGCGCTTTATAGTATGGGGACCAGATAGCGGAATTGTATTCTAAATTACTTCTTACTAAAGCAGTGAAGAGAATTTTAAATGAATAAAGTGACGAAATATCTGAAGACCTTTTAAAAAGTCGCAATAAGAATGATGTCATGGTGAATGAAGAAAGAACACGCTCCGTGCCGACCACATAAACAATAATTTTATTTTATTGCAGCATTTTAAAATCTGGAAGTTTAAATTCGCGTGTCGGCGCCCGCAACTTTGAAATGAACGCCCGGCAAAAGGTTAAGCTGTATTTACGAATGACGTTGATATAAAAGCTCACGAGGATGGCCCTTTATTTATGGCCTCCATACCTGCGACCAAATACTTATAAGAGTATTGTAATATTGTGAAAATCTTATCAAACCAAAACACAGCGTACTGCTTTACAACTGAATTATGGGGAGTTGTACACCTTACTGGGATATTTTTTGATGTTTTTTTTTATATTACTTAGCTCCACACTGGAGGCCCCGAGGAAAAAAAATGTGTCCTGTGTGTGCGGTCTTTTAAGGGAAAGGGATGAGAGAAATTGGGTCCATTGTTGACAGATTGCCATGGTATATGAAAAATATCGATTTTGTTAAGGAGGTTGATTGCAATTGCGTTGAGAACTGGTTTCTTTTCAGTTTCCCCAAGAGCGGAGGCCCTCAGTGTATAGGTTAGAGATAGTGTACAGGTTAAATATATAAATGAAGAAATATACAGTGAAGAGGTTCTGCTGAAAACCAGCTATATTCCAGGAGATATCCTGAATGTATAGCTGAGCAGTAATCTTTTTGTCAATAGAATCAACGTTAAAGAAACAAAATGTATAAGTGGCAAAGCGTGCTTGAGATGATTTTCTCACGAAAACGGCGCTGTAGAAATTATCCAAGAAGTAGGCAAAGAGATAGAAGAGGAGTGGGGGTTACAGAGGGAGAAAAAGTTATTGTATCAGTATCAAACAATATATATTTTTTCAAAAACATCTCTTTTTCAGGCAAATAAAGGCTACTAGAATAATTAGAGTAGTTGCTCTGCGACAAAATACGGTTCTAAATGCAAATGCTTGATCGCGTTTGTCGTTTACCGCTAAATGCGCAATTATTGCACTGGCACTCGTGACCCAGTCAGGGTGGGCAGAGAAAAAAATACGACGTATATTTCTGTCACGAAATTTTTTACGTTAAGGCGATCCACTAGTACAGGAAAAAATCGAAATCGGAATTCACGCCCTTTTATGGGAGGAGTTTAAAAATACTTGAGGAAAAGCTTTTGGAAAGGTTGGAAAAGATATTTGAGAATTTTTTTTTACATGTTGATTTCGTAAAAGCCTGTAAAAACATTAATTCCTTTTTTATGCATTGTTTATTGTAATAAAACGGAATTTTTAAATTTATTTCACAAAAACAAGCAGCGCGGACTCTAACACGTTGTTTCTCCGCTCCGTCCGGAGGAGTAATGATGGAAGAATGGGGCGGCTGCCAGTCGTTCTCCGGTAGACGGTATAAGGTTCACTTTGATATAACAAATTCGTCGACTGGCGTATTGTCGCCGTGATGTCAAAAATACCAACGCGAAAATGCATATTATATTTTATTTTGTGAGGTTCGGGCGTAAATTTCAATTTTTTTTTTTGCACTAATTATATAAGAAACTGAATTTGCCACATTATGCAATAAAACCATATCCGAAAAAGTGTTTATAAGTAGGAGAGTTTGCACTTAAAAATGTTTTTTATAGACCTAATACATTATTTTTTCTAAGCTTATTAAAAGACTTATTAAAAAAATTACCGATATTTTAAGGGCCAAGGTATGTTCTACATGCAGTATTTAATTGAAGCATCTACAATACTTCTAAGCGGTCAAATTTTCAAAACAAAAACATACGATTTTTTATGATTTTTCATTATTTAGTATGACTTCATCTTAACACCGATTTTTCAGAGGCAGTGCCAGCGATTCGGCTGTAAGCCACAAAGATCCCGCTATTAGCCATAAAATCGACTTTTACAATTCAAAAGAGATTCGATCGTAACAAAAACAATTCGAGAAAAAAAACAGAGAAAATTCTTCATCGGTACATCATCGATGGATTGAAGTCCGCCTCGGGCACTCCCCATTCCCGTGTCTTAAATGTTAATATGTTTGCTTCTTGAAATATAAACATCGTTAGATTAGCGCGTAAACAGACGCCGGAAACTCGGAGAGACTGTATGTGAAAATCGGTATTAAATTATACATAATGCCGAGTTAACAAAATCGCTGTCAGGATCGTTCAAAAGTACTCATATTAATTCCCTCGGGCTAACTTGTTCGCTTTTCAGAGCAACTCATATAGGTCTCATAAAAATTGTTGCCTTCCTTAATATCATGGTTAGAAAGTTCTAAATGGTGATGGAAAGAGAAACACAACGCTTTATATTCAAATCTAAAAGTTAACAGCAAAATAATTAAATTGTACACCTTTATGGATCTAAAGTTCCCGACAACAATTTGAAAACAAAAAATTACGAATCTTCGGGAATTATTTATTCATTATTTTTTACACGAAACGACAAAAAAGTAAATTGACGATAACGTCAATAATATAAATATATTTGCCTAATAAAATAAATATTTGCGTGTTTTTATTTTCAGTAATTTTAGTTAGAAAAACCACAAGTTGAGCCATTTTTAAAACTTTTTAATGTTTATTGTATAAATAATTTTAACATTTTAAAAATTATGTGTATATTTGGAATTATTATATGTAAATGCGTATTTCAACACTTTTCAAAAACAGTTTTTTCAGAAATATTCCATTTATTTGGATTTTATTGCGATTTTATGCAAAGCTTAAATATTTTTACCTTCCGACAAAATAGGCCTGAGGGATTAACAAATTCGGTGTTCAAAAAAACTAAAAACAAGAGAAGCCTTTTTCATACAAAATGTATATTTGAATTCGTAACCAAAATTCTTAACCAAACTGAAAATTTCTTTTAGGATGGGTAGTTTCAAAAAATTTGACGGATTCAGCAAATATTTGTTAAGTTAATTTTCACGTTCTGTGTAAGTTCTATTCAAGTTCTGTTATTATATCATTAACGTCCCGTTGCTTCATAAAACTGAAATAATCAAATATTTACGCTTTGCAATAAAATCCAAATGGAATATTTCAGAAAAATAAAAACACACATTTTATTAGACAAATATATTAGATATAAATAATTAATAAAAAAATTCACAAAGGCTATTTTTTTTCGTTTTTGGGAACAACCCATATAAGTCTTAGGCCATAGGAAAATAATTTAGACAATAGATACTCTATTATGTGTAATAGATGTCTCAATTATTTTCTCAGCAAATTTATTTAACCGGTAATAAATCAATTTAGACACCTTAAAATTTTTAAATTTACAACACATAAATAATTTGTCTCAAAGTCATTAAACCGCAGTTTGAAAATGATCTTGTAAGCCGAAGCAGCTGTCACAATAATACAAAAACTAAAATACTTGCAGAACTTAATAATTTAAAAAAATAAATTAAGAGGAACTCTACGAATTAAACACCAAAAGCAATTAATAAATATAATAATAATTGCAATAGTGTACCTACCCTTAAAATTCGAGAATTCCTTTGAAAAATGCATCCGCACATATGACCCAAATTTAACAACACAAAGAGATTGTACCAAAATGCACAGCTCAACATAAAATGCACCGAAAACCACAAAAATTACACAATTTTCCGCTCAAAAGTACACAAATCACCCTTAAAACTTGTATTTTTGAAAGTTTTGTATACATTTATTGGCGACTGCTAGGCCCGGAGATCGACTTTAAGGGTTCAGCGCAAGGGATGGATGTGTAGCTACTGCACAGGCCGGGGTCTATGGTGAAACTGAAGCTAGAAGCTCGGTGCAGCGCTCGCTGGTCGGGTGGATGGGGTGGAGATGGGTGGCACAGTTGCCGAGGGGTGGGAACGGCCTGAAATGGGATGGGGTTGTTAGTAAAAAGGGCAGTTTGGTTAAATACATCGGAATTTTACAGATTAGCGGATGTACCGATAATTGTGTTACACCGCACAAGAGTTCCAACTGCTCCCGTCTGGAGCCAGTGAGACTATGGCATCCCCAATTGGGGTATGTTGTGAGGCTGAAGGTAGTGTGGAGGGAAAGAAGATGGGAAGAAAAAGATATGACTTCGATCGTCTTTCTACAGGCCATATAAATTTCTAGTAGGTTCTGTGAACTGTTAAATGAATACCGCACAAGTGTCACCAACTGCTCCCGCCTGGAGCCAGTGAGACTATGGCATCCCCAATTGGGGTATGTTGTAAGGCTAAAGGTAGGGGGGAGGGGAAGGAGATAGGGAAGAGGGAAGGTAAGGAAGTACCTGGCTATTCAGATCTGGTCACCAAATACGGCTAAAGCAATTTCAAGCAACGTTTCAATTCTGAATGGTGGGCTTACATCAGGGCGATACTAAGAGTATGTTGATAGCAATATTATGTTACCCTGATAGACTGGATAGTAGTTGAGTGGAAAATGCGTCCGGTTATCACCAAAGTGTCGAGGGTTCAATCCTCTGCCAACTATATCCTCCATCACCGCACAAGAAACATTCATCGCTTATAATGATTACAGTAGTATGACGGCCTATGTGTTCAAGGGGTTAAGGCTCTCAGCTAGCAATCCGGAGGTCGCGGGTTCAAATCCCGGCGGGCGAAACGAAATATTATTTTGAAATTTCGAAATGTATTTATTTAAAATAATATATAGTATATTGGCACGTTCCAGAGTGGAGGATACTCTCAGTATCGCCTTGGTGAAAACCACCTATCAGAATTGAAACGTTACTTGAAATGGCGTTACCCATGTTTGGTGACCAGGTCTGAATAGCTAGGCACTTCCCCACATTTCTCTTCCTATCTCCTGCCCCTCCCCACTACCTTCAGTCTCACAACATACTGAACTAACCCCAATTGGGGATGCCATCGTCTCATCGGTCTCAGACGGATGGGAGTAGCTGGGACTCTTGTGCAGAAATATTTTGACCCTCTGACAAAATATGACCGAGGACTGAGGGGTTAAAATTACTTTTGATTTGTTTGTGCACTTTTGCAAACATCCAAAACCTTTACTTAACGATTTGCTCGACTTGGTCGGGATAGATCATAAAAAAGCAATCTACAGGTTAGATTATCGAACTAGACAAAGAATAACAACATGGTAAAAGTGTCAAACCATTACAATACATATAAATCACAATCCTTTGACTCAAATTAATCCCTTTTTAAAAATAAAGTTGGATTTGTTAAATTGTTGGGTTGAAGATCCGTTTTTGCAGGGGCTAAGTAAACATTGCAGATTATTAGCATCGGTAGAAAGGTGGGAGATGTTGTAGGAGTATGAAAGGGGTGAGTTTGAGTAATTATGAACTTTTCGTGGAGGATTCAAAAATTGTTAAGGAAAATGAGTGGAAATGCATGCCGTTCTATATGGTTGCAAAGGACGAAAAAATAAAATAAATGCTTCCTTAAATGTGTCGTATATTATGATCGGCCAGTGGCCGAGTTGGCATCAATTGCTCGGCTGGCTAAGTCCTCCATCACGACACAAGCAACATTCCGCTTTGTGGTGGCAGTAGGACATTTTCAAATATTGTCAGGTTATTTGTAACTCAGGGATGTTTGTGTTTCTCTATATGGCATCCCCAATTGTATGTGTTTTGTGAGACTGAAGGTTGTGGAAAGGGGAAGGAGGTGGGGATGAAGAAGGTGGAATCTATTCAGATCTGGTCACCAAACACAGCTAAAGCCATTTGAAGCAAATTTTCAATTCTAAATGGAGGTCTTACATCAGGGCGATACGTAGAGTATCTTCCACTCTGGAATGTGCCGCAAATACACTATATATTATGTTAAATAAATTAATTGTGAAATAATGCAAATTAATCAAATATAATTTGTTTGAGTCAAGAGCCTTACCCCTCGACCATGGAGGCCATCATCAGAAAGCGTTGCTCGTGTCGTGATAGAGGACTTTTATACTTCCATTGTGAGATATGGAGTATTGAAAAACTCATTCTACTTTCAAGAAAAAAGACAAGTCAAAAAACTGATTGTTCGAACAGTTTCAATTATCAACATGAAAAACGGGCATAGAAAGTGACTGAGGATTAATAACCAAGAAGATTCTATTAATAATTGTTTTTGTGTTTAATTCGTAGACCTCCATTTAATAAAAAAAAACTGGATGCAAATCAAATTTAATAATGTTATTATTGAGTCCTGTAAGCACCTACTTGGGAGGTGGGAATGGGTACCACCGCGGCCCGTTCCCGAAACTGCGCGCCGCTTCGGGAACCATTTATTGGATAACCAACACCTGTCATAGGTCACCCCAAGTGGTTCGCTACGTTTAGGGGTGCCCGGGTTTATGGGGTGAGGTTTTTATAGATCTTGGCGGCGGATGGCTTGAACCCACTGAACCCCAGATTCCTACCCACCCCTCAAACCTTTATCTTTCCCAGAACTCTCCTCTACCTCATTTCCTTAAAAAAACCTTCTACACAACATCCCTAAAGATGATATAGACCTTGAGGGAAAATATTTTCGTCAGAGCCTCCTGTGTGCGCTCATGTAAAGATTTTTTTTTAATATTGCGACAGCTGTTTCGGCTATCAAGCCCATTTTCAAACTGTGGTTAGGCCACATTTGTTTTATATTATCTAGGTACTATGTATTTAATTTTTTTAAAAAGATACCAAATTGATTATGTTAAAATTAAGCTTATATAATTTGTCTCTACATTCTCAAACTTTACATACTCAAAGCTTATAAACCGGCACCCGCCCAGATGATTCGCAGATGCAACGGCACTGACCCTACCCAGCCGCCCACCTCTCTCCTTACCTTCTCCCACAAAACTCCCCCCCCCCCCCCCGATACTACCCCCTATTCCGACGCCCACAACATTACACGCACACTGGCGCAGCCGTGCTACACACATGGCAACAGCCACACACACCACCCCGTCCACCACTGTCAGGAGTAGGTACTGCTAGTTCCCAGTACTGCAAGTGGAAGTTAGGGTAACTGATTGTGGGCGGCCGGGGGTGATTGTGGGTGGTAAGAGGGTATTGTGGGGGGGATGTTTGAACAAGGAAAATGATATTTTAGACGGACTGTGTATCGATAGAAAAATTTGTTGCTTTTTGATTGCCGCTGCAACCAACTAAGTGCTTTGAGATTCAATTTAATAATAACAAGAAACTAGCTTCTAACATCGTAATGGCGGATTTTATGAGATCAATCAATTTGATTGTATGATATTTATTTATGATCAAGTGCAGTAATTGCATTTAGAAATAAAATTAAAATATTTAAAAAAAAGCAGAAAATTATCGAGTTATTGTGGCAAAGCAATTAAAATTCGTGGCGATAGGTGGCGTTTTTACAAAGCCTATAGCTACACAATTTCAGTCAAAGTGACGAATGTATTAAATAAGCTTTTGTTTGTACACGATAATTTTACAAAGCCTATACCATTTCAGTTACGGGGATGCCTGTAATAGAGTAGCTTTTGTTTTTGCAAAATCATTTACAAAGTGCATACTATTTTAGTCACGGAGAAGACTGCAATAGAAGAGCTTTAGTTTGTACGAAATCATTTACAAAACCCATACCATTTCAGTCACGGAGAAGACTGCAATAGAAGAGCTTTTGTTTTACGAAATCATTTACAAAACCCATACCATTTCAGTCACGGAGAAGACTGCAATAGAAGAGCTTTTATTTGTACGAAATCATTTACAAAACCCATACCATATCAGACACGGAGAATACTGCAATAGAAGAGCTTTTGTTTGTACGAAATCATTTACAAAACCCATACCATTTCAGTCACGTAGAAGACTGGAATAGAAGAGCTTTTGTTTGTACGAAATCATTTACAAAACCTATACCATTTCAGTCACGGAGAATATTGCAATAGAAGAGCTTTTGTTTGTACGAAATCATTTACAAAACCCATACCATATCAGACACGGAGAATACTGCAATAGAAGAGCTTTTGTTTGTACGAAATCATTTACAAAACCCATACCATATCAGACACGGAGAATACTGCAATAGAAGAGCTTTTGTTTGTACGAAATCATTTACAAAACCCATACCATTACAGTCACGGAGAATACTGCAATAGAAGAGCTTTTGTTTGTACGAAATCATTTACAAAACCCATACCATATCAGACACGGAGAATACTGCAATAGAAGAGCTTTTGTTTGTACGAAATCATTTACAAAACCCATACCATATCAGACACGGAGAATACTGCAATAGAAGAGCTTTTGTTTGTACGAAATCATTTACAAAACCCATACCATATCAGACACGGAGAATACTGCAATAGAAGAGCTTTTGTTTGTACGAAATCATTTACAAAACCCATACCATTTCAGTCACGGAGAAGACTGCAATAGAAGAGCTTTTGTTTTACGAAATCATTTACAAAACCCATACCATTTCAGTCACGGAGAAGACTGCAATAGAAGAGCTTTTATTTGTACGAAATCATTTACAAAACCCATACCATATCAGACACGGAGAATACTGCAATAGAAGAGCTTTTGTTTGTACGAAATCATTTACAAAACCCATACCATATCAGACACGGAGAATACTGCAATAGAAGAGCTTTTGTTTGTACGAAATCATTTACAAAACCCATACCATTTCAGTCACGGAGAAGACTGCAATAGAAGAGCTTTTGTTTGTACGAAATCATTTACAAAACCAATACCATTTCAGTCACGGAGAAGACTGCAATAGAAGAGCTTTTATTTGTACGAAATCATTTACAAAACCCATACCATATCAGACACGGAGAATACTGCAATAGAAGAGCTTTTGTTTGTACGAAATCATTTACAAAACCCATACCATATCAGACACGGAGAATACTGCAATAGAAGAGCTTTTGTTTGTACGAAATCATTTACAAAACCCATACCATTACAGTCACGGAGAATACTGCAATAGAAGAGCTTTTGTTTGTACGAAATCATTTACAAAACCCATACCATATCAGACACGGAGAATACTGCAATGGAAGAGCTTTTGTTTGTACGAAATCATTTACAAAACCCATACCATTTCAGTCACGGAGAAGACTGCAATAAAAGAGCTTTTGTTTGTACGAAATCATTTACAAAACCCATACCATTTCAGTCACGGAGAAGACTGCAATAAAAGAGCTTTTGTTTGTACGAAATCATTTACAAAACCCATACCATTTCAATCACGGAGAAGAATGCAATAGAAGAGCTTTTGTTTGTATGAAATCATTTACAAAACCCATACCATTTCAGTCACGGAGAAGACTTCAATAGAAGAGCTTTTGTTTGTATGAAATCATTTACAAAACCCATACGATTTCAGGTAAAGACTGCAATAGAAGAACTTTTGTTTGTACGAAATCATTTACAAAACCCATACCATTTCAGACACGGAGACGACTGTAATAGAGGAGCTTTTGTTTGTGCAAAATCATTTACAAAGCCTTTTGCAAAATCATTTACAATACCATTTCAGTCACGGTTACGGCTGTAATTAGAGTAGTTTTTGTTTGTGCAAAATTTGGAAAAATATGTAAATATATTTTATATCCTTGTTTTTGTTTTAAAGTTGCTATGTTAGAGCATTGCATGTCTTTGAGTGAATGTAAATCTGATTCAACCAAATCGATTTGTTTCGAATTTAAGTTTAATTTTTAAAATTTGAATTGACTGTACCAAGAATTCAGGCAAGCGAAAAAGTACCCCTCTTCCACCTATAAAATAATATTTGAATTCTATAATAGATATGTGTATTTCTTTAAATAAATTTTAATAAGGGTTGTTAACCTTGACAATTAAAGTAAGATTTCGTAACTTTTAAAGGGCCTGCGCGTTTTACATTTAAAAAGCGCAATTTACTAATTTAATATCCGTGATTTTCTACACATATTGAGGATTGATTCAGACATTTATTTAGGTGGTCGATAGCCCGATGTTTAGCAAGCTCGACTTACAGTCGGCTGGATCGAGTGCAAATCCGCAGCGGATACAGGAACACCCCTTTTCTACCCACTCCCCCTCCTTTGCCATTTATTCGTCCACCGAACCTAAACCCCATTCGCGCCACTGAGGTGGGTGAACGCTTTATAGTTAAGTCATGCGCCCTCCTCGGCGTGTTTGCAAATAGTTATGTCACACTTTTATCAGTTCCTGTCAAGTTTTGGAAACAATCTTCAGATACATACCGAAATTAGTCGATCAGTTTCAATTTTTATTATTTATGCTTTGAACCGCTTACTCGTTAAGAGGGTATAACCAGAGAAAACCAGAAATATGTCATTTTTAAATCAGATTTTAGACGTATTGACTCTTTTTCACAAAATAAATATAAATTGATTTCGAAAGATTGTTCTTTTATCTAGGAAACGTATGTTAAAAATTGAGAAAAAATGTTTATTTTTAGTTTAATAAGGTAATACCATAGGTCGTTGGCAGATTTGTTAAATTTTCAAAAAAGATTTTTTATTATACAACACCCATTTCAAATCATATAATCATGCAGTAAAAAATAAATCAATACATTATCTGGTAAACGTATGTTACAGAATTTTAATTTTAGTTTAAATAAAATCATTAAAAAATATATACGTACATGTGTTTCTTGGCGAAAATTGGTCGGTTTGTGTATTTATTTGCGCACTTACAGACTAATATATTTCAGATTTTTATACATTCTTATTTTGCTCAGACATTATTGAAAAATGATAAATACTTATGATCAAAAAATAATATCAAAAATAACATAATTTTAATAGTTTTATCAACACGCCTTTCAGCATTTTTGGATGTAGGTATAAATTAAAGCAAATTTGGAATGAAATAAAATCGATATTGAGTCATAATTTTAAAAAGCTGGTACGGAAAATGGCCTATGGAAAATAGCGAAAGCTCTGAGACACCAAGATCACACGATACCCCCGCTTGAGAAGCTAGACGGCTCAGGGCTGGCACTTTCAATGGAAGAAAAGGCAAACGCGCTCGCCGACGGATTCGAGAGAGCCTACGCAGCCACGGATGGCCTATCTGACCCGGAAACGGACAGACTAGTAGAAGAATCTCTACGAGATCTCGAACAAGCAGAGCAGACGAGCACGGTCGATATCCATTTCAGCACACCGAGCGAAGTAGCCGTCATCATCAGGCGATTGAAGACAAATAAAGTGCCGGGAAGCGATCAAATACACAACATTCTACTCAAAAATCTACCGCAGAAAGCCATCATTTACACAACAAAGCTGTTCAATGCCTGCCTCATCATCGGACATTTCCCTCAGATCTGGAAAACGGTGACCGTACTGCCCTTCTCCAAACCAAACAAGGACAAGAGGCAGCCGACAAACTATCGGCCGATCAGTCTACTCTCCACGCTAAGCAAGGTATTTGAACAGGTTATACTCAACAGGCTGCTACCACACCACGAAGACAACAACACTTTGCCAGACGAGCAGTTCGGATTCAGAAAGAGGCATTCCACCACCCATCAACTGACCAGAGTAGCGGAATTCATCGCCAGAAGATTTAACGAAAATCGCTACATTGCCGCCGCACTGATAGACTTGGAGAAGGCATTCGATAACGTTTGGATCAGAGGGCTACTGCACAAGTTGCACAGAACAAACACGCCCATATACCTAACGAGACTGATTCAAGAATATCTCAAAGACAGATCCTTCAGAGTCTTCCTCAGGAATGCGCTATCGACAATACGTGAGATTCCAAAAGGCGTGCCACAAGGGAGTCTACTGGGACCTCATCTTTTCAACATCTTCACGCACGACATCCACTGAGACGAGAGATGCAACTTATCCATATACGCAGACGACGTCAAATTTTACGTTTCCTTGCTGAAAGCAGACATGGCGGCCATATACCTACAGAGGGCGCTCGACGCTCAAGTAGAGTTCTACAAGAAATGGCGACTCAAACTAAATGAGGCCAAGACCGAAGTAATCATGTACACGAGGAAACGAATAAGAAGAACACCAGACGTCAACATCGAAATGGGAGGACACGTCCTAGAATGGAAAGATGAAGTTGTTTACCTGGGCCTGACATTGGACTCACGTCTCAACTGGAAATCTCACACAGCCAAGATACACGCAAGAGCCAGAAAGGCAGTCGGCGCGATGAAGCCCATCTTCAACAGACGAAGTCCGCTGCTTCCCAGAACCAAGCTCCTGATCTACTACTCGCTCATCCGACCGGTACTGACATATGCTATTCCCGTGTGGAATAGTATTTCTCACTCTGACCATTTGAAACTACAGACGCTACAAAATCTCTGCATTAAAATCGCATACAACACTAGAATCAGAACGAATCTAAAAAGACTACATGCCAGAGAATACATACCGACATTATTTGAATACACGCACAGACTGACAGACCGATTTTACAAATCTCTGAGACATAGTAAAAATAGACTTATCAAGGAAATCGGTCAATACAATGCACCCAGTGACTTTACTTTCAGATATACACACAGACTACCCAAACCACATCTGGTATGAACCAGATTCAGACGCGGACGACTGAGCGAGCAGTAGGTATTCCTAAACACCAGACCCCCCCCCCAAAACTTATGTTTACATATCTATGTATATATCTATTTAATATTGTATAATATGTATGTTTATGTATGTTTATTATAAATTTCCCATATAGTATGTATAATATCTCGCATAAAAACAGACACACACACCCCTCACCACACAATGCAGGATTTCATACATTGAAATCACTGAAGGCCGACAAGTTTCATGTTGACTTTCGGCCGACTCTTCCCGGATGAGGTTTTTCATGGTTTCCTCATTCCCGAAGGCAAATGCGGAAGAGATCCAAAAAATAAGGACATGACCGACTCCTTCCCACTCCCAACATAACACAAACAGACATGTATGTATACATGAGCGCCTGCCGGTGCCGTGGCTGCTTGATGATGATGGAGCTTAGCAAAACATGCAATTTTAGTAGGGTTTTTAGATAACAATTTTTCCCTACCGATGAAATACAAGGCCTTTAAGTCTATAATAGCCAGGTAACATTTAAAAATACCCACATGAGGTAAAAATTGCAAGGCGCATATGACGCCGTTCTATTTATAAAGAACATTAACTTTAAATTCAGTAAATTTAAATGATTCATCTCTTCAAGAAACATAAGAATCTAGCAAATGAAAAAAAAATGGTACGGAGAACAATCAATCTTTCTTACTTATTGGAATCGCCCTGTACGATCGTAAGAACATCTTTCAACGAAATGTGGATTTTCGGCCGCTGGCTGGTTAAAGGCCCTTAATAAGTAAATAACAGAAGTTAGGTTAGTTAAACTTTTTTATGTGTTTAATTATAGTAGGTGTAATTCTCTCAACGTGTAATTTCGGCAATGTGTAATTTCGCCCCCGTGTAATTAATAGTGCAGTGTAATAAATATAATTACGTGACACTAACACCTGTGTCATATTAGCAAGTGGTAGGTAAGTCCGCCTCGTATCCATTAAGTTGTGGCTATTAAATCTATTAGCTAATGAAATGGCAACTCTCCCAGATCGGTGATCACCTACGTCACTGGCAAACAAACGTCATACCATACAGGAAGTATGCGTATGCAGGGTTAAAGAAACTATATTATTTTTTTAGTAATTCTGAGGGGTAAGGCTCTCAACCAACAATCCGGAGGTCGCGGGTTCAAATGCGACGTGCGCAAGTAAATTATTGATTAATATGTGTTATTTCAGAATAGCATTCATCTCTACATAGTATAAATTAAAGTCCTCCACCGCACCTGTCTGTCTGTTCGCGATAAACTCAAAAATACTGAACGGCTTTTTATGCAGTTTTCACCAATAGATAGAGTGATTCTTTCTTCTCTTTTAGGCATAAGATTCAGAACCGTAACAGGAATATTGTGTGATTTCAAAATTCCCATAAAACCTAAAGGAAAGATATAACAGACTATTGTTAGACCCGCGATAATGTATGGCTCCGAATCTTGGACTATGTACAACTCCTACTCTAGGCGACTCGAAACAGCAGAGATGCGAATGCTTAGATGGTCGGCAGGAGTATCACTAAAAGATAAGATTAAAAGTTCACGCATTCGTGGTAGCCTGGGTGTCACGGACATAAACAGTAAGCTGGAGGAACAACAGTTGAGATGGTATGGGCAAATAAGACGGAGACCATCAGACCACACAGTGATGCAGGTAATCTTTATGGAACTTCATCGACAGTCTTCCAGAGGACCAAAGAAATCCTGGATGACTCAATGCTCCAAAATACTTCAGAGAAACGGTCTGGATGAAGACGATACTCAGAACTGAAGAAGCTACAAAATGAGAACGAGAAGAGCCGACCCCAACAGCCTAGGCAATAAGTTGGGACAGCGCAAGGAAGAAGAAGAACAATAGATAAAGTGATTCATGAAGAAGGTTTAGGTATATAATTTGTCAAGGTTTTTGTTTAAATTGGTTGAAATATAATATAAATAAAGGAGAATATCCATATGTGGTGGACGAGCGGGCTGGCAAGCGGGCGGTGTGGATTTGATTTGTATGCAAATTAACAGATGGCGGAGTGAGTTAAAAGGTTGGATAACCATCCAGTAGATGGCGTTGTGTTTCGTTAGCCACAGCAACGCGTGTCCGGGTAAGCAAAAAATATATAGTATTTTTGCGGCACGTTCTGGAGTGGAAGATACTTTAAGTATCGCCCTGGTTCAGAATTGAAACGTTGCTTGAAATGGCGTTGGACGTGTTCGGTGACCAGATTTAAATAGGCAGATACTACCCCACCTTCCTCTTCCCTATCTCCTTCCCTTCCCCACTACTTTCAGCCTCACAACATACCCTTATTGGGGATGCCATAGTCTCACTGGGTCCAGACAGTTGGTTTCTTGTATGGTTTCACTTTTAAAAAAAGCATTTTCCGTTATTATGGTAAATATCTAACCTGCCTGTAGAAAGTTTGAAAAATAATTGTCTTTGAGATATTAACTTATCTTGGGAAAAATTGTCTAATTCCTTATCTTTATCTTTATATATTTATAAAAATTTATGTTTTTTTTTATTTGTCCCATATGTATTCGTCAAATCGCGATGAAACTTTAGTGATTTTTTGTGCGCACGCCCGTGAAAGTTTCTATATATAATAGTGAGCTCCGGTGTTATGAAATTAGTATTAAAAAATTTACAATAGGTGGTGCGGGAGTTGTTATAAAAATGTGTGTATTTCATATAGTTTACCGGCAGGGAGAGGGCGTGAGTGGCGATAGGGGGGGGGGGGGGGGGGGGGGGTGGTGTGACAGGAGAAGGATAATGGGGCCGGGAACGGGGACGCATGGGACGGGTTTACAATGCATGCCGAGTACTCGCTAGTTCAAATTAAATCAAGATTAAACAATTTTCTGTTAAAAAAATCATTCTTTTATAAAAAAACAATATGGCTTTAGGAAAAAATCGAACACACTTGCGGCAATAAACGACCTTATCAGTAAACTTAGGAGCAGTAAGGGGTCGTCCATTAATCACGTGATGATTTTTAGCAACTTTTTAACCTGGTGATATGTGGTGAGGTTTTAGGCTAACCCCCCCCCCCCCCCCAAAATCACGTGTATTTTTTTTAGTACACAGTTTAGGACGTTTCACCTTTAGAAATCAATGAAAAATAAATACGCGTGATATCTCGTTTTATCCCCCCCCGCCCCATCGTGCTGTTTCGTGATTTTTTCCCGACCCCCCCCCCCCCTTTGGAGCCTCACGTGATTAATGGACGACCCCTAAGCCATGATATACTTCTCAAGAAACTCGAGAAAATTGGTGAAGTTGGTCCTGCTCTTAATCTATTCAAATCATATCTTAGCAATAGAAAGCAATTCGTAAGCATTCATAATCAAAATAGTAAGCACCTTCCAATAAACTATGGAGTTCCGCAAGGATCCATACTAGGGCCACTACTGTTCCAAATTTATGAACAAATTGGTGAAATTTTCTTATATGCAGATGATACTGCAATATTCTACTGGGGTAAAGATCTAAACATACTACTAGAAAATGCACAAAGTGACCTAAAAAGAATTTGCAGTTGGCTCCAATCAAATATCCTAACAATGAATATAAAAAAAAACAGGATATATTATTTTAAGCCCAACCCGTAAAATAATTCCTCCTCGTGTACCTTTAAAAATTGAAAATAACGATTTGCAAATCCTGATACAGGAAAAATATCTTGGGCTGCGCATCGATAAGCATTTAACTTTCAAACAACACATACAAGATGTGAAAGATAAAATTACACCCTTAATTAGCATTTTTAGCCGGTTATCATATCTATTACCAATTAAATTGAAAAAAAGTTTATATTATAGTCTCGTACACTCACACCTAAATTACCTGATTGAAATCTGGGGAAACGCATGTGAAACATACATAAATGAATTACAGGTAATACAAAGCCCAGAACATCCACAAAAAAATTATATATGGAAACAAAACTATTAACATTAAAAAAACTATATGAATACAATTTTCGTTGATAATTTATACGGATTTAAAAAAAAAGTTCTGGCGCTGTTAAAAAGTACTAACTAATTATATTATGTGAATTGTCTCTCTATGCTCGCGTATTTCATATGTCTTTTACCACTGATTGTAATGTGTTAATTGAGTGACCTTGTATATAACTGTGTATTTTTATTTGTGATGTTTTTTATTTTTCTAATTGTATTTAATTGTATGTTATTGTAGATTTTTATAATTGTGTAATAACCGAGTTTTATAACTGGATTGTTCTCATGTAAGTGTAAACATCTGTAAAACCCAGTATAAATAAATAAATGTCTCCTTATATACAAAATAATCTCGTACACACAAACACAGAATTCATTAAAACGTCTCAAGTACAAAACACTTTACACGACAACGTGATAACATACATTTAAACACCATCCACACTAACTATGGTAAACAATCCATTGGTTACGAGGGGGGCAACTTATATAATTGCCTCCCAAATGACATTAAAAACGAAAATAAGTTGGGTAAATTTAAAAAATATATATTAATATTTATTCTTGATAAACAAAATAATGAAATAGAATAGCGCTGTATTGAAATATTTAGTTTATATTAATGGGTATAATTATTTCTAGTTAAATGAGTGAAAATGTAATTTTCTTTTAATTGGAATAAAAAAAAAATAAAAACAATATTAAATAAACTTTATGGTTTATAATTAAGGGCCCTTAACCAGCCAGCGGCCAAGAATTCAAATTTCGTCGAAAGATGTTCTTACGATCGTACAGGGCGGTTCCAATGATAAAGATTAATTATTCTCCGTACCAGCCTTTTTAAATTATAACTCAATATCGATTTTATTTCATTCATAATTTACTTTAATTTATACCTACATTCAAAAATGCTGAAAGGCGTGATGATAAAACTATTAAAATTATGTACTTTTTGTAATTATTTTTTGAACACAAGTATTTATATTTTTTCAATAATGTCTAAGCAAAATAAGATTTTTGTAAGACCGTAAATAAATAGACAAACTGAAGTATTTTCATCACAAAACACGTGCGCGGTTTTTTTTAATGATTTTATTTAAACTAAAATTAAATAGCTTTCGTAGATAATTTATTGATTTATTTTAATGCATGATTATATGATTTGAAATATGTGTTGTATAATAGAAAATTTTGTTTGAAAATTTAACAAATCTGCCAACAACCTACGGTATAACATTATTATGATAAAAATAAACATATTCTCTCATAATTTAAAACATAACTTTACCAGATAAAGAACAATCTTTCGAAATCAAATTATACTTTTTTGTGGAAAAGAGTCAATTTTATTTAAAAATGACGTATTTCCGGTTTTGTCTGGTTATTCCCTCTTAAGTACGTAAGTATTTAAATACCCTCTTACAAATCTTATGATTTGATAGAATTTGGATTTGATTTATTATAAGAGAAAATTAGAAACATATTTTTGGGACGCGAGGTCTACAGTTTTCAGAACTACTAGCAATTTATATGGCCAGTAGAAGACACAAAGGAAAGTGCTACGAAACACGATCGAAGTCATATCTTTTAAAATAGAATTTTTATCTAACGGCTGCCCATAAACCACGTCACGCAGTAAATTGGTACTGGTAAAAGTTAACGCGATCACAGCTTGATACATATAACTTTGCAGTTGGCCAAAAAGGCAACTAAAGAAATCTTGTTTTTTTAAGTGAAAACTTCTTTAGCACCGTTGTGATTTGAAACTCGACGAAACGGAAACGAGCGACACTAAAAAGAGACAAACACACACATCTATAGGATTTAGCCTGCGAAAGAATGAGATAGTATAATCGGTCTCATCTTTGTGCAGCGCTTCGTAGCCTCCCCCACTCTTGTCCGCTTTAGTTTTCTGAAGGTTTCATTTTTACCGCCTGTGAATTGCACATTCTGATTTTTGTTTTTAGGTTGCAAAATTATATTTTTATGTGAATACTGCACAAGAGTCCCAACTGCTCTCGTATGGAGCCAGTGAGACTATGGCATCCGCAATTGTGGTATGCTGTGAGGCTGAATGTAGTGGGGAGGGGAAGGAGATGGGGGAGAGGAAAGTGGAGTACCTGGCTATTCAGATCTAGTCACCAAACGCCGTTAAATCCACTTCAAGCAATGTTTCAAATCTGAATGGTGGTCTTTCACCAGGGCGATACTGAGATATCTTCCACTCTTACAAATTATAAATTAATATTATTTTATTACATCACATTGAATAAAAATTACGGTTTGAAATAATCCGCTCATGCCTGCAGCCAGTGATACTATGGCATCCCCCATTGGGATATGCTGTGAGGATGAAGGTAGTGAGGGGAGGGAGGAGATGGGTAAGAGGAAGGTGGGGAAGTACCTGGCAATACAGATCTAAACAATAAAACATTGCTAAAGCCATTTCAAGCAACGTTTTAATTCTGAACGGTGGTCTTGTGTCTTTCACTCTGGAACGTGCCGCAAAGACAACATACATTATTTTTAAATGTTTGAATTTTGAAATCACATAAATCAGTCAAATAAAATTTACTAGCGCACGCCGAGATTTAACTCGCGATCTCCGGATCACTAGTCGAGAGCCTTACCTATTTCTAAAAGCTTCCGAGCTCCTCACATAGATGGCAGGGATAAGAGCTTTCCTAAAAGTCTGCAAGATGGCGGCAGGATCAGTTCTCAGGTAATTCGCCAGAGGCCCGAGGGCCGAGATTAGCGGTTCCCACAGAAGACAGTGGGAACCAGATCAATCATAGCCAGCTCCTAGTAAGGTCGACTAGTCGTAGTCAATACTTGTAATACGCGAAACATCAATAAACCTCAGCCGAGCGATTGTGAGATCGTTATCGAGATAACGGACGAGATCTCCTGTCAGATTTGTGTGATTTATTAGCTTTTTCTATGTACAACGTACATTAAATGAATAAATAATCACACGTACTTGCAGGAATTTGTATTTAAAACGATCTAAACTAAAATATGTGACAGTAAATATGTAAAAATAACACACATCTGACAGGAGATCACGTCCGTTATACCGATAACGATCCCACAAAAGATGCAGAATCGCAAATAACTCCATTTCTTCCCTAGGAGAAATCTCCTTCCAAGACGTGGTTGAGATTTACTGATTGTGTGAACACAACAAAATATAATAAATATGTAATCTATCTATCTATATCTATCTTCTATATAAAATAAAAAAAGTCACCAAAATCTATGTACGCGCATAACTTCCGAACGACTGCACCAAATTGGATAACTTTTTTTTTACATGTGATCTACACAGGAGGCCATCAGTAAAATAATTTCCCTCAGGGCCAATGTCATCTTTGGAGATGCTGTGTGGAAGGTTTTTTTAAGGAAAGGAGGGAGAGGAGAGTTCTGGGAAGGAAAAGGTTATAGGGGGTAGGTAGGAATCTGGAGTTCAGTGTGTCCAGGTCATCCGCCTCCAAGACTTAGACAAACCTCACCCCTTGAACCCGGGCACCCCTGCTAAATCACCAAACGTAGCGAACCACTTGGGGTGACCTATGGCAGAGGTGTTGGTTATCCAATAAAGGTTCCCTGGGCGGCGGTACCCATTCCCGCCTCCCAAATTGTTGTATAAAACTACTGGTGAGCTCTGGCATTATGAAATGTTTATAAAAAACAATTGCAATAGGTGGCGCGCGAGCTGTTTGAAAGCCGAATGTATGGAATTTGGGAGGGGGAAAGGAACTCGGGTAGGGGATTCGCGGTAGGGGGGGGAGGGGAACCTGGGAGGGGGGAGAGGAACACGGAAGGGTGGTTCGCGGGAGGGGAAGGGGACGAGGGAGAGGAAGGGGAAGCGGAAGTGGAACGGGACGAATAGGAAAGGACACGAAGGGAGAAACAATTTCTTTATTAAATGGCGTAGCAACGCATGCCAGCCAGTATAATATAACCAGCCAGTATAATATATTTGTAATAATAATAAAATATAATAATTTGTTAATAATAGATAAAAAAAACTTTAAATTGCCAATGCGTTAAGTGTAAATTGTTATCACATAATTGTTCATAGATGCACGATTAAGATTATAAAATCGGAATGTCAATCGATAATATCTTCTAATTAAGAATCAAAATATCACTAATAATAAATGTTCAATATTTAACGGAATAATTTATCGACATAACGTAAATCATTTTATTTTATTTTTGGGTGTGGGTACCGCCGTCCCGGGAACCATTTATTTAATACCCACCACGGCAGGCGTAGGTCGCTCGAGTGGTTTGCGACGTTTGTCAAATAAGGAGGGGTGCCCCGGTTCACGGAGTGAGGTTTGTCTAGACTCTAGACCTTGACGGCAGATGCATTTGCCTACCTTCGGCCTCACAATATACCCCAATTGGGGATGCCATAGTCTCACCGGCTCCAAGCGGTTGGGAGCAGTTGAGACTCTTGTACAATATTCACATAAAAAATACAGTGTCGCAGAAGATTTACTGTCGCGGAGGTATAGCATTAACAAGTTCTTTCGGAAGGTATATAGGTATGTAGCGTATTGTATTGATTGTGAATAACGACATAACAAAAGAAACACAAATCACAAATGCAACACGTTCAAGTATCACGCAGTGTCATAGAGTTGAAAAGTGTTCACAAATTGGTGACAATTTTTCTTTGACGGAATCCGGCTCGAAGGACGAATTGTTTAATTTCGGCCTCTTGTAGTTTCTCGGGAATCGACTTAAATAAGACTCTAATGCAGTAAGCGTAGAATATTTTTTTTTTAAGAGTGAAAACTTTTATAACACCGCTTTGATTTGAAACTCGAAGAAACGGAAGCGAGCGACACTAAAAAGAGACATCTATAGGATTTAGCCTGCGAGAAAATGAGATAGCAATATTTTTTTTACAATTTGGGAGGCGGTTATGGGTACCACCGCCCCGAAAACCATTTAGTTGGTGACTTAGCAGGGGTGGCGGACGCGTCTGCCCACCTGCTGTGTGACGGGCCGGATCGAGAGACTGGTTGAGGGAGGCCTTTTGACCTTTCCAGCCGGACTCTCTCAACCCATCGCCTTGCACCGCAGTTGGAGGGATGGATTCATAACTCACACTGACCCCCCGTTTCCTTACCCACCCCTCATACCTTTTTCCTTCCCGCGACTTCCTCTCCTTCCTTTCCCTTAAAAGACCTTCCACACAGCATCCCCAAAGATGACAAAGGTCATGAGGGAAATTATTTTCCTCTAGGCCTCCTGTGTGGAGCTAATGTAAAAAAAATAATTATTTCATCAATGTAATACGATAATTCCACGGTCCCACGCAAGTCTCCTTTGGTCTAGTGGTATAAAGCGCCTGACGAACTTTAGCGGCCGGCTATTCAGCGGACCAACGATCGAATTATACGAAATCCAAAAAAAAATTTGTTAAATCAATATTCAATCGTCAAACAACTCCAAAATGAACAGGCAAAAAAACACAAAAGAAAAAGACATCTAGTGACTCCGAAGAAGAAAACACAAATACTAATAAGATGACGAAATGTATAGGAAAAGGTGCACTGGAATTCGACGACAAAATATGGAAAAAAATCATCATTCACATTGATAAAAAAAACGAGTGTGCTTTAGACAATACGACTGAATTAAAACTACAAGACAAACCTCGCATCATAAACCCAGGTATACCTGCTAAGTTACCAAACGTAGCGCACGGGGTGACTTATGACCTAGGGGTGACATATGACATTGGAGTGAAATATGACCATGGGGAGACCTACGAACTTGGGGTGACCTATGATCTTGGGGTAACCTACGACCTTGGGGTGACCTACGACCTTGGGGTGACCTACGATTTTGGGGTGACCTACGACTTTGGGGTGACCTACGACCTTGGGGTGACCTACGACCTTGGGGTGACCTACGATTTTGGGGTGACCTACGACTTTGGTAAAAATATCCGATAGGTTTCACTTCTACCGCGTGTGAATTGCACACTCTAATTTTTTTTAAATAAAGGGTCCGCCATCTAAAGTTTTTTTTTTCAACTAGTGCTTATTTCGTGAATGGTAACACTTAGCTCATGTCTGATTTGACAGATAATTAGTTTTATCCTTCCGCTGAGCGAATATGGTTGTGTATACGCTTGAACAACGCTGCGTGGGCCACTGGAAGTGGGCCTGCGATCGACTTACAGAAGATGCCGATTTTGCCAAAAAAATCATCTTTTCGGATGAAGCTCATTTTGATCTTGGCGGGTATGTAAACAAGCAAAATTGTCGTATTTGGGGCACAGAAAACCCGCACGCATACATTGAAAAGCCGGTACACCCAAAACGAGTCACTGTTTGGTGCGGATTTTGGTCCAGAGGCATAATTGGGCCATTTTTCTTTGAAAATGAGCAAGGAGTGGCCGTTACAGTCAATGGCGATCGTTATCGGGCCATGTTGAACGAATTTTTGTTCACAAAAATTGAAGAGGAGGATATTGGCAACATTTGGTTTCAACAGGACGGCGCTACGTGCCACACAGCCGAAGCTACACTCGATGTTTTGCGCCCTGTTTTTGAAGATCGCATTATCAGCCGCAGAGCTGATGTCGTTTGGCCACCTCGGAGCTGCGATTTGACACCGTTGGACTATTATTTGTGGGGTGCCCTCAAAGATAAATGTTACGTCGACAAGCCAGAGACAATTGACGCTTTAAAGGACAATATTCGTGAAGCCATTGGTGAAATACAGCTGCACACAATCGATAATGTGCTTAAAAATTGGACCGATCGTGTAGGCTACTGCATGGCCAGCCGAGGCAGCCATTTGAATGAAATTATTTTCCATTATTAACCGGAAGGATTGTACTTATAAATAAAAAAAGAAATTTGAGAAAATATTCAGTAGTTTTTTTTTTATAGCATTTTCAAAAAAAAAAAGTTATTTGGCGGACCCCGTATAACTAACATATCGGGGACAGAGTTTGTCCAACGAGGCGGGTAAAGAAAAAAAAAACACATACATAAAGATCACAGTAAAACAAACCTGGGTATTTGAAGGCATTGAATTGAAAAGAATATAAGGGGATATACTATATGATTATTTATTATTGTTTATTGTTAATTGCGGTATTTTAATTAGGAACATAGTTATCTACATACGTCCTAATACAATCCTTATATATGTATACATACACTTAAAATAACACATCTATACCGAATCAATCACATATCTTCGTAATTTAATTTTAAACGCCTTCATGCTATCTTCAAAATTAATTTCTTCTGGTAATTTTCCAAATATCTTCAATGCTCCGTACATCAATTACTTTTGAATCTGTGTTTTTTTCCTAAAGGGGGGTCTTAGTTCATTTCGTTTCCTCTTGTGAATGAAGCTAGGAGTGTGTGCCAAGACGGAGTTGTTTGGCGGTCCATCCTCCTTGCTTACCCCTTGCGAGGAAAGACCTGATGGATTTTTTCTTTTACTCCAAGTTTATTTCCCAAGATACTATTTAGGCATCCATACACCAGGGAACGAAAGCTTTTCTCCAAATGCATTTGCGGAGAGCTTTTAGCTGATTAACGTCTAGCGTAACCTGATCAACCTTAACCGGATATCCGACGTGGTTCAGAGAATGCTATACAACACACTAATTAAATTGATCAGAACCGGGGGTTGCATTTTACATATATATTTTTTTACATTAACTCCACACAGGAGGAAAATTATTTCCTTAGTACCTACGTCATCTTCAGGAATGCTGTGTGGAGGGTCTTTTAAAGGAAACGAAAGACAGGGAATTCTGGGAAGGAAAAAGGTTATAAGGGGTGGGTAGGAATCTGAGGTTCAGTGTGTCAAGGTCATCCGCCGCCAAGATCTAGACAAACCTCACTCCATGTACCCCGGCACCCCTGCTAAGTCACCAAACGTGGCGAACCACTTGGGGTGGTTTGCAGACCAAAAAGTTATGAGGAGTGGGCAGGAATCTGGAGTTCAGTGTGTCCAGGTCATCCGCCACCAAGACCTAGACAAACCTCACCCCATGAACCCCGGCATCCCTGCTAAGTCACCAAACGTAGCGAACCACTTGAGGTGGTTGGCAACCCTATGGCAGAGGTGTTGGTTATCCATTAAATGGTTCCCGGGGCGGCGGTACCCATACCCGCCTCCCAAATTGTAAAATTACAAAAGATGCTTTTTTTTAATCCACCAATGCCGAGATCTACTTTCCAGAGCGAAACCGGGTAGCAAAGCGAGTGATTATTTGCAATTATCACATAATATTATAAAACATGGCACACACACTGTTGCGCATTGCACATGTGTGCATACGATGCACCAAGACAGAGGCGCATCAGTCAGGCCTGACCCAGTTTATGGGGGTAGGTCTATTAACCCCCCCCCCCCACCACCCCACGGTGACGTCGCAGCTATCCCAGCTGTCGCCATGGCAACGGATGCATCGGGCCTGCAACCAATCACAGAGCTGGAAATACTGAAGAAAGAGCAGGAAGATTCCGGGACACGTTGTATGTATTTAAAATGGTATGGGAAACTAGAGGCAGGTTGTTTAAAAAGGTATGAGGAACTAGGGAATGTGTGTTAATAGGGTATGGGGAATCTAGGGGATGGAAAAATACAATCGAATCAACGACGTAATAAGAATTAATTCCTTGTGGAGGGTACTGATGAAAATTTGCAATTTAATTTTGTATACATCTATCTCAACTTCGACGGCTTCCATGGTCGAGGGTTCGAATCTGGCGTGCACAAATAAATTTTATTTGATTAATTTGTGGTATTGCACAATTAATTAATTAAAAATAATATGTTTAATAATATATATTTGCGGCACGTTCCAGAGTGGAAGATACTCTCAGTATCGCCCTGGTGTAAGACCACCATTCAGAATTGAAAAGTTGCTGGAAATGGCTTTAGTGGTGTTTGGTGACCAGATCTAAATAGCCAAGTACTTCCCCATCTTCCTCTTTCCCATATCCTTTCCTCTGCCATAGTCTCACTGGCTCCAGACAGAAGCAGTTAGGACCCTTGTATAGTAAAAATCTTAGAAGTCAAAGGTGTGGAATATATTTTTTTTTTCGAAAATGAGTATTAGATTGATTGGCTTCTTTTTTGTAAAAAATATTCTAGACTAGCTGAATTCCCCGGCAACGGCCAGGCTTTACACAGAGTTTTCGAAATCATTAATAACCTTCAACTTCGGCATAAAACTGTAGATTTGCCTACAAATCAATTCCACCCGCTTGCCAGCCCGCTCGTTACAGACATTCTCCTTTACATATTATAAAACCTTGACAAATTATATACCTAAACATTCCTCACGAATCATTCTATCTATTGGTGAAAACCGCATGAAAATCCGTTCTGTGATTTTTGAGTTTATCGCGAACAGACAGACGCGGCGGAGGACTTTAATTTATAGTATGTAGAGATATATCTTCTATTTATACGGGGTGTAATATCACGTACCCGAAGGATTTTAACCAGCTATTCCTGAGCCTATTTATTTGAAGTGAACAGTGTAGATGTCATTTTGCTGTCCGATTTTTTTACATTAAAAATATTTTTCCATCATACGTCGCAACTAGTGTAACCTAGCGAGTCACGTGATAAGCACTCAGTAATGAAAAGTGGAACAACTTTTTTTTAGGTTTCGAAGAAATTTTTTGAAGAAGACATCTAAGACACTGGAGGTCAAATTTTATTAATATTTTTTACTTCATCACCGGTTTGATTCCTGACATTATTTGGAGAAAAATATGTAAATAAAATTTTGATCTCCGGTGAAATTTTTGAAGTATTTTTTTTTTAAATACAAAAACATAAGAAAATATACAGTTAGGGGCAGGGTGAAGGGTTGGTCGGTCGCTCGTCGGAGTGAACAGTGACGACATGTGGAAGTTTTTTTTTTGTTTGATTTAAAAAAAAGGATTAAGCCAACTTCAAACCTGATTTCGACTCATTTCTTCAAAAGCAGAAATCTTTTTGTCCGAAGCAGAAAAAAAACAATGAAGAGTGATTTAAGTACTAAAATAAATTGTGATTTTTCAACAAAGTGCAAATATTGAAGCGAATTCCAATTTCAATTATGTCTGTGATTTTTATTCTGTTACAATGAACTCGCATTGGCTTGGAACTGATTGTGACAAGAATTTAGATAGGCGATAAAGTACCTACCTACCTACAACAGAAAATTATTTTAATTATTATTTTCAAAATTGTGTAGAGGAGATGTACCGAATATGGAATAGCTTAGGTAAAAAAATCTGATTAATTATAATTGAATCGTTTATTATTCATTGAATAGTTTATTATTCATTGAATCGTTTATTATTCATTGAAATCTTTGGAAATATAGTTACGGAACTTAAAATGTCAACGAAGTTTTAAAAGAAACACAAAAACGTCATCATTTTTAACGAAATGTAAAACAATAGAAAAAACGATTATTAAAAAAAGTGCTCCTATTATGGGATACACTGATTTTTTAAATTTTGCTTGCAATAATCACATAAAAAATCAATATTATCGGTTCTCGAACACCCTAAATGGCATCAATGGCGGCAGACTAAACATTTGGATCCACTCTTCGCCTCTGATATCCCACGGTTTTCATTTTATAGCTTCCATAACTTTTATCATTTTTTTTGTCCCACTTCTTCCGCCGTTTTTGCTACGACATTGTTTCACACTGTTTCGACTACGACAGGCCAAAATACAACCTGAAATAGCAAAAAGAAATTTAGTTCTATTAGAATTCCATATTGGAAACACTCTTCCTAATATGAGATAGTATTCCATATTAGCGTCATCAAAAAATCCCATATTAGGAACAAGATGAATACACACAAATTTATTCTTAGAATAAAATCTACTTGAATTTTACTATATATTATTACGAAAACATAAAATTTAAATAATAAAATGGTCTATCAGTGAAAGATTGACAATTTTGTGGAGAAAATTTTTTGAGAAAAAATAAAGTGAAACTTACGTAAAAAACCAAAAAAAAAATTTAAAAACTTAATCATTCTCTCTGGTGAGTGTGGTGTGTTTGGCGTCCGGACGAGTACTTAACCTTTTCAAGGTCGGCCGGTGGGGAATCGGGAAGGTTGGGTTTTATAGAGGCTTTTCTTACATAAATTTTGAGAAACACCACTATCTCATATTAGGGACGTATGCCATATTCGGTACATCTCCTCTACAATTATAACAAGAGATAAAGTAAAGTACCTACCTATAATATAAAACGTATTACAAGAAAAATATTGTAATTCTATGTTTGAAATGTGTATTTCATTTGTTTAAATTTCTCTTCGTAAATCTTGACAAATAAAGTCGGATTTCGTAATTCATTTTTCGAGGGTCTGCTCTTTTTACCTTAAGGGGGGGGGGGAGTAGGGGAGTAGAGAAGTGTGACAAGGGATATGGGGGGGGGGGGGGGGGTCATCAACTCTGTGACGTCACATGTAAAAATCTAAATTCTTAATAAGCAAAACTTTTTTAGGTATAAAATTGTGATAAAATAAATATAAAATAAGTGACGTCACACTAGGGGGGAAGGGGACTCACAAATGTGTGACAGGGACGGGGGGGAGGGAAAAAAATCATGAAGTTCGTGTGACATAATTTATGGATGGCCCCTTATGAATCTTGCAATTACAATATCCCGTAATTTTTCACGGGGCTAGTGGAAAATAATAATAAGGTGGGTAGTTACGAAACACGCTAGTGGTTGAATAGAGTGCCACTTTATTGTAGCCTTGAAGGTGATGTTAAGAGGTCACCCGAATACCGCAGGGCGGCTCTTTATAATGGCCGATGCTTCAACTGGGAAGGAAAGTATCTATGATTTCAAGTGGTGGGTCGGAATATCAAGTGTTCTCTGTTCTCTTAAGGGGTCTCCACACGGTGCTGCCGCAGTAACAACTGCCGAAGAACTGACTAAAAATTGTATAGTCTGTAGTCAAAAGCGCCAGCCGTATTGTTATTATAATAACAATACGGCTGGCGCTTTTGACTACAGTCAACTAAAGTTCTGCAGCAGTTGGTGCTGCGGCAGCACCGTGTGGAGACCGTCTTAATATTGAGGACAACCGGTGGCTCCGATCAAGGTCATTCCAGTATATTGTAAATAAATAAAACAAATCAATTAATTGGAATATTATAGACATCACAACGTAGTTTATTGAAAATGGCTCCACTTGCTTGGCTTCTGGCGCCAATGTCGGTTTATTATTTATTTATTACGCAGGGTTTTGATTATTTTTAATTATTATACAAACCCAATTACAAGATACAAAGAAGAGATACATAAAGATGGAAAATACCTACAAATTAAAGAAAAACAGAGGATAATAAAAGCAAGTAGAAGAAAATAAAAATAGAATAGCAATAGAAAAAAAGTAAGCAGAAAATAGCCGAAGAAAATACAAGTGCAACAAGAAAATGGCAGAAGATAACACAAGCAAGAAAAAAATAGCAGAAGATGATATAAGCAAACAAAAAGAGAATACAAAAGTAGCAGAAGATATAACAAACAAGAAAAAAAATATCAGAAGATATCACAAACAAGAAAAAATATAGCAGAAGGTAACATAAGCAAGTTAAAAGAGAATACAAAAATAGTCAAAGATAACACAATTAAGCTAAAATACAGTACAAAAATAGCAAAATATAACGCAAACAAGAAAAAATACATCAGAAGATAACATCAGCACGTTAAAAGATAATATAAAAATAACAGAAGATAACACAAGCAAGCAAAAATAGAATACAAAAATAGCAGAAGAGAAAATAATCAAAAGAGAACACAAGAAAAAAGCGACGGTAACGTAAGCAAGCCAAAATAAAATAGTATAATAATATTTAAGCAAGAAGAAAGAGAATACAAGAGAATTGTACACGAATACAAGCAAAAAGAAAGAGAATACAAGAGAAATGTAAAATAATACAAGCAAGAAGAAAAAAAAAGAAGAAAATACGAAACACAGAAGCAGAAGATAAAACAAGAGAATAGCAGAAGATAACAAAAGCAAGGAGAAAAAGAATACAAAAAAAAACGAGTGCTTTAGACTTTAGACCACACGACTGAAGTAAAACTTCACTAACTTATAAAAGAGATAAAGAAAATGTGCGCGCGCACTGCTCTCTCTTGCCCCTCCCGCGCCCCCTTCCTAGCAAGCTTTATAAATTATAGCCTACATGTTATTCTGATGTATGAGCTATATTATTGTAAAGTTTCATTAAAATCCATTCAGTAGTTTTAGCGTGAAAGAGTAACGAACACACATACATCCATACAAACTTTCACGTTTATAAAATTAAATCCTCCGTCGTCTCTGTCTGTCTGTTCGTGATAAACTTAAAAACTACTGAAAGGATTTTCATGCGGTTTTCACTAATAGATAGAGTGATCCATGAGGAAGGTTTAGGTATATAATTTGTCAAGGTTTTGTGTAATAAAGGAGAATGTCTGTATGTGGTGGATGAGCGGGCTGGCAAGCGGGCGGTGCGGATTTGATTTGCATGCAAATTAAGCCTCCGCTACCCGAATTTCTACCGATTTCTTACATATCATCCACATTTGAAGTTTTTAAGTTCTTAAAAAAATATATGTTATTTTTGAAGATAATATCTAGACGCGTCCCAAACGAAACGCAAATTATATCAAATGCCCTCGATAGAAAAAAAAACGCATGTATGCTCCGAAAATTATTATAAACACGTTTGATTCAGTTTTTTACAAGTTATAATTGGGAAAAAATTCACAATGTTTCTTTAAATGATACGATACGTTCCACGAGATTTTTGCTCTATTCTAAACGAGTCGTGTTTTATTAAACATTTTCGCAATTTTCGCTTCGATTTTATCGTTTCAAATATTAGCGCGCTCCTCCAACATTCGTAATTTCATATCTCTCCATCTTTTTTATTTTGAGCTCGGATGCGGAGCCTTAACAGATGGCGGTGGTTTTAAAGGTTGGGTACCCATCCAGTAGATGGCGTTGTGTTTCGTACGCCACAGCAACTCGTGGCCGGGTCTAGCTAGTAGTTAATAATTAAAAATATTATGCACCAAATCCTAGTTTAGATTCGTTGTTGAATATTATAAATTCTATTCTATGCGAACCGACCTCAATATTGATTTTAGATAATAACAGAGTTAAAAATTAAATCACAGAATTTCACAATACTGATGAACGAAACTAGACATGTTGTTTCACAATGAAACAAAGAAAAATGATCAATTAAGAATTTTGGAGAGCTTCCAACTAGAATCTATCGAGGATCTAGTTCGATTGTGAATCTGATAAGAAAATCAAACGTACGTGAATTTACGTTCCATGTTGTTTTAATAAAACTACTGTCTTAACTTTTTCCCTCGCGTTTTCCGTCCCAATATCTGGGGATGCCACTCTAGGAAAAAGCTTCCTTGTGGCGAGAATTTTCAGCTGAAATAGCGAGATGTGAATTATTATTTAGTATGTAGGTACCTACTTATTGAAATTTTGATGGATTCCTTATTACGGCAACATAAAGATGCTCAAATAAAAAAAATAACCTTTGAAAGGTAATGGTACACGGTGTTCAGGAATTTTAGTAAGTTTTTCGTAAAAATAATTTAAGTATAAGTAAATATAAATATCACAATATGCTTTAGGAGATATGAGATGTCTATTTGTTGCTAAACCGTTCACCCGATTGCGATGAAACTTTGGGGATTTGATTTATGCATGCCCGCGATGGTTTCTATATATAATAGTGAGCTCTGGCGTCATGAAAGAATGCGTTGCTAAACCGTTTATCCGATTGCGATGAAACTTTGGTGAGTTGTTGTGAGCACGCCCGTGAAGGTTTATATATATGTATATGTACTGGTAAGCTCCGGCATTTTTCATGGATTCACGGATTTTTTTTTAATTGCAATAGGTGGCACGCGAGCTGTTTGAAAACTGAATGTACCGGGACTTAATATATGGAATGCGCGAGGGAGGGGAATTCGGGTGTGGGGTTCGCGGGACGGGGGAAGCGGGAGAGGGGAGTGGGGAGAGGGAAAGCGGAGGTGGCGGAGTGGCAACGCGTGAGGGGAAGGGGACGCGGTAGAGGAAGGGGAGGCGAAAGGGGAACGTGACGAATGGGAAAGGACACGCAGAGAAAAAACATTTATTTATTAAGTGCATAGCAACGCATGCCGGGAACTTGCTAGTAATAAATAAATCAGACACTTATTCCGTCTAGGAAAATGTTAACATTTAAAACCGACAACAATAAAAAAAATAGGTACAATAAAAAAACATATCAATAAGTATAAAACGGTGACTGGACAACTCAACAACATGCAACTTCATCACCTCCTTTGAAAAGTCACCCAAAAGTGATGAAAAAAAGTGGTCAAATAGGTTACGTTAGGTTAGGTTATGGGCTTTTATTAACTTTTCAGAGGGGTGGGTATTGACATCCCACTTTTTATCGTGGAACCGTATAAAACATGTAATATCATCATTCGTTGTCATCAAATATCGTCACAACGTCAAACTCGCGCTGTGACAGCCTATAATAGTTTGGGTCAATATAATGTGGCCTGTGTGGAAACTGTGATTAGGTGTGGTATAACATTGATTAAAATAACAACTAGGTATTACCGTATACACATTTTCAATTTGGGAGGCGGGAATTGGTACCGCCGCCCCGGGAACCTTTATTGGATAACCAACACCTCTGCCACAGGTCACCCAAAGTTCGCTACGTTTGGTGTCCCACAGGTTCGCTACGTTTGGTGATTTAGCTGGGAGCCCGGGTTCGCTATACAAAGTCTTGGAGGCGGATGACCAGGACACACAGTACCCCAGATTCCTACCCACCCCTTAAACCCTTTTCCTTTCCAGAACTCTCCTCTCCTTCCTTTCCTTAAAAAACCCTCCACATAGCAACCCCCAAAGATGACATAGGCTGTAAGGGAAATTATTTTATTTTATTAAATTATTTTATTTTATTAAAATAGACAGAAATACCAATCTACATACGTCCTTACCCATGTAAAACAAATTAAAATAATAAAATCCTAAATAATCTAACTCCATAAATAGATTTAACAGGATTGTAGGTACTGTATCTCTGCCTTCATTTATAAGATAACTCTCTTTATGAGGTTTACCCACACTTTCAATCATATTTATGTTTAATTGTATTAAAATTTATATCTATAAATATTCTTAGGATATTCTTAAATACTCTGATATATATGTTTTAATTGTATTCAAATTAACATGTCTTTAACCTTAAATATTCTTATGACATTCTAAATACTCTTAAATGTACATGATATTCATTTATGTACCTCTACGCCTGTTTCAACACAGGTATACCCTAGCGAGACAAGCACCGAATAATATAATGTAAACATCCCATAGATTAATAAAAAAATAAATTTTCCTCAGGGCCACCTGTGTGGAGCTCATGTAATAAAAAATAAATAAAAAACACAAATACGCGGTACGTTTTGGAATGATTTACAAAGCTGTCAGCACAACAGCTGTCAGTACAAATATAGCAATAGTTACACTGATGGATACTGATCTCAAGTATCGATTACAGATTACACTTTCTTCTGGCAACACTGACTACTATGAGAAATTGATCTAAAATCAACAATATCAATATGGAGATAATAACATTACCGTAAAAAGAATGACGTTTGGCGTTTCAACACGAAACAGGTATTATTATTTTTATTTGTGTACATAAACAATGTTCTTTTACGTAATTTGGCAAAATTTAATCTGATCTACTAACATTCAAATCGAATTTAATCTCCTCATTTATCTCCCATTACTGTACATCTTCAATTAGGCGGGAATCATAGAACCCACAATGGCAGTGATTACAAACTATAGTCAAGTGCATATAGGTAGGTACCATTACTCCACAAGCCGTCAAATAATGTCCTAAATGACGTTCGGACTACACGAAATAGATTAAAAATACGTATTATCAACGCTTGTATTGGAATACATATTTATATAATATAAAATAACACCACCAACGCCAGAAGCGACGTAAACTATAAAAACATGAACGGGCATCGACGATTTAATGTTTAGCCGTTCCGATGCCAAAAATTAAATTTATATATGCCAGCGTTTCCCTTACAAGACGATTGCCAAATATTGTATATATTATTACACATTAACGAATCCGACATGATGATAAAAGCGCAAACGACTAGCTGTCAGCGCAAACCAGAATAAATACATACACACATGTTGTATGTGGCGTAAAAAACGTAAAAATACTTTCTTACTTACGCAATATTTCGGCGGCTGTCTGTCTATATCTTTCTATCACACAATTCGACAATGTCCTCCATTCTTGGAGCACTAGGGCACTTGTTAACCCGCGACATCATAGACGAAATAAACGTATTTTGAACTGGGGAGAAAATTCAATCACCACTCGTATTCTCGGACAATAGATAGAAAAGCATGACTCGATTGTACGCTATGGCTGTTTGACAGAAGCGTCTACGATTTGATATGAACTCCGATGTTTTGAGTTTGACACAAGCGATCGAGCGCGGCGCAGATGGACAGATCTAATTATAAAACTTCCGATAAATGGATCTCACGGCGACCGCGGGTTTTCACACACTCCCCGATTGCATTTTCGTATAATAATAATATAAATAAAATGACAAGTCTTTATTTGACATGCGCGCGAACCACATCTACGAATTTACCACTGCCGTCTAGCGGGTAAAACAAGAACTAACAGAAACTCAAACTAAAATCAATATTCGAAAAGAATTCTTTAATTCCATTGCAATAGTTCACTTTTCGACCACTAAATCTTTGCTTTTTTTTTAAAACTAGAAATATTCGTGCCGAGCTTCATTGATTGTCATCTCATGTAGTATTATTTGGCGCGACTTGCGCTTTTGTAAACTAGCGCCAACTAGTGGCAGAAAATGAAATCGTGTCGGTAATGATTTACACCATAACGATTTTCACTTCGTCGGTTTGGTTGATTTTCAAGAATTCTTTATTTTACAACACAATATGTAAATACTACTGTAATGTACGCATTTTATAATTACAATTTTTCTCCTTCTAGTAATATAGGTAATAGTTACTTAATTAATTACTATAAAACAGACTGCGAAATTTTGAGCGATAACTTTATGAGCACCATCTATGGCCCAAAAGATTTACTAAAAAGGAAAGCTTTTAGAAAATCCTCAAATCGGAACTGAAATTATCTAAAATTATTTCGTAATTCTTCTATACATTCATACATATTTTGTTCGGTAGTTTTTCCAGTTCTGTAACAAAAAATAGAATTCTTTATTACAGTATTATATTATCATATAAAATGTAGATAATATTTTGTTCGTAAAAGTTTTTCATACGTTTTTTTAAATGACCTTGGTACCTAACCCGAAAGCAACATTTTAAATATTCACCGATAATGTCATTAAATTGCAACACCAATTCAGACAAAATGGTAAGCTTGTATTATTAGGTTGCATGAGCGTCCAATCTTTTCAGAATCTTTTCTTCATTTCAAGATATGTTTTTCTTTATTCATAAGATAAGTTTTGTTTACAGTTTTTTTTACATGCTTTCCGACAACCACACTAGGCACATGTCCGTATAATGGTAGTCGAAATTTGTGAATATAATTACATATTTGTAATATTATCTGTTAATTCATTAATATATTGTTTTCTTACAATAAGGAATTCTATAATTGTTTTCTCAGTTAAGATTGCACATGCATGCATGTAGACTGTTGATTTTGCTAAAATAAAATCAATAAAATTAAATTTGAAGAAAATTAAATGGCTTTACTGGTTGAAATAAATTTGGGAGTCGGGCATGGGTACCGCCGCCCCGGGAACCAACATCTCTGCCTAAGTCACCCCAAGCGGTTCGCTACGTTTGTGGCCCGTGACTTAGGAGGGGTTAGGTTTGTCCGGGTCTTGGCGACGGATGCATCTCTTCACCAACAGCGTGGCAGGCCGGATCTAGAGAGACTGGTTGAGGGAGATCTTTTGACCTCTCCTGCAGGACTCAGCAGGATTTGGAAGGGATGAATTCATAGGTCCGTCACTTCTGGACTCTGACCCTCAGATTCCTACCCACCTCTCATACCTTTTTCCTTCTCAGAACTTCCCCTCCTTCATTTCCCTAAAAAGAGCCTCCACACAGCATTCCCAAAGATGACATAGGTTCTGAGGGGAATTATTTTCTTTAGGTCCTCTTATATGGAGCTAATGTAAAGAATAAATGAAAGAAATGGTAGTCGAAATTTGTTATTTTTTTTTTGCTAGATTCGAAATATTTGTGTTTCGAAAATTATAATTCATTTGTTTTTTCCTTAATTGTTTTTTTTTTCTTTGCGTCACTTAGTTTACAAAATGGAAAACTTGAAATATCGCGTTATTAACGAGTACGAGTTCCACCGTGGCACCAGTGCTGCAGAAACAGCTCATAGGATTAATGATGTTGATGGCGACGGTGACGCAAAATAAAACGCAGTGCGTTTTTGGTTCCAACGTTTTCGTTCTGGAAATTTCGACCTGCAGAACAAGCCCCGGGTAAAGTTCGGATTATGGGCGAAATTCCTAAAAAATAAAACTAGTTATCTTTATACTAACTTTGGGCCGGGGAATCCGAATCTGAAAGAATTAGGTTGAGGCAAGCAAATATAAACTGTATTACACGACTTACAAATTTTCGATACACAAACAATCTGTAATAAATTAATGACACATCTTTTTATGGGCGATACTCCGAAAGAAGAAATTTAATTATCTTTATACTAACTTTGGGCTGGCAAATCCGAATCTGAAAGAATTAGGTTACACTCGGCAATATTAACTGAGTTAAACCACTGTACAATTTTGAATTCACAAACAATATAAAAGGCCATTTTGGACGCTTTCTTACAATAAATATCATAGAAAAAACCAAAGATATTACATATTACCACATAAAATTAACTGTTGCCATTAAGCAATAATATCAATAACGTAAAAAAACATGTTGATAATTTCAGTAATTATTTTTTATAAATTTTATTCACTTTTGTATCACAAACCATGTTACACGAACCTAGCCTAACCGCTAAACTACTTGAAAACTGGGATGTTTTCTTGCCTTGACGCGAGTAGGCGCTACGAAGGGGGCACTTTCTTTTCTATCACAAACCATGTTACACAAACCTAGCGTAGCCGCTAAACTACTTGAAAACTGGGATGTTTTCTTGCCTTGATGCGAGTAGGCGCTACGAAGGGGGCACTTTATTTTCTATCACAAACCTAGCGTAGCCGCTAAACTACTTGAAAACTGGGATGTTTTTTTGCCTTGACGCGAGTGGGCGCTACGAAGGGGCACTTTCTTTTGTATCACAAACCATGTTACACAAACCTAGCGTAGCCGCTAAAGTACTTAAAAACTTGGATGTTTTCTTGCCTTGACGTGAGTAGGCGTTATAAAGGGGCACTTTCTCTTCAATCACACACCATGTTACACAAACCTAGCGTAGCCGCTAAACTACTTGATTGGTGGTTATTGTGCCTATATCTTTGGTTTTTTCTATGGCATTGTTGAGAGCGTCAAAAACGTGAAAATTACCTGTAAACTGTGTATGAATTCAAAATTTTGTAGTCGTATAATTCAGTTTATATTTGCTTGCCCCAATCGAATTCTTTCAGATTCGGATTCCCCGGCCCAAAATTAGTATAAAGATAACTAGTTTTATTTTTTAGGAATTTCGCCCATAATCCAAAATTTTTCCCCACGTCCGAGTTAGCTGTAGGAGTGCAGGCTGCGGTGTTAGTGATAAAACTGTTTTACACTTGAAGCAAATCGGAAAGGTGAAAAAGCTTCCATACAAAACTCCCATAAGCTGCCGTACAAAGTTCCTCCCATACAAAACGCCAATTTTATATGTAAGGACCCAATAAATAGAACGACGTCATTTGTGCCACGCCATTTTTACCTCATGTGGGTATTTAAAATATTATCTGGCTATTATAGAGTTAGAGGTCTTGTGTTTCATCGGTAGGGAAAATTTTTTATCTAAAAACTTTACTAAAATTGCATGTTTTCATCAACATCAATCTTCATCATCACAAATCGGGGGAAATATATATGTACATACTTGTCTGTTTGTGTTATGTTGGGGGTGGGAAGGAGTCGGTCATGTCCTTATTATTTGGAGCTCTTGAATATAATTATATGTATATGTGTACCTAATATCTGATAATTCATTCAACATATTTAGTTTTATTGGTATATATTTACCTAACCGCCGCAAGCCGCTTCACTTTTAATAGGCATACATTTAAAGAAATAAACTACCCATAAACTTAATTACCACAAGAACCATCGGTTTCAGTCGAAAAAGGCGGAAAAATAAGCATTTAAATTTATATTTCATAAAAACTTTTTTGTACGTAATTTTTCCTTTACGAATGACATTTCATGATGTATTCTTTCCATTTTGAAGGGGTACCAATTTTTAAACATTAATAAAGGTTGCCATACCCGAAAACTTATTACCTCAAGAAAAACATCCCAGTTTTCTAGTAGTTTAGCGGCTACGCTAGGTTTGTGTAACATGGTTTGTGATACAAAAGAAAGTGCCCCTTTATAACGCCTACTCGCGTCAAGGCAAGAAAAACATCCCAGTTTTCAAGTTTAGCGGCTACGCTAGGTTTATGTAACATGGTTTGTGATTCAAAAGAATATACTCCAATTATGTATTTATTCAGAACATGAAAATTTGTATGGTGCAACCGTTAGTACCTTCCTCGAATATGTGGGATTTTTTGCGATATGGCAATCTTTTTTAATATTTATCGATTGGTACCCTGGAAATACCCTTGGTCAGTATGCAAAATAATGTAATAAGAAATGTCAGCCGTAACGAGAAATTACGTCCATTTTTTTTTTATGAAATATAAATTTAAATGCATATTTTTCCACCGGTTTCGACTGAAACCGATATTTTTTATGGTAATTAAGTTTAAAAGTAGTGTTCTTTTCAAAATCTGTGCCTAATAAAAGTGCGGCGGCTTACGGAACATTTAATGTTTTATTAAATAAGGAATTCTATGACTGGTTTCTCAGTTGAGATAGCAAATGCATAAAACTGCGTGTAGACTGTTGATTTCACTAAAATAAAATCAGTAAAAATAGGTAAATAAATAGATTACTTTACAGGTTGAAATAAATTTGGGGTGCAGGCATGGGTACCGCCGCCCCGGGAACCATTTATTGCATAACCAACACCTCTGCAACAAGTTTTAATCGACAGACTATACATAGTAAGCGGGTACTTACTTATATACCGTACGCGAATTCTTGTTTGGAACAAGTAAAATAATATCAAGATACAATGTTTTGGACCCCTGCTAATAGCAAAAAGTATATAAATGGGTAAATATTTCAACAATATTAAAAAAATTTAGATTGATATAATTTGAATTTTCTAATAAATAAATAAAAATCAACCCTTAAAACCAAGATTTTTGAGTAAGATGTGTATACCTAGTACTTATAATATAATACATTTTTTTCAATTTTCGAGCAACCTCTTAGGCTGGCTAGTAGCCAATTTCAGAGAAATGCGTGAGAGCCATCAAAAGTTGATAGAATGCATTGTCATCGACAACGAGTTTCAGCTTAATCGGATGTCGGGAAATGGGTTAAGAGAGAACAACGAGACAAAACCGGAAATATGTCATTTTAAATCAAATTTTAGCCGTATTAAATCATTTCAACAAAAAAGTATAAATTGATTTCAAAAATTGTTATTTTTTCCGGTAAAGTTATGTTTTAAATTATGAGAAAATATGTTTATTTTTAGCATAATAAGGTTATACCGTAGGTTTTTGGAAGAATTGTTAAATTTTCAAACATTATTTTATGTTATACAACACACATTTCAAATCATATAATCATGAAATACAATAAATTAATACATTATCTGGGAAAGCTATGTTTCAGAATTTTAAATCTAGTTTAAATAAAATCATTAAGAAAAAGATCCGCGCACATGTTTTGTGACGAAAATATTTCAGTTGGTCTTTTTATTTACAGACTTACAAACTAATATTTAACGTTTTCTTACATTATTATTTCGCTTAGACATTATTAAAAAATTGTAAATACTTAAAATCAAAAAATAATTACAAAAAGTTCATCATTTTAATAGTTTTATCATCTCGTCTTTCAGCATTTTTGAATGTAGGTATAAATTAATGCAAAATTTGAATGAAATAAAATCGGTATTGAGTTATATTTTAAAATACTGGTACGGAGAATAATTAATCTTTCTGATTGGAACAGCCCTGTACGATCGTAAGAACATCGTTCGACGAAATTTGAATTCTCGGCAGCTGGCTGGTTAAATCATTCATTCAAGAGTACGAAATCAAAATTCAAATTTGTAGATCTTTTAAAGAATAAATACTTTTCTATACTTCAGGAGAGGAAGTACTTATGTCCGCTTATTCTTGATTGAACTAGAAACTTATAAAGCCCGACTAACAAATAAGTAGATACTTACCAAACGTCATTCTCAGGTAGCATGTAAGTAGGTACAGTATTGTGCAAATTAATGGAATAATTGTTAATTATTATAGTAAAACCATTAATTGCTTGTAAAATCATATTTTACATAATTATACAACAACCATTATGCAAATTAATTCAAAATATCTCCCCTTATGGCTTCATTAACTGCTTTCACTCATTTTGACATGGACTTTTTGACAATTTTCTGAGATTCTCTCATCCCGAAATCAAACCTGAAAGAGCGTTTCCGCCATCTTTGTTCTTGTGGTGTAGTCGATTTTGCATACTCTAGCTTTGCAAATGGCCCATGAATTCTCAATCGGGTTCATATCTGGTGTATTCCCGGGCCAATTTAAAACAGTTATATCCTTATCCTGGAATTTTTTCATAATTTCCTTGTGTTGTGGCATATTGACCAAACTGAAAACAACCAAATTTTTCCATACATAAAATTTTTGGTATTGTTTTTCATACATGTGGGTTGGATCTTTGGTGTCAAACGAAGGCATGATAAACAGCCAAAAAAAAATCTACGTTGAAATAGCATTTGAACAAAGTTCTTGAAAAGTGTCAACCCCAAGTAGAAGCAATTCTCCAAAGGCCAAGGGGAGATATTTACAATTAATTCGCATAACGGTTGTTGTATAATTATTTAAAAATATTATTCTAAAAGCAATAAATGGTATAACCATAATATTGACAATTATTCCTTTAATTTGCACAATACTGTACTTATACTTATGGATGTAATATTATGTTCGCGAATTGTGGGTTGACGATGAGGGTATAAGTAGGTAGGTACCTACTAATCTTTATTCTGAAATGGTAAGTACTTACTTATATGTCCGCGAATTCTCGATTGGCAATCGAGGAATTCATTTTAGTTTACGATCGTCTAGTCTAGTCGGCTCGCGGGCAGTTTGTCGAATTCTCAGTCCCTCCGATATAGCACCGAAAACCAAAACCAAACTGGTTTTTAAAAATATGTAAAGGTTAGCGTGTCTAGATACAAATTCTTTATAAAAACGACAAAAAGACGGCTCGTCCGTGCATTTCGCAAAGTTGATTCTCGTCGAACGAGGATAAGACAGTAATAAAATATTAAATTTAGTGTTAGTATGTAATATCGTCGGATTTTTATTCATTCGGTCAAAGAGTGCTTTTGGGACTTTTTCAGTTGTGTTTGTGAAGGCATTGCGGATGGTTCAGTGATTTTATTTTGGATTTACTTTAAGGTAATTAAAAAAAACTAATTTAATTTCTATTTTCATTTTAATTAAGTATAACTGTTACATTTAATTCAAAGATATTCGATATGCTATGGTGTCCGCCTGACTGCCGGCGGATTACTTCCTAATGGGAATAGTTTGAATATTTTTGAAGTAAAACTTCTTTACGCACGCTTAACTTGGGGAGTAAGCTGGTGAATGCGTGACAAGAGCGTTACGAAAAGTGTGATCGGGCGAGGCGAACGGAAGTTGAAAGGGAGATATAAGTTAGTGAAGATAGAAAGAGAGAGTTACGTTTCGTATTTATTACTGTAGGGGCAAGTGAGAGAGGTGCACATTTTCTTTCTCTCACAGCCAGTTACGTTTCGTATATCTAAGACACAGTGCAGGCCTATTGTCTGTATCACACTGTAGGAGCAAGAGAGATAGAGCAGTGCGTGCACACATTTTCTTTCTCTCTTCATTTATAAGTTAGTGAAGTTTTATTTCAGTCGTGTGGTCTAAAGCACACTCGTTTTTTTTTTTAATTTTTACATGAGCTCCACACAGGAGGCCCTGAGGAAAATTATTACCCTCAGGGCCGATGTCATCTTTGGGGATGCTGTGTGGATAGTTTTTTAAAGGAAATGAAGGATAGGATCGTTCTGGGAAGGAAAAGGGTTTAAGGGGTGAGTAGGAATCTGGGGTTCAGTGTGTCCTGGTCATCCGCCTCCAAGACCTAGACAAACCTAACCCCATGAACCCGGGCACCCCTGCTAAATCACCAAACGTAGCGAAAATGGAAAGTAGATTTTTTGAGGTGTGCAGTAGTATTTGTTAATATATAGCTTGAATATGGAAAGAATTCGTTAATTTAGTTATTTTTTATAGATGTACAGTAGTATTGGTAAACAATATCGGCGACACCGGGAAGCAAGGTTCCACCCAGTAAAAACTGCTGATAGCTCATCTCTTATATTTCGATATCTTTGATTTAATTAATGAAGACAATATTAGCGAAACTCAATCGAAAATCTGAAATCGAAAAATCAGAAAAAGATACGGTCACATCTGGGACACGAACCCTGGATCTATGTCAGTGATTTACCAACTTAGCTTATGTATTCGTATCCGATTCGGTCATATTTAACTGAATCATTCTTCGACCAATAACATTGTCTTCATTTGGCTTGCAAGATTCAACCAGAACTAAATGCTAACTACTCGTAGATAGTGTTTTGGATAAATTTATCCACTTTTATTTAATACGCGACCTCTGTTGACTTTTCTGCAGGTCTAGGATGAATATGTGACCACATGTGTCCAATTCTCTTCATTCTCTATACCAATCGCCTTGAGAAACTCATTAAATCAGCTGGCTTTGAGTCACAAGGCTATGCAGACGATCGTTTCATTTTCAAGTTTTGTTCTCCGGATGAAAAAGACGTCCTTAAAAACGAGGTGGTTAGTTTCATTAACACAGTCTCAAGTTGGATGTCTGTCAATAAACTCAAACTTAATCCGACAAAGACGGAATTTATTTGGATAGCTTCTCCTGGAAGGCAAGCCCTCATCGACTCTAATCCAATTCATATTCAGGGTACAGATATAATCCCTTCTACAGAAATAAAATTTCTAGGTTTCACTTTAGACAATAGTCTTTCTCTTGAGTCACAAATTTCAAAATCTGTAAGTTCAGGCTTTTTCCATCTAAGGCAGATAAAATCAATCAGGCGTTGCCTTCCCTCTGATGCAGCAAAATCACTCATAAATTCGTTCGTTGTCTCACGTATGGACTATTGTAATAGTGCATATGCGGGCTTACCTAAAAAACAATTCAATAGAATCCAGTCCGTTTTCAATGCTGCGGCGAGAATGATTTTTAGTGAATCTAAGTATTGCCGTATAACCCCGCTTCTAAGGGATCGCCTTCATTGGCTTCGATGCCCTGAAAGAATAGAGTTCAAGATCTGCTTAATGACCTTCAAAGCATTGCAAGGAATGGCGCCAGCCTATATATCGGAACTATGTGTCCGACAAAACTTAAGCGACAGACAGCTTACTCTAAGGTCAGCAGATCTTGATGTTAATAATCGTTTAATCGAACTTTCTAGGTCAAATCGAGCCGTTTACTATGATCGATCTTTTCGTGTAACTGGCCCGCTCATTTGGAACAAACTTCCCTCAGCTCTTACTAATATCCAGAACTTGGCTGAATTCAAAAGGGCTTTAAAAACAAACTTATTTAAAAAATCATACCTTTCATGAATTTTAACTCCTTTTCAATATACTATAATAAGCCATGTTCCTCAAGTTTCCGGAAATTGTTTGGTTTCGATTACCTCCTCAGTATAGTTTTATATGCACTCCAAATTTGTATTATTTCTAAACGTAAACTACCTCCTTTTCTATATTATATTTTAGTTTTAATGATTCTCGTTGAATGGCACCGTTAAGGTTATAATTATTTAATGTCCTGTGACAAAACAGCACTCACTATTTTTGTTAAATTTGTTCTTTTGGAATTGCTTTGTAATCCTGTAATATTGTAATATTGTAATGTATGTATTGTATGTATTGTAATACTATATATACTGTAAATTCTTTGTTTTACATTATTTAATCAATTTTGTTAGGACTCTTAAGAACACTATATTTAAGTTTATTATAATTAAGCGCACTTGAGGTGAAATATCACAAAACTGCGCTATATAAATTCTATGTTATTATTATTATGTAATCGTAGCTTTAATTTAATTTTGTTTCTATTCGTTTTGATCGGTTAAATGGTTGAGGGGATAGACGTGTTAGCTTCCTATCCAGGTCTCACGGGTTCAATCCCATGCAATCTAAGTCCTCCGCCATTGTTCAAGCAACATTTTCCGCTTATTATGGTTGTGGTAGGATGACTTCAAAATTGTAATTATTATAAAATTATATTTTTTTGTGCATTATTTACTAATTTAAAACCTAAAATCGACTTCAAAAATACCTTTAATAATAAGTTGGTATGGATATCAAACGAATTTATTAACATTGTCGATTTTTTAAGTGAAAACTTCTTTAGCACCGTTGTGATTTGAAACTCGATGAAACGAAAAACCGATATTTAAAAGAGACAAAGAGCCAATTAGCCTGTGAGAGAATGAGACAGAATAATCAGTCTCCTCTTTATACAGTGCTTCGTAAATAATTGGTCTTCTCATTGTGCGGTGCTTCGTAGCCTCCCCACTCTTGACTACTTTCTGAAGGTTTTACTTCTACCGCGTGTGAAGTGCACACATGTATTTTTCTGTACTAATATATACAAGTAGTTTATATACAAGTAGTTTTATCCTTGATACATTTGAATAAAAATATGTTTTATATTTTCATTGTTCGGCGGTACATCCTCTCTGTATACCCCTTCGGGGACACTTGGTTATGTTTTGTGCAAATAGGCACACCGAATTTTCTCTAAACCGACTGTATATCTCTACATATTATAAATAAAAGACCTCCGACGCGTCTGTCTGTCTGTTCGCGATAAACTCAAAAACGACTCAACGGATTTCCATGTGGTTTTCAACAATTGATAGAGTGGAAATTCATGAGGAAGCTTTAGGTTTATAATTTGTCAATGTTTTGTGTAAATTGGTTTAAATATATAATATATAAAGGAGAATGTCTGTATGTGAGGACAAGCTGGCGGTGTGGATTTGATGTGAATGCAAATTAGCATATGGCGGTGGTTATAAAGGTTGGGTAACCATCCAGTAGATGGCGTTGTGCTTCGTTAGCCACAACAATGCATTGCCGGGTCAGCTAGTTGTATACAAGTATTCCGGGGGGGTAACTGTCGAGAGATCTACTGTCATGGAATCGAAATATTTTTAGGCTATTCTTAACTGGGGCCTCAGGACGGGTAAGCCACCCAGGGAGGCCAACATTGTTGAATTATGCTAAGTATGAAATATTGTACCAAAATAAAATATAACACTCGTGAAATAGGCCACTTACATCACAAATTTTTGAATTTTTTTCCGGTTTAGGCAAATATTTTAAGACATTCCGTATTTTTTTTATCATATTTTTGAAACCCTGGCGATTTTTTGAAAATTTCAATCCGAAAAATCAGATCATTTTTTATTATAAACCCGAAAGACGGGACATAATTTTATGGGTGCGAAAAAACGATAATTACATAGCCGAAAATCATTTTTTTTTTAAATAACGTTTTCCACACGAATGGCACAGGAGAATAACGAGGCATACCAAAAATATTACATAAATATTTTTTTTCCTTGATCCATCTTATTAATCATTAATCATTATAATGTTCAACGTCTATATATGACTAAATTCAATATACTTGTAGTTGTAAATTATAATAACACCATTACCATTTGTACCGGACGTATTTTTAAGATTAATTATAGTATAATTTATTTTTAATTTTATGTAATATTTTATGAAAGAATAAAAATATTTACGGGGTCAAGCAGTCAGCCTAAGACAAAAAATAAAGCTTGACCCCACCCTCTGTGTACATACCTACACACTACCTTAATCAAATTAACCTTTTCCTTTGCACAAATTCGATCTGTGCGAAGCCGTTCCTATACAAACCTTCGCACGGGTCCAATTTGTGCAGATCTCTATTATTTACACTTGCATAAATTCAAATTTGTGCAACCTATGTGTTTTTACCTTTATTTACACCCTATGTATTTTTACCTTTATAAACACTTGCACAAATTCGAATTTATGCAACCTATGTATTCGTATAACAGTTTTGCATAAATATAAAATGTAAAATGTGCAAACTCACATAATAAACGAATGATCGGAGAGGCAGCGAGAGTAGGTCGAGATAAAACTCTGTGGCGCTCTCAGCTTCGTTGCGCAATAGCGAAACGAACGCGGTGGCGTTTTACAACTCTAACAATCAAAATTCTAAGAATTTCATCTCAGTTCGTAGAATTGAGATGAACAAAGGACTGAGACGGGCAGACTCCCGTCTCTGGACCCTTTAAATACGGCTGTTAGACCGCCAGATCGGCAGAGTTCCAGATCTCACCGCTTCAGCAACATCTCGCCTTCTCTTCTGCCTTCTCCGATCTACCCCTGGAAAACTTGGACTTCTTCTTCTCCGCCCTGGTTGGACCGCCCTCCAAGAAGAAAGCATTACAATAAATTGGTCGATCGCGCAAATTTCCCCTCTACCTCCCTTCTTCCCCTCTACTTCCCCTCTAACTCTACCCCCCTTCCGCCCCCCTTGCCTTCTACCTTTCTCCCTACATTTACCCAATTTTCCTGAAATCTCCCCACTTTTCCCTCTCCCTACATTTTTTCCTCATTTTCTCCCTAGGTGTCGAAGCGGCCAGCCGGCAACTTCCCACTTCATCGTCTGTGCGGCTGGCGACTACAGTGCCTGTCCCGTACATGGTCCTTCGAGCCGGATCGCCGTCTTCACGCCTTCACGTCTTCACGTCTTCACGCCTTCACGCCGTCCAGTGACGTCCCGAGATGCCATCCCTGCGAAGCGGTCGCCGAGCTTCGAGCTCGGACTCACAACCCGACGTGGAGCCAGGGCTGCCCCTACCCCCTGCCGGTGCTGCCAGCCCTGCTGCCAGGGCTGCCCCCGCCGACCCACACGCTGCCGGCCCTGTGGGCCCTCACCCTGCCGGTGCTGCCAGCCCTGCTGCCAGGGCCGCCCCCGCCGATCCACACGCTGCGAGCCCTGCCCCTGACGATCCACACGCTGACAGCCCTGCCGACTCACATCGTGCCGGCCCTGACAGCGTACTGTCCTCGGATGCAGAGGATGACTCTACCACCACAGAGGACACCGTCAGGCAGCTCCGGAGGGACAACCGAGCGATGAGCAGACAACTCGATGCACTGCTCGCATCCATCCCCACCGCAACGCAGTACCTCCCTGGTGCGCCCCCTGGCGCCTACCCTGGTGCCCATGCTGGTGCGCCCCCTGGCGCCTACCCTGGTGCGCCCCCTGGTGCCCATGCTGCTGCGCCCCCTGGTGCCTACCCTGGTGCGCCCCCTGGCGCCTACCCTGGTGCCCATGCTGGTGCGCCCCCTGGCGCCTACCCTGGTGCGCCCCCTGGTGCCCATGCTGGTGCGCCCCCTGGTGCCTACCCTGGTGCGCCCCCTGGCGCCTACCCTGGTGCCCATGCTGGTGCGCCCCCTGGCGCCTACCCTGGTGCGCCCCCTGGCGCCTACCCTGGTGCCCATGCTGCTGCGCCCCCTGGTGCCCATGCTGGTGCGCCCCCTGGTGCCTACCCTGGTGCGCCCCCTGGCGCCTACCCTGGTGCCCATGCTGCTGCGCCCCCTGGTGCCCATGCTGGTGCGCCCCCTGGCGCCTACCCTGGTGCGCCCCCTGGTGCCCATGCTGCTGCGCCCCCTGGTGCCCATGCTGGTGCGCCCCCTGGTGCCTACCCTGGTGCGCCACCTGGCGCCTACCCTGGTGCCCATGCTGCTGCGCCCCCTGGTGCCCATGCTGGTGCGCCCCCTGGCGCCTACCCTGGTGCGCCCCCTGGTGCGCCCCCTGGTGCCTACCCTGGTGCGCCCCCTGGCGCCTACCCTGGTGCCCATGCTGCTGCGCCCCCTGGTGCCCATGCTGGTGCGCCCACTGGCGCCTACCCTGGTGCGCCCCCTGGTGCGCCCCCTGGTGCGCCCCCTGGCGCCTACCCTGGTGCCCATGCTGCTGCGCCCCCTGATGCCCATGCTGGTGCGCCCCCTGGCGCCTACCCTGGTGCCCATGCTGCTGCGCCCCCTGGTGCCCATGCTGGTGCGCCCACTGGCGCCTACCCTGGTGCGCCCCCTGGTGCGCCCCCTGGTGCGCCCCCTGGCGCCTACCCTGGTGCCCATGCTGCTGCGCCCCCTGATGCCCATGCTGGTGCGCCCCCTGGCGCCTACCCTGGTGCGCCCCCTGGTGCACATGCTGCTGCGCCCCCTGATGCACATGCTGGTGCGCCCCCTGGCGCCTACCCTGATGCGCCCCCTGGTGCCCATGCTGCTGCGCCTCCTTGTGCCTACCCCGGTGCGCCAGCTGGTGCCCATGCTGCTGCGCCCCCTGGTGCCCATGCTGGTGCGCCCCCTGGTGCCTACCCTGGTGCGCCTCCTGGTGCCCATGCTGCTGCGCCTCCTGGCGCCTACCCTGGTGCGCCTCCTGGTGCCCATGCTGCTGCGCCCCCTGGTGCCCATGCTGCTGCGCCCCCTGGTGCCCATGATGGCGCGCCTCCTGCTGCACACCCTGGCGCGGCTCCTGGTCCTCATCCTGGGGTGCATCCGGCTGCACACCTTGGCGCTTACCCAGGCGCTTTTATTGGCGCGCCCTCTGGTGCCCATGCTGGCGCCTACCCAGAGGCGCTCCCTAGCGCCTACCCTGGGACACATCCTGGCGTCCACCCTGTGCACCAGCCTGGCGCTCACCCTACGGCGCGACCACCGGTGCAGCCTGGCGCTTACGAGGGCGCCTACCCCACGCACCAGCCCGGCGCTACCCCTCAGGGTTTCTCACCGCTGTTCCCTCCGCAACCGACCGCCGACGAGACTGCCAGACATACCGACGAGTGGGTCCGTCAAGGCGTCAACCCTCTTCTGACGCAACTTGGCACCATTATGGCTGACGCCATCCGCTCCGCGCGGGACCAAGACAGCCCCCGTCCCACGATAGACGACAACATCCGGTTGACCGCTCTCGTCGCCCGGCAGTCCACCGCCAAGGACCTCCCCACATTCTCCGGGGACCCCCTCGAATGGCCAGCCTGGATTGCTCAGTATGAGCAATCCACCGCAACCTGCAAACTAACCTCCAGCGAAAACCTTATTAGGTTGCAGCGGGCGCTGAAAGGAAAGGCCAGGGAGAATGTTTACTCCCTCCTGCTGAACCCGGAGTGCGTTCCCCAGATCGTGGCAACCTTGGAGGAGCGGTACGGAGGTTCTGGGTCAATCGCCAACCTCATGCTGGATAAGGTGAAGAGGCTGCCCTTCCTGCCCGCAGAAGCCACCCTGGAGGATATTGCAGATTTCTCCGGGACGGTACAAAACCTAGTGACTTCCCTGCGGGAGCTGAGGACTGGGGGCTACCTCACCAACCCCACCCTGCTGGCCGACATCACCGCCAAGATGCCATGCACCCTCAGGATGGCTTGGCTGCTGGAGCTACGTCACCTGGGCCAGACGACGCAGTCTACGATTGTACAGCTGGCAGCGTTCCTGAGGAGTGTCGCTGGCATGATACCAATCAGCGGGATGGTGGATCCACTACGGTCCAGCAGAGGGCGCCGGGAGCATGTTCAAGTCACTATGGCGGACGCGCCATCAGGTGGAGCGGTCAACCGCCCACCACCACCGGCGGGAAAGAACAATAACAGTGAAAAGAAGACACCAAAGAAAAACAGTGCGTGCGCTCAGTGCGGTGAGCAACACAAAACTCGTGAGTGTCGGGAGTTCATTGCCAAATCACTTTCCCTCCGTTGGGAAACGGTGCGCGCGGGTAACCTGTGCAGAAAGTGCCTGGAGCCACACCACTCCAGGGATTGTAAAGAGAAAGTGTGGTGTGGTGTGGGTGAGTGCCGTCACCCGCATCATCGTTTGCTCCACCGGGAGAGCGTCGCGGAGGTGAATATGTGACGCCAGACTGTAGACGACCGCGTGCTGTTGTCGGTAGTGCCGATTGTGTTGCGGGGCCCCACCGGAGGGGAAGTGTCATCGTTCGGCATGTTGGATACTGGTTCCACCATCACCCTCATCGACGCTGACACCGCGACGCAGATCGGCGCCCATGGCCCGGTCCAACACCTGCGGCTGCGCGGAGCAAAAGGGCTGTGCACCTCCGACGCCCACTCCCAACGTGTGAAACTGGTGATCCGGGGCTGTGGTCTGGAGACCACCTTCACTATCTACGCAAACACAGTAGCTGACCTGAGCCTGCCGGAGCAACGCGTTCCTGGGCGAAGCGTCACCCCGAAACTCTTGATTGGGCAAGATAATGCCCATCTAATCATATCAAGAGAGGTCCGTGAGAATAACACTACCCGCATAGTGTCACGGACCGCTTTGGGGTGGATCGCTCACGGAGGCTCAAACCCCAACAATGACGGGCCAGCTACCACACTGGCCCTCCAGTCGGAGACCGCCGCAGATGCTCGCCTGAGGGAGTTGGTAAAATCCAACTTTGCCGTCGACTCCCTCGGCGTTACGTCTGCCGCCAGAGTCAATGCCATGGACACCAAAGCCATGGAATTGATGGAGAAAACCACCCGCCCTCTTGCAACTGGGCGGTGGGAAACTGGTCTCCTCTGGAGACACCCTGACGCCACACTGCCCGACAATCGGCAGTGTGCGCTGAAGCGGCTCCAGTCCCTCGAGAAGAAGCTGGCTGCGGACACCAACCTGGCAGCGGCGTACACCGACAAGATGTCCCAACTTGTCGCCAAAGGATACGCCAGACGCCTCTCTCCACATGAGGCGTCACTCCCTGCCCCGCGAAAGTGGTATCTTCCCCACTTCGCTGTCACCAACCCGAACAAACCAGGGAAGATAAGGGTTGTGTTCGACGCCGCCAGCCGATGCAGAGGGACTTCGCTCAATGACCAGCTCCTGACCGGCCCCGACCTGTTGTCCTCTCTCCTGGGAAACATCCTCCGATTCCGGGAAGGCAGCATAGCCATTGCTGCCGATATCCAGGAGATGTTCCTGCGGATCCAAATCCGGAGAGAGGACCAGCCCTCCCAGCTCTACCTATGGAGGGCACCCAACCAGAGGGAACCCCACACTTACCAGCTGGCGTCCATGATGTTTGGGGCGACCTGCTCGCCCAGCAGTGCCCAGTACGTGCGGGACAGGGTGGCCGGGCAGTACGAAGACCAGTACCCGGCCGCCGCAGCAGCCATTCGTTCACGGTTTTACATGGACGACTACCTGGACGCTGTGGAAAACCCTGACGACGCTGCTGCCCTAGTCCGCGACGTAAGGGCCCTCCTTGCAAAGGGAGGGTTCCACCTTACAAACTGGGCCTCAAACAGCCAGGACGCGCTAGCTGGAGTACCCCCTGATGACCGCGCCACCTCCACGGTAGCGATAAACAGCGGGTGCAGCGAGACTGAGAGGGTCCTAGGGTTGGTGTGGGACCCATCCACCGACCGCTTCATCTACACCTTCCTTGAAGCGGTCAGCCCCGAAGAAGCCACGCGGCCCACAAAGCGGCAGCTCCTCTCCATCGTGATGAAGATCTTCGACCCGGTGGGCTTCGTGTCCTGCCTCACGATACGGTCGAAGATCCTGCTGCAAGCCGTGTGGCGTTCAACTGTTGGATGGGACGACCTCATCACTCCGGAGCACGCCGAACGCTGGAGGGACTGGATGAGCCTGCTACAGGAGAGCAGCGTCTCCGTCCCGCGACAGTCTCTGCAGCGGAAGACGAGCAGCGTGACCCTGCATCTCTTCTGTGACGCCTCGGAGCAAGCCTGCTGTGCCGTCGCTTACTTCGTGGAGGAAGTGCAGGGCGCTCTACAAGCCACCTTCATTGCGAGCAAATGCAAGGTGGCGCCGCTAAAACCTCTATCCATACCCCGCCTTGAGCTGCAATCCGCACTCATGGCGGCTAGGCTGGCCAGAACCATCCGGTTGGAGAGCCAAGCGAGGATAGCTGCAACCATTTTTTGGACGGACTCGACCACGGTGCTGTGCTGGTTGCGCACGGACCCGCGCAACTACTCTGCGTTCGTGTCCAACAGGTTGGGCGAGATAGACGAACTCACCTCCATAGCCAATTGGAGGTGGGTTCCCACCAAGCAGAACCCGGCCGACATCGGCACCCGGGACTTGGAGCTGCCCGACCTGTCACTCCAGGGAAGATGGTTTTGCGGCCCCGCTTTCCTCACCACACCGGAGAGCGACTGGCCTAAGGAGCGGACCCTCACCAAGCCAGATGACCAGACCCTCGAGACCAGACCTCAGCACTTCGTCGGCCACATCACCACGGCCGGAGAGGCGCTGCCTCTGGTCGAAAGGTTCTCTTCCTGGTACCGGCTGATCCGCGCTACAGCGTGGATGCTGCGGTTTATCAGGCGCTGTCGGATGGGCCCGAACCGACCCGCCGAGTTCACGCTACGCGTGGAGGAGCTGAGGGAGGCCGAGCGCAGATGGGTGAGGAGGTCCCAAGAAGACGCCTTCTCCACCGACCTGCACACCATTAGGCTCGGCCAGGCGCTACCTGCCGCCAGTCGCCTGATCAGTCTGGCCCCCTTTCTCGGACCTGATGACGTTTTGCGGATGGGCTCGCGGTTGAGGAACCTCACCGGAACAACCAGCGTGGCGAAGACTCCCGTGATCTTGGATGGCGCAGACCCATATGCCCGGCTGCTGATCCGCCACTACCACGAGAAGGCAGACCATCCAAGCACGGAGAAAACCGTTGCCGAAATCCGATGCAGTTTCTTCATCCTGCGACTCCGCACCGTCAGCAGGAAGATAACTCATGACTGCCCCACCTGTCACATACGACGGAGCAAGCCCGCTCCACCACTGATGGGGATACTGCCACCGTCCCGCACAGCACACCATGTTCGCCCCTTCACGCACTGCGGGCTGGACTACTTCGGGCCGATGGAAGTCACAGTCGGCAGACACCGAGAGAAGCGCTATGGAGCACTCTTTACCTGTCTCTCCACCCGCGCCATCCACCTAGAGCTGGCGGCCTCTCTGTCTGCTGACTCAGCTATCATGACCATACAGCGAATGACCGCCCGAAGAGGTCAACCCGCGGTGCTGTATTCCGACAACGGGACGAACTTCCATGGCGCTGACGCGGAAATACGGGATGCCGTGGCATCCCTCCAGCAAGACGCCAGGATGACAGACGCCATCGCCACCAAGGGCATCGAGTGGCGCTTCATCACTCCTCTCAGTCCCCACATGGGGGGAGCCTGGGAAAGGTTGGTGCGCTCGGTAAAACGAGCCCTGAGCGCCACCTTAAGGGAAAGGGCGCCAAGGGAGGAAACCCTGCGCACGGCACTGGCAGAGGCTGAGTTCGTGGTCAACAATCGGCCACTGACTCATATCTCTGTCGACCCGCGAGACGAAGAGCCCTTGACCCCCAACCACTTCCTCATGGGATCTGCAGGAGACCGCCCACATTTGTCGCTCTACGACAGCAAGGAGGAGGAGGTATGTCTCCGCCGACAGTGGCGAATCAGCCAACAACTGGCCGATATGTTCTGGAGGCGGTGGCTCCGCGAATACCTCCCCACCTTGGGCACCCGACAGAAGTGGCAACACCCGACTGACCCGCTCAAAGCAGGTGACCTGGTGGTCATCATGGACCCCGCGCTACCACGCAACAGCTGGCCGCGCGGGCGCATCATCGAGGCCATCCCCGCTGCCGACGGCCAAGTGAGGACTGCCCGGGTCCAGACAGCCACGGGGACATACACCCGTCCTGCTGTAAAACTGGCCGTTCTCATCCCGGCACCAGCACCAGCAACGACCTCGACCACACCCGGACCAAGGACCCAGCAGCCCAGGGGAACCGGACGTCGAGGACGCCACCGACCTGTACGTCCTGACAGCTAGGCGCAGCCGTGACTGCACCGGGGGGAGGATGTACCGGACGTATTTTTAAGATTAATTATAGTATAATTTATTTTTAATTTTATGTAATATTTTATGAAAGAATAAAAATATTTACGGGGTCAAGCAGTCAGCCTAAGACAAAAAATAAAGCTTGACCCCACCCTCTGTGTACATACCTACACACTACCTTAATCAAATTAACCTTTTCCTTTGCACAAATTCGATCTGTGCGAAGCCGTTCCTATACAAACCTTCGCACGGGTCCAATTTGTGCAGATCTCTATTATTTACACTTGCATAAATTCAAATTTGTGCAACCTATGTGTTTTTACCTTTATTTACACCCTATGTATTTTTACCTTTATAAACACTTGCACAAATTCGAATTTATGCAACCTATGTATTCGTATAACAGTTTTGCATAAATATAAAATGTAAAATGTGCAAACTCACATAATAAACGAATGATCGGAGAGGCAGCGAGAGTAGGTCGAGATAAAACTCTGTGGCGCTCTCAGCTTCGTTGCGCAATAGCGAAACGAACGCGGTGGCGTTTTACAACTCTAACAATCAAAATTCTAAGAATTTCATCTCAGTTCGTAGAATTGAGATGAACAAAGGACTGAGACGGGCAGACTCCCGTCTCTGGACCCTTTAAATACGGCTGTTAGACCGCCAGATCGGCAGAGTTCCAGATCTCACCGCTTCAGCAACATCTCGCCTTCTCTTCTGCCTTCTCCGATCTACCCCTGGAAAACTTGGACTTCTTCTTCTCCGCCCTGGTTGGACCGCCCTCCAAGAAGAAAGCATTACAATAAATTGGTCGATCGCGCAAATTTCCCCTCTACCTCCCTTCTTCCCCTCTACTTCCCCTCTAACTCTACCCCCCTTCCGCCCCCCTTGCCTTCTACCTTTCTCCCTACATTTACCCAATTTTCCTGAAATCTCCCCACTTTTCCCTCTCCCTACATTTTTTCCTCATTTTCTCCCTAGGTGTCGAAGCGGCCAGCCGGCAACTTCCCACTTCATCGTCTGTGCGGCTGGCGACTACAGTGCCTGTCCCGTACACCATTACACTTCTAAAACACGTACAGAAGGCATAAAATGTACGGGGTTCTCTTCGTAACATCTGTCAAAACGTCAAACCAAACGATAAGTTCGCAGAGAACAAACAATAAATCTAGTGAATGTTAAATGTCAAATTAAAAAATTTGCCCGAAATCAAAGTGTTACCATAAAAAAATCAGTGTTGAATTTTACAAAATTAATAGAACATTATTGGAGACGGGACATTTTCAAGTAGTGACGTCACGAGCCCAAATAATGGATTTATTTATTTAAAAAAAAACTGTACATTTTTGTAATTTTTACTGACGTTTTCGTAATCTTAGTAAAAAAATCTATCCACACTATATTTTCCAAGTCGTTATGAAATCCATGTAAGTGGCCTATAAGGCTTGGCTTGTGTGTAATTGAAACGTCATTGAGTTCTGCGATCCACCTGTTTGAACACTCTTGAAAAACTACTGTCTACGAGATGTTTCACTCGTAACTCGCACCGTAGTTACATAGGTACCTACTTATTAGGAGAGTTTTAAAAATTTAAACAAATTTTGTTATCCGGCTATGACAGATGAATGGTTATATATAAAATAAATCTAGTGCAGTTCACTCGTAGTAGAAGTGAAACCTTCTCCCACACAATCTCAACCAATAGGAGCCTTGAAAAGTGAGCTCATAATCAAAGTGGCCAATACGGTAAGGTTTCATTCGATCTCATTCTCTCGCAGGCTTAATCCTATAGAAGTATGTGTTGTCTCTTTTGAGAGTCGTTTCCGTTTCAGAGAGTTTTAAATCACAACGGTGCTAAAGAAATTTCACTTAAAAAAAAGTGTGTGCTTTAGACCACACGACTGAAGTAAAACTCACTAACTTATGCCGTCCATTAACAATATAACAATAACAGGAATAAAAATATCCCCATCCCCTCAACATCCCCATCAACTCAACTTTTTTTTTTTTACATTAACTCCGCACAGGAGGCCTTAAGGAAAATAATTTCCCTCAGGGCGTATGTCATCTTTGAGGATGCTGTGTGGAGGGTCTTTTTGGGGAAAGGAAGGAGTTAACATTGCTCTTGAAGAGACCCATGTTGTAGGAGGGAGGAAACGTAAGGGTAAATCGTTCCACAGCCGAGCTATTGAACTTAAGAACGAATCGTAAAAACGACCCGTTCTCATGTGACTTATGTCAACCGTGTACAAATGTTGAGCGCGTGTTTGGCGTGTTTCCCGACTATGCACCGGTGCCGAGGGGATCAATGACGCTAGTTCCTCGGAGCATCTTCCATTGTAATACCGGTAGAACAAGGACAGCATTCCCACCTGACGCCTGTGCTCTAAAGGATGCAATCCATCTGTTAAGATTGGAGAATCAAGTTTTTTTTTTGAGGTATTTTGGAGCTCCAGACCAGAGGTGGCTGCCAAATTCAACCGTGGGGCGCACTTGCGATTTGTACAGGGTTAGCAGTTGTGTACTTTTAAAGTATCTGAGGGCCCTGTACAGTACGCCCGGTTTCTGAGAGGCTAACTTAACTCTGGTTTGGATGGAGCCCCCATACCTGAGCTGGTCACTTAGAGTTACACCAAGCATATCAATCGAGGTCCTGTTCGGAAGAATGCTTCCGTTGAAGGAGACTCGTTTCGATCCCTTTTAGACGTTATCAAACATGATTGGGTCTTTAAAACATTAAATTCGACGAGGTTATTCTTACCCCAAGAGAAAACACTCTCGAGGTAACCGTCCATTCTTTGCTTCAGAGCCCTCCGAGCTATTTTACTCAACTCAATTCAACTCAACTCAACTCAACTTAACTCAACTCAACTCAAATCAACTCATAAACAACTCGACTCAACTCAGCTCAACTCAAAACTCAACTCAACTTAATTTAACTTAACTCAACTCAACTCAACTCAACTCAAATCAACTAATAACAACTCAACTCAGCTCAGCTCAACTCAACTCATAACAACTCATAACAATTCATAACAACACATAACAACTCATAACAACTCATAACAACTCATAACAACTCATAACAACAGATAACAACTCATAACAACTCATAACAACTCATAACAACTCATAACAACTCATAACAACTCATAACAACTCATAACAACTCATAACAACTCATAACAACTCATAACAACTCATAACAACTCATAACAACTCATAACAACTCATAACAACTCATAACAACTCATAACAATTCATAACAACACATAACAACTCATAACAACTCATAACAACTCATAACAACTCATAATAACTCATAACAACTCATAACAACAGATAACAACTCATAACAACTCATAACAACTCATAACAACTCATAACAACTCATAACAACTAATTAATACTCAGACAACGCCTGTCTCGACACAGGTATACCCTAGCGAGACAGGCATACAAATAAATCCAATGTAAATATATTTTATTATAGATTAACGTATTCATCATTTTACCCCCCGAAGTGTCGAGCGTGCGTAAAGAAGTTTTACTTAAAAAATCATGCAACTTTCCATGATAATGTATGTAACTACATACTCGTATTGTACCTACTTATATCTTACTAATATCTATTATAATCACCATTTGTATGGATGTATTGATTATGTGTGTTGGTTACTCTTTCACGCAAAACCTACTGAATGGATTTTAATGAAACTTTACAATAATATAGCTCATACATCAGAATAACATATAGGCTATATATATACATATATATATATATATTTTTTTTTTTAATGTTCTTTATTCAGTAAAGTTTATACATTACAGTAAATGGGTAATTTTTTGGCCATCACACTAGGCACATGCCCGTGTTGTAGTGGCTAAGTTTACGTTAAGTATAATAATGCAAATTAAAAATAAGTTGAATGAAAAACAAAATAATATAAAAATAAAATAAAATAATTTATACATCTAAAACAAGTATGAAGTATAAAGGAATTAAAAATAATGCAAAATATCTACATAAGTTTAAGATATATGAATATAAAAAATAAGTATGGAAAACAGAAAAATTAAAATAATATGAAAAGTATATGAAAGAAAATACGTATTATTGAATTAAAAATAATACAAGGAGCATGTATCAAAAAAAATTAAAAAATACAAATAAATTTGTGTAATTAAAAGACAATTAAAATGTAATAAAAATACAAGTACATTAAGTACAAGTGTATTTATAAAAAAAATACAAATACAATATAAAATCAAAGAAAGTACTATTTGGTAAGAAAGTAGGGATAAGTTATATCTTGATGAGCGATTTGCATGTGCGTGTTATGGTAACATAGGTATATAGATATATATCAGCAATTTTTGTGTAAATCCACGTTTGAGCTAAGGCTAAAAATATGTACTCAAATATGGAATTATTGTCACAATATTTTTCGTAATAAATACTTGAGTATAAGAAACATGTCTATGGTGTTAAACATTTTTTTAATGATGAATATGAAAGAGGAATATATTGTTCTGTAATATACAAGTTATTTAAATTATTTACTGGTGGTATAGGTTCATATGTTCCTTAAAGAAATTTCGCCCCTTTTCAGATATCCATTTATGCACACCGGTTGCAAAGTGAGTAAGTGTTTTTGATGTTTTGATGTCGTTATTTAACGTGTTAAATATTTTAGGTGCGATGTATGAGTATTGTCTTTGTGAAAAAGTGGTTTTTGTTACAGGAATTATGCATTTTCCATGCTTTGAGTAGCGTGTATGTATGTCCGTTTGCGTAGAGTTTATCAATCCATTTTTCCAGATATGGATAAGAGCTATCTTGTTATACAGTTGGCGAATGTCAAGGACTGTGAGTTTCTTGAAAAGTGGCTCTGATGGATGAGAGGGGGAACATTTGAAGATGACCCTTAGCAAAAGTTTTTGAACGGTCACTAGAGGGTATATATAATGGTAAGCTCTGGCGTAATAAAATTTGCATAAATGAAAATGTGTGTATTTCTTATATTTTAGCGGCAGGGAGGAAAGGCAGGGGAAGGGGAACGGGGGAGGTGGGGTTCGTGGAGAGGGAAGAGACGAGGGAGGGGGAAGGTGGGGAAGGAAGGTGGAAGGGAACAGGGACGCACGGGAAAGGACATGCAGGGAGAATCAATTTATTTCTTTGAATGACAAGCACGCACGCCGGGATCCGAATATAATATAATATTCGGATTCAAATCCATCTTTTCGAATTCTTTCTAAAATCTATCGAATTATTCAGATCTGATAAGTGAATTAAAATCTTTGAATGATCTTTGATAAATAGATTTAATATATTCACAACAAAGATGGACGCCGAGTATTTTGATGCGAGTGTTGCCACCGAGAATTTAAATGTTTTAATTATAACTTTTGCATCACAACAAGTTTGCTGTGGCGACATTGCCAGAAAAATATATTCAAATAAAATATTACGTATTCCAATGTTGCTGTCATTGCGCACAAAAAAAAACAATAAAATTATAAGTAGGTACCAAGTCTCCAAGTAGGTAGTATAATATAATTGACCGGTCAGCGGTTGAGTGGGCATAGCGCTTGGGTCCCACCTGGGCGTCGCGTGTTCGATTCCTCGGCTGGCTAAGTCCTCCATCACAACACAAGCAACATTTTCGGCTTTCTGTGGTGGTAGTAGGAGATTTTCAAACATTGTTGGGTTATTCGTAACCCGGGAATGTTTGTCTTTCTTTTAAAAAAAAATATATATATTTCTTACTCTCTGACAGTGCTCCATTACCCTTAAACTTTTTAGGTTCATATCGTGCTCTGTGCTCCTCAAGGTTTATAAATGACTTCACATAATGGCACATGGCCCCGGGAACCTTTATTGGATAACCAATACCTCTGCCATAGGTCACCTCAAGTGGTTCGCTACATTTGGTTATTTAGCAGGGGTGCCCGGGTTCATGGGGTGAGGTTTGGAGGCGGATGACCAGGATACACTGAACCCCAGATTCCTAACCACCCCTTAAACCCTTTTCCTTCCCAGAGCTCTCCTCTCCTTTCTTTCCCTAAAAAACCCTCCACACAGCATCCCCAAAGATGACATAGGCCCTGAGGGAAATTATTTTCCTCAGGGCCTCCTGTATGGAGCTCATATAAAAAAAATCCTACGTTTTTTCTAACTAAACTTAATGATGATTTACTTACAAAAATAACACAGATTACACATAATAATACAGATACGTACTTGTAGATATAAAATTAATGATGATTTACTTAAATTTTGAGTTAACATAAAGAAGAATAACTATATTGTTTTAAAATATGAAGCACAGTTTAGAAATAATTGCTCTCATTTATTAAATACTAGCTTATGTACCTAGCGTTACGCTATAGAACATGTCTCTAATTTTAGATCTGAATATATATTTAACTCATTCAGATCTAAAATTAGTGTAACTAAACTCACCATTAGTGATTCTTCCTTTCTACTTACTGATAAATTCAAATTTATGTCTAATTAAATGAAAGCCAATCACTTTGCAAAACACCATTTAATCAAATTTATGTCATTAAATTTCTTGATTTTAAAGTTTTTTCTTTAAGAACAAAAAATGTTTTTTTTTAATGTGTATACAGTGTTCTACATTTTCAGTGTCATTCCACTTTAAAGCAATATTTGATAGTTAATTTGGCGTTACCAGCCTACAAATTATATGATTCCATTTTTTATATTTTCTACTCTTATTTGACAGACTATTCCTACATGAATTGAGGATTTTTCGACCACCATGCTAAGCACATGCCCGTGTTGTGGTGTTCGATTATTAACACAATTAGACAGCAATATCCACATTCAACACCGAATTAATAATAATTTTAAACACATTAAATGTCAAGTAATTCGTCGTTCTGACAATTTTCTCAAATTAAATATTAAAAATACGTGGAAGATATTTCATCTGATTTAAATTTCTAATTTTAATCATCGTGCTAAAAATGTATTATTTTAATGTTGTCATTCAAAATTATTATTACTTTTATTATTTATATTTCAAATCACACATTCATAAACAGTCCGAACTGGATACAGCCTTATCGTGATTTATTTTTGGGTTATTATAATAAGTGCTTTAATTTATTTGAATTTCAGTATATCTGCCGAGTTTAAGCTCCATTGGATGTCGGGAAGTGGGTTAATTTCCACTTTCAAGATTCTGTTGCATTCTTACATTCATTCAATCAAGAAAAGTGACATTCAAGTACAAGTAGTGGAATCCGTTTATAATGACATTGAAGGGAAATGACAAACACGTCATACTAAGCGGACGTCATACAAAGCATTTTGTAGATTTAAATAACCTCCTGCAACCTCCTGTTTTTGTTAGATATAAATGTAGGTATTTATTTTAATAAAGAGAAATACAGCGTATAACGTGCCACGCACGCGCCGAACGTCGTCGAGCTACACGTGACCCTCTCGAACACTGCCGAAAGTGTAAGGAAACATGTCGGTCACTATAGCCGACATAATTTTCCATGAAATTAGGACATAATTTATTAAAAATGGGTCATAATAAGTGACATGTCACTATAAGCGAAATCATGAAGTCATTATATCCGACTTTGTTATACTTACAGAATTTTATATGAAAGCCAAACTTCGCTGTGTAATTACTTTATATTAAGCGGTTAGTCAATATAGGCGGAGTCATAATAAACGGATTCTACTGAAGATGTATTTTTAAAAATAAGTTTTTTGTGTTCTCTAAGGAATGTAGATTTACCAGTTTCCCGCTTGTACGAGTACTACGTGTTTCCGGATACCGTGTATATCTTTTATTATATAAAACAAAGTCGGGTTAGTTACACCATTTATAACTCAATAACGGCTGGACTGATTTTTATGATCTTTGATTTGTTGGATTTGTCTCCGCCCCGAACAGCAGAATAGCTATTAAAATATCGGAAAAATTCACAAAAAAAATTATATTTTAATTCTTTTCCCCATAAATTTTGTATGGAATGAATTCTAAATCTTTTGAATGAGCTGCAGCAATATGGTGATATTATTGAGTAGTGAGTTCAAAAATACAAAATAGTCAAATATCAATGTGCTGATTGTTTTGCTTTTGTTCTCAAACATATAATGCTGCCCCTCTTTCTTACACACTAAATGTCAACAGTCGAAAATGGGACCCCTCCAAAGGAAAAATACAATAATTATAATTAATCTCCCTCACACGTATAAAGAAAATGAAACGCAATTCCCGTAAGTAAAGTAAGAAAATCACAAAAATATATTAAAATCCACACATAACTCCATCTCTGGTACTGACAAAAACAAAACACGAACAGTTGCACATCGATAATTGCTTCATTGTTTAATTTTTAACTTAATATAAAAACTGAGTTAAATTCAGCTTATAAGTTAACACAACAGTTGTTATTGATTCTGAGGCGGTACGAAGTTCTCCGGGTAAGCTAGTTTAAAATAAAAAATCTGTGATATTTTCTTTTCTAAAGGCGAATAGTGACACGACGGACAAGTCGAATAATAATAAGAGATCAGGTCAGTCCACCGAAGCCTAAGTTAAGTTAGCCTCTCAGAAGCTGGGCGTACTGTTCAGGACCTGCAGACAGTAATCTGCTGACCGTGTACAAAACGCAAGTGCACCCCACTGTTGAATTTGGCAGCCGCCTCTGGTCTGGAGCCCCTCAAGGTACTTGAAAAAAAAATCCTTGTTAATGCATATGCAGAAACGGGCCGCCGTCCGTTTAATAGTTTCCCTTATCTTTTTGCATTAACTCCACACAGGACGCCCTGAGGAAAATAATTTCCCTCAGGACCTATGTCATCTGAGATGCTGTGTGGAGGGTCTTTTAGGAGACCAAAGAGTGAACATTGGTCTTAGAGAGACTCGTGTTGTAGGAAGAAGGAAACACAGAGGCCGGCAAATCGTTCCACAGCCGAACTGATTAACTCAAGAACGAGTCGAAGAAGCTACCCGTTCTCATGTAATTTCAACCATGTATGTATATATGTTGGGTGCGCGTTTAGCGTGTTTCCCGACTATCCACCGGTGCCGAAGGGATCAATAAATAATTCCTCCTCATGTACCTTTAAAAATTGAAAATAACGATTTGCAAATCCTGATACAAGAAAAATATCTTGGGCTGTGCATCGACAAGCATTTAACTTTTAAACAACACATACAAGATGTAAAAGATAAAATCACACCCTTAATTAGCGTTTTTAGCCGGTTATCATATCTATTACCAATTAAATTTAAAAAAAGTTTATATTATAGTCTCGTACACTCACACCTAAATTACCTGATCGAAATCTGGGGAAATGCGTATGAAACATACATCAATGAATTACAGGTAATTCAAAATAAGCTAATCAAAAAACCATTTCACTACGAATCCAAAACATCCACAAACAAAATTATATTTGGAAAGAAAACTGCTAACATTAAGAAAACTATACGAGTACAATATATGTCTCCTTATATACAAAATAAATAATAAACTCATACATACAAACACAGAATTCATAAAAACGTCCCAAGTACACAAACATTTTACACGATAACATACGTTTAAACACCATTCATACTAACTACGGTAAGCAATCAATTAGTCACGAGGGGGCCAACTTATATAATTGCCTTCCAGATGATATCAAAAACGAAAAAAGTAAGTGCAAATCAAAAAAAAATTTATTCATGTTTATTCACAAAAAAAAAGTAGTGAAAGTGAATAATATCATATGGTAATATAATGTTATGTAAATGTTAGTACTGCAATCTAATGTAATTTAAGGTTATGAAATGTAAAAACTATGTATAAATTCATTATTCTAGTTAAGTGAAAATGTTATTTTCTTTTTTACTGGAATAAAAAACTTATAAAAAAAAAAAAATGTCGCTAGTTCCTCGGAGCATATTCCATTGAAATACCGGTAGAATAAGGATAGCATTTCCACCCGACGCCTGTGCTCTAAATTTTGCGAGAATCAATCAAACGGCCCGCCCGTTTCTGCACAGATTCGAGGCTTTTTTTCAGGTATTTTGGGGCTCCAGACCAGATATGGCTGCCAAATTCAACCGTGGGGCGCACTTGCGATTTGTACATGGTTAGCAGATGTGTACTATTGTTGGTGTACGTAAAGTGTTCGAATAAACATTACCAACGATAAGCAGGAAAAAAATTTAAATATTCCATTTATGGATAAGTATTCTACTACGATCTTATTTGAATTTGGAATGGAATTCTCATTTCAAGTGATTTTGTATTTGCATTCTAAGTGTTAAGATTTAAAAATGGAATTTAAAAAATAAAAGGATGTTGTTTTCGCCTTTGGTCGTATTGGAGTGGGTGTTTATGTTTATCGTTGTTCAATGTTGCCATACAAATATTTCGAAGACAACATTCCTATCCGTGGGAAGGTACCTACTACCTACCCAACATTGAAATTCGTAGAGAGGTAGTCAGAAGTCTGGGTGGCAACACTGATACAAAATTAACGATATAGACAAACTGTTTCTATTTTCGTTATTTGTTTTTGGGGTGTTATGCCGTGTTTCGCTACCTCCTTTTTTAGCCAACGTTTCGGACAGCGTTGCAGTGTCCATCATCAAGGCATATCCGGCAGATCCGACAGATCCGACAGCAAACAACACCCCAAAAACAAATAACGAAAATGCTTTTGGCCGTGAAATCTAAAAACATATCAAACTGTTTCTAGTTGATTAATCAGACATCTCCGAAAAATCGATAATTGAGTTAAGTATTCAATTATAGTTTGTAAAAATATATATACCCTTTATCTGGTACAATACTCAGATTAGTCATAAACACCAACAAATCAATTGATTATAATGCACAAAAATTTGCAGTGAATTAAATATATGTTTATGTTATCTGGGTCACTAGTAGGATATTTTAAAATGTCATACTAATGGATCGCTATGCCTCCCGGACTTATTTTATAAAGCATTGTGTAAAATAGAGACTCGTGTACATAAATAATATTTGATTTTCGTGGAACATTCGAATATTGCTTTATTCATCATCTCAAAACATAGTATTTGGAAATGTCTGACTAATAGACTGGACGATCGACTTACATACGTAGACAGTCTTTTAAAACCAATATTAATGGCTATTCGATAGAGTAGGTACCACAGTGTGATATATATGGCAGGGATCCCTAGAAATGTAATCTTGGCTACAAATCCGGAGGTCGCAAACATTTTTTATTTGATCAATTTGTATTATTTTACAATTTATTAACTAAAAATTATATACATATAGTGTAGGTATTTGCGGTACGAGTGGTAGATATGTTCAATATCACCCTGGTAAAAGGCCACCATTCATAATCGAAACATTGATTGAAAAGGTTTTAGTCGTGTTCGGTGATCAGATCTGAATAGCTACGTACTTCCCCACTTTCCTTTTTCCCATCTCCTTCCCATCCGCACTACCATTAGTCTCCCAACACCCCCCAATAGGAGATGCCATAGATTCACTGGCTCCCGACGGTTCAGAGCAGTTATAATCTTTCTCAGTTATAGTCTCAGTTGGGACTGTTGCGCGTTACTCACATAAAAAAGAAACAAATAAAGTAACGATCAACATGTTAATTGTTCAGGAGAGCGAAAATAAAGTTATTTTATTTTTTCAAAAAAATCATATCTCCTGTTAATATAAACACTTTTCAATCAAAAATATAAATACTAATAGGACATAATTTTACTAATTTTATCATCACGCATTTGAGCATTTTTATTGCTAACTTGAATATAGGTACATCTTACTAATATTATAAATGCGAATGTTTGTATGGATGGATGGATGGATGTTTGTTACTCTTTCACGCAATAAATACCGAATGGATTTTAAAAATTCTTTCACTAATAGAAAGCTACATTATTTGCGAGTAATATAGGCTATATATATTGGTAAGCTCTGGTGTTATGAATAAGCTGTGGCGTTATGAAATTATTTATCATACGTTTTCTGTCCCTAACAAAATTGAGTTATTGCAAACGTCAGATGAAAAGCAAAAAAATGTTGCCTGGGGTGGAGGGGAAGGAGGGTGGAGGGGTTTGGGGGAGGAAGAAAGGGAAGGGAAGAAAGGGCGGATGGTGAAGGAGGGTGGGGGGAGGGGGAGGAGGGGGGAGGTAGAGGGGAGAGGGAAGAAAGGGCGGGGGGTGGGGGGGGAGGGGTATGGAAAGGGGAGGGGGACGGGGGCAAAAGCTAGTACTAAATAAAATTTTGAATGATATTAAATCGGTATTGAGTTTTTAGATAAAAATGCTGGCACGGAGAATAATCAATCTTTCTCGTCGGAACCGCCCTGTACAGTTGCAAGGGGATTGCAATTTGAATTCTTCGACGCTAGTTAATAGCTCTTAATATGCAAGTTGTAAAATACGCACTTATTTTCCTACATATATTTTTATACTTCAGATCGAAAGATTAAACAAAGGAAGAAAAATTATAAATTTAACTCATTTTTGGATTTATTGTCCTTTACAGCATTCAAAATTCCGATATCGATATATTTTATCATTCAAAAACACAAATTTACACTATGAATTATTATCATTGGCTATTTAAATATCATTAATCAAAATAATAACCAAAAAAAGAGTTGGTATTCTTTGTTAGTAAATAAAGACACACACATATTTCGTCTCTCCCACATTCATGCATCATAAAATCAGACCCAAGTGCAACAAAGCAAGGCTCGGAATTCGGTCAGCAAAAAAACCGACTCAGCAAAAAAAGAGAAACATTCGAAACCGCGGGACCGGTGCTTGAATGAATAAAAAACCGCCAATGCTGTATTAAATGATGTTATTTTCACCGTATAGTCTGTATACTAAGGTGGTGTTGTATATTGTATGGATTGGGTAACCAAATGAAGGCCCGCGGCCATAAAATGTAGTACAGTGAAACCTCTATAATCGTTTTCCCGTATGTGTCGTTATTTTTTGTTATCCTGAATTAATTTAATATAAAACATCTAAAAGCAGATTAAAAAAGACAGCAATTCTTGTGTATCTCTTACATGTCTAAGTCGGAGATTATCTTTCTAGGGTTAAATATAACCCAGGGGGTGGGCGGGTGGATAACAAGATTCGAAGATCGCCACGGTCTTGTATTCAAGAAGCTTGCAGGAGAGAGTGGACCTAGAAAGAACATCGTTGAGGATAAATGAGCTTCCAAAACTGTTGGAGCGATATAGGCCTCGTACAATGCCGACGAAACTGGATTATTTTATAATTGCCTGCCTGACGGCACATTGACGTTAAAGGGCGAGTCCTGCATGCTGCATGTATGGTGGTAAAGGGCCAAAAGAGAGGATTTCTGTGTTTTTTTGCGTCAACAGACGACATGCGCGAGCTAATCGTCATTGGCAAATCACTGAACCCTGGTGTTTTAAGAATACGATAACATTACCCGTAAAATATTTCGCAAACAAAAGGCATGGATCCATGAATGACTACGAACATTTTTTTAAAATTTGCTTTTATTTATTTATAATATTAACGCCTTTCGGCTTTTACATAATATAACGTAGTGTATAGCAACAACATGAAAAATACAGCTCTAGTGAGCTTGTAAACAGTAAGAAATAATTGAGAAAGACATAATATGTAGATGTTCAGACGACAAAACAGATATAAATTCTACGATATTTAAATATTACAATATTGTAACAATAAAATAATATTTTAATATACAATATATGCAAATAACTTAACATAAAGAGGATAACTGATTTATTATTTCATGCTTATATTTTATCAGCGACACTTTCCATACATCTATGTGCGAATGTGTAGTGGTATATTTAAATAGGACATGGTCGTAGTATTGCCACAATAAAACTGTAATACTGACCTTGTGTTTCTGGCTGGCACATTAAAATTTATGAGCGCCAAGACTTCAGGGCTGTTAATTGTATTATGCAAGATTTTAAATAAGAATTCTAGTTCGAAAACAGTTTTTCTATCACTCAAATTTAATAGATTAGATAAACGCAGTACATAGGTGTAGTTTGATTGTTCTTTCGGTATTTTTAATTTATAATTTAAAAGCTTAAGTTTTTTTTTTCTCTTTCTATTGTTTGAGAATGCAAGTTACAGTGAGGAGACCGCGCAGTTGAGTTGTATTCAACCTGACTCCTCACTAGTGATGATGTATTTAGCCTGCAAGCAAATGGAATAGAATAATCGGTCTCCTTTTTGTGCGGTGTTTTATAGCCTCCCCACTCTTGTCTACTTTAGTTTACTGAAGCTTTCACTTCTACCGCGTGTGAACTGCACACTCTGATTTTTGCCTCAATGCAGCATTTTTCGAAATTTCCCAAACAGCCCACTGAACAAGTTGGCCTCACCTGCCTTGTACAGCCTCTACTATATGGCTGTGTGTATAGTTATTTGGTATTTATAATGTTTGGCATTGACATTGAGTTCTGTCGGTTAAGAGAACCAAAGGTCGACCATTACGTCATGCTGGTAGATTTGGTGAGACTGATTTAAAGCGGGAATAGGCTGCCATTTTGGAAAACAGACAAACTTAAATGCTTGATTTTTTGGATTTAAATAAATGTTTTTTTTTTGTTAATTTTATTTGATTAACTTGAGTTATTTCACAGTTAATTAATTAAAAACAATATCTTACTTATATTATAAACGCGAAAGTTTGTATGGATTCATGTGTGTTTGTTACTCTTTCACGCACAAACTACTTAATGGATTTTAATGAAATTTTATAATAATATAGCTCATACATCAGAATAACATATAGGCATGTAATGGTAAGAAATTTGCATAAATGAAAATGTGTGTATTTCATATATTTTAGCGGCAGGGAGGAAAGGCAGGGGGAAGATGGGGTTCGCGGAGAGGGAAGAGACGAGGGAGGGGGAAGGCGAGGAAGGTGGAAGGGAACGGGGATGCACGGGAAAGGACTTGCAGGGGGAATCAATTTATTTCTTTGAATGGCATAGCAACGCATGCCGGGAACCTGCTAGTATAGTATATTTGCGGTTCGTTCCAGAGTGGAAGATACTCTTAGTATCCTTCTATTGTAAAACCACCATTCAGAATTGAAACGTTGACTGAAATGACTTTAGCGGTGTTTGGTGAACAGATATGAATAGCCAGGTACTTCCACACCTTCCTTTCCCTCATCTCCTTCCTCTCCTCACTACCTTCAGCCTCACAACATACCCCAATTATGGATTTTAAACGTGCGCACATTTGTAGTAAAAAATGTAGATGTCATTTTGTCCGATAATATATTTTTTCAATTAAAACAATAAAAAAATATTTTTTTTCTATCACAGGTCGCTACTGTCATGGAAAGATGTAGAGCACAGCCTAGCGGGCCACGTGATATACACGCCGTCTCGTTCCAGCAGCACTGTAACAAGCGAGATAAACGAAAGAATGAGAGAAATGGCTCTAGGTGTGTTTGGTGACCGGATCTGAATAGCCAGGTACTGCCCCATCTTCCTGTTCCCCTTCTCGTTCCCCTCCTCAATTCAACTTACAACACACCTCGATTGGGGATGCCATAATCTCACTGGCTCCAGACGGTTGAGAGCAATTGGGACTCTTGTGCGGTATTTTCATAAAAAAAACACTTTTTAGTATAATAATGATTTTTTCTATTTCTATGGTATGGGTAATAAATTAATTTGAATAACAACAAAATATAAAAAAGTTTTTACTTGAAGACAATATTTTCGACACTCATTCAAAAATCTGAAACAGAACAATCAGAAAAAGATAGGTCACATCTAGAAATCGAACCCAGGACCTCTGTCTTGCTGGGGAGGAGCTCTACCACTGAGTTAATGTGACCTTATCCGATTCGTTCATATTTAACTGTAACAAGACCATTATCTTAATTTTCTTAACATACATTTTTATTGACTGCTATTTTTATGTATGATTGCAATATTCAACTCGAACTAAATACATCCTAGATAAATGTATTGACTTTTTTGCGAGTCTAGGGCGGATATTTATTTTATTTTTACTTAAGGGGGTATTTTAGTCTAGAAGCCTGAATTTAAGGCTTTTTTTGAGGGTCGATAAAAAAAAGTATCGATAAATAGGTACAGTTTTATATTATTTAACTTCTTTTTTAAAAATATATTTCACGAAGTTACACGCTGTTAAACTAGAGGGGGGGGGGGGGGAGCGTGTCCAACTGTCCATCTTGACACAATTCCTTTTGTTTATTTGAAAAAAGTTCATCAGGTAGGAACCAAAAAAATTTGAAAAAAAAATCTCCCAAAATTGCAGCTACTCAAAAAAAATAGTTTTTTTTTCAGGTATTTTTTAAATTTTCAGAAATTTTAAAAAATTGTTTTTTTCAGTTATTTTTTAAATTTTCAGAAATTTTAAAAATAGTACAAAATTAATATTTTTAAATTTTTATTGGTTCGTATCATAGAGTATTAAAAAAAATTATGCCAAATTTCAAGAAAATCGGTCAATTATAATTTAAGATTTCGTGACAAACGTTTCGAAAAAAGCTGTTTTGAGAAAAACGCGTTTTCTATTTAGATTATAGCTAGATTCGTATGAACCAGTCGAATATCCACGACACTGAAATGGCTATCACTTTAAAAATATACTTTTGAATGTAGCTATAACTTTGTGGTTATCCATTATAGATAAATGAAACAATGTTACTTTGTTTGAACCACTTGTATATTTGTTTAAAGCCGACCGGTTTCGGAACGACCGTTCCTTCCTCAGGGCAAACGTATACTGCCCTGAGGCAAGTGCCCTGATATACAAGTGGTTCAAACAAAGTAACATTGTTTCATTTATCTACTTTAAAAATAATTCGAAATTCGAAAAATCCTTCTGAAATATCTACAAATGATTTTTTTCTTTTTAAACGACTTCGAAAAGGAGGAGGTTGTCAATTCGACGGTATTTTTTATTTTTTTATTTTTTAAATTTTTTTTTATGTTTGTTACCTCAGAACTTTTGATTGGGTGAACCGATATTGATGGTTCTTTTTTTATTAGAAAGCTGGTGCTTCCTGTGTGGTCCCATTTCTAATTTGGTCTAGTTCTGACAATGGGATCCATGAGAAAACCATATATTTCTTAAATTTGCAATAAGTATGTGCGCGACAAATGGACGAATAACTCAATATTACGCCAACAGATTTCGATGATTTTTTTAAAAGTAAAACTTCTTTACGCACGCTCGTTACTAAAAATAAAAAAATTTTTTTTTTTAACAAAACTAAAAACGACTTAAAAAAATGCACAAAAAAGTTAAAAAAATAATTTCCGACGATTGTTATTTTTGGAGTCGGTGTCAGCCAAGATCTCCACATCTCACCTATAACTACCTATGTATGTAGTTACCTTGGCTGACACCGAAACTAGTGCATTTTTTGAAGTCGTTTTATGTTTTGTTAAAATTTTTGTTTATTCCATTTTTTCGTATCCTCTAATTGTAATTTTTTTTAAAAAGAAAAACAAACATTCCCGGGTTACGAATAACCCAACAATGTTTGAAAATCTCCTACTACCACCACAGAAAGTCGAAAATGTTGCTTGTGTTGTGATGGAGGACTTAGCCGGTCCAAGAATCGAACACGCGCCGCTCGGGTGGCTCGCCAAGCGCTATGCCCACTCAACCAAATGAAGGCAATATTAGCGACACTAGTAAATCTAAGACAGAAAAATAAATTTAATAATATCAAAATGGCTGAGAATCCGTCCTGTTATTTTAATTCTCCGAATTAGTATTCCAGAATCGGCCTGCGAAACCGGCTGATTGTTTTGGCTTTATTCAGATTGGAAATCTGTTTAAAACTTGCAAGATTCTTCTCTATGATCAGCCAATGGAGATAGAGGCGTTCGCACAGGTACAATTATGCAACTACCTAACTAACCATCACACTGTTTCGGGTAGGCAGAGAAGACGGACCGCCAAACAACTCGGTCTTGGCGCACACTCTTTGCCTCATTCACACTTATTTTACGTTTAGTTAACTACTGAGTTAAAAATGCTGGTATGGAGAATAATCATTCTTTCTCATCGGAACCGCCCTGTACATTTGCAAGGGTACGATCGCAAGACCATTTTTCGTTAAATACGGCGGGCCAGATGGTAATTCGCGTTTTCATCCCGCGACAAAATATCCCAGACAAAATATCCTACGGACAAAACATCCTCCAACAAAATATCCACTAAAACCTAACCTAACCTAACTTTACAGGATGTCTGCACTATTTTTGTCCCATTTTACTGATTTTTCTGTCTCCAAATTTTCGATTGACTTTCGCTAATATTGTCTTCATTTAATTAAATATTACAATTTGAGGTTTACTCATAAAGTTGAAAATAAAAATACATAATTTGTTCTCTTTACAGGATGTCCTTATTATTTTGGTCCCGTTTTACTATTTTTGAACAATAATTTATTGATTATTATAACATTCATCAACACTCATCAACATTGAAAAAATCTCCCGAGAAAAGATAAATGCCGCCTCTTATCTTTTCTCGGGAGATTTTTTCAATGTTGAGTGTTTCAGGATAATAATATTATTGCTTATAATAATTGTTACCCTTTGTGCTATGCATAAAAATCTTGTCTTAAACATTAGTTTACCAATTAAAAATAATAATTAATAATTTATTGTCTTTACAGGATGTCCGTATTATTTTTGTCCCATTTTAATATTTTTGAACAATAATTTATTTCATTTACAGGATGTCCGTATTATTTTTGTCTCATTTTACTATTTTTGAACAAAAAGTTTTTCTCTTTACAGGATGTCCGTATTATTTTTGTCCCAAATTTACAATTTTTGAACAATAATTTATTTCATTTACAGGATGTCTGTATTACTTTTGTTTCGTTTTACTATTTTTGAACAATAATTTATTGTCTGTAAAGGATGTTTGTCTTATTTTTTCCCATTCTTTTGTTAGGTTAGGTTCAAAGATATTGAAATATAGAGATGTGCTATCTGCAGTTTTTACTGGGTGGGACTGTGTTTCCGGGTGTCGCCGATATTGTTTACCAATTAACGAATAAACTAAATGAACGAATAAACTAAACGAACGTTAAATTAAATGAACGAATTCTTTCTGTATTCAAACTATATTGGTAACCAATATTACTGCACGCTTTCAAAAAATTAAATAAAATCGACGGCCGGCGTAGTCCAGCGGTAAGGCTCTTGACTCGCATTCTGAAGGTCGCGAGGTCGAATCCCGACGTGGCAAATAAATTGGTGTTATTCACAATTTACTCATTAAAAATAATATATAGTATATTTGCGGAACGTTCCAGAGTAAAAGATACTCTCAGTATCACCCTGGTGTAAGACCACCATTCAGAATTGAAACGTTACTTCAAATGACTTTAGCCGTGTTTGGTGACGAGATTTGAATAGCCAGATACTTCCCCACTTTCCTCTTCCATATCTTCTTCTCCTTCCCACTACCTTCAGCCTCACAACATACCTCAATTGGGGATGCCATAGTCTTACTGGCTCCAGACGGGAACAGTTGGGACTCTTCTGCGGTATTCATATACAAAATAAACAAATTCTTTCCGCATGCAACTATTCCCATTAGGCAGTAGTCCGCCGACAGTCGGGCGGACATCATAGCATATCTCGTTAGGATTGTAAACTGCAATTTTCTGGTTCTTCAATTGTATTTGCAGATGACACTGTTTTAGTGTTTTCTGGTGATACTTGGGATGAAACGTATGCTAAGTGCGAGACAGGATTAAGGGCAGTCAAAAATTGGCTTGATCAAAACTTGTTAACCTTAAACATGAACAAAACTAAATATATTACCTTTAGTATTTCTTCTGTAAATCAACCATCTTTGGACCGCTCTTTAAAAATACATTGTTGCATGCAGAAGTGTAATTGTCAATCTTTGGAAAGAGTAGACAATATCAAATATCTTGGTTTAGTTATTGATAAACATTTAAAATGGAACAATCATATTGCTATATTAACAAACAAAATAAGAAAGCTAGCCTATATCTTCAAGACTCTAAGAAATATATTGGACAAAGTTACACTAAAAACTGTTTATTATGCTCTTGTTCAATCAATACTTTCATATAACGTTATTTGTTGGGGTTCTTGTCACAAGACTACTCTAGAGCCTTTAAATATTGCACAAAAATTAATTTTAAAAATAATGTTCAAGAAAAGTTTTATGTATTCATCACAGTTATTATATAGCGAAAGCAAAATTATGACAATAAGGCAATTGTACATAATACATGCTCTCTGTAAATTTTTCAACAACATTATCACTGCTAAAAGATCTCAACAAGTACGCAACACTAGATTGGGCTCTTCTTTAATGTATCAGCCAGTATATACCAAAACATCCTTTGGACAAAGAAGTTTTTCATATAAAGCTCCGTTGCTTTATAATATGCTCAATGAAAAAATAAAAACTATTGGTACATCACATTTATTCAAGAAAATGGTCAAAATATGTATACTAACTGAGAGTGATGGTTTTGGATTACCCATGTTGTCGCTTATATCATAAATCACTATGGAATTAAGCTATATTTGATACAATCCATATTTAATTACTGTGTATGTACTTAACTTATTTATTGTTATGTACTTTTTAATTTGCTTATTGTTATAAGTATTTATTTACTATTATCTACTTCTTTCGTACCATAATTTACTTACTATACAATATTATAATTGTTTATTAGTATTTACTCATAATTATTATGTACTTTATTTACTTATGTTTAATTACTTATTATTATTAATTTGTTTACTCATAATTATATTATATTATATTATTTGTTTAATTTATTTATATATTATATTTTTTATTTCATTAACTTTATAAATTTATTACATAATTGTTCATTATTCTTTATTTTTTGTTAATAATTTAATGCTACTGTGGTATGATCACCCTCTTATTGCATCTGGTAAGCCACAACAGGTACCTTGTATTTACATATTTAGTTTACAGTATAATGTTATTTTTGTCAACAATGAGCATACTGCCCAGCTGTAATAATTATTAATTAGTAATGTTTAAATAACTGTACTCAGTGCTTCTTTTGTAGGTTTATTATTATATTTCTTTTAAGTTTAGGTATTTGTATGTTTCTTTTTTTTTTAAATTACTTTATTGTAAAACTGCATATCTCGTTACAGGAATCCCCTAGTGAGATGTGCAGCTTATGTTTTCATGTATTTCTTATTTTTTTCAATAAATAAATAAATAAAAAAATAGTTTAGGTTAGGTTAGGTTAGGTTTTATTAGATATTTTGGTGGGAGATGTTTTGTCCATAGGATATTTTGTCGGGGGTATTTTGTCGGGACAATTTTGTCGGGGATATTTTGTCGGGGATATTTTGTCGGGGATATTTTGTCGGGGATATTTTGTCGGGGATATTTTGTGGAGGATCTTTTTTTTCGGGATAAAAATCGAGGAACCGGGCCAGACGGTCTGATATCATCAAAGTAAACATAAAACATAACACGAAAGTGAATGCACTTTTACAGCACACTTCTCCTGACACTACGCACTAGCACTAGTCGCTTGGCTAGACTCTAGACCTAGACAAATTGAATCATCGCTCTTGTTTGTCATTGGGGTCATCGTTGAATGTTTATGTAAGATTTAAAAAATTGCATAATTTACCTAGTTACGATGTCTCCTCGTGCAAATTCTGTAAGAAGGTCATAGTATTTCGGCTTGGCAATAAAATCCAAATAAATGGAATGTTTCTGAACGAATCCGATACCTAAAAACTGTTTTAGAAATGTGTTGTAAAAAGCATTCAATATTTATTATTAGAAATAAATATATAATTTTTAAATGCAAACATAAAAAAGTTATAAAATTAGCTAATTATTGACTATTGAAAAAAACTAAAAACACACACATGTTTTACTCGACATATGTATTATTTTAACGTTATCTTCACCCCCACTTTTTTTCATTTCACGTCAAAATAATTAATAAAAAATTCACAGAGTGTGATAAAAATTTTCTCAAATTGCGGTCGGAAACTTTGGTTTCATATATGTATGTGTACATTTTAATTATTCTGTAGTTGTGGTGTTTCCCTCTTTTTTTCAAAATAGCCCCATAGAGGAGGCTCTGAGGAAAAAATCCCCCAGGGCCTATGTTATCTTTGGGGATGCTGTGTGGAGGGTGTTTTTAAGGAAAGGATAGGAAAGAGTGGAAGTACTGGGAAGGAAAAAGATATGAGGGGTGGGTAAGAACCTGGGGGTCAATGTGTTCAGGAGTAAGAGAATTATGAATAGGTACACCCTCCCACTGCGGTACAAAACGGTAAACAAAACAGTGACTTTTATTATTTTTTTTTATTTTAATTGATTGACATTTGATTTGCTATATTCAAAGAAATACACTGTTTCTCCCTGAATCACCTTTCCCGTGCGTCCCCGTTCCTCTCCCGCGTCCCCTTCCTAGCTAGCAACATAAATTATAGCCTATATTTATGTTATTCTGATGTATGAGCTATATTATTGTAAAGTTTCGTTAAAATTTATTCAGTAGTTTTGCGTGAAATAGTTACAAACGCACATACATCCATACAAACTTTCGCGTTTATAATATTAATAGGATTGACAGTATATCGTGAATACAAGAAGGAAGGAGGTAGCAACCCGGTATTTAAATACAAAAAAAGTTTTTTTTTTTAACTTGCTAAACAAAACGGCTTTATGAATACAAAGAATATGGACGGAAGAAGAAAAAATCATCCTATGAATTGCTGTAAATTTGAAATCGCGACTCGGTCGACAAACCCAGAGAATCCAATCGGCCAGCCAGGATGGGGCAAACGCCCCACCTTGCCCCACCGTGCCTACGCCCATGGGTAGGTATCTACAAATAAAAACCTGTTCTATCGCTGTCCACAAAGAGAAAAGGTATTAACATTGGATTAATTTTTACAATTTACATAAATTTACATTTTTATATTAACGATTCTGTTTACAAATATATTTTTTTCGCAAAAAATTCATACTTTATAATGTTTTCTGGTTACAGCGACATCTTGGATTGGTTTTATTTGGCTAATACCTTCTACCTATATTTGTAGATGGCGGTAATGTCAGTCAACATTATATTTTTTGCTTTTATTGTATCCTCTACTTAATTTCACTGATCGGATTAAAAATTATTAATTTTTCAGCGCATTTTTTATTATTGAACGGTGACAAAAATGTTCAATTCATCACAATAAAACAAATCAGGCTTTCTATTTTATGTCGCTAAAATAGAATTCTTTACTAGTACTTTGACTACTCACCGCAAGATGTCCTACACCTCCTCGAAGGAAATTGAAGCCGCGAAAAACGAATAGTAACAGAAAAGCCAACGATAATAAATAATTATTTAGACCAACTTGAAGTGAAAAACACGTATTTTATTAAACATTAGCTGGTTCCCGGCATGCGTTGCAATGCCATAATCAAAGAAATAAATTATTTCTACCTTTATATCCTTTCCCGTGCGTCCCCGTTCCCCTCCCGCGTTCCCCTTCCACATTCCACGCCTTCCCACTCCCTTCTCCCGCTCCCCGTCCCGCCAACCCCCCTTCCGCATTCCATATATTCAGTCTCAGTACATTCAGTTTTCAAACAACCCTCGTACCACTTATTTCAATTCTTTTATTCAAATTTTCATTTTTCATATATTACAAATATTCATTTTTGTATATTATAAGAACAATCAGTCAAATTTGATCCTAACCTAGGTACCTATTTAAAATATCTATAATTCTTGATTCGATTCAAAGTATTAGGCGACAAAGTATAAAGTAAAAGTACTTCAAATAAATCCATTAATTTAAAGATTTTCAAAAAAAAGACAATCATTGTTTTGTAACTTACGTGCACTTATAATAAGAGCAGAAATAAAACTTTATTACATATTCAATTGCAGAAAATTGCTAAAAAATGTTTTACACCACTGACACCGGTATGTTTCTAGTACTTGAGCTACACTGGAATCATGTTTCGAGTAGTATTGTGACAATAGTACTGTAAGCCTGAGCTCAAATACGAATCTGTTTGTTGAACTCCTTTGTACAACTTACTTATTGAATACGAATACTCCTACCTACTTCTGTTGTGCCTGTTTATGTCTTTCATGTTCAGTTTATTATTTATATAGATACTATATATGTACTTGTAACGATGCTCCTGTACAACTTTTATTAACTGATGTATTACTTATATGTAAAAGCCATCAAGGCGTACATACATACATAAATAAAATGTCATTCTCAATTTTTTACATTTTTGCAAGGGATTTTTGTAATGATTAAAAAACCTTTCAGATTTTTCAATATTAAACATTAAACTGGAGGGGATCAACTGTCGAGTCACCATTTTATCAATTAAAAAAAAAAATCTCTGGGTAATCAGTAATCGACATGTTTTGAAATCGAAATATTATATTATAGAATACTAGTTGCTACCGGGCATGCGTTGCTATGCCATTAAATAAAGAAATTGTTTCTTCCTTCATGTTGTTTCCCATTCATCCCGTTCCCCTTCTGCCTCCCCTTCCTCTCCCGCGTCCCCTTCCCACGTCCCGCGAATCCGCCTCCCGAGATCCCCTCCCCCCTCCCGCATTCGATACATTCAGTCCCGGTACATTCAGTTTTCAAACAGTTCGCGTGCCACCTATTGCAATTTTTTTTACTAATTTCACAATGCCAGAGCTCACCAGTAGTTTTATACAAACCTTATCCTGTAAATAACGAACACAAATAAAAGAATTATCCAATTTAGTGCAGTATTTCGGAAGTTATTTAATTAAAATAGATTACTTTAATTTATGAGCGAGTTGTTTCACAGAATTTGAAAAATTTATAAAATTTCAAAATTAATTACCGAGTGTAAAAATTCAAAGTTAGTTACCATAATGATGCAGTAACAGAACTATACATAATAATAAAACTTGAAAATTAATTTTGAAATTGGACGAATTGATCAAATTCTGTGAAACAACACATCCATTTTAGGACGTGTTGTTTCACAGAAATTGAAATGTAACATTATCATGAAATAGTCATTCAGCGCCATTTTGTTTTTCTACGTTGAAAAGTCCCGTTTCAGCTTTTATGAACAGATCAGCAGAAGTTCACAACTATCATGTTGTTAAGGCGCCGTATACCTGCTCAACAAGAAGAAGATGGAGAGATATGTAATTACGAATGTTAGAGAGAGTGCGCCGCTAATATTTAAAACGGTAAAATTGAAACGAAAATTGTGAAAATGTTTAATAAAACACGACTCGTTTAAAATAGAGCAAAAATCTCTTGGGGGCTGTCTAAAACAGCATTTAAAGAAACACTGTGAATTTTTTCATGCATTCTTCTTCTTCTTTATGTGCCTTATCAGGTCCCCCCGACGTTGGCGATCACTCTTGAAAAGGTCTCTCTGTCTTGCGCTGCCCGGAATAGCTCCTCCACACTTCTAATGCCGGTCCACTCTCGTATATTTCGCAGGCAAGACATTTGTGTCCTACCAGGCCCTCGGCGACCTTCTATCTTGCCTTTCAATATTAAATGGAGCAAGTGATACTTCTCCCCTCGAAGTATATGACCCAGATATGAAATTTTCTTGATTTTAATTAATGTAAGCAGTTCCCTATCTGCTCTAGCCCGCCTGAGAATTTCTATGTTGGTGATCATGTCATACCTACTACTCAGGAAGTGACCCACAGGACAAAAATCGTCGAAACGGAGTTGCTATATTTTCATGCATACAACTTGTAAAATAACTGAATCAGACGTGAAAATAATAATTTTCGGAACATACTTTGCGATTTTTTATTGCGAGCTTAAAAACTTCAAATGTTTAAGGATGTAAGAAATCGGTAGAAATTCGGGTAGCGGCGGCTTTAGTTTATCAGTTTATTACAATTTGATAGAAAGCTGGGACACACCTAACACAAACACGATGTTAAAGTTGGTACCTAGCATTGATCTTTTAATTTTTCCTATTATGCAGGTATCACACACAGCTGTACAATATGAAATAATTACTTGGTGTGACTTTTGGCAGGGGTGGTGAATATCCAATAAATGGTTCTCGGGGCGGCGGTTCCCATACCCGCCCCCCAAATTGATATTTGTGAAACTTGAAAAAACTGGCCTTTAATTTAAAATTCTAAATTGTGATGATAGTCGCCCACGACGTTTCCACTCCTTCGTTTCATTTATAATATTATGTTTAGGTGGACAGAAAAAAGAAGAAGATGATTTTGTGTGCAACGATGAACGACGATTCTGCAGAAGGGTTATTTTAGCTTAGCCTCTCCTAGGCTTTGTCTGTAGTTCTTTTTGAATACATGTTATTATTCAGACATAGCCTGCCAGGGGCTAGGTTTTATATCCCGCCAATCAACATCACATACCAGATGGCAGCACTTCGCAGCGAGATGACAACAAACTCCTGTTTTATCCATTCGTCCTTTAAACGCCTATGACCTCTTAAGTGTTGTGTTGTCCTATGTTGAATATTTAACTTCATTGATACTTAGCATTTCAAATTTCATTAATTTTTTCACAATTTTCACGTATACACTCTTTTACCCTTAACTCAACGTCTGTGTCACCTTTCTTCTGAATTTTTCTAACTAACTTTGTCTATGCTATCATTTATCTATTTTGTTATTTATTTATTTATTGATCATACTGGATGTTTACATTATATTATTCGATGCCTGTCTCGCTAGGGTATACCTCTGTTGAGACAGGCGTAGAGGTACATAATTGAATATCATATATAAGAGTAATATAATTTACAATTAAACATAAAGATGATTGAAAGTGTGGGTAAATCACACAAAGAGAGTTTACTTATAAATGAAGGAAGAGATACAGTACAGTAGTAAATCCTGTCAAATCTATTTATGGAGTTAGATTATTTAGGATTTTATAATTTTCATTTGTTTTATATGGGTAAGGACGTATGTAGATTGATATTTCTGTCTATTTGTAGTTTATTTTATAGATTATTGCAATAGTGTGACGACCAGTACTTATAATCCATTTCTTTATAACTTGTTTGAATTTGGTCATTGATTCGGTTTGTCTAATCGTAGCTGGTAGTGTATTGTGTAGTTTGCAAGCTATGTATTTAAAGTGTCTTTGTCCAAAGGTGGTTTTAGAAAAGGGAGTTTGGAGGAGTTCTTTGTTTTTGGCTCGGGTATTGTGTATCGTTTGTGTTGCTTTGTATAGGGTTATGTTGTTTTTATGTAAATTAACTAAGATGGATCTTGCGTAGAGCTGTTTAATGCCCATAACATTGAACGTGTTAAAGACCGTATCCGTGCTGGTAGTAAGAGGAAGTTTAAGGATTATTTTTATTATTAATTTTTGTGCTTTAATGATGGGATCGAGGGCACTAGAATAAGTGTTACCCCAAGCTAAAATTCCGTATTCGATGTGTGATTGGCACAGTGAGTAATACACTGTTTTTAAAAGGTGTAGGTTGAGGAAATTACGTGTTTGTTTGAAAAAGTATATGGATTTGCGGATTTTGTTTGTAGTGTTAAGTATATGTTGCTTCCAATTTAGGTGTGTATAAAAGGTTATTCCTAAATATTTGATAATGTTTACTTGTTCAAGGCATGGGCAGTTACAATTCAGGTTCGGAGATGAGTTTTTACATTCGTGAATTTTTAATTGGGGGTGGAGGTTTGGTTTTGTGATATTGGTGAGACTAAACAGTAAGTATTTTGTTTTCTGTACATTGAGAGTTAGTGTGTTTGAGTCAAGCCAGTATTTAACCTTTTGAATGCCTTCCTCCGCTTGCGAATAAACGGTAGGCCAGTCTTTCGCTTGGAATAGCAGGACAGTGTCGTCAGCGAAGCTGACAATAGTGGCATCGATATCTAGGTTACACAACTCGTTAATGTATATTAGGAAGAGCGTTGGACCTATAACACTACCTTGTGGGACACCGTAACTAATGGGCAAATTCTGACTCTTTGTAGCTCTGAGTTTAACGCATTGGGATCTGTCAGATAAGAATCTGGAGAGTAGGCTTAATTTATTATTCCTAACACCTATGTATATTGAACATTTTGCGTTCTAATTTGGCGTGTGATATTGTATCAAACGCTTTACATAGGTCGAGAAATACCGATAGACATTTTGAGCCCTTATCAAGGTGGCCAGAGATATGGTCAGAGACGGTGGCTTTGGCATCGTTTGTGCTTTTATGGTTTCTGAAAGTAGGTTGTTGGTTTCCAGGTATTCAATAAGACTATTATTACAAATACTTTGGACAGGGAATTAAGTAGCGTAATAGGACGATAATTACTAATGTCAAGTTTGAGCTTGTTTTGAAAATAGGGATAATAAGACCTTGTTTTAGAATGATTGGAAATAATCCTTGACGGATGCTAATGTTCAGCAGATGAGTTAATGGTTCAATTATAACAGTTGGGTAACTGTTGGGTATTTCATCAATGCCGGTGGATGAAGAGTTTTTTTAAAGAGTTTATTACCATAGAAACATCTTTCTCTGTAACTTTTTTTAGAATAAAGCGAGATGTGAATTCATTATTGGGGGGGTGGTCGCTAGGGCCTAGCATATGGTTATTTGGATGAATTTTTTTTGCTAGTTCTGGACCTATATTTGCAAAATAACTGTTTATATAATTGACAATTGTGTTGGGGTTCGATGTAAGTCTGCAGTGGTATCAATTGATATTGAGAGAGTTTAAGGAGTCGGTGGTTTTATTTGAATTGGTAGCTTCCTTGAGGACTTTCCATATTTTTTTAGGGTCATTATTGCACTCGGAATTTTTTTATTGATATATTTATTTTTGTCCTTCCTAATGACTTTTGTGCAAATATTTCTGTATCTTTTGTAGAAATTATGGAGTGTGATATATGGATTCGTGGCACATTTTTTATGTATGGAGTTGCGTTTCCGAATGCAGTTGATGATAGTATGGTTTATCCATGGTTTGATAGGTTTGATAGCTCGTCGCCTCAGTTCTTAATTGTCCAAACGACCATTATAGTTTTTGTTCAATCTCGACTTTAAAACTAAAAATAAAGCATAAAAAATGATATTTTATCACTTAACTAAGAATTATTTAAACTAATGGGACCTTTACCTTTACGGAAATAACTTTATCTTAAACACTTATCATAATGTTTCATTGATATAATTAAATAAAACCTTCTCCTCCTGCATAATTTTCAAATGGTCGTTTGAACAATTAAGAACTGAGGCGACGAGCTCTAGGAATGGTTTTTGAGGTGATTTTTGTGTTTTGTACAAGGGTGTCTTGTAGGTAGATAGAAAAGTAGTTCCAAGCCTCCTCTATGTTTGTTATATTGTATAGTCTGTCCCAGGATTTAGAACTAATCGTTTTGTTGTGGTGGTCATAGTTAATTGTTTTCTTTGTTATTTCGGTTGGTGTTTTGCTTTGTACGTTGTATTGGGAACTCATTATGAAGGAGGTGGCGTAGTGATCTGTAATTGATGACATGTGGATTTCAGAGGTGTATTGGTTAGATGATTTAACCATAATATGGTCGATGCAGGAGGAAGAATGTGGTGTACATCGTGTTGGTGAGTTTATTGTGCTTTCCATTCCATGGTACATGATGGTATTTAAGTAATCTTGGCACTGGGGATGTTCATTGTTTTTTAGAATATTAATGTTTAGGTCTCCAATTAAAACGAGGTTCTTTGATTTTTTTTGCTTGGTAAGATAACAGTTTTAGTCATGCAAAAAGGGGGAGATGTTAGGTTTAGATGGAGAGCGGTAAAGTGCAATAATACATGTGTTGATGCTGTATGTTATTTGAAGACAGTTTAAGTTTTTTATGGTAATTTCTTTGTCGTTATATGTGTTGGGAGAGTTGTTTAATGTATATAAAACTATGCCGTCGTTTTGTCTGTAGTGATTTGAGGTTTGATGGTGGGTATAATTGGGGATGTTTTTATTTTAAACAATGGTCCAGATTTTATGTACGGGTTAAATCTTTCCCAAATGAAAGACTAAACCCTTTCACACACTTTTCCACAAATGATTATCTAGTAAATTCACGCAATGTAAGTGCACTATATAAGTATAATAAATACAAAACAATACAAGAACAATACGTCAATCCACCAGAAACATAATGGAAAAATATTTCACCGACTCCAGATATTTTCATATCAGAGGGTTCGGCTCTGATGAAATCCTAACTCGACCGATAAATCCTACTGATCCCTCAATATAAATATTCAAAAAATCTTTCGTAATCCTACATGTATTTAAAATGACTGACTTTTGCATTTTTATATATAAATTCTTTGACAAATCTAATACGCCTAAATTTTGAATGAGAGAGCTAGGTATAATACAGCGCCCTTGAGGTGATTTTTCACAAAAACGGCGCTAAGTAAATCGTCCAAATATTATTATTATTATTATTACAATGCCAGTAGCCGAAATAACAAATGGTAATATTTTTATAGTCTGAGAATGCCAAATTCTTTTAATCTCATTTCCTAAATCGGTATATTTTCTTATTTTTTCAGAAACAGTTTTCTGAATATTACATAAATTTGGAATAGCGACATCAATGAAAAAAGTTATTTTTTTTATTTTGTCATGTAAAACTATATCGGGTCTATTATGACTAATTATTCTGTCTGTTAGAATAGTTTTATCGTAATAAATTTTATTAAATTCATTTTCTAAAAATGAATTTGGTTCATATTCATAATATGGTACATTACGGCAGTCAATCAAGTTATGTTTAGTTACCAAACTTTGGTGAATTATTTTTAAAACTTGATTGTGCCTAAATGTATACTCGGACGGCGCTAATACAGAACATCCCGATATAATATGTTCTATAGTTTCCGGAAAAGCCAAACATTTTCTACATAAATCATCAATTTGATTTGTATCTTTGATGATATGCTTCCTATAATTTTTAGTATTAATGACTCTATCTTGAATGGCAAGCATAAAGCCTTCTATTTCTGCGCTCTAACTTCTATACTTAACCATTTGTTTGACGAAAGTTTGTCAACATATGTTTGGTTGAGATAGTTGAAGTGTTTTGCGTGAAGAATTTTATTTGACCAGGAATCTGGATGTTATTATTATTATAGGGGAGATTTTTCGTTATTATTTTTATTATTGGGGATGTTTTTCATGTGTTATTTTACAAGTTAGTGAAGTTTTACTTCAGTCGTGTGGTCTAAAGCACACTCGTTTTTTGTTTATTAATCGTATTTACGCACAAATATTTTTAGGCTTTATTAACCAAATTCGGTAGAGATTGACACGCCTAACTTTTCAGTTTGCCTAATATCTACTTACCAGTATTTTTTTAAATATATGTATATACCTCATAAGAGTCCTAGCTGCTCCCGTCTGTAGCCAGTGAGACTGGGGCATTTCCAATTGGGTATGTTGTGAGGCTGAAGGTATATATGTTGCAAAAGATTCACAACACTATTAAAAAAATATATTTAAAAATATGTATGTACATTTATTTTAACCACTGTTACAGAATTTTCAAATCAAAATAAAATACTAAAACGACGCGTGGTTCAAAAAAGTCAATAAAAGTGCGCTTATTCTAGGTTATTATTTTTAAAATATTATTTATAACAAAATAAAGGAATTAAACCAGATGACATTTGTTGACGAAAATAATAAATGCTCAATGATAATATTCCTGTAGTGGTAATGTATACAGACTTTTTGGCAACAGCTGTTTCTTCCGAAATCGACAATAAATTTAAGACATCATTGGGTAAGACATCGGGATGTTCTCTTTATTTTGTGGCAATTCCGGATATTATAGGATCCGAACTTATATGTAGTGTATGAAACAAATCTTTATTTGCGTTGGAAAGCGATTTTTTTCGAGTATGAAATCCCTTGATTTTAAAAAAATCTTTGTGTCCTGATTTTGGAGCCTCTTCTGACATTATTCCTATGGGAATAATCCAAGAACTAATGACGTCTCATAATTATAATTAACTTGATTTGTAAAGTACTTCTTCTGACTTAAATCCATTTTCTATAAAATAATAATATAAATAAAGCAATGTGCTTCTTTAGTAAATTTTCTTTGAGTCTCGTAAAATTATTTTGCTTTGATAAAAGTTTATATGTTCATAAACATTCCATGTTGCAGCACAATTCACCTTCGACGTGCCTTTTTTCTTCTAACAGCGCCAAAATATCCAAATAATAGATCGTGTGTATAGGCTCTGTAAAAGTCAAAAGAGCACGTAAGAGCAGACAAATTCTATAAGACAATATAGATAAATAATGGTTCTATGTAAAATTCGTTCTTCGAGATTCTGAAGAGAATTGATATCAAATATAGAGATGGACGAATAATCCAGGCGCTATACAAGAATGAGGCCGCTATAATTAGATGTGACAATGATACAAAATAAGCCAGTAAAAGACAAGGGGTGAGACAGGGATGCTCTCTGTCACCTGTTCTTTTTAACGTTTATATACAGAGTGCGATTGACGACTTGAGAGAGAGAATGAGTCACAGAAAAAGTGTAAAGATACACGGGCAAAAGGTGGATATGATAAGGTTTGCTGACGATATTGCTTTGGTTGCTGAAAGCGAAGAAGAACTGCAAGAGGCCTTAACAACCATGCAAAGCATTCTTCAAAACAACTACAACATGAAGATAAATAAAGACAAAACAAAGCTGCTGACTGTAGGCCGAACGCAACACCAGATGAGAGTAGAGATGACAGGAGTTCCACTAAAGAACACCAAGGAGTTTGTCTACCTCGGGAGCAAAATAACATGGGACGGTCAGTCTAAGAGCGAGGTCGACAGCCGTATACACCAGGCTAGGCTTGCATTCAATAAAAGGTCGAAAGTAATTGAATCAAATAATATAGACCTAAAACTGCGAATACTCTATTGCGAATATACTATGTGTGGATTATATTGATGTACGGCTGCGAAACATGGTGCCTATCCGAAAGAGATAAACGGAGACTAGAGGCTTTTGAGATGTGGTCCTATAGAAGATTATTAGGAATTTCCTGGAGAGACCGCATTACAAATGAGGAGGTTCTCCAAAGTATCGAAGGAGGAAGGCACCTGCTCAGGACCTTGTCCGAAAGGCGTGCAAGATGGATCGGATATGTTATACGACAAGAAGGCCTCTTGCATACCATAATGGAGGGTTTGACCGAGGGGACAAACTCAAGGGGACGCCCACGCCGAGAGTACCTGGACGACCTGCTGGTGGACGTGCGCTGCTCATCATAAGCAGAATTCAAAAGAGCCGCACAAGACCGGGAAGAATGGAAGAGAAAATTAGAGGAAATTGCTGCAAACCAATCCCAGGATTGAAACAAGATAGAGAGAGAGTTCAGTACACGATTTCGAAAGTTTAATCACACTTTGGCAAATAATCGTAAATACTTACACTGGTTTCACGATTTTTTAAATTAATTATAAAAGTAATGTTCAGTGGGCAAATTATTAAATATATTTAAAAGATCATACCATTTTCTTCAATTTCTACCTTCGCGTAATTTTTCTCCGATTTCAAATAACACCACTAACGTCCGAACAGCGTACACACCGGAAAGAGTCTGATCGCAGGGTGAACGACAAGCACATCCAAAGTGTCGTGTTTGCCACATATGGCGCGTATTGTTTTTAACTTTTTATCGATGAGAACATAATACTACGGACTGTTTTCTATGTTGTGGGCATAATTTTGTAAATATGTAAATAAAAACATCGTTAAATTCTAGTAAATCATCTTTTGTCTAACTAGTTTGTTTTAGCCACTGGAGCGACAGCGCTATTTAAAACTTTTTTCTCGAAATTTTTTGGTAATCATTTTGAATATTTTCCGCCCACATTAAAAAAAAAATCATACCTCCGAATTTTAATAGCAAAACATACAAACTGATTATAGTTATATATAACCAATGAATTCACCTATCTTTTGTCGATTATCACATATTCGTAAGATTTGTAAAATAAATATTATAAAATCGTAAACTTTGTTACGATGTACATTTACGGTTAGAAGAAATGTTTGTAAAATCCATTGTTATATAAATTAATCCTTAAGGCGATCCACTAGTACAGGAAAAAATCGAAATCGGAATTCACGCCCTTTTATGGGAGGAGTTTAAAAATACTTGAGAAAAAGCTTTTGGAAAGGTTGGAAAAGATATTTGAGTTTTTTTTTACATGTTGATTTCGTAAAGGCCTGTAAAAAACATTAATTCCTTTTTTATGCATTGTTTATTGTAACAAAACGTAATTTTTAAATTGATTTCACGAAATTAAGCGGCGCGGAGCATAACACGTCTTCTCTCCGCTCCGTTCGGAGGAGTAATGACAGAAAATCGGGGCGGCTGCCAGTCGTTCTTCGGTGGACGGTATAAGGTTCATTTTGACATAACAAATTCGTCGACTGCCGTATTGTCAAAAATACCAACGCGAAAATGCATATTATATTTTATTTTGTGAGGTTCGGGCGTAAATATCATTTTTTTTTGCGATAATTATATAAGAAACTGAATTTGCCACATTATGCAATAAAACCATATCCGAAAAAGTGTTTATAAGTAGGAGAGTTTTCAGCTAAAAATGTTTTTTATAGACCTAATACTTTATTTTTTTCTAAGCTTATTAAAAGACTTATTAAAAAAAATGACCAATATTTTTAAGGGCCAAGGTATGTTCTACACGCAGTATTTAATTGAAGCATCTATAATACTTCTAAGCGGTCAAATTTTCAAAACTAAATTATACGATTTTGTATGATTTTGCATTATTTAGTATGGCTTCATCTTAAAAGTCGCTTTCTTGACATAAGGTGACCGGAAGCGACTTCCGGCGCGCAAGTAGAATAGCAACGTGCCGGTCGACGACGCCCGGTCGCGTATTCCCAAACCCTAACGCGTTTCAGTCGCTCTACCGACTGAAATGCGTTAGGGTTTGGAATGCATAAATCACCTTCCAAACACTACCGCGTTTCAGTCGCTCTACCGACTGAAACGCGTTAGGGATTGGAATGCATAAATCACCTTCCAAACACTACCGCGTTTCAGTCGCCTTCGCGCTCTGTTGCTCTCTGTTTCTCTGACGGTGACGAACGTAATTATAGAAGGGTAAGCAGAGAGGATGGACAGCGTTTTTTTTTTACTTACAAAATCTATTTTCTACATTGAAAATATTTATTTTTCAAGTCAATAAAACCCGCGTTTTTTTTAACTTAAAAAAAAAATAGTGACATTTACTTACAAGCCTATACCTACTGGTTCAGTTACCCAACCCAACATACCAAAATACCATCAGATAGTTTCACCGCAGGGGTAGGCAGAGAGGATGGACCGCCAAACAACTCGGTCACATTGCTTGGTTCAATCACATTCATACATACAAGATTAGGTACCTATACCTAATATTTTAGTTTTGACAACGGACTAATGTCTATTCTATTAGAGTAAAAGAAGTGACCGAAAACGCATTGATTTTTGTTGTATCTTTCAATCTCCTTAATAAAATCTATTTTATTTATATTGGAAGATACATTATTACTCCAATATGGCTTCTTATGTTTAGCAATATTTCCCATTATGTAGGTACGTGAGATTTATGAAATACATAATTCAAAATAATTATAGACTGGGTTTAATAAAGATTACTAAATTAGACATAATAAGGATTCCTATATAACTGAAACGCGGTAGGGATTGTTATGAATAAATCACCTTACAAATCCTATACTGATTCAGTCGCCTACGCGCTACGTTGCTCTATCGGTTTCTGTGAGGGTAACGACCGTAATCATAAGAGAAGTTTTTGATAATTATAATTAAATGTGTACAATATTTGCATTTTATTCCCAAATATATCTAATTCCCATCTGTTCTAATCTTTATCATTACTTTTATTATCTATTATTATACTATTACTTTTAAATTAGAATGCTTAACAAGCATAATCTTATGTTTAAATGGATATTCTATTTTATTCTATTTCTTCTCTTTGTTATTCATACTTAAACAAAATATGTAAGTAGGCTTATGCAATGCAAACACCAGTTAAAAGTACATTTACCTATTATTATAATATTATTTTAATACTAGACTAATCAAACAACAGTAATAATTATGTATAAATTGTTTGATTTATTTTATTGTTTCTGTTCTCTTTCTAGTTCTCATTAAATTTTATACAAAATGTGTACGTAGGACTATAATTTGAAATGCAAACACCAGATACCTTTATGTTTTAATCATTTACTTTTCAGTATACTTATATATTACTTTTATGATAATTTAAATAACTATGCTAAACAATCCACGGTTATCTTTTTTGTATTAATTGGTTATTTAATTTATTAGTATTATTATTATTTTTTTAAATTCTTTCTCTTCTCTTTTTTTCTTATTTTATATAACCCATGTGTTTAGGACTATGATTTGCAAAGCTTCCACAAATAACCTATATGTTTTAATCATATGTTATTAAGTACCTACCTAAGTAATTAATATTATTTAAAAAAAAAAAATGCTTAACAAAGAACAGTTACTATGTTTTAATCTTTTATTTTATTTTTTTAATATTATTTACAGACCATCTTCCATATATGTTAATACTCGTCCTAATTTGACTGTCCTAAAACAAGAATCTTCCTAGTTGGGCAGTCAACACATTTCTTAAATAATTTATATAAATGCATAATTTTTTACTACTATATATATATATAAAAAAATATAGCTTGCATTTTATTCCCGAAAGGTAATATACCCATTGTGGGATCTTTAATAGTACAGTGACAGTACGTGTAGACGATGTAGACATGTAATTAAAACTAGCAATAAATATTTCGTCATTAACTGCCTGCTCCTTGCTTCAGTGACATTCATTCACTGTCACATTTACTTACAAGCCTATACCTACTGGTTCAGTTACCCCAACATACCATAATACCATCAGATAGTTTCACCGCAGGGGTAGGCAGAGAGGATGGACCGCCAAACAATTCGGTCACATTGCTTGGTTCAATCACATTCATACATACAAGATTAGGCACCTATACCTAATATTTTAATTTTTCGAAGAAAACTTCTTCGGAAAGGTTTTCACTTTGTGATGGCATTATTTATTTTAATAAAAAGACAAATAACTTTGTTTACATCACTTTTATTGGTACACAATCAACATGTTTCGTAAACAATGTTTACTTCATCAGGATCAAACGTATACTTAGTATTTTAGTTATATGACTGAATTGTATGTATGTTTTTAAATGCTTACATTGCAAAAGCAAATGCAACTATTACAAAAGCTTTTTTTATGTTTTGATACAATTTATCGTATTATTTGTAGGATAAATAAATTATCACATGATTCAAGAGTCTTATTAGATTATTAAATCAAAAATAATTAAATTCATTTCAAATGTTCTGGATTTCAATGAGGCTAATTACTGTATTATTTATCATTAACGAGTACTCGCCACAGTTTTTATTTATGATTTGTTAGTTTGAACTTACCTCTGTTTAATCACACGTTCAAATGTTATAATGCGGTGAGTCAATATTAAAGTGAAATCTCTAAAATGGTTTGTTTTATTTACAAGCAGAGCACCTAACAGAGTTGTTTAACGGTTAATTTTGTTGTTCCGCCCTCTCTGCCTACCCCTGCGGTGAAATTATCTAATGATAATATAGTACGTTGGGGTAACTGAACTAGTAAGCATGGGCTTGTAAGTAAGTGTGACAATGAATGAATGTCACTGAAGCAAGGAGCAGGAAGTTAATTACATGTCTACATAGTCTACACGTACTGTCACTGTACTATTAAATATCCCACAATTTTTTTTTTTTTTTTTTTTATTGATCTATATACGTGATGTTTACAATATATTATTCGATGCCTGTCTCGCTAGGGTATACCTGTGTTGAGACAGGCGTAGAGTTACATAATTACATATCATATATAAGAGTAATATAATTAACAATTAAACATAAAGATAATTGGTGTGGGTAAATCACATAAATGGGTATCTTACCTTTTGGGAATAAAATTCAAGCTATATGGGAATTATTTTTGGGAATATAATGGAAATATTGTACACATTTCATTAGTATTATCAAAAAATTCTCTATAATTACGGTCGTCACCCTCACAGAAACAGATAAAGCAACGTAGCGCGTAGGCGACTGAATCGGTATAGGATTTATAAGGTGATTTATGCATAAAAAACCCTTCCGCGTTTCAGTCATTTAGCAATCCTTATTATATCCAATTTAGTAATCCTTATAAAACCCAGTCTATAATTATTTTGAATTAGGTATTTCATAAATCTCACGTACCTACTCATGCGAATCAAAAAAAGGTAATACGGGGAAATATTGCTAGACATAAGAAGCCACATTGGAGTAATAGTGTATCTTCCAATATCAATAAAATAGATTTTATTAAGGAGATTGAAAGATTCAAAAAAATCCGTGCGTTTTCGGTCAGTTCTTTAACTCTAATAGAATAGACATTAGACCGTTCACATAACTAAAATATTAGGTATAGGTGCCTAATCTTGTATGTATAAATGTGATTGAACCAAGCAATGTGACCGAGTTGTTTGGCGGTCCATCCTCTCTACCTACCCCTGCGGTGGAACTATCTGATGGTATTATGGTATGTTGGGGTAACTGAACCAGTAGGTATAGGCTTGTAAGTAAATGTGACAGTGAATGAATGTCACTGAAGCAAGGAGCAGGCAGTTAATGACGAAATATTTATTGCTAGTTTTAATTACATGTCTACATCGTCTACACGTACTGTCACTGTACTATTAAAGATCCCACAATGGGTATATTACCTTTCGGGAATAAAATGCAAGCTATATTTTTTTTATATATATATAGTAGTAAAAAATTATACATTTATATAAATTATTTAAGAAATGTGTTGACTGCCCAACTAGGAAGATTCTTGTTTTAGGACAGTCAAATTAGGACGAGTATTAAAATATATGGAAGATGGTCTGTAAATAATATAAAAAAAATAAAATAAAAGATTAAAACATAGTAACTGTTCTTTGTTAAGCATATATTTTTTTAAATAATATTAATTACTTAGGTAGGTACTTAATAACATATGATTAAAACATATAGGTTATTTGTGGAAGCTTTGCAAATCATAGTCCTACACACATGGGTTATATAAAATAAGAAAAAAAGAGAAGAGAAAGAATTAAAAAAAATAATAATAATACTAATAAATTAAATAACCAATTAATACAAAAAAGATAACCGTGGTTTGTTTAGCATAGTTATTTAAATGATCATAAAAGTAATATATAAGTATACTGAAAAGTAAATGATTAAAACATAAAGGTATCTCGTGTTTGCATTTCAAATTATAGTCCTACGTACACATTTTGTATAAAATTTAATGAGAACTAGAAAGAGAACAGAAACAATAAAATAAATCAAACAATTTATACATAATTATTACTGTTGTTTGATTAGTCTAGTATTAAAATAATATTATAATAATAGGTAAATGTACTTTTAACTGGTGTTTGCATTGCATAAGCCTACTTACATATTTTGTTTAAGTATGAATAACAAAGAGAAGAAATAGAATAAAATAGAATATCCATTTAAACATAAGATTATGCTTGTTAAGCATTCTAATTTAAAAGTAATAGTGTAATAATAGATAATAAAAGTAATGATAAAGATTAGAACAGATGGGAATTATATTTGGGAATAAAATGCAAATATTGTACACATTTAATTATAATTATCAAAAACTTCTCTTATGATTACGGTCGTTACCCTCACAGAAACCGATAGAGCAATGTAGCGCGTAGGGAATCAGTATAGGATTTGTAAGGTGATTTATTCATAACAATCCCTACCGCGTTTCAGTTATATAGGAATCTTTATTATGTCTAATTTAGTAATCTTTATTAAACCCAGTCTATAATTATTTTGAATTATGTATTTCATAAATCTCACGTACCTACATAATGGGAAATATTGCTAAACATAAGAAGCCATATTGGAGTAATAATGTATCTTCCAATATCAATAAAATAGATTTTATTAAGGAGATTGAAAGATACAACAAAAATTAATGCGTTTTCGGTCACTTCTTTTACTCTAATAGAATAGACATTAGTCCGTTGTCAAAACTAAAATATTAGGTATAGGTACCTAATCTTGTATGTATGCATGTGATTGAACCAAGCAATGTGACCGAGTTGTTTGGCGTTCCATCCTCTCTGCCTACCCCTTCGGTGAAACTATCTAATGGTATTTTGGTATGTTGGGTTGGGTAACTGAACCAGTAGGTATAGGCTTGTAAGTAAATGTGACCATTTTTTTAAGTTAAAAAAAACGCGGGTTTTATTGAATTGAAAAATAAATATTTTCAATGTAGAAAATAGATTTTGTAAGTAAAAAAAAAAACGCGGTCCATCCTCTCTGCTTACCCTTCTATAATTACGTTCGTCACCCTCACAGAAACAGAGAGCAACAGAGCGCGAAGGCGACTGAAACGCGGTAGTGTTTGGAAGGTGATTTATGCATTCCAATCCCTAACGCGTTTCAGTCGGTAGAGCGACTGAAACGCGGTAGTGTTTGGAAGGTGATTTATGCATTCCAAACCCTAAAGCATTTCAGTCGGTAGAGCGACTGAAACGCGTTAGGGTTTGGGAATACGCCGCCCGGTCCGCCAGTCTGCATTTACCCTTGGTACTGAGCGGTCACGGCCGACTCTTGTTTGCAATAGCATCTCCGCGCGCTCCCACGAAATGGGCCAGCCTAGCTTTCACGGGGCCGCGGGCACGCGACGCGATTTTGAGATCGTGTCGCCATATCGAGAATAGATGGGCACGTTAATCCCTCGATAGTGAAGAATTAAATCCTAACCTGGGCAACACCGGCACAAGGTGTTCCTGCTCCTGCCACCCTCGCAGTAAGTCCACACTCTGTACTGTAATGTGTCCTCCATTAAATTCTATTTTACCTATTGGCGCTATCCCGGACCCAGGGACGAGAGAGATTTCTTGTTACGAACTAATAGCCAGGAACTGTGATTGTTTGTATGTCGACCATGTTTTTTGGGCTGCTGAACTTGTTACCTGACAATATGCCTTCTGTTTTAACATAACCCCTCTTTTGTTTGATTGAGTTTATACGTGGGCAAGTGTGGCAAATACTGTATGTACTTCCTAATAGCTAACCGCGACCTACGACCCTGATGCTGAGAGGTCTCCTGCCACTCCGACGACGATGAGCTAGCGTCTGGCAAAAGGTAGGTTCGAGTCATTCACCACTCGCCTATGGTGCACGTCACCGTGAACCGTGGGGCCTCTCGAGCCTCACACGGGCGCCCTTCACAACTTCTACTTAATTTCTTATAAATAAGGCATTTTTTTCCAAAATTGGCAGCAAAACAATCCGAGGTATTTTAAATAGTGCCATATTGTGGCAAAAAGCACTCCAGTGGCTAAGGGAACTGCCGTGCGATGTATCGGACGCCAGTGATACTTGGACACTCCAGCGCATTGGTGACTTTTCTCTACTTGCTCTGCCTTCCATTTTGCTAGTGACTATATGTTTCTCCAAGTTTGGCGAGCAATATGTCAAAAGTATCTTAAGATATGTTGTAGGAAGATAGTTGAAAGCCTATTGTGGATGTATAATCCAGAATGGACACATTTGTGCCTCTGGCTGTCCATGGAATCCTGAGCATTTTTTCGAGCAAAAAAAAAATATAAACACGGAAGATCCCAGTCAATATATCACTATTCCAACTCGTTACTAAAATAAGGATATTAAATTTTTTTATCAATATTCTTTAAAAAATAACGCAAAATCATAAAATTTCTCCCACAGAGCTGTTGGTCTCAGGATAGTTGAGACTTAGAAATATTTGATTTGGCTTCATTTTTATATTATCCAAAACGTTTCTTCTTCCAGAGTGTTTGGAGATAGCCGAATCCTAACTTTCAGGTTTTAATATAAAGGGTATTTTTTCTCTTTCTAACACGTCTTCGACCATATTTCTCACCATGACAGTAAGGGAGACGCGATGGTTTCTATGAAACCCATATGAGCTGTTCCCAAAAGTGAACAAATTAGCTTGAGGGTTAATGTTCCGTTCCCGGCCCCAAAAAAAAGAAGACGGAGAGATATGAAATTACGAATGTTAGAAGAGCGCGCTAACATTTACAACGATAAAATCGATGCAAAAATCATGATAATCTTTAATAAAACACGACTCGTTTAAAATAGAGCAAAAATCTCGCGATAATTGTCTTAAAAAGCATTTAAAGAAACGCTGTGAATTTTTTCATACATAATAACTTGTAAAATTTGGAGCAAACTTGTAAAATAACTGAAACAAAAGTGTTTATAATAATTTTTGGAGCAAACTTTGAGATTTTTTTCTATCAAGGGAATTTTATATAATTTGCGTTTGGGCGCGACTAATGTCTAGATATTATCTTCACGAATAACATATTTAAGGGGTAATTTACGAGAACCGAAATAATATTTCGGGGCGGGGAAGCATGAAGTAAGCTGGAACGGGGAATTCGCTACGCGCACGGATGAAGGCAGAGCAGCGAAGAAATCTAGACTAGATGGTACCCTTGAGTAAGAGCTTTGAAGATGAAACGTTTAATAAATAATGGGCATCTTTCAAATTATGTTTATTAAGTTGAATGTACATGTTTTAGGTAAATTTAGATAGAAACATTACCTATTGCAGAAGATTAAGATTACCTCTTATCAGATTTCTATCAAACTTTATATAAACGCCATCATTTATTATTATATCAGTTAGGAATACTAAAAATAATCTAAAGACAGTAGAACTCCGTTAAATCGAAATCCATGAGTCATCAAAAATAAAATCTCGAATTAACGAATTCCCACGTCATTCAAAATTTTACGAAAAAAAATCGCCAAAAATTGAATTTCTCGGCCGCATATTCAAATTCGGGAAGGTTTTTCAGAATAAATTCGTTATAATATGATTTATTCCCTGGGTAGGTCGAATTTATCTGGGTAGGCCGCGGACGGCCCTCTATTCGGAGTACTTTCACAAAAATATGATATTTTCCGAGTAAATCAAATTTTTGCTGCCGATTACCGTCGCGGTCATCCCCATATCATAAAAATGCAATATATTACCGCTTAAATCGAAATTTCGCCACCTATTCCAATCCAGCTGGCACTTTGAATTCAGATACTCGAAGTAAATTCGTAAAAGTATGATAAATTTCACATAAATCGAAATTTCACGACCGAATCCCGTCGGATTATTACCTCCGCGACTGGTTCTTCAAATTTAGATATTCGAAGTAAATTCGTAAAACTACGATATATTTAGCGAAAATTGAATTTTCGCGGCTGAATTCCGTCGCAGCCGGCCCTAATTCAAATACTTATTCGAAATAAATTCATAAAAAAAAGATATATTTCGCGTAAATCGAATTTTCAAGAGCGAATCCCATCGCGGCCGGCCATAATGCAGATATATTTCGCGTAAATCGAATTTTGGCGGCCGATGCCGCTGCGGCCGGCCATTATGAAGATACCTATTCGGAATAAATTCGTAAAATTACTATATATTTTGCGTAAATTGAATTTTTGTGGCCGAATCCCGTCGCGGCCGGTCCTAATTCAGATACTTATTCGGAATAAATTCATAATATTCATCATATTCAGTATTGTCGCATGTCTCGCGACGAACGGTCGTTTAACGTGACTGACACTGCAAAAACAAACTGCTTACAAACATAAATTTAACACCTTCGGGACCATGCTCCAAAATGGAACTCAAAATAAATATTGAAAAAATACTTACGGAACTTAATAAAATTGGCAGTACAAAAGCTGCCAAAGAAGCTAAAACCGAAATTGAATCAATATTTATCAATATCGAAGACTCATGGAAGCTTGAAATAACATCACTACAAAACACAATAATAAGTCTACAAAATAATGTAATTCTAAATCAAGAGGATTACATAGACAAATTGGAAACATTGATAAAAAAGCATCAAGTGAAGGAAAAAAATATGAAGAAAAAAGTTACGCAATGGTGGTGGTAAGGGAAAAATCGCACCCAATACCCAAAGCAAATTTTGCGCTACTAATCTCCTCAAAAAAAGACAAGCCTGCAGATGAAATCGAAAAAATATTAAAAGACAAAATAAAAGTGTCCAAATTAGGAATAGGAATTTCTGGACTAAAAAAAACTTATCAAAAAAAAAATAATACGGCTAAAGTTCGGTTTACTGGCCAAATTCCTAAAAATACAAACTAGTTATTTTTATACTAACTATGGGCCGGGGAATACGAATCTGAAAGAATTAGGCGGCGGCAAGCAATATTAACTGAATTATACGACTTTAAAAAATTTTTTGACACCTCTAGGAAAATGGCCATTTTGGAAACATTCTGATTCCTAGAAAATCAAACTAGTTATTTTTATACTAACTTTGGGCCGGGGAATCCGAATCTGAAAGAATTAGGCGGCGGCAAGCAATATTAACAGAATTACACGACTTTTAAATTTTCAATAAACACAAGCCATCTTTAAAGCATTTTAACACATGAAAACCATAGAAAAAGAATAAAGATGTTACATCACATAAAATTAAGTGTTGCCATTAAGCAGTAATATCAATAACGTAAAATGACATGTTTATAATTTAAGTACTTACTTTTTATAAATTTTACTCACTTTTGTATCACAAACCATGCTACCTAAACCTAGCGTAGCCGCTAAACTACTTGAAAACTGGGATGTTTTTTTAAATTGACGCGAGCAGGCGGTATAAAGGGGCACAAACCATGTTACACAAACCTAGCGTAGCAGCTAAACTACTTGAAAACTGGGATGTTTTTTTAAATTGACGCGAGCAGGCGGTATAAAGGGGCACAAACCATGTTATACAAACCTAGCGTAGCCGCTAAACTACTTGAAAACTGGGATGTTTTTTTAAATTGACGCGAGCAGGCGGTATAAAGGGGCACAAACCATGTTACACAAACCTAGCGTAGCAGCTAAACTACTTGAAAACTGGGATGTTTTTTTAAATTGACGCGAGCAGGCGGTATAAAGGGGCACAAACCATGTTATACAAACCTAGCGTAGCCGCTAAACTACTTGAAAACTGGGATGTTTTTTTAAATTGACGCGAGCAGGCGGTATAAAGGGGCACAAACCATGTTGGGTTAGGTTAGGTTAGATTAGGTTAGGTTAGGTTAGGTTAGGTTAGGTTAGGTTTTATATAATAACATTGATATTGGTGACCGGTCTAGGTAACAACTTTTTAAGACTACGAATTTTCATACTTTTGGTTTAAGAATACGGCCGTTGAGATAGTCATAATTCATCAGGTTAATGTGTTATGTGATGAATTATCATGTGAAGAATTATCGCGTCGGAAAGTTTTACGTTATTGATATAATTAGTTTTTGATTTTGTTTTAGGGATGGCCACACTCAAATTGTTGTTTTTCTATGGTTATCATGTGTTAAAATGCTTTGAAGATGGCTTGTGTTTATTGAAAATTTAAAAGTCGTGTAATTCTGTTAATATTGCTTGCCGCCGCCTAATTCTTTCAGATTCGGATTCCCCGGCCCAAAGTTAGTATAAAAATAACTAGTTTGATTTTCTAGGAATCAGAATGCTTCCAAAATGGCAATTTTCCTATGTGTGTCAAAAAAATTTTTAAAGTCGGATAATTCAGTTAATATTGCTTGCCGCCGCCTAATTCTTTCAGATTCGTATTCCCCGGCCCATAGTTAGTATAAAAATAACTAGTTTGTATTTTTAGGAATTTGGCCAGTAAACCGAATTTTTTCCAATAATACTAACATGTGAGAATCAAAATGATACCGAAAAAATAATAAATGAAATCAACAAAAACCCAGATATTGAAATACACGCTAATGAAATAAAGAAAAAAACAAGAGCCTGCCAAATGCCACAACTGCACTAACAGAAAGGGTTACCAAAATGAACATCCAGGTAACAGTAACTTATGTGAATTCCGCAAGAAAATGTTAAAAAATGCACAAATGCGAATCGAATACGAGTAAGTTTGCATTTTGCATACTTATTTTTTTATCCCCTTAAATATGAATAATTTTTACAATAAAGAATTAGATGATTCTCTTAATATTGCGGAACATATTTGTGACACTTTAAATTATTGTAATAACATTGTAGATAAAATACCGAATTCATTCTCAACATTACATTTAAATATTAGATCAACGAAACGAAATTTTAATGAATTTTTACTTTCAATTAATTTACTAAATTATAAACCGGACGTTATTGTGTTAACTGAAGCATTCACCAGTGACTACAATAAATTTTGTATACCTAGTTATAGTTACTTTATGACACAGCTTGCTATTAACCGAAATAGTGGTATTGTTGTATTTGTTAAATCCTGTTATTCAAACATCACAGTGAAAGAAGTACCTATGCAGCGAGTTAATTGCTTAGATATTAATGTAACTGTAAATAAAGTATGTTTAAATATTATTGCAATTTACCGAACGCACGGATCTAATGAGTATATATTCATGGATGAATTAAGAATCATTATTTTATCCAAAAAAAATAATCAGAACATAACAATAATTGGTGATTTTAACTTAGATGTTTCTAACGAAAATAATAACAAAATAAAAACTGAATTTATCAATCTTATGTCAGAAATGAATTTTAAATTATGTATAAAAAATTATACTAGAGAAATTACGGGTCAACGTCCTTCATGTATGATCATATATGGTGCAACACTAAACATACCGACAAATTACTTAAGATAATATTAAAAAATAATATTACTGACCATCACACTTGTATCTCTATACAACAACTTAATAATAAACACAAAATTTCAGAAAGCAATGTTTTTACAAAAAAGTCATTAAACCTTAATAAATTAAGTATAAAAATAAGTACGGAAACGTGGCGACCCGTATTAGAATCTAATCTGATTCTGTTCTGAAACAAGCGCAAATATTTTTGATAATATTCTCTGCAATTATATTACAGCATCGACTGATATTGAAACTATTCATATTAAAGCAAAATTCAAAAAAATAAAACCGTGGATTTCACATGGCTTAGTCGTATCTATTAGAAAAAAAGAAAAGTTATATCACCTGACAAAGAAATTTCCTTTAGATAAAAAAATATTTACATATTACAAAAAATATAGGAACAAATTAACCTCTTTAATAAAAACAACTAAAGAAAACTATTACACAAATGAAATTGACCTGGCTAAACAAAATGTAAAACACATTTGGAAAACGATAAATGAAATAAATAGTCGAAAAAATAAAAAAAATCTAATTAAAAAAATTTATATCGGAAAAAACTTTGTTGATGCCATAAGGGAACCGACAAAATGTGCTAATGCCTTCAACAAATATTTCGCTAACGTCGGTCAAAATTTAGCTAAACGGATCGATGAAAATTATAAAATAGATGATATCGAGAAGGATTGCCTTAAACAAAATAATCTGTCAGTTTTCCAACCAGTAACAACAAATGACATAAAAAATATTATAAATGAATTAAAAGGTGGATCTGCACCAGGATTTGATGGAGTCACAGTAGAAATATTGAAAAAATACAACAATTTTTTAAGCATTCCAATTACACACATTATAAATATTAGTTTGAATAGTGGAATATTCCCTTCCATTTATAAAAAATCTATCGTAACACCCGTTTTTAAGTCAGGCAGCCCTGAGGAAATATCAAATTATCGACCTATATCTCTAGTCTCAAACATTGCAAAAAATTTTGAAAAGATCGTAAAAAAGCAACTCGTGTACTACATTGATAAAAATAAAATACTTAGTCCTAGCCAATTTGGATTTAGAGAGAAACTAGGCACTCATGATGCCATTGCTGAACTAACCTCAACTATATATAATGCATTAGATAAAAAAAAACAAATGCCTTGGCATTTTTATTGATTTACGCAAGGCTTTCGATAGTATCTCCCATGAAAAACTAATTAATAAATTAGACGATATCGGTATTATTGGTAAGGTTAGGTATTGGCTACAAAGCTATCTAACTCAAAGAAGTCAAAAAGTAAAATTAAATAACTCACTAAGTACAGATGAAACATTAGAATTTGGGATTCCCCGAGGGAATGTTATTGGACCAATTTTATTTATAATATACGTAAACCAAATATTTAAATTATCGATAAATGGAAAACTTATATCTTTTGCTGACGACACTGTAATAATTATCGAAAAAAAGACGTGGAATGATATTACCAATGCAGCCGATCAAGACATGAAGGTTATAAAGAAATGGTTCGATAACAATCTATTATCACTGAACACAGACAAAACTTATTATATTCCATTCTCTCTACAAGAAGATGTGCCAAATAATTTAATTAATATAACAATTCATTCTAAAAATTGTGCAAATGACAGTACATGTAATACGGACTGCGCTAAGCTAAATCATAAATCTTGTATAAAATATCTTGGAATCTTAATAGATAAAAATGTTAAATGGAAAGATCATATCAATCTCACTGTGGAAAGAATAAGAAAACTTATCTATGTATTCTATAACATACGAAATATTTTAAACAAAAAAACCATAAAAATTGTATATTTTGCATTAATTCAGTCCTTATTACAGTACGGCATTATTGGGTGGGGAGGGGCCTTTAAAGCTTCCTTACAACCTATAATCATAATTCAAAGAATAATTATAAAAATCATCCTTAGGAAACCATACGACTTCCCTACTCTAGAGATATTTCGAGAATTTAATGTACCATCCATCACAGAATTGTATGAGAGAAACGCCTTATATCAAATTTATAAAGAGTATTTTATTTAAAAAAATTCACCCCTCTGATAGCATAAGCAATAGATTTAAAACGAATGGCTTGATAGCCATCCCTATGCTTAGAACTACCACGGCTCAGCACCACTATCTGTATCTAGGTGTAAGATGGTACAATATATTATTATCCAAAAACAAAATTAGTGTAACTGAAACATTGAAATATGAACAATTCAAAAAACAAATTAAGTCCCTGAAATTGGTTAATGATATATTGTACCCTTAATTTAATTTAATTTACCCTTACTTTAACTGTTATATTTAATATTTAAAAAAAAGAATATTAAAAAAAAAGTATTGACCTTGTATAACTATTTTTTCCTAAATTACGAACCTATGTCAATTAATATTTGTATTTATCTCATAAGTTCTTTGAATATTGTTTAAACATTTAACTAGAACATTATTATTATATATATTTTTTTTTCGTGTGTATAATATTATTATATATATTTTTTTTGCGTGTGTATAAATACTCCTCCCATAAACACGAGCTCCTAGAGCTCAATTTATGGAGTAGTAGAATTTAAAAAAAAAAAAATTGTTGTATAATCCTTGCATATGTTATCATTTTTTTTAATGTAAAAACAAAATGTCTTGAAATAAATAAATAAATAAATAAAATAAAAATACAATATATTTCGCGTAAATTGAATTTTAGCGGCAGAATCTCGTCGCGTCCGGCACTAATTTAGATAGCCATTCGTAATAAACTCATAAAAATTCGATATATCTCTAAATCGAATTTTTCGCGGCCGAATCTCGCCGCGGTCGGCACTAATTCAGATATCTATTTGTAATAAACTAATAAAAATTCAATATATTTCGCGTAAATCGATTTTTTCGCGGCGGAACTCGTCACGGCCGGCCTTAATTCATATACCTATTCCGAAAAAATTCATAAAAATACAATATATTTGAAATAAACGAGAAGTTTCACTTCTGTCTCGCGTGGACTCCATGCACACACTTTTTGTGTGTTGACTTCTTTTTTTTTGTTTGTAACCTATTTTACAATTTTGTTACTTTTTCATAACTTTGAAACTCATTTTATTTCATCATAATTTAGTAGATATAGATAGGTACCATTATTACAATTAATATACTGTTACTGTAGCAGTTCAGTTATGTACAATAAATACTTAATATTTCTAATAAATAAAATATTAAGTATTTCTATTTTATTTAATTTGTTAATTTCTTATGTAAAAGCCCCGAAAAAGGGCGTAAATAAATAAATAAATAATATAACTGTAGCATTAGAAATTTATATAAAAGCCCAGCAAGGCGTTAATAAATAAAACTAGGAATACGATTCTGGTGAAGGGCACTCTAAAACATTCTATGCCGCTGGTTGTAGACAAGCGGCCGCGGAATGGAATTTCGAGTAAAAAAGTCAACTTGGTTCTGAAATAATACACAATAACATAAGGACTAGCCTTTAGTGTGACCCCTTTTCTCATGTGCCAGCATTTTTACGTATTTATTTTTTGTAAAATTTGACGTCCTTTCACTGTGAAAGAATCTCGCATACTGAAGGGAAACGACGTATGTCGTGCTTTATATTATGGCGTGAGCAAAATAACAATATCGTAATATTGAAAAACGGGTTTTTATTTATTTAAGCATTGTTTTCACGCCTTTAAAATTTGTTTTATTATCTAGTCGTTTAGACAACATTGTTGTGGTGATAATTTATATTTTTATAATTCTCTTGTATTTAGAATTAAAGGATATAATCGAACTTTAAGCTATTTTTCGAGGTTTTGTAAATATTTTTTTACGCAATTGTTTTAAATATTTTAACAAGTTTTGTTATGCCATCATTTAGAAGAATAATTTATTTGTTCAAAACATAATATTATTTTCTAATTAATAATATAGAAATTTCTAAAAACTGCATCAAAAACCTGCAAATACGCGGCGATTGCGGTAAGATCCCCTTTTAAGGGAGGTTTGCAAGAAATTGGTAGAAATTCGAATACCGGCCTCGATTTGGCATATAGGTCTGGACATTACAACATGATCACCACCAAGAAAAAAATATGGACTAAGTAGTGACAGTAACTACATAGTTGTTATGTTAAACTAAACATAAATGAGATAGGTAGTGAAATAATCTCGCAAAGTCATGAAAAAGTCATTAAAGTCAAAGCCATTTCTGATAAGGATAAATTTAGCAAATTAATAAGATTTGCACTCAAAAAACAATCCAGTTGTTCCTCTTGGCCGCGATGTTCGTGTTTTTAGTGATCCTGGCATGTGGCTTTTCAGGTAAGGAATTCATTAACTAACTACCATCGACCCATTTCAGACGGGGTAGGTAGAGAACATGGATCGCCACACAATTCTGTCTTGCCACACACATTTGCTTCTTTCACATTCAACCTCTGTTCTGTTGTTTTGTCTGTTGACATTGACATAACCCGGCTTAAATATTTGATTCATTTGGCCGTGGCATGTCTTACTTGGGCGTAACTGAAATCTTCTACCATTCACGTCATATATTCTCTTTAAACTCTTTCCTTTGTTCATCCTCTATGCATTATCCAAAGCAATTCAGAGTCCATTTCTTAATATTTCTCATTAAAATAATAAATTGAAGCTTTTTCTACCGTTTTCATTGAATTAAAATAAAAGAAAATTGTAAATTACTTTATATAAAAATATATGCGTCAACTAATAAAAAACGTATTTTTTCATTAGAAATGAAATTTTTATGGCAAAAATTATCTGTGCAGTTTTCATTGATTAACGTTTTTTATTAAACTGACAAAAAAGTGGTTAATAAATGAACAACACATTTAATTTTTTATATATAATATATTCTTTAATATCTATTCTAAATCTTATATTATATCGTATTAGAATAAATTAACAATAATAATCTAAACGAAAATATGAAAGAGAACAAGACACAGAAAAACAGAAAAAGACAATGGTCGCAACTGGGACATGAACCCAGACCTCTCCGTCTAACCGGGACGAGCGCGTTAACCAATTTCGCTATTGCCACCTTCTGTCAAAGCCGTCATATTTGTCAATCTCATATTTTCAAATTTCAGAATTACATTATTATCAACTAATTATTTTTCTCAATATTTTCTTATACTATATATTAATATTGTAACCTAAGCTATTGTGTGTTATGTAATAATATTAAATGGTAGAACCTACAGACAAGCTGATCTGTCACAGCTTTGTGGAACTACCCATATCTTATATTGTATTAGATGTAATTATATTCAAATTAATAAATAATAATATATATATATATCAACACGTGCAAACGGATCAACAAAAAGCTGGTGTACCGTCGCTCAAGATCAACGTTTTACGAGAGGGTATATAAATATATATATATATATATATATATATATATATATATAAATACAAAAAAAATATATAAAAGTATTCATAAAATATATAAAAAAACAATTTTGATTTTGGTCCTATTACTTATATTTGTAGCGATATAAATCACATTAAGAATGCATACAATTTTGGCATGTGGCTTTCTCTTGAGTAGATAAATTCGTCTTACATTTTTTGCGGGTCTCCTATATGATCAGTAATAAGGTCAAACGTCTCGCCATACTCGCCTTAGGAATCTTTTTCCGCAGCATTCAGTCTATGGGTTAAATTATGTTTTCTCTGCCAGATTCATGCCTCACAGGGTTTTCATCAGCACTCCATTGTGGACTGCTAGCCTGGACTCGCCTCGAAGCGAGATAATAACTAATCTATATCTGGTTACTTGTATTTTTTAAATTGACCTTTCCGATATTCTGCCGGACCAATACTTCTAAAGTTTATCAGTGACTTATCACCCGGTAAAAACATGTATTTTCAAAGAACTTGCTGTGTACAGGAGAAGAGATAAACCAATTGGTATCGCGAAACTGCGACTCCACTGAAAATTGGCGGTTAAGACATGTACTACCCACCAAGTCAGCGAATGCAACACCTAACCAATCCCATATAATAATGCGCGAACACCAATAGTAGGGGAGACCTGTACAAAACCGTACACAGGAGTAAAACCGTATTACTTTAAAAAAGCCTTATTACTTTAAATATTCCTGCGCTACACTCCGCCCCATGTACGACTTCAAAACCAACGCAAGTCAGCAGAAAGTTGTCGGAACATGTCTGCCCGCTGGCGAGATACAACATGTTTTAAGTTTTCGGTGTCCTGATGTAATTTTTTACGGATATTGAATTGATTAGTAGTGAAGTATATTTAAAAGCAGCAGAAACCTTTGAAATGCCGAAATTCACATGTCATTACTTTTCAATAAATACAGGATCAATCAAGGTTTGGGTTTATCTACGACAAAAGGCCTAAGCAGTTTTAAGCCTGCATTTTCATCATTTTTATAAAGTACCAGCTTTTACCCGCGGCTTCGCTCGCATGGTTTTAGGGGGAAATCTATATATATAAAAATAAAAATTTGCTAGCTTCTGGGTTTGTAGTTCCCGGCATGCGTTGCTATGCCACTTTATAAAGATATTGTTTCTCCCTGCATGTCCTTTCCCTTCGTCCCATTCTTCTTCCGCATCCCCTTCCCCTCACCGTTCCCACTCTGCCTTTGCCGTTTTCCCTCTCCCCATTCCCCTCTCCCGCTTCCCCCATCCCACGATCCCCCCTCCCGATTTCCCCTCCCGCCTCCCGCATTCCACACATTCAGTTCCTGTACAATCAGTTTTCAAACAGCTCGCGTGCCACCTATAAATTTTTGCAATTTTTTAATACAAATTACACAATGTCAGAGCTCACCAGTATATATATACAGAAACGTTCGTTGACATGCTCACAATAACTCACCAAAGTTTCATCGCAATTGGATGAACGGTTTAGCAATGCATAAATCCATGATGCCAGAGCATATACAGAAAGCATTGCTTGCATGCACACATTAAATCCCTAAATTTTCATCGCAATCGGATGCATGATTTAGTAACGCTTAGCGGGCATACATACATACATACATTCATACAAACATTTTTAGATTTTTATAAATATAGATACTGCTTTACCCACCTTGGAAAAGTACAAAGTACAAAAGTACAAAAGTACTTGCTTTGGAAAAGTACACCAACAAACAAAACATATGAAACAGAATACAAAAAAACTCGTAACCTTGTCAATAAACTTATAAATAAAGATAAAACTAACTACTATAATAATAAATTTAAAAACTGTTTTAATGATACTAAAAAAACCTGGGACGAGATAAATAATATCTTAGGACGTAAACCCAAAAACGATTGTGATGAAACTATAACACGATATATGTTAAAAGATAGAACTGAGGATTCTGTGTCAAATGATTTTGTGAATTACTTCTCGGATAGCATCAGTAACATGTTACATAAATGCAATCATAAAGCTACTAATATAGTACTGGAAGAACTACCTCACAGTTTATATATACCAAGAGCTACTATAACTGATATTGAAAACATTGTTAAAAAAATGAAAAACTCTAAAAGCACAGGTATTGACAATATAAGAATGTTTGATTTAAAAAGAAATATAAAAACCCTTGGGCCAATAATTACTTATTTAATCAAAATGATAATAAAGCAAGCAAAAATTCCACAAGAGTTTAAATGTAGTATTACTAGACCAATATTTAAAGGTGGAAAACACATTGAACTAGGAAATTATAGGCCTATTAGTATACTACCAGCATTAGAAAAAATTCTCGAAAATTTTTTATCAAATAAATTAAATAATTACATTGAAAAATTCGCTATCATAGACCCAAATCAATATGGCTTCCAAAGAAAAAAAAATACTGAAAAACTACTGCAAGAGTTTTCCAATTACATAAATAATCAATTAAATAATAAATTACATGTCATTAATATTTCTATTTTTGAAACTGTTAATTCGTGGTGGAAGTCCATTATAATAGATTATAATAAAATAAATAAAAAACTTTATTCCACTTAATTTTATTTGACCGTAACCGGTTTCAGCTCGTCAGAGCCATCTTCAGACTGGTACAAATAATTCTTAGCCTACGGTTTATATACATAACATATGGGGGAGGGGGAGAGGGGTAGTCTACAAGGATTTTAATGAATTATTTTTATTACTGAGTCGTTTTAGACTGTCGAATTTCTAAGTATTTTGGTAATTCCAGTGGGCTAATTACTTTGGGTTTGTAGCTCACTTCAATATCTATTGATTAGGGAAAAACCTTACAAGTAATTTGAATTATTAATGGACTAATTTTATTGTCAAATCGTTATTATACATATCTATGATCAATGGGATTTTTTAATTGCTTTTTGAAGGGATGCATGTTTACATTGGAGTGGGAATGGTCAAACGTAAATACATATTTTAATTTCAAAATTATTATGGAAATTATACCGGATAAAAACCTGGTGTTTCAGTAAATGATTCTAATAACTTATTAATTACAAAGTTACTTTTTGAAGGGATGCATGTTTACATTAGATTAGGAATGGTTTAAACTAAATACATATTTTAAATTTCGAAATTATTATAAAAATTACAATGGATACAAAAGCGGAGACTTAGCAAATGATTCTAATTGTTTATTCATTACAAAGTTAGGGTCTATTTTTTTAGTTAAGCGAGTAATTTCTAAAGATTCTAGTCTATCTAGTTTATGACCTTTATTGCAAGTATGAAGAACTTTAACATCTCTGTCTTTATCAAACGAGTGTTTATTTTCTAATAAATGTGATGCTACATTCGACAATTCTCCTTTGTCATTCACCCAGTTAGTAAAGTGTTCTTTAATTCGGGTTTTGAATGATCTCCCTGTTTGACCAACGTAATACGATGGGCAGTCAGCGCAGTTTACTTGGTAAACGCCTGAGTTTTCAAGTTTTTCTCTCTTATCTTTATTATTGATTAAAATTCTCCCTAGAGAATTCACATTATAAAAAGCTGTTTTGCATTTATCATTTTTATAATGTGAATTCTCTAGGGAGAATTTTAATCAATAATAAAGATAAGAGAGAAAAACTTGAAAACTCAGGCGTTTACCAAGTAAACTGCGCTGACTGCCCATCGTATTACGTTGGTCAAACAGGGAGATCATTCAAAACCCGAATTAAAGAACACTTTACTAACTGGGTGAATGACAAAGGAGAATTGTCGAATGTAGCATCACATTTATTAGAAAATAAACACTCGTTTGATAAAGACAGAGATGTTAAAGTTCTTCATACTTGCAATAAAGGTCATAAACTAGATAGACTAGAATCTTTAGAAATTACTCGCTTAACTAAAAAAATAGACCCTAACTTTGTAATGAATAAACAATTAGAATCATTTGCTAAGTCTCCGCTTTTGTATCCATTGTAATTTTTATAATAATTTCGAAATTTAAAATATGTATTTAGTTTAAACCATTCCTAATCTAATGTAAACATGCATCCCTTCAAAAAGTAACTTTGTAATTAATAAGTTATTAGAATCATTTACTGAAACACCAGGTTTTTATCCGGTATAATTTCCATAATAATTTTGAAATTAAAATATGTATATACGTTTGACCATTCCCACTCCAATGTAAACATGCATCCCTTCAAAAAGCAATTAAAAAATCCCATTGATCATAGATATGTATAATAACGATTTGACAATAAAATTAGTCCATTAATAATTTAAATTACTTGTAAGGTTTTTCCCTAATCAATAGATATTGAAGTGAGCTACAAACCCAAAGTAATTAGCCCACTGGAATTACCAAAATACTTAGAAATTCGACAGTCTAAAACGACTCAGTAATAAAAATAATTCATTAAAATCCTTGTAGACTACCCCTCTCCCCCTCCCCCATATGTTATGTATATAAACCGTAGGCTAAGAATTATTTGTACCAGTCTGAAGATGGCTCTGACGAGCTGAAACCGGTTACGGTCAAATAAAATTAAGTGGAATAAAGTTTTTTATTTATTTTATTATAATCTATTACATGTCATTGTTTTATTTATCGATAACTCTAAAGCTTTTGACACAATTAACTCAAAAAAACTGCTAAAAACTCTAGAAAAAATTGGAATAAGAGGAAATGTGTTAAATTTATTTAAAGATTATCTTAGAAATAGAAAAATATGTACCAAAATAAATAATACTTTTAGTAAAACAAAAAATGTATCTGCAGGAGTTCCACAAGGTTCCATATTGGGACCTACACTGTATATAATCTATGTAACTATAATGAAAAAACTTTTCTCTTTTGTTAAACATTTTGTATTCGCAGATGATACAGCATTGGTCATATCACATAAAGATCTAAAAACTGCAATTGAACTCATGCAAATTGACTTTAATCAACTGTGTAAATGGTCTCATGATGCAGGATTATTAATTAATGCCAAAAAAACCAAAGTAATGCATATAAGATCACCTAATGCCAAATTCCAATTTAATCCTAATATTATTTCTCATAATTTTAATTGCATCCATAAAAATATTCCAACTAATTGTAAATGTGAAAGTTTAGAATTAGTTACGGAATATGTGTATCTTGGTGTTACCGTAGATTGTTTTTTTAAATGGGATAAACATATTAAAAAAACCTGTAAAAGACTCACATCAATTGCTGGCAGAATGTACACATTGAATTTTTTCTTACCCATTGAAACACTAAAAATAATTTATATGTCACTGGCAGAATCCATTATAAGATATGGATTAACAATATGGGGAAATACTTCTGTAACAAATCTGAAACAAGTCCAAGTTGTACAAAACGCAATTGTAAAATTATTAGTTGTTCCGAATATTTTCAAACAGAGACATGATACACCATTACTGTTTCAGAGTGCTAAAATTTTACCTGTTAAGGCAATACTATGGCACAAAATTATAATTCACTATATATTTACCCAGCAGCATAAAGAGAAATTAGAACATAAATACAGCACTAGATTCACGCGCAACGACGGGTTAATAGTTCCGAAATTTAATAATAAGTACGGATAGAGAACGTTTGAATACAACATACCGAAAATATTTAATTTATTACCTGATAGTATAAAGCAATGTAATTCTATGAATAAGGTTAAATATATGCTGAATAATTGGCTATCGGAAAAAAAATATTTATACTTAGATTGATTTGTATGAATAATGTTGAATTTGTAGATATAAGATGTAAAATTATAACACTTAAAATTTATATGTAACTTAATTATAAGCACCTGCTGACAAGCCAATTCAATTGGCTTAGCAGGACTTGTTTGTGATAAAAAAAAAATATACATAAATAAATAAATAAAAAAAAAAAATAAAAAAAAAAATAAAAAAAATAAAAAACCCATTGGCGCAGAATCGGAAATATTAAATGTATTGTTTTTTTTTCGTTCATTTGTGTTTAAGAATTTCTAAAATGTATCTTTTGGGTTTTGTTCCTTTGTAAATTCATTAATAAAAATCATAATTACAAAAATAATTTAATTTAATTTACTAAACTACAGAGCTTCTACCTTAGGTATACGGTTTTGGACAGGTCTCAGGTCTCCCCTAGTGTGTTGTGGGGGCGTTCGTGCGCCCGAAGTAAGCTAAATGAGTCCTTACTTTTAATGAAATCAATTTTCTTAGTTTTCCATGAAATCTGTATTTTTTTTTTACATGAATACCTCACATGAGTCCCAACTGCTCCCGTCTGGAGCCAGTGAGACTATGGCATCCCCAATTGGGGTATGTTGTGAGGCTGAGGGTAGTGGGGAGGGGAAGGAGATAGGGAAGAGGAAGGTGGGGAAGTACCTGGCTATTCAGATCTGGTCACCAAACACGGCTGATGCCTTTTCAAGCAAATTTTCAATTCTGAATGGTGGTCTTACACCAGGGCAATACAGAGAGTATCTTCCACTCTGGAACGTGCCGCAAATATACTATTTATTATTTTAAATTAATAAATTGTGAAATAACACAAATTAATCAAATAAAATTTATTTGCCACGCCGGGATTCGATCCCGCGACCTTCGGTGCGTGAGTCAAGCGTCTTACCGCTGCGCTACGCCGGCCGTCAATCTTATACCCCGTATCACCCTTCTATCAGTTTATTTATTCAGTGGCGTTAAAATTATTTTCTCGCAAGTAAAATTTAGACCCGACTAAAATGGTGTCTTATTTATTTCAGCACCAGCGTCAGTGACCTCAATCTCTCCGTCTCCAGCAAGGTTAGTATGCAATTAAATTCTTAGCATTTAATATTGTTTTTCTTAACTTAATTTACTTATAACGAAATTTAAAAAATATATACATATAATTTATTTAAATATATGTTTTATAAACGTTACCATTTTGTCGTTTCATGTGAAAATAATGAATTAAAAAATTCCTAAAGTTTAATTTTTTAAATTTTTATTGCGGCCGGAAGCTTTGGTTTCATAAGAGTATATATTTTAATTATTTTCTGGTTAACTTCTGGACTTGAATATAAAGCGTTGTGTTTTCTCTTTCAAATGCCGTTTAGATTAAATTTCTCATAATGTGGGTAATACAGACACGAGACACGACGATTACTATAAAACCTATGTGAGTTCTTCGCAAAGCGAACAAATTAGACTGAGGAGATAAATTGGTACGATATTATCTCGGCAGAAAACCTCGTATCATAAGATCAGTGTACATTCTTAACCCTTAACCTATTTAATCCCTTAACCCTCAACTGTTACATAAACCTTGAACCCGAACTTTTAAAAAGTAAAAATACAAATAGGTACCAACTACTCGCACACACTTGCGAATTTTTACATAAAATAGCTGTATGCGAATGCACTATTAAATCAGGAACCCAAAAATAAATTTCATAACACCTCCACACAAACAAATAGGACAATCAAAACTATATTCTCACATGACATAATATTCACATCCTCAATATCCCTTTTGGATAAAGGACATGGCGCTACTTTTTTTATTTTTAATTACGGTGCTCCATATTCCCAAATGAAAGACCAAACCCTTCCACACACTTTTCCACAAATGATTATCTAGTAAATTCACGCAATGTAAGTGCACTATATAAGTATAATAAATACAAAACAATACTTGAATCCACCAGAAACATAATGGGAAAATATTTCACCGACTCCAGATATTTTCATATCAGAGGTTTCGGCTCTGATAAAATCCTAACTGATCCGATAAATCCTACTGATCCCTCAATATAAATATTTAAAAAATCTTTCGTAATTCTACATGTATTTAAAATGACCGACTTTTGCATTTTTATGTACAAATTTTTTGACAAATCTAATACGCCTAAATTTTGAATGAGAGAGCTAGGTATAATGCCAGTAGCCGAAATAACAAATGGTAATATTTTTATAGTCTGAGAATGCCAAATTCTTTTAATTTCATTTCCTAAATCTGTATATTTTCTTATTTTTTCAGAAACAGTTTTCTGAATATTACAAGAATTTGGAATAGCGACATCAATGATATAAGTTATTTTCTTAATTTTGTCATGTAAAACTATATCGGGTCTATTATGACTAATTGTTCTGTCTGTCAGAATAGTTTTATCATAATAAATTTTATAAAATTCATTTTCTAAAAATGAATTTGGTTCATATTCATAATATGGTACATTACTGCAGTCAATCAAGTTATGTTTAATTACCAAACTTTGGTGAATTATTTTTAAAACTTGATTGTGCCTAAATGTATACTCGGACGGCGCTAATACAGAACATCCCGATATAATATGTTCTATAGTTTCCGGAAAAGCCAAACATTTTCTACATAAATCATCAATTTGATTTGCATCTTTGATGATATGCTTCCTATAATTTTTAGTATTAATGACTCTATCTTGTATGGCAAGCATAAAGCCTTCTATTTATGCGCTCAACTCTCCAATACTCAACCATTTGTTTGACGAAAATTTGTCAACATATGTTTGGTTGAGATAATTGAAGTGTTTTGCGTGAAGAATTTTATTTGACCAGGAATCTAATAATTCCTGGTTGGTATTTATAAGAATGCTGGCATTCTCGTTGTATAAATTTAATGGTGAAATATTTCTATCTGCCTTGCAAATTATTTTATGCATTTCTGAACTATCAGCTTTCCTATGGAAAAAAATTTCTTAGCATTTCTACCTGATTATGTTTTAAAGATGTTATTTTGACTATACCTCTACCTCCTAAATTTCTGGGTAAATTAATACGTTCTATTGCTGAATTCGGATGATGGGAATGAAATTTTGTTAATGTAGTTCTAATTAATCGTTCTAAGCTATCTAAATCTGTATTAGACCATTTAATTATGCCAAATGAGTAAGTTAATAGAGGTATTGCCCAAGTATTTATCGCCTTTACTAAATTTTTAATGATATTTTTATTTCGTGTGAAATTCACAAGGAACATTTCGTAACATCAATTTTAAAGTTATGCTGTGTACTGTGAACAATAAACATTAAGACAGTTTAGGTCTTCCTGTATTTTTTGACTTTGCTCATTTAGGCTTGATTAATAATTATGCAGAGTGTTCATTTTAATGAATTTTCATATTTTGTGTTTTATTCAGTATTATTCAATTATTGCAGTAAGGGAGGTTGTATTCTGCCCCCTTATCCGGAAGGAGGGAAATACATCGAACGCAGAAATCCAAAGCTCGGACCAGGCCAACTTGTCCCAGAATACAGCTTTCTACAGTATTCCTGCAACAATGGTTATGACTTGTCCACTCTTGCTTCCCCTGTGTGCGAAGAAGGCGTCTGGTTACCAGAACCATCAACGATCACTTGTAACAGTGAGTAAATTGTGTTGTGTTATTTAAAAAAAATATGTATATTTTTCAGTTTTCACAGTATGTGGTTTATTCTCAGTTCTTGGATGTCAGGAAGTTGGTGATGTCGCTAATTTTCCCGTTAGTTTTGAAAGGTTGATTTATTAACATTAATACTAGTGTTAAAATAAAATTAATACTTACTGATTGAAAATATTTGATAGAATAGCCTTCTTGTACCTAGCATCCGTACAGTTAAATAGATCCGCCACATCTGCGTATCTATTACTAACTTCATGTAACCTAGGTATAAGCGAGTTTTTCATGTACTCAGTCCTGTTGTTGTTACATTTGAATAGGATTTTGGAGCGAGTTGCTCTAATGGATATATGAAAGTCGACGAGCTTAGTTAAATCAGGACTGTCTATTCTACCATTTACAATTTTGAACATAAATATTAAGTCGGATATAATTCTTCGATCTGAGAGTTTTATAAAATTTAATTCTTTCATCAAGTAATTATAGTTTATGTTTTCAATGGGAATACCGAGTTTAAAATTTATGTGTCTTAGGAATTTGTGTTGAATTTTTTCGATTGTATCTGAATGTATTTTTAAATAGGGGGACCAGATCTAGGAGTTATATTAAGGATGTATACAAAAGTTTTAAAGTTTAAATATTCCTAAAACCTCTAGAATTTCGAAGAATGAAGCCAAGCATTTTCATTCCTTTGTTACTGATTGTGTTTATATGGGATATAAAGTTTAATTTGGAGTCAAAAATTATGCCCAGGTCATTAATTTCTTCGACAGAGGTAAGGGTAGAGTTATCAAGTACAAACGGATGAATTATTGGTTGACTTATTCTGTAAAATCTTATTGAATGACACCAAAACTTTATGTCCAGAAAAAGTTTGTTAAGAGAACACCAATTAATTAACTTGTTTAAATTATTTTGTAGACAGATACAATCTACGGCAGTTTGGATATTTTCAAATCATCTGCAAAAAGCAACATATTTACATCTTTATCGAATATATCAACAATATCGTTTATAAAAAGTAAAAATAAAATTGGGCCTAAATGAGACCCTTATGGTACACCACTGGAAGCTACAAATTGATTGGAAAGGAACAAAATATTTTTTACAAGTAATACCCTATCAGATAGATAGCTTGTAAACCAGTCTAAAAGTTTTCCATCAATACCTAGATTACGTGGTTTAGCCAGTAGAATTTAATGGCATACTTTGTCGAAGGCCTTGATAAAATCCGAACATATGGACTCGACTTGAGTTCTGTTAGCTAATGCGTTTGATATATAATTTTCATGTATTGCTTTATAATTATTATATTTTGATGATTTCTCTAGTATGGTTTTGTGTAAAACCACACCAAGGGAGCAGATCAATTTTATAAATTATTTAAGGTAAATTTAATCGTTTCGTAAAATAGTTTCGTTTCCTTTCGTTCCGTTTCTTTTCTTTTCTTGTCTTTTCTTTCTGTTTTTTTTTTCCTTCTATTTTCTTGAGGACTCTCACCTATCCGAAGTCATCAACTCATATCATATGCGTACAATATATGTTACTCTCTAACGACTATCTGAAAATGATAATAAAGGTTTTCATCGTCTTCTTTCAGAAAAGTGCAAAATGGTGATTTCCTTCACAGTAGACTTCACGTGCAGGGATCCCACGTACAATGTTATCCAGTGCGCAAAGAAGATGCCATCGGGAACCATCGTCGAGTCCAAGTGTAAGAATGGACACAGCTCAATAGATTTCCTGGAAGTCTTGAAATGCGAACGAGGAGGCAGTTGGAACAATCCCACCCCGAAGTGCAAACCAGGTCAGTTTACAACAGATATTGATACCAATGTTTGCATCCCTATAATGAATATTCAACGGGTCATTTTGTTAGCAGAGTCCGATATTAATAAAAAATGTGATAGAAATTATGAAATCATTCTCACTTCTTAACAGACGTTTGTCTCCGACTTTGTTTTTGTTGCACATCAACGACCTTTTGTCATGTGCACCAATAATTCATTGTTACGCGGATGACAGTACAGTCCATGATAGCTTTTTGTTTGACAAGCCCCCAATGGGCTCACAAACTCCAACGGCTCGGAAGGCTTTGAAGCAAAGAATAGACGGTTACCTCGAGAATGTTTTCTCTTGGGGTAAAAATAATCTCGTTGAACTTATGTTTCAAAGACTCAATCTTGTCTGCTTACGTCTAAAAGGGATCAAAATGAAAATCTAGTCTCCTTCAACGGAAGCAATCTGCCGAATAGGCCCTCCATTGATATGCTTGGTGTAGCCCTAAGTGACCAGCTCAGATATGGAGGCTCTATCGAAGTCAGAGTAAAGTTAGCCTCTCAAAAACGGGGCGTACTGTACAGGGCCTGCAGATACTTTAAGAGTACACAACTGCTAACCCTGTACAAATCACAAGTGCACCCTACGGTTGAATTTGGCAGCCACCTCTGGTCTGGAGCTCCAAAATACCTGAAAAATACCCTCGACTCTGTGCAGAAAAGGGCGGTCCGTTTGATAGACTCTCCCATCTTAACAGACGGATTGCAATCTTTAGAGCACAGGCGTCGGGTGGGAATGCTATCCTTGTTCTACCGGTATTACAATGGAAGATGCTCCGAGGAAAGAGCGTCATTGATCTCTTCGGCACCGGTGCATAGTCGGGAAACATGCCAAACGCGTGCCCAACATTTGTACATGGTTGACAATTGTCACATGAGAACTGGTCGCTTCTTCGACTCGTTCTAGTGTTCAAGAGCTCGGCTGTGGAATGATTTTCCGGCCTCTGTGTTTCCTCCTTCCTACAACATGGGTCTCTTCAATACCAATCTTCATTCCTTCCTCTCCGCATAAAGACCATCTACACAGCATCCCAGACCCAGATGACATAGGCCATGAGGGAAATTATTTTCTTCAAGGCCTCCTGTGTGGAGTTAATATTAAAAAAATAAGACGGATTGCAATCTTTAGAGCACAGGCGTCGGGTGGGAATGCTATTTTTGTTCTATTTGTATCACAATGGAAGATGCTCCGAGGAACTTGCGTCATTGAATCCTCCGGCACCAGTGCATAGTTGGGAAATACGCCAAACGCGTGCCCAACATCTGTACATGGTTGACATTTGTCACATGAGAACTGGTCGCTTCTTCGACTCGTTCTTGTGTCCAACAGCTCGGCTGTGGAACGATTTGCCGGCCCCTGTTTTTCCTCCTTCCTACAACATGGGTCTCTTCAACACCAATGTTTATTCTTTCCTCTCCTCAAAAAAACCCTCCACACAGCATCTCTGATGAGATAGGCCCTGAGGAAATATCACACTTTTCGTTACGCATTCACCAGCTTACCCCCAAGTCGAGCGTGCGTAAAGAAGTTTTACTTTAAATAAAGTACAGTTAATGTTTACGAGAAAATTCTATCAATGAGAGGGTAGGGTAGGTACAGAAATAATCTTAAGCTAAAACCTTCCTTGTGCTCTCAACTCAGTGACTTTTTTTCCTCAGGGTCACCTGTGTGGAGTTAATGGAAAAAAATAAACATGTATTTTATTGATGAAGAATACTCGTCACATGTGATATAAAATGAGGTGGTAATAAAAAAAATGAATTTCAATGTACCCCCCCCCCAACCCCTGGCTCTAATCAAGTTGGCCACCCCTGCTCTACAGGATGTTGTCAGACGTAATTTTTTTGTTTGTTTTTGTTTTTGAATATTTATTTAGATGTATGCAAAATTTTTTTCATACATCTAGTAAGGAAATATAAACAAATACAATTGATACAGTTACATTTTTAAAATACATTTTAAGAGGAAAAAAAGAAAAGATTACATAAATAAAAATACATTTTGAGGAAACAGATATGACAATAATATAGGTAAGATTATTATGAATCAAAAAACATTCTTCACATATAATGCACACATCCTACGAAATTGATACACTTTAACCAGTGATTTCTGACATTATTCGGAATAAAAACTATACCTATTAATATTTTGGTCTCTGGTGACATTTTTGTTGTTGTTTGAAATTTTGTTTTAAGTTACCTTAGACCAAACAGATTTCACTGTCAGGTACGTTTCTTGAAAGAATACATAACATTTAAAAATATATGTGTAAAGGAATACCTACCTAGAAATGCATAGGATTCCTTTATGTTCATATTTTAAAAAGGTGTTGTCATGGAGACAGAAAATGACAGATGATTGTTGTTTTGTTGTCTAGCTGGGTAGCATAGATTGAAGTAATAACAAGATTGAAAAATAAGTTTATAATTACAAAGTGATGTAATATTTTGAAGACGGACAAATAACTTTAATTGTAGTTTCTTTGTCAGCAAAGCAACTCAAGATATTTGTATGTCACATTATTAATAAAAAATTACAACAAAACAACAATCATCTGTCATTTTCTGTCTCCATGACAACACCTTTTTAAAATACGAAAATAAAGGAATCCTATGCATTTCTAGGTAGGTATTCCTTTAGATATGTTTTTATTTTTATTCTTTAATAATTACATTACATCTGCTTACAACTTTATTATTTCCTAAGTAGGTAATAGAGTTATTTATTTATTGTTATCAAGTTTAATTTGTAGAACTCCATTTTAATTTTTATTTATTTTATATATTCAATAATTTTATTATTAAATTAATAAAAACAGTTTATTTATAAACAAGTTCTGCTGGTAATTATTATTACGCGTGACAGCTGTTTCGCCTTCTGAGGGCATTATCAAACTGTTTCAAATAGTTTGATAATGCCCTCAGAAGGCGAAACAGCTGTCACGCGTAATAATAATTACCAGCAGAACTTGTTTATAAATAAACTGTTTTTATTAATTTAATAATAAAATTATTGAATGTATAAAATAAATAAAAAAAAAATAAAAAAAATAGAGTTATTATCCATTTTATAACCCAAAGTCCATTAAGTAACGTTTTTTCATGAAATGACTTAAGTATGAGGTCTTATGTAAAAAATGGTACTGGCGTACTCCTTTCAGTCGTATATTTAATCATTTTCGATTTGAACGTGTTTTTAAATTCACCATAAGTCATAAATCCGATATTATTGTCAAGCAAAACACATTTTAAGTGGGTTTTTAAGTTCGCGGAATGGGGATAAGGAGTGAAATAAAAATGCAAAATTATTTTTCCTTTTCAATATATTCACCTGCTACCCTAATACATTTTTCGGATCTATCAATTATCTTACGTTTACCCTAAAAAAATATTTGTCTTTGTCTAAAAAATAGGCTGAAATTGCATCCTTCACTTCTTCATCACTTGAAAACTTTTTCCCACGATGTTGTTTTTTCAAGTTTGGAAATAAAGAATAACCACTGGGAGTCAGGTCAGGACTGTAGGGTGGGTGAAGCAACATTTCAAAGCCCACCTTCTGCCGGGCAGCCATCGCAACACGGCTCTTGTAAACAGGCACTTTGTCGTGCAGAAGGAGGACACCTTTCGTCAATTTTCCCCTTCTCTTCTCCTTTATGGGTTCCTTTAATTGCTTTAGGATTGAAGCATAGTAATTTATTTTATTTATTTATTTATTAATTTTCAACGCCCTGGTGGGCTTTTACATTACATATTTATAATACAGAGACAGGTTTTTAAAAACAAAATATAAACTATAAAAAATAATTAGTACACTTTATAAAGAGTATACGGAAAAGAGAAAGTTTCTAAGTTGTAAGTTGTAAATACATGACAAAATTCATGATACATAAAAATAAAACGCTAACAAGTTTTTACATTGTGGATTAATATAAAAATATACGAATAAATGCATTAGCCCCTATGTGATGCTCCTTAAATATCAAAATATTCTACATAAAAGTATCATTTAGGTATTTCTTAAATAATGGTAAACTTGTGTTAAATACATCGATATTAGAGGTGAATTTGTTTCCTAATGTGTGAAGTCGAGAAATAGGTGCATGTATGTGGTAGTTCGTCCCAGAATTATTGTTGCAGAATAATACGTTTTGCCTTGTTGCTCGATTGGGTACCCTGAAATCGATGAGATGCAGGAGTTCGCAACAATCTAATTCAGAATGAATAATTTTAAACAAAAAGGTTAGGTCATTTATTTTTCTTCTGTTTTCTAGGGAATGCAATTTAAGTGTATTTAGTAAGGATGTGTAGTTAATGTGTTGAATAGGTATGTGTAATTTGAAGTTAATAAATCTTAAAATTTTGTGCTGCACTCTTTCGATATTTTTTATATGAATTTGATAATATGGGGACCAAACTATGGAATTATATTCCAACAAGCTGCGTACGAGTGACAAATATACGATTTTTATAACTTCCAACGAGTTAAAGTCTTTGATTGTTCTGATTATAAATCCTAGTGTTTTCATGCCTTTGTTGGTTATTTGTTGTATGTGATTTATAAAATTTAATTGCGTGTCAAACACAACTCCAAGATCTCTAATTTCATTGACTTTTTCTAAGATTTTGTTATCTATGGTGTATTTGAAAGATAGTGGGGTCTTTGTTCGACAAAACGTTAGTGTCTTACATTTATCGATATTGAGGAACAAGTTATTTGTGACACACCAGTTTTGTAATTTGTCGATGTTAGACTGTAGGATTAGGCAGTCACCTATATTGGATATTTCTTTGTATAATTTGATGTCATCGGCAAAAAGCAGAACTTCTACATCGTTGAAACAGCTTATGATATCATTTATGAATATTAAGAAAAGGATGGGGCCGAGATGACTCCCTTGCGGTAGACCACTAGTTGCATATAATAACTTAGATAAAGAATGTTTAATTTTAACAAATAAGATTCTGTTAGACAAATAATTTGAGAACCAATCCAACAACTTGCCTCTCAGTCCTAAGGCATACAATTTACTAAGTAATAATTTATGTGATACTTTGTCGAAAGCTTTTGAAAAATCTGTGTAGATACTGTCAACTTGTTTTTTTTTGTAAAAGATTCTGTAATATAGTTATGGTAAAGTAACAGGTTGGTAGCAGTTGACCTACCGGAAACAAATCCGTGTTGGTTTTTATCAATTACTTTTAATATTGATGGATAAATTAAATCAAGAACAAGGGATTCAAAGATTTTCGGGAGCGCTGATTGAATACATATAGGACGGTAGTTTTTAATGTCTGTGTCGTCACCTTTTTTGAGAATCGGGGTAATATAACTAGATTTCCAACGGGTTGGAAAATGTCCAGAAGAAAGTAAGTGGTTAAATAATGTGGGGAGTGGACCTGACATTGCAGATGCGCATTGTTTGAAAAATATTGGTGGGATGTTATCTGGGCCTGCAGATTTGTTAGGGTCAAGTGAAATGATTTTATTTAAGCATGATTCCCGTGTAATGGTGTAGTTCTGTAGATGTATTGTGTTTTGATACGTGTATGATGGTACGTTGTTATCTGATATTTCACCTTCGTATACACTTTGGAAATGATCCGCAAACAAATTAACAATATCAAAGGTGCCATTGGCTATTTTTCCATCATAATGCATTGTGGGAGGGTAGTCTGTATTTTCATTGTTTAATTTTTTAACAAAATTCCAAAGATTTTTTGTTCCTAGCGCAGTTTTCTCAACGGAGGTGATGTGTGCTTTATAGCATAGTTTAGATAGTGTTTTACATTTCTTTCTTGTTTCTGAGAAGTTTGAGTAGTCGGTGATTTGGTGAGTGAGTTTAAAAATTTTGTGTAACTGTTTTTTTTTGTTTCAGTAAGAGTATAAGGTCTGTCGAGAACCAAATTGGATATTTTCTGTGTTTTGGTGTATATGAGGGGACATGTGATTTTATATTTTCAGAAAATGTTTCATAGAGTTTTTCTAGTATTTGTTCGCTATCACTGTTATTAGTCAAGAAAGTCCAATCTGTATTAGCGAGTTGGTAGTTATTATCATTTATAGTTATTATCAGTTATTATCAGTTATCGGCATTTTTGAAGTTGAGTGTTGTTTGTTTCAGTGGTGGTTTGTTTTTGTACATATTTACTATAATGTGTAAGGGGGGATGATATTTATCCGCCGGTACGAGCTGATCGTCTGACATTTCAACACACAGTTTAGAGCTGTTTGATAGGGCAAGATCTAGAAGGCGATCACATATATTAGGTACAAAATTGTGTTGATGCAAATTTAAATAGTTTATCATATCTATCACTTCACGTGCTGGGTCGTTAGAACTTTCGTTAGTAAAATAACCATTGTCACTAGAGTTCCATTTCAAATTGGGAAGATTATAATCGCCGACGATAATTATTTTCGATGTAGGATTTTTTGACATAAGAAATTCGATGTCTTCGCAATGCTTCTTGTAGGTTTGGATGTCGGAGTTTGGTGGTATGTATACAGTTCCAATGATGATTTTTTTCCATGGGAGTAACAATTTGTACAAATATATGCTCCAATGAGGTATTTTTCGTGCTTAGTTTTTTCACGGATATATTTTCCTTGATTGCAATCAAAACTCCGCCTCCTCTGGATTTGGTACTGGATTTTGGGTTTCTGTCACGGCGAAATATCTTATGGTTTGTAAAACCAAGTTCAGGAGATTTTATTTCTGGAACGAGCCATGTTTCAGTAAGGATAAATATATCATGTCCGTGTAAATGTACCGTTACTTTAAGGTCATGCAGTTTTGTACGAAGTCCTCGTGTATTCTGATAATAGATTTTGATTTCATCAGGGCATTTGGTCCGGCATTTTCGGTTAGTTAGGCCATATCCAATAGTTGATTTTAGTTTTTTGAGACATTTACTATTGCTGGCTTATTATTTATGAATTTTATAGTAAGTCCGACTTCGCCTTCCAGGGTACGGTTTGCCAGGGTTTGTCTAAGATCATTTAGGTATTGCCTTTGTAGAGGGGTTTGGTCAGAATAGATTTTGCAATCGGTGTGAGTTAGAGCTATATTTTTTCTACGCAATACGTTTAATACAATCAACGGATCATTAAGGATTACTTTCATTGGTCTTATTTTATTTGGTTTTACTACGCCAATGCGGAAGATGTTGACAGAGTTTTCAACGAGTGTTGTATCGATTTTGTTGAGAATTTTTAAAACTTCCACTTTATCCTGTTTAATCCGATCCATTTGATTCACCATGACACTTTCGGGCACATTTGTGATAATTAATAATAGTAATATCAAGCTATGGGTATATCTTTTTCTTTATAATTGATCAGAAGGATTCCTTCTGAGTCCCAAAAGACGGTCGCCATGATTTTCCCAGCCGATTATGACACATTGTACTTCTTGGGCACTGGGCAGTGGTGTGCCTTTCTGTGCCATTGCATTGCGTTATGTTTAGACTCAGGTTCATAATGATGAGCCCAAGTTTCATCACCAGTAATAATTTGAGCCAACACTCCATCTATGTCTTCCCTACTAAAAATGCACGAGAACACTCCACGCGCTGTTGTTTTTGAGGCAGCGTGAGCATTCTCGGCACCCTCTTATTTTATTTTATTTATTAACAGAAACAAACAGTTCATTATTTACATTTGTGAAAAAGTTTACAGTTAATAAGTATATTTCAAGTTAGGTATCTATGATATGTTTCATTGAAGTATCTTGTTTATATTAAATTTTTACCGGGTGATGTGCGTTGTGGGAGGGTGTGTGTGGTGTGTGTGTATGTATGTGTGTAAGTATGCGCATTAAACTATATGATTGACATGATGCTCTTTTTAAATTTGGGCAGTGAATCGGAGAAAATGTCGATGTTATAATTTAGATTAATATTATTGAATACATGAAGAGCACGATTGATTGGCGAATTAGTTGCTGCATTAGTCTTGTAATTAAGCGTGTGGAATAGTTCTGTATGGCGTGTACGTCTTAATGGTATGTTAAAATTAATTAGGGAAAGCAGTTCAGTACAATCGATGTTATTATTTAAAATTTTGTGTATAAATGTCAAATCAGCAATTACTCGTCTTTGTTGTAAAGTTTGAAATGTGCGTTCATAATTTATTTTGAATATGTTCTATGCTATCTATGTATAATTTGTACTGCGGGTTCCAAATTGGCGAGGCATATTCCAGTATACTTCTGACTACTGCAAAATATAACATAACTACTGTGCGCGGGTTACTGAACATAATACGCTGACTTTAGTCATGCCAAGATGTTCGTGAAGAATTTGAAAATGGTTGTATTTGCTGCTCCAACCATTTCTGCGAGCTGTTTTTGTTTAGTCGGGCATCTTCAAATATTAATTTTTTGAATAATTTCCGGAGTGGTCACCTGGATCGGCCTTTCTGGCCGTGGGTCATCTTCAAGTGATTCCTTGCCTTGTTTAAAAAGGGCATGCTACTTGTAAACCATAGTTTTTCTTCGACAAGAGTCCCTGTAAACGGATAACAACTCTTCCAATATGGTCTGAAATGTTTTTCCTTGCTTGGTAAGGAACTTTATAAAAGCGCGGAACTCGATTTTCTCCATCAATTTCTTCCCGATTGACTTGTTTGGTCAACGAAAGCTTAAAGGCAAATGAACCAATTACCCGGTGTTTAAACTAATAATAAGTTGTTCAATTCGTACCTAATTCAGCGACACCCCCACTAATCACCTACCTAACCATTCCGCAAACTTAAAAACGTCCCCTCGTACTCTAAATATCAATAATACATCGATTTAGACCGTTAAAACAGAAGCAAAGTTCACTAAGTCAGCTTTAAAGTAATCTTAAAACCATTTTTCAGCATTAATGTCAACAATTTAATAGTAATCTTAACAAGCAAAGCACACTCAGTCATTATTGACTGGTAAAACCCACTAAGTCAGGCTCATTTTTTTGTAAAATCTTTGATTAAAGGTTGCTGTTATTACTATCAACTAATATTGTGTATTGATAAGGTAATTAAGGGTTCATTCTAAATTATAAAATATTTAAAAAAATATATTTTGGAGATATTGAAATGCGATTATCTCAGGATTGTGTTTTAATGACTTAGTAGACTTTGAAGAGAGATGTAGCCAGGAATGATTTTTAGGAAAGAGTTAACTGTTTAACTCTTTCCTTAAAATCATTTCTTGCTACATTTCTCTTACGTCTAATTCTACGTCTATACGTAACTCAAGGCACACAGTCATGAAAGCTAACAAATATGGATTTACTAGTTGATTATTGGGCGATTTTCAAAATAAATGTACATAGGTAAAAGTCAGTGTCCGATCACTTTCAGGATCAATAACTTATATTGTGTCGGTTTGGATGACCACTTCTATATTTTTACCAATATAATAACAAATAAATACCTTTATGGACTAAAAATAATAAATGAATCCAATAAAATTCTATATTATTTCAAAATAAGTAAGACTACAGTTCACTGTTTTTGGTGTGTCCTACAACTACCGCTACCAGTTAGACTTCAAAAATTAATGTTATTTAATTTTTTCCCACTATTTATTTCTATTTGTACTTATACCATATGATTGTATTTTCGATTTGGAACCCTAATATAAATTAATTATAGTGCCAAATAATTTAAATACCAGATTTTGAGTTGTCCTACGAAATAGCATGTGGTGGAATTTCCGCCTACGTGACCACATTATTGACTTCTTCCAGAAAAAATATCGCCGAATTGATGCATGTTTTCGAAAATAGTATGGCAGTGCTTATTCACAACACTTTCTCACGCGTGTGGTATCCCAGATGACCGGCACTAAATGTCACCGATTGCCCCGAGATGCGATCATATTATTATTCCGCTTCTAGTAATCGATCCATCCGGTTGCACGACAATTTTACCTCTCTGCCCGTTCGTACGCGAATGTTTATTTGTTGTAAATAATATTTTAAATAAAACCTAATATCGCGGACAACTAAGTGTTTTCAATTAAATATCATCATCATTGTAAGCCTGAACACAGGATCACGGCTTGGAAGTGCCGTGATCTCAAGGAGCATTTAAACCTCAATATTGGTAAGCTGCCTGACGTGGAGAGGATCTCCTCACCAAACACTCTCCATCCACTCTTACACCAACTAACAAACACTTCCAACATTGGTGACCCCGAGAATTTCTAATGATGATGAACACTGCCCATACGGAGGATTGAGTACTGGAATGCGGAATCCTGGACACCCCAATCTTGTGAGTAACATTTCAATTTTTTAACTTAAATTCAGTAGGTCCAGTATGTACATTAGAATCATATGAAGATAAATCAGTAAAGAACATCATTGTCCAACATTGTTCATTGGTTATTGTCCACCAAATTCAGTAGCGTACGAAAATACCTACATCCCGCTACTACTTTCTTAATAATGCTTCCCCCGCAACTCATTACTTGTTTATGTGGATAGTATATTGCCGGTAAATATCAATTTCAGATAAACAAGAAGCCCAGCAGTTAAGGCAGAGTATCCTAACCAACAGACGCGATTTTGCAGACAGACCCAGGTACCCGGATGCCATATACCCGGATGCCATATACCTGGAGATCCTACACCCGACCCCACAGCATCCACCGCAGATCGGAGTAAAGCAAGAAACGCAAATTCAACTTCTCACAGTGATCTTTGTTAATAATTGATAATCCGAACATTTCAACGAAATTTAGCAACCCAGCGAGAATATGCAAATATTGTTACACGGTATAAATTTTTAAACTGCACTGCATCAAAGCATTAATACAATTACAATTACAATACATTTGTACTAACATTTCAACGCGAAGATAAGGGAATTGTAAAGATTTTGGATATCATCAATTTAACTTTTCAGACCTGGATTAGATTTATTGTTATTTTGTTTTATGCACAATTTTGATAATTTTATCTGCATACCTACACGGTCTATCAGTACTACTACTGCTTTCGCCATTGCCTATCACTTGCCATATTACAACGACAATATGCCGCTAGAGGAAACAGCATCAGGAACCAGCGCCAATTACACAATAATGGATCCAGTCATAAACTCCGTATCAGTTAAGCTACCCCCCGTCTGGTGTGACAACATACAGCTCTGGATTGCCCAGGCAGAAAGCCAGTTCTCCAACTCAAGAATCAAAGATGACACCACGAAGTACAACATTATTGTCGCCTCCCTGGACATCGAAACCCTCAGGACCGTCAGCGATGTCGTCATCAAGCCACCAGCAACGGACAAGTACTCTACCTTAAAAACTGCACTCATCACGAGGTTGCAAGATTCCGAAGGAAAACGTCTCACCCGACTACTAACCGGATTACAGTTGGAAGACAGGAAACTATCCGGACTACTTCGATTGATGCACGAACTCGCCGGTCCCGAGCTTGCTGAAAGCGCAATCATACGCACGTTATGGCTACAAAGACTTCCCCAACATGTACAAGCTATATTGACCGCACGGCCAGACGACAATCTACTACAACTTGCGTCAGCAGCCGATAAAATCCTGGAAATCTACCAGACGACCGAGTGCGGAGCGATAAACAAAAATCAACGTAGAGATAACAATTACAGAGAAGATCCCGACATCACTTCCGTTCTTCAGAGCCTACGTGAACAAATTTCTGGACTATCTATAGAAGTCAAACAACTAAAGTCAAGTCGCAGAGACAGTCATAGCCCCGTACATCATTTTTATAATCGGCGTAATCCTAGCCCCCGCCGAGAATGGCGTCATCCATCGACATGGTACTCAAATGCCGACCGCCAACATCGATCCCGGTCGAACGATCGAACGGACAATAACAATGAACTTCACAAAACAAACGACTACTGCAGACACCATAAAAAATTCGGGCAGAGATCATTCAACTGCATTCAACCATGCACATTTCACAGAGATAATTCATAAAACAACGGCGACGCCACACAATAAGTGTGATTTTGCTAACAATAGCAGTCCATACAGTCGTAACTTTCCTTACTTACGCACGAGTAACATAAACACTTGTAGCTATTTAAGAAGCACAGACAACAGGAAACTGAACATTAGAGTCAGCAAACAAGAAACTGTCAACAGATATCACCAGATAACAAGAAACATGCGACTGGACGAGATCCAGTAAACGGGCAACGAGCAACTGGGAACTGTCAACAGATATCACCAGATAACAAGAAACATGCGACTGGACGAGATCCAGTAAACGGGCAACAAGCAACTGGAAACTGTCAACAGATATCACCAGATAACAAGAAACATGCGACTGGACGAGATCCAGTAAACGGGCAACAAGCAACTGGGAACAACAGGAATACTAATGGACTCATGAATATCTACTGAATAGCTACGATCTCGAATTTTTTTAAAGAAACAAATCGTTTTACCACCATCTTCTCAACTTCAACATCTCCAATAATTTATATATACAGTAGCTGACACAATATCTCAATCTGAAGAGACTAACTGTCCTACTACAAGCAACTAAGGATTGAAGGGAAAGCGCAGAGTCAACCTGACGATTATATTAAGGCAAAAGATGACTCCGCCCCCGTCCTATGTTAAATTAATGTTTCCAATAATTCAATATGAACAACAAAATGTTCTCAGCTGAGCTCACATTGGATAATACACTAAAAGAGTTTCGCTCGACCGACTCAAACCTGCATTTTTCCAAAATTCGGAGGAAATACCGCAAAAAACGGCAAGCACACTGCCCACAATAACAACAAGAAAAACACGCTGTGGAAGACACGTACATTTTCCTGAAAGGTACCAGTCGTAAAAGTAATACTTGGCAATACTTCAATTAAAAAAGCTATCGTTTAAACAAATTAATTAGAAAACTTATATTGATGTATCCAAAATTTTTTATACGATTTGTATCACGGTACCTCATAATTGATTAAAATTCTAACTAACTACTGTGAAATAAAACTAAGTTTATTTAGGTATTTAGCTAGCGAAACACCGCCCTATAAATTATTGTATTATTACGTAGTCAGTATTTCTAACAAATAATAATATTATATCAATTCATTTTCGTATCCCGAATTCTGAACAGTATACAGACTACATTTTATTTGTAAATAACTAATTAATAAGATTAGTAAGGTATATCAAATTCAGCAAATAAGTTATCCAAACTGTATATAATTTCTGTTAATTTCCGATCTCCATTAATTTAACGTAGTGTTATCTTATTAAAAAGAAGCCACATATTAGATCGGACCGTCATAAATGCTAACCAAACTGTATTTGTTTAACAATAACAATATAATAAATAATAATTAGACATTCCAATACCACTGCGGAGGTACTTACGTACCTAAAGTCAGGTAATAAACAAAGACAGCACTTGGAATTCGAATTATTATTTTCCCTCGATTAAAAATGAATTCACTCCTTAGTCTAAGATTTATAAAGTTAATTTCGAATAATAAGGTTCATGTATTTTATTTATATTTTAATATTACGCATAGTTATGTTTACTTTCGTTGAAATTGCATAAACGCATAATAAGTATGTACCGAGTCAGCCAGCAGCTACTCGCCTTTGCAAATAATCACCGTTACGCATTCTAGCAGTACCTACCTACCTCAACACTATATGTCTAGTCGTAAGAAGGAACAAGTAATAATAATTTTAATCGGTCAATACCGACTGAGAAATAGGTACTTACTCCTATTACTAACGATAATTAGGACTTGTAAACAAATAACATATTAATTTTAAGACGTTCAAACATTTTGTAACTTTTGTTATTTTTTCTTTTTTATAAGCATGTTATGTTCTAAGTTAATGATGTAAATTTAGCATTGTTCACAAAACTACTTATGTTAAAAATTATATTTTCAAGTATGTAAAACATTGTTTATATTTTGTATATATGTATATCTCAGACACATACTAAACCCTATTTAGGTGTATATAATTATTTTCTTTTCGTATGCCATATTTTGTAATTCGCGTGCAACGCTGGTGGGGAGGTATATGGCAGTACTTATTCACAACACTTTCTCACGCGTATGGTATCCCAGATGACCGGCACTAAATGTCACCGATTGCCCCGAGATGCGATCATATTATTATTCCGCTTCTAGTAATCGATCCATCCGGTTGCACGACAATTTTACCTCTCTGCCCGTTCGTACGCGAATGTTTATTTGTTGTAAATAATATTTTAAATAAAACCTAATATCGCGGACAACTAAGTGTTTTCAATTAAATATCATCATCATTGTAAGCCTGAACACAGGATCACGGCTTGGAAGTGCCGTGATCTCAAGGAGCATTTAAACCTCAATATTGGTAAGCTGCCTGACGTGGAGAGGATCTCCTCACCAAACACTCTCCATCCACTCTTACACCAACTAACAAACATTTCCAACAATAGCAACATTATTTAGTGTTTGAGGGCGGCAATGTTTGATTTTTGACAGCTAGTTTGCCAAGAATTCGCAACAGAAGCGGTCGCTCTCGGCTGGTGCTAAAAAAGTGTTCCACCAACGATTCCATATTTCTCCAGGTAATTCAACAACATATATAGGACTCAATTTTGTATTAAATTTATTCATTTGTTGTTTTATAAAATCTTTTGTTAGAATAAACAGAATTTATTTATAAATACATTTAGAAAAAATATTGACGAGATTACATTACTTCTATTACGCTACTGTCTCATAAATGGAACTTAAAAGTAACGTAATGGAATTCTAAAGGTCGGTTCACCTGCACGGAGAGAAATCGATTTTGGCTCTCACTATAAATTATCATTCCTTATTTATAAAATGCCAATTTAAGGATGTTTTATCGATTTGCCTTAAAAACAAAGAAAAAACACTGAGTAATTTATTTATTTTATTTTTATAAGAAAAACTTTCTTTTTGTACTTTTTTGAAGGTTATTCCCATCAGTGAAATATATCATATTAGAATAAGTTAACAATATTAATCTAAACGAAAGTATGAAAGAGAACAGAAAAAACACAAAAAGACAATGGTCGCAACTGGGACTCGAACCCAGACCTCTCCGTCTAACCGGGACGAGTGCGTTAACCAATTTCGCTATTACTGACGGGAATAACTTTCAAAAAAGTATATCTTCTTTACGTGCACTTTATTCGAATCTAAATATATTTTATTCAAAAGCGTTCTCTAGTGCATTGATTTTACCCGTAATCCAGACTGTATCCCAAATTATTTATAGGGTGGTCTTTCTTGACGTGGGAAAGCATGAAGATGATAAAGCATTACATCACACCCTCTGAAACTCCATTTCTCCACCCCATAACCCCCATTAAACAATATCTAATTATTTCTGTACTTGTAAAATTTAAATTTCACGCAGGTGAATCTTACGGACGCTCGATGTTTCGAAACCAGTTGGTAGAAAATTATAAAAAAAATGAGTAACAATACATTGTAAAAGAAAACTCTTCAAAAACAAACAAAAAAATTTAAATGTAAGGTTAGCAGTGCTGTATTTAAAAAAAAATTAAACTTACAGCTTAGGAATCTTATCATTCGTAAATCTCTTATAAGAATTTTGTCGTTAGTATGAAGTCCTTTCAATCCACTTCCGGAGGAAGTCAAACTGACCTAACTTAAGACCTAATGAAGGAAAATTTCTTCCGAAACCTGTAAACTCAACGGTGTTAAAAATTTTGCGAATTAGTTAAAAAAGGCAATAAACATACGTTTCTTATCGCTATAATCCTACAGCTCTTTCTGACACATAAAAGATGAGATACAAAAAATACGTGTAACTGTTTCCTCAGAAGTACTACTTTTTCTTTGCGTTTCATTTTCTTTATACGTATTCTATGTTTTCTTTGGGGTGGTGCAGGCATACGTTCACCGTTTGTCTCATTTTCGACTATTGTTATTTTGTACGTAAGAAACAGCTGCGGCATTATATGTTTAAGAACAAAAGCAAAACCATCAGCGCATTGACTTTTTTCTTTTAAAGGAAACAGACCTACTTTCATTCTGTATCTCATCTTTTGAAAGAGCTGCAGCAATTGTGTAAAGGAACGTATGTTTATTGCCTCTTCTTACCGTCACGGCACCATAAATTGAATCATGGTAATAATGAAGGAATGTCTGAATGTCTGAATTTTGAATGTCTTTAAAATTTGATTCTTTTATTAAGGAAGCATTTTTTACAGCAATATCTTTGACACTATCAGATACTCAGAATCTTAAGCGCATTAAAAATTATAACAATCCAAAATTATGAAAACTAAACAAATTACCACTTACTAATAAATATTTTTTTTTGCTGTTTTTGAACATTGGAATCTTGAATCGGAATAAATGTAAAACAGAATAAATATTCGTAAAGCTATGAGATGTTTGTATATTTGCAGATTGTGGTTTAACGAAGGGGCAGGGTGTTACTTTAATAGTCGAAGGACAGACCGCCAAGAAGGACACCTTCCCCTGGCACGTGGGGATATTCCAGAAGGAGGGAGAAGTCATCTCGCATATCTGCAGTGGGAGTATCATCCGCTCAAACATTGTCGTCAGCGGTATGTATTGGACTTCAACACGAAACTATCAAACACTTGTGAAATCTTTGAAATTTTTAAAATATTGGAAAAAAAAATGGTACATAAAAAGTTTGTGAGTAAATACTCGTATAAAGCGCGCAGAGACGATTCACAAAAATACCAAGATCTTTGAAAGACCTGCAATAAGAAGACAGGCTACAATAATTAAATTACTAACCTTAAAATAAAGAAAGTAAAGGAGTGACTTGTTTGAGACTTTGAAAATTTTATCAGGACATAGTTTTTTTTTACATTAACTCCACACAGGAGGTCCTGAGGAAAATAATTTCCCTTAGGGACTAAGTCACCTTTAAAAGATGAATGACAATAAAATAACTTTGTTTAATTCCACTTTTATTTAACCACCCGGTTTCGGTTCGACCTGAACCTTGAGGTGAATAAAATATATTAAATAAAATACAGAGTGTTTAAATGAAGAGTAGAAGAGAAAGAGAGAAAATCAACATTGCCTAAATATATTAGGGGAAATATCCTAGAGAAAAGGATAAAAATAGGGGCGGGGGGAGGGAATATGTTAAAAATGGCTCTGTTTGACAAATTTAACTGTTTTTTTAGCAAATTTGTTTTAATTATTTTTAAGGATTTTTTCATATTTATTTCAAGAGATTCTAGACTATTAAGGCAAAGACCCATCCCATTTTTATGTTGTACATCTATCTCCGACGATTTATTAAAATACCGATCCTCCCTCAAAGGTACCTCCCCCTCGCTCCCCACCAAATGATGTTTTCTCTCTCTTCTATATTTCGTTAAAATATTATTTTATATAGTTTATTCACCGCGGTGAAGGTTCAGGTAAAACCGAATTGGTTAAAAAAATAAATAAAGTGGAGTTTAAAACAGTTGTTCTATTGTCATTATTATAATTATGTATAACAACAAAGTGTTGGCTACACGTGATGAAATTTAATAACTAAACTCATTTTAAAAAGCCAATAACAGTTGAAGTGTATCTAAAATCTTCCTGCTTACTCACATAAATAGCAGTACTAAGAACTGTCGTAAGACTCCGCTAGATGGCAGCTAGCTTAGTATGGACTGTGGGTAACAAACGGTCCAACAGCTCAGAGGCAGTTTTCAGCAGATCTCTCACGTCAGATTCCAATTAGCCAGTTCCTAGAAGGGTCGACTATCGTGGTCAACACTATTGTAGGGAACGACAGCAAACTCACTTTGCAGCCACATAAATTATTTTTTATAATGGTATCACTGGGTACATTGCAGCGCCCGGGACCCTGATCGACCGGCATGACAAAATATTCTTTTCCTCGTGTTATGATTGGTTTATTTATGCTCGTGTTCCTTTAAGCTACTCGCTCGCTCTCATTCCCGCCATTTTAATAAGTTCCTTCTGAATCGCGCTCTACACTCGCGCGAACGGCCGCGAAGGCCGCGAAACACGAAACACGAGTGTGGATCTTGTTCACGCCTTCGCAATCTTCGCATTCGCGCTTCGCGCCATTCCCCGATTTTTGTCGGTTTTTTGGCCCGCGACAAAGGGTTTGCGGCGCGCGAACGCCGCGAACGTGAACGCATCCACACTCGCAGTTTTCCACAGTAGCTTACAAGATATCGTAGGGAGTGGTTGTGCGTGCGTTGGCGATTGGCTTTCCTAAAGATGAACACTACGTGGTATAATGAACTAGAACTGACCCTCGTGGAGTGTGTTCAACAAGCAGTGACACGGCAGCAGCAGAAATCATGTCGTCGTCCATCTTCGTTAAAGTCGCGAACAAGACTGAAACTTTGCGAGTGTGGATGGACACAGTTCACGCGCGGATCGCTGCGTATATTCACGGCGTGAATTCACGGCGCGACTTCGCGCGCGAGTGTAGAGCCAGCTTTTTATCTCGTGTCGTGTTTGAGTATTCAATTTTTAAATATTTATTTAATTAACTTAAATTCTGTGATCTTAACCTGTTTTATTATATTACTCGCCGATACATTTTAGCTTACATTACCCATTGATGAATTGGTAAGTATGGAAAGGCTAACTTGCCTAAATGCTAAACTGTGTACGCGAAGTATCAATAAACAAGATTTATGCTAAATTAACATTATTCTACCCATTGAATTAATCTCCTTCCTAAGTGAGTTGGAGGACTATTGGTGAAACACCAAAACAATGTAAGTCTAACTTTCTTGTCATTTTCAGTCGCCCATTGCTTCTGGGACCCCATCAACTTAAGGCTCGTTCCTCCCACGTATTACAGAGTAGCAGCGGGAAAGTTTTACAGAGACTGGAACGACGAGAGGGAGAATGGAAGCAAACTTATCCAAAGATCAAAGGTTTGTTAAGGAAACGGTGAATTATTATGGGATGTTTATTTAAAAATAACTGAACCGGCTACGCGTTGCTGTGGCTAACGAAACACAACGCAATCTACTGGATGGTTACCCAACCTTTTAACTCACATCGCCATCTATTATTTTGTATAAAAATTAAATCGATCAGTCGTATTTATTTATATGCTTACGGTAAAACTACATGAAAATCAGCAGTACCTAACAACAAGTAGGTGTAATAACAATCACAGCCATTTGCAAACTGTCGTTGCTCTTTTACAGCTTGATGGCTTGACACTTCAAAATCCTTCTGGTGTCCCCAGGCCTCCTACTCTTAATTTAATGGAAACAAAAGAGTGTTTTTTACTTGCCACATTTGATTTTGAATTTGTCAGACAATAGCAAGTCTAGATGTAACGTCATTGCTTTCAGCTTCAAAAATAATAATAATTTAACGTGGTTTTATATGGGTTTATTTTATTTTTTATTTTTTTATTTAAGTACATAAAACAGGCAATTATGCCCAAAAAATTACATACATGGATGATTTAAATTACAACAAAAGTAGTATTAAAAATAATTAGTTACTCTTAAATATGCAAAACTGAATGACAAACAATAATAGTTAAATGTAAAATACAAAAGAATCACCAACAATTTATTACTGGCACCTGGATTTAGTAGGTACAATATTTCACGTCTTTGAATAAAGGGCTTCATCACAATATCAGCTTTGTACGATTGATGGTAAAATATGTTTTTTGAAGTGTTTGAATGGGTTATTAAAAATGTCAATTTCATTATTAGAGCGGTGTATAGTGTTATAATGTCTTAATGTTCGTGGTAAAAGGGAGAAATATCCTGTATTTGTGTGGTACGTAGATATATAGAAAATATCTTGCAACCTCCTTGTTGAATTTCTTGATGGTGTGTATAATTTTGTGCAGAAGCAATAAATCGGAAAGTTTCCGTCTTCCTGTCTGAGAGTGTAGTTTATAGTGTAGAATTCGGTCGTTATACGTTCCAAATTGATCAGATAAACCTTCGCGATATGCAATAACACGGGTTAATTTTATTTGTATGAATTCGATTCTATAATTGTGAATCTCATAATTGGGAGACCAAATAGTGGATCCGTATTCGAGAATACTTCGCACAATTGATTTATATAATGTTAATGTTAATTCTGCACTTTTGAAGCAATTTGTGATTCTAAGAGTTAATCCTAATATTTGTGATGCACTTTTTGAAATTGTATCTACATGTTTATTGAAGCTAAGTGAAGAGTCAAATATCATGCCTAAGTCTTTAATTGAAGTTATGTTTGATAATTGCACTACAGTCGCCGTTCGTTCACCGGTGAGATCTGCTAAAAAGCGGCCAAAAAAATATTTTTATATGCGATTTTGACCCTTATATATAAAGAAACTGTATGAAAGTCAAGCTCAGAATGGCTTGCGCTAACAGTACTGTTGATACCGCCAAAAGTTTTATCCATCTGGCAGCACTGGAATATTTTAAAAAGCATTTTCTGTGGAGTACGAACGTCATATTTTGCCACGGTTGAACTGTCAAAAGTCCGTCGATGTTTGGTCACAAAAACTTATAAAAACCTATCAATTCATCAAATAAACACAAGTAATAGTGTTTTTATCGATAGTTTATTGTTCAAAGAATGTGTTTCAGTCAATAAAATATACGATAGTTCAAAATAAATGCACAAAATATTACTTCAAAAGTGCTCTTTCCCAGATTTTATACGAAGTATGGGAAACATATGGGACAACATATGCAACAAATCCTGGAAAAATTGGCAGACCAGGGGTGATATGTGTTTGAAAATTTGTTTCTGTTCTTTGTGAAGGAAATTACAGCACATTTGTTATTATTAAAATACAAATCATTTAGTGTGCACCATTCTTGTAGTGATGATAGATCTTTTTGCAAATTGATGCAATCTTCCAGTGATTTGATTTTTTCGTACAGTTTTAGGTCGTCGGCAAACAGGAGATATTTTGAAAATTTTATTCTTAAAACTATATCGTTAATAAAAATTAAAAATAGCAGGGGTCCAAGATGAGAGCCCTGCGGAATTCCCGATGTTACAGTAAAAAGGTCAGCTGAATATCCTCCTACCACTACTTGTAGTTTTCTTTCAGTAATGTAACTCTCAAACCACTTCAGAGTATTTCCACTAATGCCAAACATTTCTAGCTTCTTGATAAGTAGTGCTTGATTTAACTGGTCAAATGCTTTACAAAAATCCGTGTAGATAGCATCTACTTGTAAATGCTTTTCGATGCTATCGCGGATGAATTGGGAGTATACAAAAAGGTTTGTGGTTGTGGAACGCCGGGGGAAGAGTATTTACTTACGTGAGCTAGTAGACAGTCATATATTATTGACTCGAATAACTTTCCCACACAGTCAAGTTTAGAAATGGGTCTATAATTTTTTATATCGCTCTTACAACCTTTCTTAAAAATGGGAGTTAAAAAAGCCGTTTACCATTTGACTGGAAAAATACCGTCTTGTAGTGATTTGTTGAAAAGTAGGCTGAGTGGTCTGGCAAGGAAATCTCTGCATGTTTTGAAAAAAATGGGAGGAATACCATCAGGACCTGATCCCTTATTAGTTTTCAAATTTTTACATTTAATTAAAACCGTTGTAGGCGAAATATTGATCGTACCGAGGCTTTCATTACAGAAGTCTTCAGGGAATTGTGGAAAATAGTTTGCATTGGGTGGTTTTTAAACTGATTGGAAATGCCTAGAAAAGAGCTCGCAGATAATTTGGCCTTTGGTAGTCTTTTCGTCATTTAAGTGCATCTCTTTTGGTATGTCAGTTGTGTTTTTATACTTACTTTTTGCGAATTTCCAGAAATCTTTTGGGTTAGCTTTTAAGTTTTGTTTGATCAAGTCTAAGTGTTCATGGTAACAAACTTTAATTAATTTTTTAGTTCTGGTTCTAATTAATTTGTATGATAAATGATCTAGTTCATTGCCATATTTTTTATATTTTTTGTGAATTTTTTTTTTCTTTTATCAAACGAATGAGATCTTGTGAATACCACTTAGGGGAGTGTTTTTTATTCATTCTAATGGGAACGTGAAAAGAGATAATCTGGTAGAGTATACTGTAAAACTGATCGACAGATTGATCTATTTTGCCCTGATTGATGAATTCCCAATCAATCTCACAAAGCAAGGCATTGATTGAGTCATAGTCGGCTTTATAAAAGTTTGGTCTTCAGATGTTGCAGGTTTCTAGATTTGGTAGGAAATTGAAAAGAAAATTAATTTTTAGAGCAGGGTGATATGGATCTTCTTTGCTTAGTTGAAATGAAGAGTGAGTTACTGATATATCTTGTTTGTTCGACAAAATGAGATTCAATATTTTGGATTGGTGATTAGCTACTCCGTTAAATTGTTTGAGATTACAGAATGACAGTGTATCGATGATGTCAGTGGTGATTGTGTTTGTGTTTGAGGTGAAAGGTAATAGATTATTTATTTCATCGGGAATCCAATGAATGTTAGACTTATTAAAATCGCCAAATATTAAAATGTGTTGGTTTGATGTTGTTAGGTAGACATTCCGAAGATTGCTTAAAAATGAGCTTATAATGGATTCTTCTTCAGATGGTGGTAGATATACTGTGCAAATATTTAGTTTGACACTCCTGTTATTAAGGTTTGCTCAAGTAATGAACTAATATTCAGTGTTATTTTAGGTGAGCAAAATCGCGATCCACAAATACTACGGAGGCGATGAGCACAACCAACAGGGCGACTTGGCTCTTGTGGTGCTGGAGAAACCATTTTCTTTCTCGGACTCCGTTAGCGCCGTGTGCCTAGACCTGACTGATGAACAACTCAACGCCATTCAAACCGGCGATGGCGTACTAGGAAAGGTAACACGAAATTGAAGAGCTTTTTTTTTTTTTTTAGGTTTTTTTTATTTTATTTATTTCCAACAAAAACACAAATTACATAAATATATAATTTAGACAATTTATCGGTAGTCCCGCGAAGCTGCCACATGGCTGCTTGTCTGCAGGTTCTACCTTAATATACACTCGTTAATATTAGAAGTTAAAAAATATATATGTATAATATCAAAAATCGTAATGGAAAATGCAAATAATGACATCCTAATCCTAAAAAACTGATGCGATACAAATCTAGTTTCAACCTTACAATTAATGCAGAAAAAAAAAACACTTTATATTCTCAATGAATACCTATGTTTAGAACTTACCCTAACATTGATAGAATTTACCCTAATTTAAACATAAACATAACAAAAAATGTGACAAAGATGTCTGTAATAATTCATGTACCATATTAAATCATACGACAAAAAAAAAATGAACCTCGGTGTAATTGAAGATCAATATATGAAATAGTGAAATAGAACAGTCACATATGCGCTTTAGGAAATATATCTATATATTTATCAGATTAAGAAATTAACTCAAATTAAGTAATCTAAAAAATAAATCAAGTCTATTTCGCACTGGTCCAATCCTTAATTCAGTAGGAAATCAGTGGATGGGGAGGCGCATATGAAGAAAAATGTTAATGTGAAGGTGGCTGAAAGATAGTAATAACAAATAAAAACAATAAAAAAGAACCAACATTCTCTCCAGCATCAATGTTAAAAATTTTGAAGTCCCTACCAAAAATTTAAGACCTCTGTAAAAAGATTAATTATTACAAATATTTAAAGAAAATGTAATAAATAATAAAAATAAAAATGTTTAAACTTAACTCATCATTTAGGCATAACATAACAACCGATTTTGTAAACAACAAATTTCAATATTTTCAAGGCCAAAAATACACTTGTTTTCTATTGTGGTTACTGAACATTTCTTTTACCATATTTATTTTATACTAGCGATTTCCCGGCATGTGTTGTAATGCCACTTAATAAAGAAATTATTTCTCCATGCGTGTCCTTTACCATTTGTTCCGTTCCCCTTCCGCCTTCTCTCCCGCGTCCTCTTCCCCTCTTGCGTTCCCAATTCGTCTCATTCACCTGCCCTCTTACCACTCCACTCCCTCCCTCCTGAGTTCCCCTCCCCCCTCCTAGGTTCCCCTCCCCCCTTTCAATTCCCCCCCCCCCCTCTCCCACGAACCCCTACCCGAGTTCCCCTCCTCCAACCCCCCCCCCTCAACCCTCCCGCTTTTCATACATTCAGTCCCGGTTCATTTAGTTTTCAAACAGCTCGCGTGCCACCTATTGCAATTTTTTTATAGAAATTTCATAATGCCATTGCTCACCAGTAGCTTTATACAAACCCTCTCCTGACAATAACAAACACTAAAAAAAATAATTATCCAATTTGGTGTAGTCGTTCGGAAGTTATGCGCGTACATACATTTCGGCTTTTCATTTTTTTATATAGATAGATAGATAGATTATAGAAATCAACAGTACATTGGTTACGAAACAATTAACAGATGATTAAATATTAACTATAACTGTCTAATGAAAAATCTAAAATTACTAAAGCTGTCCGACAGAAAATGATGCAATTTATCTTTTTAAAATCATTAATTCCTTTATCAACGACGGATTAATGAAACAAATGACAATTCTACATAACAGAGCTATGAGAACTATATTGAAGAAAAATAGGTACACTTTAGTCAAGAAAATGTTGAAGGAGTTAAATATCATGTCATTTAAATAAATTATTTACTTCAATACTATATTGTTAATCTACAAAATAATCAATGGCCATACATCTATTGAATTCCTAAAAAAAATGAAAAACTACAAAGCAAACACACAAATGAGACGATGAAAAGAAATGAACTAAGACTCCCATTCAGGAAAAAAACAAAGAGTCAGAAGTCATTGATGTACGGAGCATTGAAGATATTTGGAGAATTAATAGAAAAACTAAAATTGGAAGAGAGCATAAAGGCATTTAAAATTAAATTGCGAAGATATGTGATTGATTTGGTATAGATGTGTTATTTTATGTGTATCTGTATGCAAGGATTGTATTAGGACATAGATAACTATGTACCTATTTAAAATACCGCTATTAACAATAAACAATTGAGAGCCCTGCATTATTGCAATTGATTTCATTTCGTGTTCCTAACAGAGTCATGCGATCTAAAAATATATATTCATGCAAAAATCATCTCAATACCAATTCGTTTATGAACTCCCTTATACCATTCTGACACAGCTTCGGTAACCAATATTCAAAAGTATCTAAGTATATTTTCAACAGTACCGAGAGAACTTACAATTTTAAGAGGGTTGCAGGTCATAAAACGAATAGAGCAGTAGCAATACTGCTCTGTTCGTTTTATATTGTATTATGGCTTGCAATTACATGTACAAACTCGGTTATAAAAATAAGTATAGTTTTGAATCACTAGTCATAGAAGTCTTAGTTTTAAGTCATTAGTTATCAATCTTAGTTATAATATAAGCCACTGTAGTATATAGGTATAGATTAATAATAATAATAATAATTGGATAATTTATAGAGCGCCGTTTTTGTGAAAAATCACCTCAAGGGCGCTGTAAAAAATGTAAAATGTAAAAAATGAATTTATAAAGCGCCCTTAAGGTGATTTTCTCACGAAAATGGCGTTACAAAAATCATCCAATAATTATTATTATTATTAAAAAAAAATCACTAATTTTTTGAAAACTTACGTTTTGTTTCGAAAATTGAAAAATTTGAGTTAATTCAAATAATTTTATTATTTATTAATTTTTTATATTATTTATTACGGAAAATCAACAGATATTTTACATTTATGAAAATAACCTTGATAATATTTTTGATAATAGCATTATAATATTTTTGATAATAGCATTATAATATTTTTGATAATAGCATTTATGATAATAGCCTTCAAATCCTTGTAAAACCTTAAAACAATTTCAAAAAAACTAACTTTGATGAAATTAAACATACTATTAATCAATTAAAAGGTAATTCTTCCCCCGGTTATGACAATATCTCAATAGAAATGCTTAAAAAAAATTCTGATTCACTTTGCAAACCATTGGCACATATCATAAATACAAGTTTCGAAAATGGCAACTTTCCACTAAATTACAAAAAAACTATTATTACTCCTCTTTTTAAATCTGGTGACCCTATTCTTAGTAATAATTATAGACCAATTTCTCTAACCTCAAACATTGCAAAAATATTTGAAAAAATTGTAAAAAAGCAGATGTTTAAATTTATAAAAGAAAATAATACATTGAATGCACATCAATATGGTTTAAGAGAAAATTTAAGCACTCAAGATGCTATTGTAGACTTAACATCTGAAATATAGAAATCCTTAGATAATAAAAAAAAATTTATTGGAATATTTGTCGACTTAAGAAAAGCATTTGACAGTATATCACATTCGAAGCTTATCTCTAAACTCGAGAAAATTGGTATAACCAATAATGCCTTAACGTGGATTGAAAATTACCTACTTCATAGAGAACAATATGTCAAGCTAAATGGTGTTCTCAGTGATTCCTAAATTAATAAATTTGGTATCCCGCAGGGAACGGTATTGGGACCAATTCTCTTTATCATGTATGTGAATGATATTTTTAAACTCAATATAAAGTCCAAACTAATATCATACGCTGATGACACAGCAATTTTAACTGAGGAATTAACTTGGAATGAAACTCAGAGAACGGCGGAATCAGATATAAATTTAATAAAAAAATGGTTTGATCAAAATTTACTATCTCTAAATACCGATAAAACTTTTGCAATACCATTCACTCTGACTAAAAATGCTACCCCTGAGAACCTAAACATGTGTTTCCACTCATATAATTGTAATTCAAATTCATGCTTATGTAAACCTGATTGCTCTGTACTCACTGTTAAAACCAATGTTAAATACCTCGGTGTAACTATAGATAGTAACATAAAGTGGAAGATGCAAATTTGTACAACAGTCGAGAGACTAAGAAAATTAATATACATTTTCATTAGAATTCGAAACATTTTAAACATTACGATATTAAGAAATATTTACTTTTCCTTAATCCAATCAGTGCTACAATATGGAATTGTAGGTTGGGGGGGTGCCTTCAAAACTTCTCTTTTACCATTGGAAATCATTCAAAGAATAATCATAAAAACAATTTTAAAAAGGCCATACGATTACCCCACCGTCAAACTATTTCAAGATTTTAAAGTAAATTCACTTCATGTTATCTACAAAAAAATCACAATCTTACAAATACACAAAGATTGCTTCAATAATGAGAGCTTTTCTCTTTTTTCTAACAGCATTAGAACACATATTCTCGGCACTATGACTCTCCCACGCTGTAACACCATCACAGCCCAAAAATACTATAAATATATTGGAATTAAATGGTTTAACCAATTACCAGCTAACTTAAGATTGGAAAAAAATTATAAAATATTCAATAAAAGCTCTTTATATTATTCTTATTATTATTCTTAAAAAAGCTTTCGACAGTATTTCTCATGATAAACTTATTAAAAAACTTAAACTGTATTGGGATAAACGATAAAGCTCTAAAATGGATAAAAAGCTATTTATTTGAACGACACCAAGTAGTCAAGATAAACCACTTTCTAAGTCTACCACTAACAAGTAATTTCGGGATACCTCAAGGCACAGTCCTAGGCCCACTACTATTTATAATTTATGTCAACGACATTTTCAAACTACCACTTAACGCAGACATAATATCATATGCCGACGACACAGCTATCATAGTCAATGGGATCGACTGGGATATAGTAAACGAGCAAGCAAATAATAGCATGAATACCTTAAAACATTGGTTTGATACAAATCTTCTCTCATTGAACACTAACAAAACATACTACATACACTTCTCAATTAACAAACTAAAAACATTCCCCAACACTAAAATAATTATCCACAATAACAAATGTAATAAAATCACATGTATTCAAGACTGTTCAACGTTGAAATCAGTATCAGAAACTAAATATCTCGGAGTGATAATAGAACAACATATGAAGTGGAAGAGCCATATCTGTGAATTGGTTAAGCTTATCAGAAAGCCGCCATAGCTCAGTGGTCAGAGCTGCTGACCGGCAATCAGATGGTCACGGGTCACGGGTCCCGTTGGCGGCCAGTATCTTTTCTCGGAAGATTTTTTCAATGTAGATGAGTGTTTCAGGCTGATAATTATTGATTATAATATTTGTTATCAGAAAGTGTATATATATATTCATAAGATTAAGAAATATTTTAAAACTCAACAATCTAAAAAGAGTATACTATGCACTAATCCAGTCATTAATTCAATATGGAATTATTGGATGGGGGGGGGGTCTTACAACAATATTATAAACCAAATCAAAGTGATTCAGAAGCTAATCATTAAAGTGATCCTGAAGAAACCCTCCACATATCCAACAGAAACGCTTTTCGCAGATTTTACGGTGCCTCGAGTAGAGAATATCTTCAAAAAAAATGCAATTATCCAACTTTACAAAGATAATATCATCAAAAAATTTGAATGTTATATCTGCCCTTTCCTCGGCAGATATTAATTATTACAAGGTTCTTTGAATATAATGGTGTTTATTACTGTGAATAACCTAGCTGGATAGCTACGACTGTTTACTATTCGGGGGTAGGTAAATCTCTGCGCTCCCAACTCGGGAGCTGGTAATGTCTATCTCTAGTACCACTTCTTGTACACTAATGCCATCTGGCGAGCTATGGCGCAAGCTACATGCTTACTGCCATCTATCGTATTCTTTCCATATTAAATACCTATTTACTATACATTACACCTACCAATCAAAAAGATATCAAGACAACATCAAAATACCAAAATTTAATTCCAAACTAATGCAAAACAATTATATCTACTTAGGAATAAAGTATTTCAACAACCTTCCAATTGAAATAAAAAAAAACCAAAGACATCAATAAACTGAAACTCAAACTGAAGCTACACTTCATCAGGAATAATTAAAACTAAATAATTACCTGTTTTTCTCTTTCTTTCCATTTATTATAAATTATATTTATCTCTATTTTATTTAGATTTTTCGAATTTCATACCGTATCCTATGTATGTACACCTACGCATATAGATGATCCAGAAGTCTCAATTGTTCGTATTATATACTTACCTTTTGCATAATGTTACTTTATTTCTGTTATAATTAGTGTAACTCGCTCATCAAGCACAAGAACTAGCTTCTTCTTTGATGAGATTGCAATTTTAAATAATTTCTGTACCGATATGTAATTTATGTAACACCTTTGCACACTTATATATCTATATTAAATAAATAAAAAAAAAATATATATATATAGCTTATTACAATCACTTCATCTTTTTAAATACTATATTTCTCAACTCAACTTGTAATATCAGATATCCTTTTTCTTTATTTATCTTCATCCTTTCTTTTTTTTATCTCCTCCTCTTCGTTGTGTTACATTACTTCTTTTATATGTTTCATACATATACTTTATAAAAATATATAGACATATTATATAATATAAACTATTTTTCTAGCTTACTGTTAATTATATTACCTATTCTTTAGTTTTATACTCGTATATATAAAAAAATATGTGTTACTTTACCATTAGTATTTTTTTTTAACTACATTCGTTTTCTCCGCCATTTTTGTCACGAGCTTTGCTCCTAAAAAAAGGTGTAAACTTAATAAACAATGTATTCTTGAAATAAAAACTTTATATAATGTATTAACCATGTAATATTTAAAAAAATAAATATATTTAAAAAAAAATAAAAATACACATAATATCCAATAAAAGACTTTCACATAATTAATATTATAATTAAAAAGTAAGAGTCCTGTACCCGTAAGAATTTAACAATAATATAACCTTGAAAATTGTAAAAAAAAGAAGATATTAAAACAAAATAATACTCTAATTGTTCGGTAATTCATTTTTTGCTTAAATTATTTTTACCATAAGTCTATATATATATAATGAATCCCTGTTTCCCTTGGTCACGCCATAACTTCAGACCGACTTTACCTATTTCATTAATATTTTTCTAAATTTTCAAATATGTACTTTGTAGAAAGTTCTAATGGAAAGAAAAATTAAGAAAATTGCACAGAAAATTATATAATTTCAGAAAAATTAATGACTATTTTAACTTCGCACGTTTGACAGTTCGCATGCTTGATGAAATTGAACTGAGCAGGCAGCTGTTTTTTTTTGTAACAAAAGAATTGTCTATGGATTTTTTAAATTTTAGATATTTTAAATAGATACCTTCGTTAGGTACTAAATTTGATTAATTGTTTTTATAATATACAAAAATGAATATTTTTAATGAAAGAAAAATGAAAATTTGAATTAATAAATTGTAATAGAAAAACTGAATGTACTGGAACTGTATATGTGGAACGAGGAGAGTGGAGGGGAGAGCGTAGGCGGGAAAGGTGGAAGGGGAACTCGGGAGGGGAAGGGGATACGGGAGGGGAACGGGGACGCACGGGAAAGGACATGCAGGGAGAAACAATTTGTTTCTTTGAATATGGCTTTGCAACGCCTGCCGGGAACCAGCTAGTAAATAATACAAAAAAGATAACCTTGATATAATGATAGGGACATGAAAATGAATCCACACATTAATATATTAGGACTATCCAACTGACAATTTACAATTTTATACAAAAATATAAAATCAAAACATTTTCTCCTGTGACTTATAATTTAAATAATTTCAATAAATATAGTAAAAAATCACAAACTATTGGTTATAAATAAATTTCTAGTACAGTTAATACTACTCCAAAATTTGTATTGAATCTTTCAATGATTTGATGTGATTAAAGGACAGGTGATCGTATGGTAGAATTATATTCTAGAATGCTTCTAACGAGAGATGTGAACAAAATTTTAATGTGTGAATTGTTGGAAATCCTCACTCTGGATACCAACATTTTTAAATGCATATTGGAAGCAAAGAAGAGACTCGAAAATACTATAATTTTGATTTGTTATTAATATGTAGGTGGCAGGATGGGGTATAACAGAAACTGGTGAACCTTCATCTGAACTAAAGACCCTGACTATCCCAGTTATTAATAAAAACCAGTGCCGAATTGAACTCTCCAAGTACAAATTTGCTAGATACCTGACTTGGGATAAGATGTGCGCAGGTTACACGAATGGTAAGTAAAAAAAAGTTCACGTTTTAATTATTTACTTATTATTTTATTTATATTAATGTTATTTTTCACACAGAGTTTTGGGCCTGTATCAAATTTGGGAATGCTGTATTGTTGAGGGTCTTTTTGAATAGAGGAAGCGACTTATTTCGTAGTAGAGAGAAAACACACAGGTCAGCAAAAGAATTAGTCAAAAGACCCGTTTTCGTGTGAACAAATATTGGGCGAGCGTATAATACCGGCAGAACAAGGAGAGAATTTCCATCTAACGCCTGTGCTCTAAAATTGCAATCCATTTATTAATATGGGGAAACTGTGAAATGGACCGCCAGTTTCTGCATAAGACAAAAAGCAGTTTTTTTTTCAAGAATTTTGGGGCTCCATGCCAGAATTGGCTGCCAAATGCAGCAGTGGGGCGCATTTGCACTTTGTACAGGATCAACAAATGTGTACTATCTGCGAGTCCTGTGTAGTATGCCAAGCTTCTGGGAGGCTAACTTAACTCTAGCCTCGTTAGAGTCTCCGTACGTGAGCTGGTCATTTAGAGTTGCATGGAGTTTATCAATGGAAGGCATGTTGGGAATATTGCCTCCGTTGAAGGAGATTTTTTGGAAGAGAGAATTTTAAGCCATCCCGTATCATTTCAGGTTCAGCTCTCTGCCAGGGTGACACTGGTGGAGGGTTCGTGGTTTCGGCGAATGACCTGACGCAACAAAAGCGATGGTTCCTTCGCGGTATCATGAGCAACGGTCCACTGAATGATGAAAAGACATCGTGCAGGGCCAACACCTATACCGCCTTCACCCAGATCTACACGCTCAGGGATTGGGTCCTGAAGCAGCTGCGGGAACTATCCTAGACTTGTTTGTTCCTTTCAATGTTTCTCTTTAAGTTTGTTTCTTTCTTTTTATCATTTTTCAACGTTTTTTATTCTGAAACACATTTTTTGTCAACTATTTTCTTTAAAAATCTACTGAATTGTTGCAAAGACATACCTAGTGAAATAATTTCCTTAGAAAATAAAGAAAACCCATTATATTACACGCAAGAAAATATTAAAAAAGAAAAGAAAATACATGAAAATGGTGTTCTGAAGTGCACGGAAAAAATTATACTCATGATTGTATTTTGACTACAGAAAAAAGTAATACTCATGTTTATACATAATAAACGAAATTTTATAATAGAAGCTGTTCGTTGTTAACTCATTGTAACTCAATTCGATAAATAAAACGACGCATGTTCTTGGTAGTGATAGGAATATAACCTTAAATTAAATTCCCTGGAATTAACATTTAAATTGTGATTTAAATATTTATAAAGATATTTTAATTAGAGCATTCTGAGGACATAAATTTTAGAATTTTCGGAAAAATACTGGATATGTAAGTGGTTACGCCAATACACATACCTACACATACACATACCTACATAGCACGCATACATACTGTTGCTGCTTGGATTGATATTAATAATGTTGCAAATTCCTCTCCTACCTTGTTCCAAAATCCGCACCTATAACTACCTTCACCACGTGCACCAGTCTGTAATTAACCGCCCGCGCCGCAACATACCCTATAGCCACTGTGCTCCCGCTACCTGTGAATCGACATTAACCTAATTCCGCCGTGTTATATCTATAAATAAACGAAACGCACGCCTATTGCTGTTTCTGTGCCTATTTGATGGGGAGAAAGCAGACAAAATTGCCAGCATACAAGTTCTTTATCCTGTTCGGTGAGTCCTTTCCTTTCTATGCAGCATATGTTTTTTTCTCATTTCAAGCAGTAACAGTAACACAAAAATCAAGGTCCTTCGTCAGTCAATCTTCACACATATCAAATCCACTCTACACACACAATCTCATTCAGTAAGCGAAGATATAAGCTGTCATAATTTGGCAATCATAAATTGCCTTGAAATCACCGGCCGATAAACAGGTGATTTCAAGTACATACTCGTATAACAAATGGGTGCATCATTTCAAGGTACATCAGGGGGTCTAGCACAGTGAAATTGAGATCAGGTGGAGTGTTGTTTAGACAGCCGATTATATCGTAATTAATTAGTTAGTAAGACAAAATGCAAAAAAATTTAACTCTTTTAAAAAATATATCCTTATGCAATTTTGATTACTTTTTGTAAAATCTTACATATTTCTTTAAAATTAAAAAAATAGCAATATATATTTGTGTTTTATTTACTTATTAAAAATGTAGGTATCACTTGTATGAAGTTATGAAAAAAATTTAAATTGTTTCATTTTGTTAATAAATCGGTTTGTTAAACTGTGCGCCTCTCGGGTGCATGAAAATTTCATACTGAAAAATAAGATTATCTTTCTAGGGATAATTGTCTCAATATTGGTCATTATTCGAAATTTTTTATATACAATATACAATTGATACTTAAAATTGCAAAAATATAAAAAATACAACATTGAATTCATGGCACATTAATTACATAAACAATTATATAATTTGATGTCTTATAGACATCGGTGCCAATATAAATGTAATGTCTTTTACAAATTAAAAAAAACTTGGTTTGTCCGAAAAAATTATCACAGAAACGGAAATCAATATAAATTCTTTCGGTGGTACACATATTCCTATAAGGAATGTGTAAGTTAAATTATTTTTATAATAATGATAAAAATACGTCAATTTCCTTTGTCATTACTGAATTGAAATCATGTCAAACTTTATTAGGGCTAACTTCCTGTCATGCGATGGGAATAATAATATGTGTGTACTCTAACATGAATAGTTCTAAAAAATATTCCCAAAGATGATTTGTCAATGTACAAGGTACTTCAAGCTTGGATACAAGGTACTTCAAGCTCGTGCTTGGATCATATATTTACTAGAAAAATAAAAAAACTCAATTGCTTTTGTTATGCATAATACAATTACTGACCACTGCACCATTGCAATTAGTATACCAAACTCAATGCACAAAAAATAAATAATAAATTGGTTATTGACTTTGAGGGTTTATTAAATAATCTTAGTAAAAAAAATTGGGAACTAATTTATAAAGAAACTGAAGTTAACAATGCTCTAAACTATTTCGTCAATGAAATCAATGCATACATTACGAAACACTCAACAATAAAACACATTTCACACAGTAAACTACAACTCACCCCGTGGATTAGTAACGGCATTGTTAAATCTATACATATAGTTTGGCAATTAAGTCTAGAAATTTATTATTTTGGAACTAAATTTTTTCATTACTATGGTAACACCGAAATACTCGTTTTGTCAATGACATTTCGTATGGCTCTTGGCTTTACTGACTTAAAAATTGTAGAAAACGCTGAAAATCACTCGTTTAATGTTTGTTTTTTCATTGTTTGCCTGTGCATTGTTTGAATTGGATAAAAATGAACAAACCAATACGTAGTGGTGCAAGAGAAGTTATATACTGGGTTTTCAACGCTGCCTAGCCAATTATCGCGCGAAGAAGCTCCTATGCCTAATTCGTAAGATCTTTACAAACGAGCTACAGAAATGACTGGTACGTAGTATCGTTTTTTAATGAATTTCATTAGTATTACAAGATTAATGCCAATTTTCGAGCGATTATAACCATTACAAATTTTTTCAACGAATTCAGGTCTCTCCTAGAATGCACCTCCAACTACAACTGCGAGATTATTATTCTAGGAGATATAAATATTCATTTGGAAAACAAAACTAATCCCATGTCCATAAAATTCAGCAGAATTCTGCGTGACTTCGGCTGCGACCAGTGGGTGAACTCAGCTACTCATGATGCAGGAGGCACACTAGATGTAATCATTTCCCGGGTTGGGTTTCCCCCGAATAACGTAAATGTTACTGACATTGGACTATCAGATCATCGTCTCGTCACATCCGAGTTTGCCTTCGATCCTCCGAAATTAGAATTCAAATCCGTTGTCTCCAGAAATTGGAGAGAATTCGACTTCGAGGCATTTTGCAGTGAATTGAAAGCGTCGCCTCTCTGTGATAAGGAAAAGTATAGCGAGAGCCATGTAGAAGAGTTAGTAACTCTATATAATTCTACTCTACGGGCATTACTCGATAAAAATGCTCCTTTTACAGAGAAGGTCTGCCGCGTTAGGAATTGCAGCAAATGGTTCGATGCTGAATGTCTTCAAAAGAAGAGAGAAATGCGGAAATTTGAAAGGATCTACAGACGAAACCCGACTTTCAGCAATCGGCAGCTTTGGATTACCAAGCAAAAAGGTTACAAAGAAGAAGTCACCCAGAAGAAATCTAACTTTTGGTGTGAGCAAATTGAGACAGAAAAGGACCCCCGAAAACTTTGGCAAAACGTAAGGACTCTGTCTGGAGAGAGCAACAACAAGGTTGATTCCTCTCTTGAAGCAAACAGCCTCGCAACATACTTCAGAAGTAAGGTTGAAAAATTCGAGCCCTCAGTGTGGTAGGATCGTCCTCTGTCGCAGCATCAAGTCCGCTCTCGAGTGAATTCACTACTTTTGCAGCAGTAACGGAAGAAGATGTCACGCGTGCGATAAAATCTTGGCCTAACAAGCAATGCGCTCAAGACCCCATACCTACCTGGCTTTTAAAACAGTGTCTTCCTGATATAGCGCCTGTAATTACCGCAATTATCCAGAAGTCACTAGTAAATTCACTTGTACCGGGAACACTTAAAAAATCAATCATAACTCCGATTCTAAAAAAACAAAATCTTGATTCTGACAATACGGATAATAACAGGCCAATATCCAATCTACCGTTCCTTTCTAAGCTGCTTGAGAAAATCGTTGCCAAACAATTGGTGGGGTATTTGAACTCTGCCGGTCTATTTGCCAAAAATCAATCAGCTTATCGACAGTTTCATTCAACGGAAACTGTTCTTCTGCGGTTGATTTCAGACTTGATCATCGGGATGGAAGCAGGTAAGTTGGGTTTGGTATCTGTTCTTGACATGAGTGCGGCATTTGACACGGTAGATCATAGTATTTTATTAAATGTGCTTGAAACCGAATTTGGCGTTCGAGGTGATGTACTCCAATGGATGACATCATACCTGTCTGGACGAGTAGCCTCAGTAATTTTCAATAATTGTACTTCACCTGAAACTCCCATAGAATGTGGAGTTCCCCAGGGTTCTGTCTTGGGTCCCATTCTCTTCATTCTCTATACGAATCGCCTCGAGAAACTCATTCAATCAGCTGGCTTTGAATCACAAGGCTATGCAGACGATCGTTTCATTTTCAAGTTTTGTTCCCCGGATGAAAAAGACGTCCTTAAAAACGAGGTGGTTAGTTTCATTAACACAGTCTCAAGTTGGATGTCTGTCAATAAACTCAAACTTAATCCGACCAAGACGGAGTTTATTTGGATAGCTTCTCCTGGAAGGCAAGCCCTCATCGACTCTAACCCAATCCATATTCAGGGTACAGATATAATCCCTTCTACAGAAATAAAATTTCTGGGTTTCACAATAGACAATAGTCTTTCTCTTGAATCACAAATTTCAAAATCTGTAAGTTCAGGCTTTTTCCATCTAAGGCAGATAAAATCAATCAGGCGTTGCCTTCCCTCTGATGGAGCAAAGTCACTCATAAATTCGTTCGTTGTCTCACGTATGGACTATTGTAATAGTGCATATGCTGGCTTACCTAAAAAACAATTCAATAGAATCCAGTCCGTTTTCAATGCTGCGGCGAGAATGATTTTTAGTGAATCTAAGTATTGCCGTATAACCCCGCTTCTAAGGGATCGCCTTCATTGGCTTCGATGCCCTGAAAGAATAGAGTTCAAGATCTGCTTAATGACCTTCAAAGCATTACAAGGAATGGCGCCAGCCTATATATCAGAATTATGTGTCCGACAAAACTTAAGCGATAGACAGCTTACTCTAAGGTCAGCAGATCAAGATGTTACTAATCGTTTAATCGAACTTTCTAGGTCAAATCGAGCCGTTTACTATGATCGATCTTTTCGTGTAACTGGCCCGCTCATTTGGAACAAACTTCCCTCAGCTCTTACTAATATCCAGAACTTGGCTGAATTCAAAAGGGCTTTAAAAACAAACTTATTTAAAAAATCATACCTTTCATGAATTTTTAACTCCTTTTCAAAAAACTATAATAAACCATGTTCCTCAATTTTCCAGTAATTGTTTTGGTTTCGATTACCTCCTTACTATAGTTTTATGTGCACTCCGAATTTGTATTATTTCTAAACGTAAACTGTTTCCTGTTCTGTAGTATATTTTAGTTTTTAATGATTCCTGTTGAATGGCAACGTTATGGTTTCAATGGGATCAATATCTATTGTCATGTGCACTCACTATTGTTGTTAATATTGTTCTTTAGGAATTGTTTTGTATATACTGTATATTCTTTGTTTCACACTATTTAATCAATTTTGTAAGGACTCGTAAGGAACACCATATAATTAATCTTAAGCTTATTATAATTGAGCGCATTTGAAGTGAAATATCACAAAACTGCGCTATATAAATACTATGTTATTATTATTATTATTATTACAATCTGATTTGAGGTTATGTTTAAAAATCCGAATTTGACATTTACATTTGACAGTTAATATTAGGCCACAAGAAAACGGAAATAACTCAATTAACAAAAAAATAATAATAATATGCAACTTCTTTAAACTCATAGAAAAGTTACTTTTTTCTTAGTTTTCTCAGTCTTTCTTTCTAAATGAATATTATCTAGTGTGTTTTTTTAAACTCCCTTCTATAGAATAATAATTTTAATGATATTTTCCACACACAGGTAAATCTGAATCAACGGTAAGATGAATCGTCAAGGAAAAAAGCATGAGGGACAAAACCCATTTGGCTTTCAGCGTGAACCATAATCCAGCGCTTACCTTTTGAAATATCGTGCTGAACTCCAGACACATATATAGATTGCCAGCATTTCTTTAGCTTGTAGGATGAATGGATATAACTTTCATCTAAGTGAATTATATTTTTTTGCAGTTCTTCTGGTGAATTTCGGATATCCATGTTAATTTTTAAGTAATGCTCTCTTTTAGCCGCTATATTTGTTTTTTTCAATAAGTGCAGTTCTGTTTGTTTTGCACTTTTTTATAAACAAAGCCAATGGAATGCAAAATTTTTCGTAAATTTTCCCGGCTACCATCAAATCCAATGTTTTCTTTGAGTACAGTTAGTAAAGTTCTTAAAGTTGGGACTTCTTTACGTACTATGTAAAAAAAAGATTTTTTCGACGAATGGCACGGACGGATGATTTACCCCCATAAATAAGTAGGACTCGTGTATATGGGGGGGAGGGGGTTATTATATTGGTTTAAGTTTTTTTTTGTTCAGTACAAATTTTCGTTGTTTTGAAAGCTGAGTTCTCTTTAAATTACTGTCTTTTAAATTACTGTTCCTGTTTCTGATTTTTTCAGGTAGTGAATTAAAAAAATTAACTCCGAGATATTTATGATTTAACTGTCTTTTTGTTTTTTTTAAATTTCGGAGCAGAAAGTATTGATGTTTGCCAAAGATTTCTGTTTTTTTTTAAAGGGTTCAACTATATTTTGAATATTATCTTTATAAATTTTTAATGTTGCATGATACAAGTATAATGCACTTAAATTTCTGACCTTAAATTGTTTGAATAAAAGTTCTGACGAATATGAGTAAGGTTATTGTTTTTATAATTAATTTTTGTGATACCTATGAAAATTGTTTGTTTTTGATTTGTATATATACCGCCCCATCCTATAGTGCCCCATCCTATAGTGCCCCATATATATTATTATTATTACCTTATAACGAAATACAAGCCCACGTATAATTTGTTTTGTGTTATTTTATTTATAGTAAATTGTAATTTTACTTCGATTAAATTATAGTTTTTTTGCAAAATTTTTGAGAATACAAATACATTATGAAATATGCATTTTGAACGAAGTGTTTTTTAAAACTTATATTCATTGTCTTATGAGCCATCTTGGTGTTGCCATTTAAAACCTAAAAAACGATCGTGGCGCCATCATTTATTTTCTACACATTCTTGCCAAACTTGTAAAAGGAATCATCTTCATAAAATATCAAAACAGGACCCATTTAATGTAACTAAACAGCAAAACTATATCCGATACCGAAACTTATGTAAAAACATTATTCGCAAATGTAAAGAGCGTTACTACAAATCTTTAATCGATAAGGACAATTCCAGTAAAAATATGTGGAACGTTGTTAGAGACATAACTCAAACGAAACGAAATTCAGGTACATCTACAAATGAATGAAAAATCGGAAATTCGACTATAACTGACCCTCAAACAATTGCATGTCACACTAATCAATATTTTGCATCTGTGGGCTCTAAGTTAGCAAATAATATTTTTTTAAGTACTCAGAAAACTGAAGACACTTTAGCGTCGGAAATTTAAAAAAAAGATCCAAGTTACTCATTTGAAATTAAACCTACTACTGTAGAAGAGATCATAAAGTAATCAGTAAGTAATCAACAGTCTTAAAACTACACATGCAAAGGGTCCAGATATAAATGAAGCTACCGATCGACTTGATTTTTTTGTACAGAGATAATTGGAAGACTGGGAAATTACTGAATTAAGAATTTCCCCTAATACAATGCGAGAGAAGCCACGGGTAAAAGCTAGTAAATATTTAAAAATCAAAATATGTTTGCTTATATATGTATGTATAATAATAATAATCCTATTTTCTGGACTTCCATTAGGTATGCATATTATAAGACATGTTTTGTTTGTTATAATTAGACATCGGATTATATGCATTTGCATATTTGCATATGCAAATGCATATAACTCTCTAATTACGGCGTTAATGCATATTTTAAGCCTTTTTTCCCAATCGTGCATAGTTCCTTTCGTTTTCGTCAATTTGACAATCCTGAGGCCATCGCAATTCAGTCAAGCGCAAGCTAGCATTTGAAAACGCATCCACTAAACAGAATATTACCCTAATCTCAACACATTTCCACAAGTTACCAGATGCCATAGTTAAATTGGAAACAAAAAACCTTCCTCTATTTAAATCAATAGAAATATTGGAAACAATGGTCGAACTTGCAAACGCCCTTCAATTCAATATCGGAAAAGATTCGTAAAAAGTTAGACGCTATTTTGCTTAAGAACCCGAGTCTTGAAGACATGAAGAACATTAATGCCTGCATCAACGGTATAGGTGATATCCTGCCTAAACAGGTATCTCCAGAAATGGCACCAATTTTTAAATTGTGTACAATGACGTCAATTTTCAGCGTAAAAAAAGAATACTGGGTGACAAACGTCACAAATCAGGGCTCGAAAATTTGGAAAAACAGCTAAGTAATTGTATATTGTCACAAAAACTATGCACAATTTCAAGAATACTTCGCTGTTATTGAACCGTCTTTAATCAAAATATATACAAATAAAAATGGTTTTTTGATTTTTCGTTGTGCATATTTTGGCCATATCAAGAGTTTTTAGTGCATATTTCGGCCTTTTTTAGTGCATATTTGCATGCATATTTTGGCACTTTGTTAGTGCATATAATCCGATGTCTAGGTTATAATATATCCCGAAGCTCAGTTTGCCTCTTGGCATAGCGCTACTCTTCTCCATTGATGTCTAGCCGTGAGTTTTAGGTCGTCTTCCCATCTTATGTGTAGACGTCCTCTACTTCTCTTGCCATCTCTGGGATACCAGTCAGTGACATTTTTGCACCATTTCTTTTGTGGATCGCGAATCATGTGATCAATCCATCTCCACTTTTTGATGTTGGTCTATTCAGGTAACTATATCGGCAACTTTAGTTTTTTCCCTTATTATGCTACATCTGTCCTGTTTCCTTATTCCTGTCAAACTTCTCTCCATGGCTCTCTGGCAGTGATTCAACTTTTCTCTGTGGCTTTTGGTGAGTGCCCAAGTTTTACATCCATAGGTGATGACTGGAAGTATACACGTGTTGAAGACTTTCCTTTTTATTTGCATACTTAGCTCGTTGGATTTCAAGATTTCTTTCAAAGACCAGTATTTCTTTTGTCCATTTGTTTCTCTTCGCTCGATTTCTTTAGTGGTTTGATCTTTGTGAGATATTATTTGTCCTAAATAGATGTAATGTGACACATATTCGAGTGGTTGGTTGTCAATTTTACCAGTAACTGGTTCAGAGTTTGCAAAAAAAATTTGTTTTGTCTTTGCATAGGCTGACTTTCACACTTTCCTCGTTTAGTGATTCTATCATTCTATTTAGGTGCGTTGGGTTTTTCTCGAATAGAACTATATTGTCTGCAAATCTTAGGTGGTTCAGTTTACATCTTGCACGTTGATACCATATTTAGAGCAGCCGAGAACAATTTTGGTGATAGAGGGTATGTATGTATGCATTGCTAAACCATTCATCCGATTGCGATGAAACTTCGAGGATTTGGTGTGCGCATGCTCGCGATTCTTACTTTATACAAAAGTGAGTTATGGCATCATGAAATTATGCGTTGATAACAGTTCATCCGATTGCAATAAAACTTTGGGAATTTGATGTGTGCCTGCCAGCGATGGTTTCTATATATACTGGTGGGCTCTGGCATTACGAAATTTGTATAAAAAAATTGCAATTGATGGCATGCGAGCTGTTTGAAAACGTAATGTACCGGGAATGAATGTATGTAATGGGGAGGGGGGAGGGGAACTCGGGAGGGGGATTCGCGGGATGGAGAAGGCAAATCCAGGAGGGTGGAGGGCAACTAGGAACGGGGGAGGGGAACTCGGGAGGGGGATTCGCGGGACGGGAGAAGCGGGCGAGGGGAGTGGGGAGTGAGAAAGTGGAGAAGGCGGAGTGGGAACGTGAGAGGTGAAGGGGACGTGGTAGAGAAAGGGGAGATGGAAGGGGAACGGGACAAATGGGAATGGACACGCAGAGAGAATTTTTTCATTATTAAGTGGGAGTAATTCAATAAAATTCGTAAATACAAAATATAAATTTTATAGACGTTCTTACTTATCTACGCGTGAAGAACCCAATTTCAAAATTACATAATTGGAGATACGTAATTAGAGACCAGTAAGTTTCCTAACTGGCGTATTGCTGGCGTAAATCTTAATATCATCGCTCACATTATAACACCGCGTATCTGAAAAAGTACGATTTTTTTCGAGTTTCTTTTAAAATTACGCTTGCACCTTGGTTTGAATTGACAAACAAATGACTACCATAATACGATATAATATAAATATTTTTTTTTATTGGTGCCCTTTTTTACTCATTTAAAGTACGCTCTAGCGTGTTTAAATCGCACTTTATGGAACGCGCGTTTTTTAAAGTTACCATGGCAACATCAACAAATCAACAAAATGTGAAGTCTAAATGTCAACTTTTAACTATAAATCTGACAGGAATATTTTAAACGTCAAATGTGATAGATTGCAAATTAATGTTTGTGTTTTTCATTTCCATGACAACAAGATATTGTGATGTCACATCACGAATTCATTAATAGTTTTATTTCCAAATTTTTAATAATAATACCAATATTTATGTTTTCAAAGTGTACCAATAAAAAAAAAGCGTAAAATATTCGTGGATAACTGGTCTTTAAAACCCTTGCTTTATTTCGAGCCGTCGTGCTCGAAAAATCGCGCGTGTTTTAAAGACCTGTTTATCCACTTATATTTTAATATACTATATTTGTTTTTTAAAAAAATACATTAACAGTTTATGGAAGCTTTGACTGCCCAACTAGGAAAGTAGAAATGTCTCCCTTTCTAGGACAGTCAAATTGACAGGTTTCGTTTATATTAGATAGGTATGGTTCATATATTATGTAGTATTAAATAAAGTTAAGATTCACAAATTCCATTTAAGAACATAAAAATTATAATATATTATAAAGTAGAGCAGTGTTCCGCAAAGTGTGTGCCGCGGCACACTGATGTACCGTGGTCAATAGTTGGTGTGCCTCACCGCAAGCGAGCTAAAAAATGAGACCCAGACGTTTTTAGAGACCCGGGATTCAAATGTTGCTTCTCCGTTTACAAAAGAAGAATAGCAAAACTTGCATATCTCATATTGCTCATCTAAATGAGCACAACAAAAAATGCAAAGCATGAACTCTAATATTTTAACATCATATAACAAGATTGAAAGCTTTCGAGCTAAGTTGGAATTATGGATCAGCCACGATACCAATGGTAGTAATGAAATGATCCCAAAAATCATAGCTGCCGAATCAGAAAAAATAGTGCAGGCTTTGAACTCATATTTTCGTATATATGACCTGCAACCTATGGACGGGTACGAAATCCATTCTCAGATAGCATTTGCCTTGGAAACTTACCGATAAACGAACAGGAAAAATCACGGAGCTAAAAACTGATCAGAAATTAAAGGCCTCTTCAAAAAGAACGCGTAATTAACGCCACGACGTTATTAACGTCACGTCGCGTACTTTCTGTTCGAACGGCTTCGGCGTTAGGCAGAGCGTAGACCCGATTGATTTATTTCAATTGCAATGCCTCCCACAATCTCTTCTTATTACTAAACTTATTATCTATGTAATAATCTATAATGTGTATGTTCAAGAATAGAAAAAAAAAATCCGTCAACTTTTCAATATTCGTTTTTACCACTGTCAAGCAATAACGTCCGGCGTTAAACAAAATTTTGTAAAAAAATACAACGCCACGTCCTAACGCCGCGTTAGAGTATCGCGTGATGCTAACGCCCTCGCTCTGTTTGACTGGTCTAGTAATGTTCAGTACAACACAACGCAGCGTTATTAACGCGACGTTATTCACGCCTAACGCCGCGTGAATCACGCGTTCTGTTTGAGGAGGCCTTAAGGGTATTCTCAAAATATTTTTCGAAGCTTTACGCCGATAGATGGTGCTATTTTCAATATCGTCTAATAAAACACTTTTAACACGTTATGCTTTTTTAATATTGAGATGAATTATTGGTTCGCGAACGTATATTAGTAATATTAATCTATATAAAAAAAAATTTTGTACCTATAATTACATAATCGTAGAAAACGGGTGAAAAATACACAATTTCATTTCAAAAAATATGCACAAAAGACATTTTCCACAGCTCCGCGCGCGTTGGTAAAGAACATTTTTATTTACCCAACGATGTATTTCAAAAATTTTACGATGTTCCGCATGCGTGGAAGAGAGACGCGAGATAGAGGTTTGTTGTATTCAGTAAATTAAATCAACGCCTGGGAAGATTGAATAAATTTATAAAAGGAACCGGCTGGGAACAACGGCATGTGTGGCGGGAGCTGGTGTTAACTGGACCTTTTTTTAGAGGCCGCTTTTGCTAAACGGGCTTGTTCATAACAAGCGATGTAGGTACATACCTACTCATTAACCATGCATTCTCTCGGTTGCTTGCTCGCTAATATTTCGCGAATAAGTCAAAAAGTTATATTTAATTCTAACATTTCTATGGGGCGCATTTGTCAAACCAACGAAGTGGTTAGAATTGCCAGATGGAGAAACAAATTTGTCGTGTGCTCAAGTCAGGATACCACGGCTTCCATAATCATCGTTCATTCGACAACATCACAATACATAATAATATAGTATGTGGTGTGATTTCATAAAATTGTTGACACTCAAACTGGCAGAGGAAGGGGTACAAGTAGAAATGAGATCCTTGAGGGGTATGAGTGGTAAATCCGTGTATGATTGTTCTACAAGCGTCAAATAGATAATATAATATGTGTACTGTATCAAGAAAGAATGCAAGGCTAAAACTGGGATCCCACATCATCTATTTCATAGAATCTATGAAAAATATCGGTGAGAACCCGATTTCTGTACAATAGAAACACAAAATCGACTTCAACTTTCGTTCTGCGAAATCTAACAATTTTTTTTCTGTTATTGTGATACCAACTAACATTATAGTATAGTGTCTCTTGAGATCATTTTTCGCAAAAAACGGCGCAATCAAGCGAATTAATTATTTGGGAACAGTCAGTCGGAATAATAGAAGATATGTGTATGAATGTGAATAATCGTATTCCTCACATTCTCTTTCAACTCTTAGTTGTGACCCATCCTCTCAGCGAGAAAACGGTGATAGATAATTAGTAAAAATTACACGATTACTACAGAATGTAATAATTACTGCAGAATAAAATAATTTAATTGTTAAAATTAAAATAGTAATTAAAATATTTATTAGTAATCAAAATATTTATTATTTAATTTTAATTTTATATAAATTACTACAGAATGTACCTAGAAAATGTGGATATAGAGCGAATTAATGAAGAAAGTACCTAGGTAGTATAAGAAGAATATATGACGCAAATATGAATGGTAGAAGAAGTTGGGGACGCACGAGGTAGAGATGGCACGATCAAATGAATCAGATACTTGAGTCAGGTCATGTCAAAAGTCAGAATAATAGAAGACTATGTATGAGACGATGTATGAATGTGAGTGAGGCAAATAGTGTGTGCCAAGACCGAGTTGTTTGGCGGTCCGTCCTCTCTGCCTTCCCCTGCGGGGAACCGGCGTGATGGTTAGTTAGGTAGTTACCGAGAAAATATTTGTAAAAAAATTTGTAACTTAGTCTTGGATTCACTCTCTACCTTCGATCAAGTATGCTCTCTAATAATACTTTTGATTCTTATAAAGAGCACGCCTCATTTTTATGGAATAACAATAATGCGTTGTACAAAGTCGAAAAAAGCTTCAAACTCGTGGCAGACGGACGAGAATCGGACAGAATGTAGGTACCCAGCTCGATCTATGCATTTTATTGTTTAGCAAGTCTCAATAACAAAATAACTAGGCGGGCGTCTAGTGATAGTTGGAGATTTATGAAAGTTCTAAATAATTACAGTCGTTCTCACTATAATTATATAGTTAATTTGTCCTTTTTTACTGCGTGCCAAAACCGCAAATGTTCCTTGCGCCGAGTAATACTGGAACATTCATAAAAAAGCAAAACGAACATTCTATCAGAATAACAAATCGTGCCACGCAAATTGACATTTTTACTACAAATATACTGACCACTTTAACACCATAGGAATGGGTTGAAAGCGTGCACGTGAAACGTATGGCTCGCACATAGGTTTGTCTCCTTCTAACGCAGATTAGGGCATTTTGGCTAGCAGTTTCTGCACAAAATAATTAATTTTGTTAATTTAATTACTGGGTTATTATAAGTGATAGAACTGTGAAATTTTCGTTCGCGAATATTTCATTATGAGTATTATTTTTCGACATTAAAATAAATAAAATATTATCTGTAGTTTTCAAATGCGGTTGAAAAATTGATTGTATGGGAATGGTCACATCTGTTTCACCTTAAAACAAAAAAATTCCGAAATAGGGCAAGCACATTTTTGGCTGCATATTAAAAATGAGTATCCACTGCTTTTAAAGCGTGCTTTTGCAATTCTCTTAGCATTTGCCACAACCTACTTATGCGAATTGGGGTTTTAATTAATACAAAACTCATTGAAATTTCAAAACAGTTAAAATTTTTGTCGATTGTGTCGCCCTCATCGAAGTTTTAAGTCAATTCCCCCAGAAATTATTGTACATTGTTACTCAAAACGGATTGATCCTATCCTGATAGTATCCGCTCGTAAAACCCCCCAAGTTACAGCGAACATTCCCGAACACAAATTGAAAAGTATCGTGTTATATGTATTGTTAGCAGCATGTTTGAATATTGCCGCTTCACACGTTTACGGCTCCAGAGGTACTGCTATCGCCTCTGGCGGCCAACGGGGAGACTACACCGTCTACAGCGGCCGGTAAAGGAGAGTACTACCAACAACACGGACAGCCAACGGCTGGATTTACAAATGGCGGAACACGGAATATAATCTTGCTGATTCTTGAATGTTGTTATTGTCAATTAACGTGGAGACAATATATTTCATCATAAATATTAACTTAGCGTTTTATTATTGCTAACAGTATCTTAACCGTTTTCGTTGATCTCTACATTTCGATTTTTCCCTCTGACAGGGAAAGTTCCCCTGAGATTCCCTATTTGTTAATATTTAGATTTAACTGGTGAGATACAACATACATATAACCCGCGAACCCCCTACCCAAGTTACCTTCCCCCCTCCCCCCTCACGCATTCCATACATTCATTCCCGGTACATTCAGTTTTCAAACAGCTCGCGTGCCACCTATTGAAATTTTTTGTATAAATTTCATAATGCCAGAGCTCACCAGCTTTATACAAACCTTGTCCTGACAATAACAAACACAAAAAAATATATCCAATTTGGTGCAGTCGTTCGGAATTTATGCGCGTACATTCATTTCGGCGATTCATTTTTATTTATATAGGTAGAAAGATAGACAGATAGATAGATATATTTATAAAACATGCTAATTTTGTTTGTGCGTTAGTGCTGCGTGAAATTTGGTTCACTGAACTAAAATTAGCTTTGAATTTAGTGTCATTTTCGAAAAAGTAACTGATTGTGTGAAGAATTTAGACAAGCGATAATGTAAGTACCTACCTATACCTGCTATTATAAAACATTTTCTCAGAAAATTATTTTTGTCATTTTCTGAATTGCAACTGAATTGTCTATAATTCAGTCTCGTCTAAAAATGTGTGTGCTTTACGATTTTGTTCTTAGGTTCTTACCTTCTCCATGCTTCTGAACGTTCCAATGGCAATGATGTTGAACGTTGCAAAGATACAATATTCAAAACTGAATTATTTATTAATATTAAAATCAGTTAACTTAAAGTGTAGTATATATATACTATTCTCTCAGTAGTTTAACCAAATTATTTATATCATTGTCTCTTAATAAAAGCATAATTTAATTCATTACCTTTTTGTATTTTTAAATTCATTACATTTTATATTTTTCACTTAAAATTAACAAAGCAGAACATTGTAAGTAACCATAGACATACAAAAATAGATAGACGAGAACTTACAGATGAGGGGTAAAAAGCAACTATCGCGGGACGAAGAGAGGAAAGAGACTGTGATTCGCCAATAAATCAATCTAACAGTATATAGGCACCTCGCACTATAATACCACTATTTAGTTCTTGAAAGTAAAATCTGCTTTTGAATGAATAAACCTTTTTATATGGGAGCACGAATTGCATGCCACGTTATGAACAAACGTGTGAAGTCAAAATTCGACAAAGTAAGGTTCGCGTATTTTCACAGTTGAATATTTTGTTACCGTAGACACTTTTACAAATGTTTCATAATTTACACACCGCAGTAAACAGCGGCTTTGTGTATCGCGTCGCCATGTATCTCGTTGCCATGTAATTCGACAAAGTAAGGTTCGCGTATTTTCAAAGTTGAATATTTTGTTGCCGAAGACACTTTTACAAATGTTTCATAATTTACTTACCGCAGTAAACAGCGGCTTTGTATTTCGCGTCGCCATGTATCTCGATGTCATCTGTTACGTATGCCGATGTATGTGTTATCATATAATGTTGTATGAATAAACTTAAAATAAAGTAAAATAATGCTTACCTATGGAATGTAATACGACAATTGGGTTTATTCTCTTTTTCACTTCTATTTTTACACGTTTTTATAACACAAGCCACAACTTTTGCCGTTTTATTTCGTTATAAGAGCTCGACACTGGTCCGGACAAGAATGATGACGTCAAATTTTTTAGATTCACGAGGGGCTCTCGTAAGCCCAGCCGGTTCCGAAAAAATGGTTCCAATGGGAGGGGGAAATAATACGCCTTTTATCACTTAGGGCATGTCCATCTATTTGTACGTCCGTGTAAGTAACAAAAGAAGTGACAAAACAGAACCTTAAGAGGGAATCACCAGACAAAACCGGATATATGTCATTTTTAAATAAAATTTTAGCCGTGTTGACTCTTTTCCACAAAAAAGTATAAATTGATTTCGAAAGATTGTTCTTTTATCTGGTAAAGTATGTAGGTACTCAGTATAGGCTTGTAGTCGAGTGAAGAAAAACGAGGTTGCGTGATGAAAAAACCTTTAATGAGTTCCCACAATAATTGAAAACAAACAAACACGATATTGAATAGTATTACTACGAAGTTTCACACTCGGTCAAGGTCGGTCGCGGATAGAGGAGGCGAGCTGCGGTAATGCTGAATTTACTAATCAGTCGGCTGTTGCTGGGCGCTCTTATATAGCCCGACGAGTGGAGCATTGGCAGTAAATCAACACTCGCCTGGTTTCTAGAAAGAGCCGGAACTGTGCATTGTAAGCGTACAATGATTCGAACCTTTTCTGGAACGCGCGTAGTAGGTAGGTTCGCGGCTTTGTTCCAATGAACTAAGCAGCTACCGCTCAGTCACGTTCCGTCCGAGGCAGACGGCTGACGGGGAACACTCTAGTATTTTCGCTTGCATTGATTTGAACAAGGCGCCGGTCTCTCGAAACATCGATAAGTTTCGGGGCAATCCCAATGCGTGGGATAGCAATGCTGGTTGCTACAGGACTCCCTCCCCAGACAACGCAGACATGGCTGCGGTGAAAGGAGGAATGGTCAGATGCCGAGGTGGTCGGGAAATCGAACACGCCTTCCAGAACGAGTGGTTGTGTGTGTCCGATCGTGACTGTTATCGAACAACGGAAGGGTTGGTTGTGATGTGGCGGCTGGTGCGTCTGATGCGGTTTGCGAGTGTGATGCAAATCTTTCAAGATCTTGAGCAATGTATGCTGGTTTGAGGCGGTCGATGCTCACGGTGATTTCCTTCCCTTTTACTAGTATGGTATATGTTCGTTCGTGCCGACGAACGACTTGATGAGGGCCGCTGTAGGGTTGTTGAAGCGGGCTCTTGACGGTGTCATCCCTCAGAAAGACGTGAGAAGCTGTGGGAAGATTTTGGAAGACGAAATGATGTCCATCACCATGGCGGGTACCTTCAACTGGTCTCAGCTCGTTGAAATGTTTCCGTAGTTCCTTGAGAAAGCTTCCGGTGTCGTCGTTGACATTAGGTCGTGCTGTACATAGGAATTCGCCGGGTAAGCGGAGCGGCTCGCCGTATACTAGCTCGGCTGAGGTTGTAGCGAGATCGTCTCTCCAAGCTGCTCTGATTCCCATGAGTACGGTGGGAAGTGTTTCCGTCCAACGGTTATTCTGATGGCACTTGATCGCTGCCTTTAGTTGACGATGAAATCGTTCCACCATGCCATTTGCTGCGGGGTGGTATGCAGTTGTGTGGATTTGCGTCGTGCCTGCCAGGCAATTCAATTGCCTGAACAGCCTTGACTCAAATTGTCTCCCTTGGTCCGTAGTAATGCGGAGTGGAGTGCCGAATCTTGTAATCCAGCCATTGTAGAAAGCGCGTGCCACTGTTTCAGCCTCTTGGTCTGGGATCGGGAATGCCTCTGGCCATCTTGTGAATCTGTCGACGCACGTGAGGCAGTATCGGCATCCTTCTGAAGAAGGCATGACGATTATGTCGATGTGGACGTGCTCGAATCTAGCGGAGGGCCTGGGAAAGGCTCCCAGGGGTGCTGACACGTGTCGTGTCACCTTGCTTCGTTGGCATTGGAGGCAATTGCGTGCGAGCTTAATGGTCTCGGCTTTGATGGCCGGCCAGACATAACGTTGAGTTATAAGCTTGACCGTGGCCTTGATTCCAGGGTGAGCCAGCTGATGGACCGCATTGAATGCCGCAGGTCTGAACTTCTTCGTGACGAAGGGTCTGGGCTATGGTAGTTGAGACGTCACAGTAGAGATGCGCGTCAGTACCCGGAATATTGATTTTCTTAAGTTGTAGGCTAGAACTTCCCTGCAAGTGTTGTTTCAGTTCAGGGTCGCACATCTGGTCAGCTGCCAGCGCTGCGAAGTCCAGAGGAGTGTCTATCGTCTCGACCCTGGAGAGAGCATCCGCGACGATGTTGTCTTTTCCGGAGACGTGTCGGATGTCAGTTGTGAACTGGCTGATATAATCCAGATGGCGGAATTGCCTTGGAGAGCATTTGTCTGCTTTTTGTTGAAAGGCGAACGTGATGGGCTTATGGTCGGTAAATATGGTGAACGACCTGCCTTCCACCATGTGGCGGAAGTATTTTACAGCGAGATATATGGCTAGGAGTTCTCTGTCGTATGCGCCATATTTCTTTTCAGCTGCCGAAAACTTCTTTGAAAAGAATGCTAGAGGCTCCCAGTGTCCTGCGACGAATTGATGGAGTGCGGCACCAGCTGTGGTATCAGACGCGTCGCTGACGATAGAGAGTGGGGCGTCGCACTTCGGGTGAACAAGCAGAGTTGCCTGGGCAAGAGCTTCCTTGCACTTGCTGAAGGCTTTTACTGTTTCGGCAGTCCAAGGCACGAGTTGCTTGCCTTTTTGGTTGCCTTTTAGGAGCTCATTAAGTGGAGCTTGTGTCCTCGCGGCGTTAGGGATGAATCTCCTGTAAAAATTTATAGCTCCCAGGAAACGGCGAAGATCCTTGATGGAAGCTGGTTGGCTGTAGTTATTGATGGCTTCCACTTTATCTGGGAGGGGTGAAGTGCCTGCGTCAGACACTAGATATCCTAAGAATTTGACCTTAGTCAGGCCGAAATGGCATTTGGCGGCGTTGATGATAACGCCATATTCCTGTAGGCGCTGGAATAATATCTTGAGGTGGGCCAGGTGCTCTTCCTCTGATGTTGAGGCAATAAGGATGTCGTCTATGTAGGCGTAACAGAAATCCAAGCCTCTGGTAACCTCGTCTATGAAGCGTTGGAAGGTCTGGGCTGCGTTTCGGAGGCCGAAAGACATCACTGGGAATTCGAAGAGTCCGAATGGCGTAGTGATTGCTGTCTTTGGAATGTCCTCAGGAGCTACAGGGATTTGATTATAAGCTCGCACCAGATCAATCGTTGAGAAGATCTTGGTGCCGCTCAGTGCCTGTGCAAAATCTTGGATGTGACGTACAGGGTATCTATCCGGAATCGTCCTGGCGTTCAGTCTTCTATAATCGCCACATGGTCTCCACTGGTCGTCCTTCTTGGGTACCATGTGCAAGGGGGATGCCCAAGAGCTCTCGGAAGGTCGAGCGATTCCGAGACGTACCATGGCCTCGAACTCCTTCCTGGCGCGTTTGAGTTTGTCAGGAGCAAGGCGTCGTGGGCGTTCGACTGTTGGAGGTCCTGGCGTAGTGTTGATATGGTGCAGTGTTGCGTGACGAACTTCCTTCCTGACGCCGTCAGGGCGAGTGACGTCAGGGAACTGTTGAAGTAGCTTGTGATACGGGGACGTTCCTGTGACCGTCTTAATGGAAGCGATCTTGTTGTAGCTTCGTTTTCCCGCGATGGTTAAATTCGTCACCTGGTCCAGCAGCCGTTTATTTCGGACATCTACCAGTAGCTCGTATTTGGCGAGAAAGTCTGCTCCGATAATGGGCTTGGAGACGTCTGCAATGACGAAGCTCCAAGTGAAGTCGCGTCGCAATCCCAGATCCAGGTTGAGCGTTAGGCTGCCATAGGTAGCGATTGTGCTGCCATTTGCTGCTGCCAGTTCGTATGTTGCTTTAGTGGGACGTCCCTGAACAAGGCGTCGTGGGAAAACGCAGAGATCTGCGCCGGTGTCCACCAGGAATTGGGTACGGGTTACCCTGTCGGTAACAAAAAGGCGACTGACTTGGTTGGGGCTTGCGCTGGTCGCCATCAGTTTGGGCCCCGAGCGTTTCCCTGTTGGAAGTTGCAGGGTTTGGTGCACGTGCGTGCCTTCGTCCCATGTTTCCAGTGGTACCAGCATGTGCCTTCGGGTTGATGACCTCTGGATTGACTGCGGGAACGATTGCTCCAACGATGCGGGGTGGCGCTCTTCCTATGCTGGCGAGAGCGTAGTGTGGAAACTTCGCGCCTCAAAGTAGCGATCTCTTGTTGGAGAGGCTGCATCAACCGCTCCATCTTCGTTACAAATGAGTGGTTGCTGGTCACTGGTTGCTGGTTGCCCATGTCCTCAGATGTACCGCTCGTGAGGGACATGATGATGGTTGTGCGAAATTCACCAAAGAGTTTATTTCGTGCGCGACGTGCTCGCGGTAGTCGTATATGCACGCGTCGTGCTCACTGTAGAATTGTCCGTGCACGTCGAAAGTCACCGATGTAGGTGTGGTGTTTGTAGATCACGTCGTGGTCACCAATGAGGGAGCCGGCGTGATCACGTCGGGGTCACCAGTGAGGGAGCGGACGCGCGGATCACGTCGGGGTCACCAGTTGAGGGAGCGGGCAGCGATCGGCAGAGACGGGTAGGACGATTGAAAATGAAAAGACATCAGTCGATGTATGAGTCAGTCTTTATTGCTGCTACGTAGCGATGGTAAGTTTGGAGTAAAGTAACGGTGTAGACAGGAGCGATGATGATGTGGCTCTATGGTGTTGCATGTGATGAAGGTCGGTGATGCAGTGGTGTAGCAGAACTCGTGTCTGCATGTCGCCAGCATGTAGTTGCGCACCGTGTTGGAGGAGATGACCTTGACGTCCAGGATGGATGCTCGACGCGGTGTCGCGGAGATGGCTGCGGTGAACCTGAGGAGGATGAAGTCTCAGTGGCTGAGAAGTTGCTGCCTGCGTGACAAGAAGGTGCGGCGGGCCTTATGTCGCGGGCAATTGTGTCGCTTGTTGCGTCCTCAAAAGGTTAATGATGCACCGGCACAGTCGGCAGTGGGTCGCCGAGAGTCTGGCCGGTACCGCACTGGAATCGTTATCACTCGATGCACTGTCTATGTGTGTTAGTGATGTTACTTGCACTAATGAATGGAACTGACTGACTGACTAACTAGCGCGGTGTCGCTGCGCTTTATATAGCCGACCGTGTGAGTACCCGGAACGTCAAGTAATGTTGAGCCACCACGCAAAGCGGAGAAGCCTCTGGAACATTCCGCGGCCGTAAGAATGTGACGGCTGTTGTGTCGAGGCCTTTCGCTGCGCTTCCCGAAATGTTTAGCCATGAGCGGCGTGAAACACTACAACTGTAGGTAGTATGTACATTTCGAGAATGTGTTTGCTGTATCAGTGGCGGCGCAAGGATTGTGGCAAAAGGGGGCGACCGTTCTGGTCGCCACACACCCCCTTTCCAGTGTACGGAGTACAGGGTTGTAAGATGCCAGGAGTCGCAAGAATGCCGGGTTGATGCTGGTCGGTGAGTCCATGTGATGCTGATGCGTCTCTACCGATTCCCTCAGTTGCTGCTTTTGCTTGCTGCTTGCTGCTTGATGCTTGTTGCATGTTGCATGTTGCATGTAGCTTGTTGCTCGCGTGTTGCGTGTTGCATGTTGCGTGTTGCAGCTTGTTGCTTGTCGCTCGTTGCAGAGTTGCCGAGTTGCGCTCGTTGCGTGTTGCTTGTTGCATATGGCTCGTTGCCTGTAGCTTGTTGCTTGTTGCGCTCGTTGCGTGTTGCGTGTTGCATATGGCTTGTTGCCTGTAGCTTGTTGCTTGTTGCAGAAGGTTGCGTGTTGCAAATCACGTCGGGGTCACCAATGTAGGTACTCAGTATAGGCTTGTAGTCGAGTGAAGAAAAACGAGGTTGCGTGATGAAAAAACCTTTAATGAGTTCCCACAATAATTGAAAACAAACAAACACGATATTGAATAGTATTACTACGAAGTTTCACACTCGGTCAAGGTCGGTCGCGGATAGAGGAGGCGAGCTGCGGTAATGCTGAATTTACTAATCAGTCGGCTGTTGCTGGGCGCTCTTATATAGCCCGACGAGTGGAGCATTGGCAGTAAATCAACACTCGCCTGGTTTCTAGAAAGAGCCGGAACTGTGCATTGTAAGCGTACAATGATTCGAACCTTTTCTGGAACGCGCGTAGTAGGTAGGTTCGCGGCTTTGTTCCAATGAACTAAGCAGCTACCGCTCAGTCACGTTCCGTCCGAGGCAGACGGCTGACGGGGAACACTCTAGTATTTTCGCTTGCATTGATTTGAACAAGGCGCCGGTCTCTCGAAACATCGATAAGTTTCGGGGCAATCCCAATGCGTGGGATAGCAATGCTGGTTGCTACAGTATGTTTTAAATTGTGATAAAATATGTTTATTTTTAGCATAATAAGGTTATAATAGGTCGTGGGCAGATTTGTTAAATTTTCAAACAAAATTTTGTATTACAAAACACACATTTAAAATCATATAATCGTACAGTAAAATAAACCAATACATTATCTGGGAAAGCTATGTTACAGAATTTTAATTTTGGTTTAAATAAAATCATTTTTTAAAATATCAGCATATTTATTTACGGTATTGCAAACTAATATATTATGGGTTTTTTACATTCTTGTTTTGCTTAGACATTATTGAAAAATTATAAATACTTATGATCAAAAAATTATTGCATAATTTTAATAGTTTTATCATCACGCCTTTCAGCATTTTTTTATGTAAGTAGATATGTATAAATTAAAGCAAATTTTGACTGAAATAAAATCGACATTGAGTTATAATTTTAAAAAGCTGGTACAGAGAGTAATTAATTTTTCTCATTGAAACCGCCCTGTACGATCGTAAAAACATCTTTTGACAAAATATGAATTCTCGGCTGCTGGTTGGTTAATGGCCCTTAATAAAAAAGAAACAGCGACATAACAGAACAGTGATAAAACTAACATTATCAAAACAACCAACCCTAACCTAACAACATGACCTAAACTAATCTTACCTCACCCAACGACGTTATATACTGTAAATAGACGCTAGGTGGAAATCTCAAAGTGGGAAGCCAAAAGCAAGGCAAGTGCACTAGTCTCGATTTATAGTACTTTATTACTAAACTGTTACTCGTCGAGTAAGGTCGTGTCTTACCAGTAGGAAAATTGCATTAAAAAAGTGCCAAAATGCCCCCCTGTGTGATAAGAAATGTTTCCATTACACGGAAAACCGTTGTAAAAGTGAAGAAATAACATTTCATTTATATGTACACACAAATTACTTATTATAATCGATTATTATAAGCAATACAATTAATTTTCATGTTTCCCATCCGACAATTTTATGCGTCATTAGAGAAAAAACACACATTCTTTGATTGTCTTATGGTACGGCCACACTGAGGCCAACTTCAAACTTTCGGACAATTGTGTAGAAAGTGCGTTGGAAGTTCGAGTTGAAAGTTTGGCTTCCGTGTGGAAGTAGCATATCTTTTTAATACGTGAATAACTTTTGAATTAAGAAATTACTGAAAATCGCCGAAAGAGTGTTGCTTACTTGCCAAATTATTTTGCGAGTATGTGAGACTACGGCGAGTCTATTAACGTCATTGACCTCACAAATTATTATTTTTCATCGATTTTTTACTTCGTCATCAGTTTCCCGCTGATATTACGAGTTTCCAGATACCGTATACATAAATAAATATGATTCAGATACCTTAATATTAAACATATTTTTTATTATTACGCGTTATGTAATTATTGAATTGAATATGGAATTATAGGATGGGGATCTACTACACATAAATACATACACAACCTGAATACAATTCAAAAAGGAATCATAAAGACCATACTGAAAGTACCCATTAGAACGCCTTCGATTGAAATTTTCAATAGCTTTGACGTACCAAATGTACAACGAATGTATGCCAAAAATATATTATTGAAACTATTCAAAAATACTGAATCCTCTAGTGGACCGCGTATCCATAACACTAGATCGAATAAAAATGTCATAAAAAACATTTCAAACGTTATAAAACCACATTCGGAAAAATAAACTACACTTATTTTCCAACTAAACTCCATAATATTCTTCCTCAAGATATAAAACTAATAAAAGAATTTAATGAGTACAAATCAAGAATAAAAACATGGCTGAAAGAGGTCAACGAAAACACTCTAATGAAGACACTAACAATGACATAGAAGACAAATATACTATAATTAAACGAACCCCTAGTGAGGAGGACTAAAAAATACAATATCTTTACCTAACATAACAATTATATTTTGTATACATATAGAATTATTTTATATAGTCACTTAAATAAAAAATAAAAAAATATTTCAAGATTTTTTCTCTTGTAGTTTTCCAGAAACTAGTAAAACACACGTAAAAGTGTCAAAGTCACATTCATTCTTTGCTATGTATTCAATCAATTTCCTGACCTTGGAAAAATATTCATGTCAATGGCAATAGTGATTTGGAAATCCTAAATAACCTCAAAAGCCATAAATACCTGAAAGTTGCAATAAAAAACATTGGAATTTCTAAAATATTAATTAATATTATTTTTTAATATCTATCATAAAGTTTAAAGAAGCCCGTTCCGGGTCCATTAGTTTACGATGATTTGTGATACGTTGATATGTTATATAATCGTAAAAACTAGCTTATGGGTCCTTGTGATTAAAGTATGGACTGTAGGTAGTAATTTATTAATGCGGGTCTCGAAGGGGCCCGGATTACGAAAACCATTTATTGGATATCCAACTGCCATATGCCAACATAAATCGCTACACTTGGTGATTTTGCAGATTTAGGTGAGGTTTGTCTAGGTCTTGGCGGCGAATGCATTTGCTCACCTATTGAGACCTAACATAGACGTCTCCAGCCAGACTCTCTACCTTTTGGCTTGCACCGTAGTGGAAGGGATGGATTCATACGTCCGATGTTGACATCCAGATTCCTACACACCACGCCGTTTACCTTACCAGAACTTTCACTCCTTGCGTTTCCCTAAAAAGTCCCTCCACGCAGCATACCCAAAGACATCATAGGCCCTGGGGGAATTTATTTCCTCAGGGCCTCCTGTGCGGAGGTAATGTAAAAAAAAATGTCGATAGCTCGTTCCCCATATGAGTCGACTTACACAAACACAAGTCGAAGAAACAACCCGTTCTTATGAAGCCAATATCTACTGTTAACAGGTGTTACACACATGGTCGTCGAGTTTCACGCACGTGGGTATATTCGTCCAAAGTTTGTACATTGCGTTGCAGGACTTCATATACTGATGTCACTGAAGGCCGTTCAGTTTCATGTTGACTGCCGGCCGGATAAGGATTTTCATGGTTTCCTTATTCCCGAAGGCAAATGTGGAAGAACTCCAAACAAAAAGGATTTGACCGCCTCCTTCCCACTCCCAACATTACACGTATGTACGACTCGTATGTAAATATGGCCCCCGGCTGCTGGTGCTGATCGTTTTTAGGAAGGGATTTTTAGATAACAATTTTTCCCTACCGATGAAACACAAGACTTCTAAGAGTATAATAACCAGATAATATTTTAAATACCCACATGAGGTAAAAATTGCGAGGCGCTAATGACGCCGTTCTATTTGTATAAAGAACATTGACTTTAAATTCAGTAAATTTAAATGATTCACCTCTTCAAGGCATATAAGAATATAGAAAGTAAAAAAAAAAAATACAAATGTACATTGCGTTTTTCACAAGTCCCATAATTTTGATTGTATTTTTCATAGTTACGAACGAGTATTATAGAAAACTGGAAAGTAATATAATTTTAAGATGAACAATTATTAATTTAATATATTTTTTAGTTAAATACAGCTTTACTATACATATTTTTAATAAATTATTTAGTTCAAAAGGAATAATTTTTTAACATGTCACATTTCTAAATTCAATGAAGAAAACATCTGATTTCTGAATTATTTTCCTTATTTAGCATATCGTATGGAATTGGTTTCAGGGGGTATATTACTCTTAATAGATTTTAATACCTGGGGGGGAAGCCGGCGACTATTTTTTTGCCAAGGGCGGAACGCTACCCAAACACGGCCCTGTCCGTGATCAGTGTTTTCTAGGGAAAAAAACGCCACGATCGAAGCTCGTAAATGGCTCACAAAGTCTTGTAGTAGTTAAAAAATGTTCAACTGTTAAAAACCATTCAGTCTAGTCAGTGAGACGCTGTGGAGCAGTAAGATTTCAGTCAAGTACAGGTAAATCATTTAAATGAGACAATTGCTTGTGTGTTTTTACTTTAATTTTATAATTCATCTTTATTCATTTTATTACAATTAGTGATGTGATATGCCTGTCTCACTGGTAACTCCTGTATTGAGAGCAAACGCAGTTTATATCATAAACCATTCGTAACAAAAACACAAATAATAACACAATGGTAGATACTTTAAAAACAAAAAAAATCAGTATGTATTTATTTATTTATTTACGCCCTTTTTGGGGTTTTTACATAAGAAATATAAGAAATAAATAAAATATAAATTCTTTTACAAAGAAACATAACAGGCATATATTTATTTTACACAGAAATATTAAGTATTTATTGTACATAATTGAACTGCCTCAGTAACAGTATTTTGTATTTGTTTAAAGATAAATTGAAGATGTCCACTGACTTGGTATAATTATTTCCCTCTATCATCTATCTATCTATCTATCTATATTCTGGGTAAAGAGAAATACATATGTGGTAGTTAGTTCCAGAATTTCTGCACTGAAATCCTGACTTCTATGTAGTATTACGTAGTGGAATTCGGAAGCTTATCAATTCAAGCAATGCCGGACTATCAACTAAATCAGCGTTTCCTAACCTTTTTCAGCCACGGACCCCTAGGAAACCTAACGCAATTTTCAAGTACCCCCCCCCCCCTTAATAAAATAAAACAGCTATAAATTTCAGACCGTTTATTTTAATAGATACTACAAAAAGAAAAAAAACTTTAAAAAAACGTTAATAATTAACATACAACAGTAACACCAATATTCACATTAATTAACGACTAATTAATGTGAACGTTGCTGTTGCTTTTTTGAAACTATGATGTTTACTGCAAAGTTGTTATCTGAAATCAAATTCCACTTCCACTGCTTCTGTATTTTTTTAGTGTATACAAGAGCAGATAATGCCTTTTCACAGAGGTATGCGGTTTAGAAAAGCAGTAAATGTTTCTGTGCTTCTTCTGATATTTCCTTATAATTATTATTATTTTTTTAAAATTATTTTTTATTTTCAATAATATGTTTTACATGTTGCTAAATGATAATTTTACATCTTAGGTTTTTTTACTAGTTTTCCATTTAAAGCATTTGCTTGTGTATGGAAAAGGAGTGTACATAAATGTGGTTATTACTTAGTACTTAAATAATTCATTTACATAAATATATGTGTGCTGTAATAGTATATTTTTAAAGAAAAGAAAGAATTTTATGGAAAACTAAGGATATTTGTATATATTTAAATAAAAGAAAGAATATTATGGAAAACTAAGGATATTTGTAAGGATAATTAAGTGGCATTAGTTTTTTCTTCAGAATATTTTTAAAATGTCTCTTGACAGAGAGCAGTATTTGGGTTTTATCATTAATGCTTCTGATTTATTCCGGTAGACGATTGGAAAAAGTTCTTCCCTGGTAAGTGTAATGATGTTGTGCAAAAGACGTATTTAGTTTTGGGCATATAAAAACATGTTTAAGTCGCGTTCTGTTTTCGTTTAAAAATTGATATTTACCTTTTTCTTTTATAATTTGAATTAATGAATTTTTAATATATAAATCTTTAAATGTAGGTACTTGGAATTCATCAAAAAGGCGTTCTGTTGGGTAGTCCAAGGATTTTTTAAATATAATTTTAATAATTGTTCTTTGTACAATTTCTATTGGAACAAGGTTACATTTATATGCGGATCCCCAACTAATAATAGCGTATTGTAAAGTGGATTGAACTAAGGCATAATCTTTCTTTACATTCACCCAAAAACTTGATATAGAGAATACCGTGCTAAAAATCGTAGCGATTACGAGACTTTTGGTGGCATTTATTTATAATTGTTAAATGGTCCAGAGATGAGACTGCAGACCCCCGTACTTATATTCGCGGACCCTTAGGTTTCCGCGGACCACAGGTTAAGAAACACTGTCTGAACTAAATCATTTATAATTTTATACAGAAATACCAAGTCAGTGAAAATTCTTCTATCTGACAATTTGAGCATTTCATTTCTTGTACTAGACGTTTTGTACACAAATTGCAAAAATAGGGAGCTGGACACAACTTGGCACGCCAATGTCCTTAACTTCTGGATTTAATGATTCTAAGTTAAATTAGCAAAAACTGACTCTATAACTGTTGTAAAAACACTTAAAAGACTTGCAGACTTTTGGAGACTTTTGGAGACTGTTGGGGTCAGGATAATGGGATACTGAGAGAAAGGTAGAACAGAATTTAAACTGATTAAAAAACACTTTTAAAGTAGGTTAGAACTTGGAGACTTCAGTTTCTTGGAGACTTGTGACTTCTTGGCTGGTAGTTTTTGAACTGATTTCCTACCGGTTTGCCGTTTGTTTTATAGGGCAAATCCGGGTTGGACTTTTGGAACACAGAACCTCCCTGTTTCTGAAGGGTGCTTGCGTTTACGTATTTTTCCCAATCGCTATGATTTTCGAGCAGATGTGTTAAAAATCTGTGTGATAACCTTTGCCAAGACAGTCCTGTTCCAATAAACCGAAGTCTCACATAATTTTTATTGTTTCAACAAGAAAAGGTACAAGTTTACAAATGTGATACAAGATACAATATCTAGAAGTAAATATTTTCTTAAAGTGCAATAATCACTGGTAGACGACAGTTTTTTGAGGTGTTATTGTAGTATATACCTATTTTTAGGTGATGATATATATTTCTTGATTCAAATTATTCCCGATTTCCCGAAATTTAGCTCCGAGCTTTTCGGAATGTAAATTGGCTGTCGTAAATATTTACGATTCAAACATTTCCTTTGTTCAGCATTGACCAATGGCGCCGCGTCTGGTAGCAGGGTGGGGATAACGTAAATACTCAATCATTTCCTTGATTTTGATCATTGCTGTCTGGGGTCCCTGGTGGAAGTATTACGTGGTTATTCAGATGTGTTTTCGAGTCCAATGATGCTGCAGCATGTATTTATTATCAATTGCGTTTATGTTTTCAATTGATAAGTTAATTGTAGAATGTAATAGCATTGTAGACATCATTCCAAATGCACAGTGTTTCGTTGGCCAATGAGAGCACTCCCTTTGTTTCGTAGGTTATTGGAAGGGGTAACGCGCAGCGGCACGGTATTATGTGGAAGCGTAAATTCCATTCTTGAATTCTCAGGGTTGTCATACGCTTTCGTCGACACGTTCGATACACTCCCCCCAGTGCAGTCTCGACTGTGCTCAGCTACTTCGTCGGGCGTGTCCTTTTCCGATGTCTGAGTTCTGAATCGGGTGTCTTCGCAACTGGTACAGTTTCGTTAGTTGTTGGTGTGGCAGGCAGGATGACGGCGATTTTGACTGCCGGCCTTACGTATATCCCAGTACTGGTTTGGATCCGAGCAGTTCTGACTTGTCCATCAGCTGCAGGTGTTGCTTCGAGGATACGGCCACGTGGCCAACTGTTTCGAGGCAGTGCTGGGTCCATGATGATCACTAGGTCATCCTTCTTAATTGGTGTAGTTGGATGGTGCCATTTTTGTCGGGCAGCCATGGTAGGTAGGTATTCGCGCAGCCATCGCCTCCAGAAGGTGTCTGCAAGTTGTTGTCCGATGCGCCACTGGCGGCGTAGGCATACTTCCTCTTCTTTTTTGTCGTAGAAGGATAATTGGGGGCGCTTCCCGGCCGATCCCAGCAAAAAGTGGTTGGGTGTTAGAGGTTCTTCATCACGCGGGTCGACTGAAATATGGGTGAGTGGTCGGTTATTTACCACAAACTCGGCTTCTGCAAGTGCTGTGCGTAGAGTTTCTTCTTTTGGTGCTCTTTCTTTGAGTGTTGCGCTTAGGGCTTTCTTTACTGATCGTACTAGTCTCTCCCAAGCTCCCCCCATGTGGGGACTCAGCGGTGGTATAAAGTGCCACTCGATGCCCTGGGTAGCTATTGCGTCAATCATTCTGGCGTCTTGACTTATTGACAGCAGGGCGTCCCTCATCTCGGTGTCAGCTCCGTGAAAATTTGTTCCGTTATCCGAGTACATGGCTGTGGGTTGACCTCTGCGGGCGGTCATTCTTTGAAGGGCCATGATGGCCGAGTCGGCAGTCAGTGAAGCGGCTAGTTCTAGGTGAATGGCGCGCGTTGAGAGGCAGGTGAAGATGGCTCCGTATCGTTTTTCTCGATGCCTACCGACCGTGATAGCCATAGGGCCGAAATAGTCAAGCCCGCAGTGTGTGAATGGACGGACGTGATGCATCAGGCGGGGTGGTGGTAATGCGCTCATCAGAGGTGGAGTCGGTTTGCTGCGTCGTACGAAGCAAGTGGGGCAGACGTGCGTTATTTTCCTGATTGTTGTGCGTATTCGTATTATGAAGAAATGATTGCGTATTTCTGCAATTGTTTTCTCAGTACTAGGATGATCCGCCTTTTTGTGGTAGTGACTGATTAGGAGCCGAGTGTAGGGTTCGTCGCCGTCCAGTATTATGGGGGTTCGGGCCACACTCTTTGTTCTTTCCAAGGCTCGTAGTCGGGTCCCCATTCGTAGAAGGTCGTCTGGTCCAAAGAAGGGGTTCAGCGAGTCGAGGCGACTGCCAGTAGGTAGTTTTTGACCTTGTCGGATGGTGTGTAGATCAGTTGTGAAAGCGTTTTCCTGGGACCTTTTGATCCATTTTTGTTCTGCTGCTTTTATCTCCTCGGCTAGTAGTGGGCCTTCTACTGGTTTGTTGGGCCCCATCTTGCATCGTCTGATAAAACGGAGGATCCAAGCTGTGGAGCGGATTAGCCGGTGCCATGAGGAGAACCGCTCTACTAATGGGAGTGCTTCGCCCTTGGTGGACACAAGGCCAACGTAGTGAGGTTTGACTTCTAGTGTTAGGTCGTCAGGCCCGTGGGCGGGTGCCCGTTCTTTCGGCCATGCACCCTCCGGGGAAGTGAGAAAGGCTGGGCCGGTAAACCACCTTCCTTCTGGTGTTAGGTCTGGCACCTCTAAGTCTCGTGTTCCTATATCAGCTGGATTGAGTTTTGTGGGTACCCATTTCCAGTCGGGTATGTTGGTTAGTTCGTCTATTTCGCCCAATCGGTTTGCCACAAAGGTTGAGTAGGCGCGTGGGTCGGTGCGTAACCAGCATAGTACAGTTGTGGAGTCTGTCCAGAAGCAGGTGCGGGATATCAGGGCTTTGCTTTCCTTTTGGATCGTCTGGGCTAGTCTCGCTGCTATGAGGGCGGCTTGAAGCTCGAGGCGTGGAATGGAGAGAGGCTTCAGTGGTGCTACCTTGCATTTACTTGCAAGGAATGTTACTCGTAAGGATCCATTTATTTCTTCGGTGAAGTAGGCCACGGCACAGCAAGCTTGCTCCGATGCGTCGCAGAAGAGGTGTAGAGTTACGTTGTTCTGTTTGTTTGAGAGGCAACGTCTCGGGATTGAGATGCTGTTTGTGTGCAGCAGGCTCAGCCAGTCTGTCCATCTCTGGGCGTGTTCGGGGGTAATGGGTTCGTCCCAGCCGACGCTTGAGCGCCACACTGCTTGCAGTAGCATCTTAGATCTGATGGTAAGGCAGGCAACGAAGCCGACTGGGTCAAAGATCTTCATTACTATGGATAATAGTTGCCGCTTGGTAGGTTGTGTGGCCGTGTCGGGTGAGATTGCCTCGCGAAATGAGTACAGGAAGCGGTCTGTGGTGGGGTCCCATATCAAACCAAGCACTCGTTCTGTCTCTGGACCTCCACTGCTAATCTGTATCGCGGAGCTGGCACGGTCTTCTATGGGTACGCCAGCTAGGGCCACCGGGCTATTAGACGCCCAATTTGTCAAGTGGAACCCTCCTTTCGCGAGGAGGGCACTTACGCTTTGGGCGAGTGTAGCAGCTTCATTGGGTGTGTCTGTTGCATCTAGGTAGTCGTCCATGTAGAACTTGGTGCGTACGGCTTTTGCGGCGGCCGGGTACTCGTGCTCGTATGTTTCGGCCACTTTATTTCGGACGAATTGGGCACTGCTTGGGGAGCAGGTGGCTCCGAACATCATTGATGACATTTGATAGGTGTCTGGTTCATGATGGGGTGATGTCCTCCACAGGAAAAGCTGGGACGGCTGGTCTTCTCGCCTTATTTTTATTTGCAGGAACATTTCTTTGATGTCTGCAGCAATGGCGATGTTTCCTTCCCGGAAGCGTATTATATTCCCCAGGAGGGAGGACAGCAGGTCAGGACCAGTAAGCAGCTGATCATTGAGGGAGGTTCCTCGGCATCGGCTTGCAGCATCGAATACCACTCTGATTTTTCCTGGCTTATTTGGGTTGATTACTGCGAAGTGAGGCAGGTACCATTTGCGAGGTGTGGTGGTGGAAGCTTCATGGCCTGATAGCTTCTTGGCATAGCCTTTGTTGAGAAGTTGACTTATTTTGTCATTGTAGGCCACTGCTAGATTTTTGTCTTTTGCTAGCTTTTTCTCCAGAGACAGAAGTCGCTTCAGCGCACACTGCCGATTGTCAGGTAGCGAGGCTTCTGGATTGCGCCATAGTAGACCAGTTTCCCACTTCTCTGTAGGAAGAGGACGGGTAGTTGCATTCATAAGTGCAATGGCCTGTTGTTCGCTTGCATTGACTCTGGTGGCTGATGTTACTCCGAGCGAGTCGATGGCGAAGTTGGTTTTTACTAGCTCCCTCAATTGTATGTCTGCGGCCGTTTCTGGTTGTAGTGCCAAAGTGGTAGTCGTGTTATTATCTCTGGGGTTGACTCCCCCATGAGCGATCCATCCTAGTGCGGTGCGTGATGCTATTCGCGTAGTATCATTGCATTCACGAACTTCCCTTGACACAATTAGGTGAGCGTTGTCTTGGCCTATTAGCAGCTTCGGGACGACAGACCTTCCTTGGATCTGTTGCTCCGGCAGGTTGAGGTTGCTTATTGTGCTGGCAGAGATGTGGTATGTATTACTGTTGCCCGCACCTCGTATTCTTAGTCTCACTCGTTGGGAGAGATTGTCAGAAGTGCACATTCCTTTGGCACCGTGGATTCGCAGTCCGTGAACTGGGCCGTTTGCTCCGACTTGTATTGCGGTGTCAGTGTCAACAAGTGTTACTGTGGATCCTTCGTCCAGGAGAGCAAACACTGACACTTCTTCTTTGTTGGGAGCGCTTAATATTACTGGCGCAATTTTTAACAGTACTCTCTGTCCGGAGTCCTGGCGTCACAAGTTGACATTTTCCACGGTGTTTTTTCGTACGAACTCGGGATTATGTAGCAGGGGGTGGTGTGGGGATCGGCAATCCCCTACTTTGCACCATTGGTTTATTTTGCAGCTTCGTGAGTGGTGTTTTTCTAAGCACTTGCGGCATAACCTTCCCATGCGTACAGTTTCCCATCGAAGTTCAACATCTTTGGCTGCGAATTCTTTGCATTCGCGGGTTTTATGATCGCCGCCACATTGGGCGCAGCTTTCGTCGGCTGTTTTTCTTTTTCGGCTTGGTCCAGGGTAAGTATGTGCCTCATTCATTTTGCGTTTCATCGGGGCGATCTTTTCTTTTGGGCCGTCCCCGATTTCTTCTTGATGTCCGGCATGTATTTGCTCATGGCTCGGTAGAAGTCGCATGCGATCACTATCTTCTTCCTCCTGGTACCCGGCATGTATTTGTTCACGGCGTGGTCGGGATCGTATGTGGTCCACCATCCCGCTGTTTGGAATTGCGTTTGATACCTCTTTCAGAAAGGCAGCGAGCTGGGTTATGGTGGCCGGGGCATGTTGTTTGCGGATATCGATTAGCCATGCCAGCCGCAGGGAACTCGGCATTTTGTCAGTGACGTCGTTCAGTAATGCAGGATTGGTGAGATAACCTTCGGTTTTCAAGATCCGGAGGGATGCCACCAGGTTTTGCACCGTCCCGGAGAAATCTGCCAGGTCCTCGAGTGATACCTCGGTCGTGAGGTAAGGTAGCTTTTTAACCTTGTCTAGCATAAATTTTGCTATGGAGTTAGCGCTGCCGTATCGCTGCTCGAGGACGCTGATGATCTCTGGAACTTGCGCAGGATCCATTAGTAGGGGACCCACGGTATCTCGCGCCTTGCCTTTGAGGGCACGCTGCAGCCGGATGAGATTTTCGCTCGGAGTCAATTGGCAGGTGGCGGTGGATTGAGCGTACTGTGCCTTCCAGGTAGGCCACTCGAGGGGGTCTCCGGAGAAGGTAGGCAAATCTTTTGCTGTGGATTGCCTGGCGATTAGGGCTGCCATTCTTGAGTCATCTTCTAATGTGCGAGGGCTATCTTGCGTTCTGGAGGAGCGGAGCGCCTCTGCCATCACAGAGGCGATCTGGGCCAGTGGGTCGTTGCCGTGCTGCAACCATTCTCGGGTGTGCCGTGCTGTCTCGTTGGCTGTATGCGGTGGTGTAAACAATGGGGAATCCTGGCCGGAGGAGGCTGGCTGTTGCTGGTACCCCGTTGTATTGTAAAGTGGGCGCTCGGGTCCGAGATGGCTGTATTCGGTCGTAGGGATGTTTTTTGCAGGGCCCGTCAGTAGTGTGTAGCCTTGGGTGGCGGCATATCCAGTTGGATCGGTTACTGTAAATTCATTGGTAGGCTGACCGACTTGTGTGTGCATTTGAGTAGTTGCATATCTCGTTGCAAACTCTCCGGCTGGCCTTTTTACTTGAGTGGCATATCTCGTTGCGAACTCATTAGTAGAAGGGCCGGTCGGTGCGTGCACTTGAGTTGTTGCATATCTCGTTGCAAACTCTCCGGCTGGCTTGTTTACTTGAGTGGCATATCTCGTTGCGAACTCATTAGCAGAAGGGCCGGTTGGTGCGGGCACTTGAGTTGTTGCATATCTAGTTGCAAACTCTCCGGTTGACGGACCGTCTGACGTGTGTACTTGAGTGGCATATCTCGTTGCGAACTCATTAGCAGAAGGGCCGGTTGGTGCGGGCACTTGAGTTGTTGCATATCTAGTTGCAAACTCTCCGGTTGACGGGCCGTCTGACGTGTGTACTTGAGTGGCATATCTCGTTGCGAACTCGTTAGTAAACGGGCCGGTTGGTGCCTGGACTTGAATTACTGCCTGACCGAGGTTGGCTCGCAGGGTCGGGCTGGTTGGTGCTGGCTCCTCGGCAGGTTGGCTGACTGCTTGGCGTGTCGCAGCGTTCAGGGCTGCGAGCAGATTGGCTGTCTGCTTGGCGTGACGTCTGTCCCGAATGCGCATCTCTCGGCGCAGTAATCGCAGGGAGTCTTCAGTTGATTCAGAAGTTGTTTCGCTGCTTTTACTGTTGGATTCGTGGAGGCTCTCGGAGACAGATTCTGGAGCTGGTCGGTCAAGCGTGATGAGATCAGAGTTCCTGGCTGGGCTCGCACTAGATAGATCGTGGACCTGGCGGGGTCCTCTAGATGGCGTCTCATTGGTGTCTACGGTGTGTAGGCCCGGAGTCCGTAGGGGCGCCACTGGCATATTTCGGCTTGTCCCCGGGGCGTCAGGTTTAGATTTAGACAGCGATGTATCAGAAGATGTCGGGGTCTTACGGCCACTGCGAAGAGACGGCATTTCCACTGGGTAAGACTGAAGGCGTGTTATGTGTAGATCCGGCTCGAAGGACCAAATGTACTAAACGTTTTGTACACAAATTGCAAAAATAGGGAGCTGGACACAACTTGGCACGCCAATGTCCTTAACTTCTGGATTTAATGATTCTAAGTTAAATTAGCAAAAACTGACTCTATAACTGTTGTAAAAACACTTAAAAGACTTGCAGACTTTTGGAGACTTTTGGAGACTGTTGGGGTCAGGATAATGGGATACTGAGAGAAAGGTAGAACAGAATTTAAACTGATTAAAAAACACTTTTAAAGTAGGTTAGAACTTGGAGACTTCAGTTTCTTGGAGACTTGTGACTTCTTGGCTGGTAGTTTTTGAACTGATTTCCTACCGGTTTGCCGTTTGTTTTATAGGGCAAATCCGGGTTGGACTTTTGGAACACAGAACCTCCCTGTTTCTGAAGGGTGCTTGCGTTTACGTATTTTTCCCAATCGCTATGATTTTCGAGCAGATGTGTTAAAAATCTGTGTGATAACCTTTGCCAAGACAGTCCTGTTCCAATAAACCGAAGTCTCACATAATTTTTATTGTTTCAACAAGAAAAGGTACAAGTTTACAAATGTGATACAAGATACAATATCTAGAAGTAAATATTTTCTTAAAGTGCAATAATCACTGGTAGACGACAGTTTTTTGAGGTGTTATTGTAGTATATACCTATTTTTAGGTGATGATATATATTTCTTGATTCAAATTATTCCCGATTTCCCGAAATTTAGCTCCGAGCTTTTCGGAATGTAAATTGGCTGTCGTAAATATTTACGATTCAAACATTTCCTTTGTTCAGCATTGACCAATGGCGCCGCGTCTGGTAGCAGGGTGGGGATAACGTAAATACTCAATCATTTCCTTGATTTTGATCATTGCTGTCTGGGGTCCCTGGTGGAAGTATTACGTGGTTATTCAGATGTGTTTTCGAGTCCAATGATGCTGCAGCATGTATTTATTATCAATTGCGTTTATGTTTTCAATTGATAAGTTAATTGTAGAATGTAATAGCATTGTAGACATCATTCCAAATGCACAGTGTTTCGTTGGCCAATGAGAGCACTCCCTTTGTTTCGTAGGTTATTGGAAGGGGTAACGCGCAGCGGCACGGTATTATGTGGAAGCGTAAATTCCATTCTTGAATTCTCAGGGTTGTCATACGCTTTCGTCGACACGTTCGATACATTTCTTTTAAAATAGTGTTGTAGTTCGACATAATTGCTGGAATACCCATTTTAAAATTTAGCAAACAAAACAAATTTGTTTTGTATTCTTTCAACAGCTTGTACATCAACAGTATTGTACCATTGGAAATGCACAGTTATAAATTGGTTAGGTATGATAAAATCTTCTTGGCTGATGATCCAAGACTTGATGACTGATTTATATTTCAAGTAAGTTGTGTTCTGTCTGATGGCCAAATTAATGTATCTTAAAATTAATGTTGGGTTATAGGAAGGGGAGAAGAAGAGGAACATAAGAAAAGTATGCTTCCGTTACATTCTCATAGAGATATACTTTTATCAATGTACGTTCTATATTCTCATATTAATAATAACAGATCGTACGCGTTATTTCATATCGATATTTTTTTAGGATATTACTAAAAATGTCAATGCTGTGAAATTTTGTATTATATTTTGCACATAAAAAAAATAAAAATTATTTCATTTATTTATTACAATCATAAAGCTACTCAAATTAATATGATAATATATATTTCAAATTATAAACTAGGCATAATTTACATAAACGAGAAATTGGGGAAATTTTTCTTATTTTTGTTATACATGAGGGTAAATAAAATAAATCGGATTATCGGGTTGATCTTGATGGAATAAGAAAATTTATTAAATTGGTCAGTTCTGGTGAGTCCAGGCCATTATTTAGAAATTGAAACAATAGGATTTGATAAAAAAAATTAGACGTCGTGTTTGGAGGGATTTGAAATTGTGAAATTTAATGGATTCAGAATAATTTCAGAAGTGTAAGTTGAGTTTATAATTTATGTGTTTAATTTTTTTTTTAAATCTTTCTATTCTTTCAATATGGGCTTGGTATAAAGGAGTCCAGATCGGTGTACAGTGTACCAAGTGCGGGCGAATATATGAGGTGTAAAGGGAATATAAAGTCTTTATGTTGTGGAAGGGTTTTGCTATACGAATTATAAATCCCAGCATTTGATTGGCTTTGTTAATAACTTCAACAGTGTGTTGGATAAAGTTTAATTTAACATCCAGTGTTACCCCAAGGTCTCTGATATATTTTTCTTCATTGATATGTGTGTCGTTCAATGTGTATACAAATGAAATTATATTTTTATTACTTGTAAATGTTAATTTATTGCATTTTGAGATGCTAATAACAAGTTTTTTTTTAATTCGCAATAGACAAAAATACGATTGAAGTCTTCTTGGAGTTTAAAGCAGTCATTGATTGATTTAATAACTAAGTTTTTTTTATCATCTGCGTATGCTAGGTAATTAGCACGTAAAAAACATTTGTGAATATCATATATATATACACATAAAATAATAATGAGCCTAAATGAGAACCTTGAGGTACACCGGAGGGCACAGAAAACAAGCTGGACTTTGTTCCCTCAATTGATACACTTTGAAGTTTGCTCAAAAGGTATGAAGTGAGTATGTGTAGGTATAACTATATGTTATTTACACAGATGATATTTTCATTCACAATTTAGCTTTAAGGGGTGGAAAAAGTGAGTGGGGGAGTAGACAGTGACCTACCTCCTGTTCTAAAATTTCATCAATCTCGAAATATTGTAGATTTTCCGCACAGTTGATCCTTCTGTCAATTGATCCCTCGGACAATTGATCCAATAAAATATTTTTTCTTCAAGTAAATATGCATACAGGATATACGGCCGTACAACCGAAGTCGATATACTTATATCTGCAGGCGTCTTGATTGAAAATCCGCTGTACAAATATTGATAATAATAATATTTCCCACTCTCCGAAGGACCATGCTATACGGTACACTTAAATTAATTTGTTTTATGCAGTAAAGTTGGGGTGTGGTGAGTAGACCACAACTATTAAAGTATTGTACAAAATTATAGCCTACTTTGTAATGGCCGGATGTGAATGTGCAAGGATATATCATGAGGGTAGGCACTTCACAAAGAAAATATCTACCTTTGATAAAGACAAATAATATTCAAGCAATATTTTCTCTTTTGATTCCAGGCAGGAGGAGTACCAGAATGGCATCAGTAATAATAAGTCGAAAGTTCTACGACGTGGCCAGCGTGGCTCGCTACGGCACTGGAGTCTACTTGCCCGAGGTGCTGACTCCCATACAGTCCTTCTACAGCGGGAAGAACGTCTTCATCACGGGGGCCACTGGCTTCATGGGGAAAAGTAAGCAAGCAGTTAAATAATATAACGAAGTGGCGCACTGAGGTACTGGGATCTGAATACTTGCCTGAAGTGCTGACTCCCATACAGCGGGTAGAACGTCTCCATCACGGGGGCCACTGGCTTCATGGGGAAAAGTAAGCACACAGTCAAATAATATTACAAAGTGGCGTACTAAGGTACTGTGATCTATGTACTTGCCTGAAGTGATGACTCCCATACAGTCAAATAATATAACAGAGTGGCGCACTAAGGTACTGTGATCTATCTACTTGCCTGAAGTGCTGACTCCCATACAGCGGGTAGAACGTCTCCATCACGGGGGCCACTGGCTTCATGGGGAAAAGTAAGCACACAGTCAAATAATATTACAAAGTGGCGTACTAAGGTACTGTGATCTATGTACTTGCCTGAAGTGATGACTCCCATACAGTCAAATAATATAACAGAGTGGCGCACTAAGGTACTGTGATCTATCTACTTGCCTGAAGTGCTGACTCCCATACAGCGGGTAGAACGTCTCCATCACGGAGGCCACTGGCTTCATGGGGAAAAGTAAGCACACAGTCAAATAATATTACAAAGTGGCGCACTAAGGTAGGTACTTGGATCTATCTATTTGCCTGAAGTGCTGACTCCTATACAGTCCTTCACAGCGGGAAGAACGTCTTCATCACGGGGCCACTGTCTTCATGGGGAAAAGTAAGAACACAGTCGTATAATATTATAAAGTGAAACACTGAGGACTGGGATCTGTTTACCTGCCCGAGGTGCTAACTCCCATTCAGTTCTTGAGTCCTTCTACAGCGGGAAGAACGTCTTCGTAACATAGACACAGTCAAATAATACCACAAAGTGGCGAACTAAGTTACTGGGTCCATCTACCTTCGCATGGTGCCAAAGACATTTCAAGCGTCGTTTGCATTCTGAATGATGGTTGTTGTTTCACAGAATTTTAATAAGTCACCATATTTCAAAGTTAATTTTAATTATTGTTTGGAACATTTACAGAGTATTTTCAATTATTACATTAATGTAATTACCATTGGATTTGCCATTGAAATTGTCATCAATTCAAAGTGTTCAAAGTTTAGTTGTTACTAGGTGGAGATGATACTAGTGAAATAACAGAAATAATAATTAAAAGCAAAATAATGTAAAACATTACCATATTATGAATATGAACCAAATTTATTTTTAGAAAATGAATTTTATAAAATTTATTAATCACGATAAAATTATACTAACAGACAGAACAATTAGTCATAATAGAACAGATATAGTTTTATATGACAAAATTAAAAAAAAAAAACTTATATCATTGACGTCGCTATTCCAAATTCCTGTAATATTCAGAAAACTGACTCTGAAAAAATAAGAAAATATACAGATTTAGGAAATGAGATTAAAAGAATTTGCCATACTCAGAATATAAAATTACTAGCATACCCTGCCACACGTTGCTGTGGCTAACGAAACACAACGCCATTACCCAACCTTTACAAAATCCACACCACCCACTTGTCAGCTGCCCGCTGCCCGCTGCCTGAATTAAATATTTGAATTTCTCGGGTTTTCTCTACTAAAATAAGTATGCATTTATTTTATTTATTTTTATTATTATTATTAGATTTATTACATACAAGAAAACAATATAAAAGGAAGCTTTGACTGCCCAACTAGGAAGGTTTCCCGTTTTAGGACAGTCAACTTGGCAGGTTGCGTGTACATAATTTCACATTAGTGGATTCAATAATAAATAACAATAATAGTACATATTGGGGGAGTTACTTAGATATTAGGTACAATATCGGATATAAGTTGTGTTATTCTAGGTATACAGCAGTAATAAACAATAAAATCCAGATAGGTACATGTAAAATATAAAGTAAAATCCAGATAGGTACATGTAAAATATAAAGTAGAACTAAAATATAACAAATGTAAGAAAGAAAAATAATAAAAAAAAAGATTTTTTTTTTTTATGAAAATACAATTTAGCAGTAATAAGCAATAAAATCCAGGTAGGTATATGTAAAATATAGAATAAAAATATAATATATAAATATAAGAAAGAAAAATAAAAAAGAAAAAAAAAGAAGAAAATAATTTATAGGAAAATACAAATTCAAAATCGAAGAAATCAACTCAGACTACGTTTTTTAATAATTTTTCGGAATCTGTCCTACCTAAGTCTAATAACCATTTTGTAATTTTAGTACCGAAGGATGATAATTCACACAGTTTCAATTGAGAGGGGATTTTGTTGTATATTTTTGGTCCCAGGTATGAGAAAACTTTTTGATAAGCCGCAGTATTGCGTGTTGGAATAGAAAGGTCGTTTCTGCTTTTACTTCTGGTTTGATGATTATGATCGATTGTTATCGTTTTGTTTTTATTTTTATGGACGCAGATTGTTATTTTTTTTATGTAACATTGTCGAACATCAAGCACCTTAAACTCCTTGAAGAGAGCGTCGCTCGAGTATCTGAAGGGTTTCTTCATAATGACGCGTAGAATGGATTTCTGTGCCTTCAGTAGCGGGTATAATGTTGTTATACCTGTTCCACCCCATCCAATGCAACCGTAGGTTATGACGGAGTTACAGAGCCCGTAGTATAATTTTTTAATGTCTTGAGTTTTTATAATTTCCCGCAATCCTATAAATATATAAATAAGCTTGCGCACTTTATTAGCTGTGTTTTCAATTTGTTGTTATTTAAGGTGGTTATCCACTATTATACCTAAATATTTAATAGATTTAACACATTCAAGGGTTTCGCATTTACAAGTATGGTTATTATTTCCAAGGCTACACTTAATATTATGTATTGTGAGGTGATGAGGTGTTTTGGGTTGACCTGCAAGGGTAGCGCTAAATGTGAGATATTTTGTTTTTTGTATGTTTAGTGTGAGCAAATTAGTGTCCAGCCACTGTTTTACTCTGTTTATACCCGTGTTCGCAAGGTGGTGTGTTTCTTTCCAATCATCTCCTTCAAACAAAATAACTGTATCGTCAGCGAACGTGATAATTTTGCCACCAATGTGTTGGTTACAAAGTTCGTTTATGTATATAATAAAGAGAAGGGGCCCAAGTGTACTTCCTTGTGGTACCCCAAAAGTGTATTTTAGTGAAGTGCTAATAGCCTCGTTAATTCTGGTTTGTTGAAATCTATTAGATATATAACTTTCTATCCATTGAAAAGCTTTTCCTTTTATTCCTATATTTCTAAGTCTCTGTAAAAGAATTTTGTGAGATATTGTGTCAAATGCCTTGGCCAGGTCCAGGAAAAGGGCAATAGTTTTCTTGCCACGGTTCATATTCCCTGCAATAGTTTCAGTGAGACATGCGATGGCATCATCCGTTCCCTTACCCGACCGAAAGCCGTATTGGTTTGGACTTAGAATGTTATGTTCCTCCACATATTCGTTTAACCTAGTTTTGAAAAGCTTTTCAATGACTTTGGATATCGCGCTTAAAAGTGATATTGGCCTATAGTTTTCTACAAGAGATTTAGGTCCACTTTTGTGAATTGGGACAATTATTAATTTTTTAAAGTGATCAGGAAATATTCCTGCTGTAAAACTTAAGTTGTAAATATATGATAGCGGAGCAGAAATCTGATTTTTAAATTTTTTTAGTATTTGTGTATTTAGACTATCTGGACCCTTTGCATGTGTAGTATTGAGGCTGTTGATAATTTTTAAGACCTCTTATACAGTAGTTGGTTTAATATTAAATGAAAAAGATTGTTCCTTAGTTTCAATTGTCGATGCTAAAGAGTCTTCCGTTTTCTGGGTTTCTAATAAGATTTTATTTGCTAGATTTGACCCAACAGATGCAAAATATTGATTAGTGTGACATGCAATTGATTGATTGTCAGTTATAATGAAATTTCCGGTATTTAATTCTGTTACAGATGCACTAGTATTTCTTTTACTTTTAGTTATTTCTCTGACAACATTCCACATGTTTTTGCTGGAATTATCCTTATCAAGTAAGAATTTATAATAACGCTCTTTACATTTGCGAATAACGGTTTTGCAGATATTACGGTATCGGTAATAGTTTTGCTGTTTAGTGGCGTTCAATGGGTCTCGTTTAGCTATTTTATGAAGGTGATTTCTTTTGTGTATAGATTTAACAATGCCGTTTGTAATCCATGGTGTGAGATGTATTTTACTATATGGAATGCGTTTAGTTATTGTGTGTTTTGTTATGATTATATTGATTTCATTAATAAAATAGTTTAGAGCATTGTTAACTTCAGTCTCTTTGTAAACATATTCCCAATTTTTATTATTAAGATCATTTAATAAACCCTCATAATCGATAATCTGTTTGTGATTAATTTTATGTTTTTTGGGTGTTGAGTTTGGGATACTGATTGCAGTGGTGTAATGATCAGTGATTGTATTATGTATTACAAATGCATTTGAATTTGTTATATTTCTGGTATATATATGATCCAAACATGTGCTAGAGCTATCTTGTACCCTAGTTGGAGAATTAATATTGGAAATAAAGTTACTTTCAGCCATAGCACAAAAGTAGTCGTCGGACTGCCTATGCAATACTTCTCCTATAGTATTTATATTCATGTCCCCGATCAGTATATATATTGTGCATAATTCTTAGTTTTTTTTAACTCACCAATAAGATTATCCAGGAAATCTTGGATGTCATTGAACGATGGTGATCGGTAGATAGCTAGGATACCTAAATTCTCATTAATGTTGATTTTTAAACAATTACACTGATTTATGTTAATTTCTTGTACTAAGGAATTTAATGTGATGTCGATATATACTACTATTCCGCTATTTTGGTTAATATGCGATGTTGTATGGTATTCGTTATAGCCTGAAATTTGTTTGGCTATGTATGAATCATTTAACCTGCATTCAGTGAGAATTAGTACATGGAACTTTACCACAGATTTTATTTCTTCTAAAAATATAAGAAAATCATCCAAGTTTCCCATCGTTCTAATATTTTGATGTACAATATTAATCCTATTTGATTCCCAATTAAATTGCATAAATTTGTTAGTGTTTTCAAAAATTATTTCAGTATTTGGCACTATGATACTGTCGATTTCATGTTGAAGATCGTTTATTACCATTAGAATTCAAAAATTAATTGTTGTTTTCTGGGTAAAGTTTTAAAACAGTATTTAATTATCATATAAATACTTGTAGTACGAAATATGTAGCGACAAAACTGTAAACAAAATGATGTAATTAGGAAAAATAAAATATATCTGAGTAAGAAATAATATCTGAAATAAAATCCAGGAAATAAATAACGTAGTATGTAGTTAGTGTGTGGCATTAGCTCTTTCAAAAAACAGTAAAAATTAGTATAAGTATGAAAAATAAGTAGTATCTGGGTTATATAAAATATGTTGATTAGAGTTCTCTTTTGCAGAATTATTAGTAATATTACTAATAAATCAATTGATAATCTTATAATAAGTGTAGTTACCATTCTAGAGAGAATAAAGATTGCAATTAAAGTTAATGTTATAATTAGAATTAAAATTATTCCAGTGCAAATAGGAGTTATGCAAAAACCTAGGTGTTTATATAAAATAGTGATGTTATGTAATAGAGAAGGAAATGGCGATATAAAGCGGTGCATTATACATATAAACCTTTCCTTTGAATCACTCTATCCATTGGTGAAAACCGCATGAAAATCCGTTGCGTAGTTTAAAATATCTAAGCGCACAAACATTTTGAGCGATTTCATTTTATACTTTGGAATGATGATTACCATATTTATTATTTCGGCTACTAACATTATACCTAGCTCTCTCATTCAAAATTAAGGCTTATTAGATTTGTCAAAGAATTTATATATAAAAATGCAAAAACCAGTCATTTTCAATACATGTAGGATTACGAAAGATTTCTAAAATATTTATATTGAGGGATCAGTAGGATTTATCAGTCCAGTTAGGAGTTCTACCGAGCCGAACCCTCTGATATGAAAATATCTGGAGTCTGTAAATTATTTTCCCATTTGGTCTCTGGTGGATTGACGTATTGTTCTTGTATTTATTATACTTATACATATAGTGCACTTACATAGCGTAGATTGACGCGGAAAAGGGTGTGGAAGGGTTTAGTCTTTCCTGTGGGGAAGATTTAACCCGGCCATAAAATGTGAAGCACCAAAAGTATACAGTACAGAGAAAGAGAAGAAAGAAAGAAAAAAAATACTAATAAAGCAATTACAATTTTTTTAGTTCAAATACTTACATTTGCCATGACGTCATAATAAAATTAGCGCGTGTTTTTTAAAATACACGAAGCTGTTTATGATAATGTATATATCGTCACATTCTATGGAATTATAGAATCTACATATTCGAGATATGGAATTTTAATAGGCAATATTATATTAAATAACTAAAGATGAAATTTTTTATGACTACTTAAAATCCCCCGTCCCCCTCCCGCATTCCATACATTCAGTCCCGGTACATTCAGTCTTCAAACAGCTCGCGTGCCACCTATTGCATTTTTTATACAAATTTCATAATGCCAGAGCTCACCAGTAGTTTTATACAAAAAAATTCCTGACAATAACGAACACAAAAAAATAATTATCCAATTTGGTGCATTTTTATTTATGTAATTAATTTTTCGTAATTTCATGATGCCAAAGCTCACCATTGTATACAGAAACCATCGCGGGCATGCACACATCAAATTCCCAAACTTTCATCGCAATCGGATGAATGGTTTAGCAATGCGTAATTTCATGATGCCAGAGCTCACTATTGTATACAGAAACCATCGTGGGCATGCACACATCAACTCCCCAAAGTTTCATCACAATCGGATGAATGGTTTAGCAATGCATAGCGGACATACAAACATTTTTATAGAATAGAAGATAACCAATACATTGAAAATTCTTTTGTTTATCATATCATTTGAAAGAGTTTTGTAGTTTAACATTATTGCTGGAATACCCATTATAAAATTTAGAAAATGTCAGAATTTATTTTGTATTCTTTCATTAACTTGTACAAGAATATTACAAAGTAGGTTCTAGACGGGAAAATGTAATAATAACAATTCTATTTTCAGTTCTTCTAGAGAAGTTGCTCTACGCATGTCCTGACATAGGAAATATCTACATCCTGGCTAGGAGTAAGAAGGGGAAATCAATAGAAACCAGACTAGACGAGCTCGTTGAATCCACAGTGAGTAACTTTTACTTAAACTATCGATTAATTAAAGGGATGACTGGACACGCCTAAAACCAGCTAGCGGCCGAGAGTTAATATTTCGTTGAAAGATTTTTTTACCATCGTACAGGGCGGTTTGAATGAGAAAGATTAATTATTCTCCGTACCAGATTTTTTAAAATAATAACTGAATATCGATTTTATTTCATTCAAAATTTGCTTCAATTTATACCTACAAAGGCGTGATGATAAAATTATTAAAATTATGTACCTTTTGTAATTATTAAAAATACTAGCAGACCCGGCCACACGTTGCTGTGGCTAACGAAATACAACGCCATTACCCAGCCTTTATAAAATCCACACAACCCACTTATTAGCTGCCCGCTGCCTGAATTGAATATTTGAATTTCTTGGCTTTTCTCTACTATAATAAGCATGTATTATACATATTATCCTTCCTCTAGAATCACTCTATATATTGGTGAAAACCGCATGAAAATCCGTTGCGTAGTTTAAAATTTTAAAAGGTCTAAGCCCACATACATTTTGAGCGACTTCATTTTATACTATCTGCCCGTTGCCTGAATTTAACATTTGAATTTCTCGGCTTTTCTCTACCATAATAAGAATGTATCATTTCATATACATCTTCCTCTTGAATCACTCTATCTATTGGTGAAAATCGCATGAAAATCCGTTGCGTAGTTTAAAAGATCTAAGCGCACATACATTTTTTTTTTTTTTTTTTAAAAGAAAGACAAACATTCCCGGGTTACGAATAACCCAACAATGTTTGAAAATCTCCTACTACCATCACAGAAAGCCGAAAATGTTGCTTGTGTTGTGATGGAGGACTTAGCCAGCACAGGAATCGAACATGCGACGCCCGGGTGGGACCCAAGCGCTATGCCCACTCAACCACTGACCGGTCGCATTTTGAGCGACTTCATTTTATACTATGTAATGATAATGATTATTTACTTTTTTGATGAATTAATAAAATTACATGAAATTGAGGATTCCACGTTACATCTATAAATATAAGAATGAAGTGGAATCTTGGAAATGGAAATTAACCAACTCTCCGATATCCGATCGAATTGAAACTCGGCAAATAGACTCGTTGTCGGTAACATCATTCTATCAACTTTTAGTGGCAATCATACTAACACACGCGGGCGTATAAGCGTTTCTCTGAAATTCAATGATATTATTCGATAATACGCAATAAATGTCGGTCTTGTCCAATCAATATTTGGTTCGGTTGGTAGAGTTGCCGACTCCAGTTCCTGGGTAAAATGGTTCAATCCTTAGACAAATAAAAAAAAGATTTAAAAGACATTTGAAAATAGACGACAGAGAAATGGTAAAAAAACGTTGTTTTTTAAGGATTGATTTTTTTTCTAAGGCCATAATCTATATATAAAACATGGTTTCCGGAAACTCTAAGTACAAGCGGGAAACTGGAGAATCTATATTACGTAGACAGAGAATTTAAAAAAAAAAAACGATTAGAGCATTTTGATTTTTCTTCAAACATGGCAAACTTATTTTGTGGCGCCATTTTAATTCTCAATTAATATATTACTTAGTTTTAACCAAGTTTATTGTATAAAAAACGACATGTTTCGTAAGCAATGCTTACTTCCTCAGGGTTTCAGATTCAGTTTTAAGTAAACCCTGAGAAGGTAAGTGAGCATTGCTCACTAAACTAAGTAATTTAATTATTTTACTTCACGTTCTAAGTAATGGTTTAAGAGCCGGATCTGGTCTCAGATGCTTCAAAGTAAATTAAGGCTCCGCAACCGGGCTCGAAAAGAAGAAGCTGGAGAGATACAAAATTAGAGGAGAGCGCTAACATTTACAGCGCCAAAATCGATGCGAAAATTGCGAAAATGTTTAATACAACACGACTCGTTTCAATTAGAGCAAAAATCTCTTGGGGAGCATCTTAAGTATCATTTAAAGTTAAAGAAATATTGTGAATTTTTTCACAAATATAATTTATAAGATAATGGAAACAGACTTGTTTTTAATAACTTTTGAAGCATACTTTGCGATTTTTTTCTGTCGAGGGAATTTCATATAATTTGCATTTTGGCTTGGGCAGAATCTAGACATTATCTTCAAAAATATCATATATTTTTTTACGAGCTTAAAAACTTCAAATGTTTAAGGGAGATATGTAAGAAATCGGTAGAAATTCGAGTTGCGGCCCCTTAAACAGCTGATGTTAAGGCTTGACCTAAAAAAATCCAACTTCGGATTCGATTTAATCAAAAACAAAAGCGCAAAAAAAGTTATATCACAGAATCGACAACAAATGTGATGTCGATTTGCCGATTGGTATCACGAGTTTCCGGACCCAGTGTATGAAGATGGTGTGAGGTGTGAGTTTACTTTTTAAACAAGTGGTCAGTTTTATTCCGAGATTGTATCAAAACGACTACCATTCAGATGCGTGGCCAAAGTATTTAAACGTTTCATCATATTTTTTAGAGGTTGACCAGTTTGGTTAGGTGATTAAAATTATAATTTTTCTTTTTTATTATGCTTATAACTGCTATGTTAAGTTGTAACGTATTTTGATGAAGCTTTATTATCAAGATAAATAATGTTATAAATACTAAATAAATGATAAGACGTATTGAACAAATATATAAATTGATTTATTGTTATACAAAGGAGCATGTTTAAATGAGAACTCTATCTTAAAATTAAATACTCAAGGGTGGACATGAACATCGAAGATGTTGCATGTTAGATTAATGTACCATGATAAAGTGGGCAAGCATAAAATTAAATTAAATGAGGGCGCCATTACTTTTAAAGAGAAAGTAAAACTAAATTAATAATGAAATAATAATCTGATAACTAATGAAATTAAACGTTACGTTGCGTTGTCCAAAAGCGCCATGGCCTGGTTGGCCTCGACGTTGCAGCACCGTGTTATCCTCTTGGTTGGCTTCTCCGTACTGAAGCTCTAGAAAAGCCGTTAGCTTTATGTGAAAAATAGAAGCCAAATATTAATTAGTGAATACAATATAAACCATTGATATATAATACGATGACTTGCATTAAGTGTCATAACATGAAATGAAGTTTTAGTTTCCAGATATTGCCCATGAAAGTGAGAGTAGAGAGAAACCATCTCCCAGAAACACTAAATCCTGAAATCGTCAATTAGAAACAGAATTAAACCAAAACGAGGAAAATATGTAATTAAAATTATTAACTTACATTATTAAAGTGTAGTCCACTTTGATATTAAGTACCTAGGCATCAAGCCATGACCATCATTAATGCCAGCAGTGCAATGAATTACCCATGTGACAATATTCGTTCAACGAATTCCTACAAAATTTACTGAAACGAAAAAAATAATTAGCCAAATTGTATTAGATCGAAAGTCACAAAAGGTTAAGCACAACGTGAGATGAAATTGCAGAATTGACTCCATCCCATCTACAAAATTAACAGTGTACCTACAAAATACTATTGCGTGACACATTTCCATTGTCACCCAAAGCCCGTAAAATCACGGTACAGATTTAACCGTGTAAATAGTTACATATGCATAAAAAACCCAGCAGTTTCCCCATAATGAGCACAAACAAACCAACCATAAGGATTAAACATAGTAATTAAATTATAAAAATAATCAAGCGTACTTACAATGTCAAGACCAACCAAGCCATTTTGGAAACACAACATAACCCAATTGACAATTAAATACCCGAAAACATGCCTGCAAACTTGCAAAATACATTAATCTAGTTCAAAACCACGTGGGTCGCCACTGTAACGTAGATGTTTTTTACTAAAGATAAATATAATTGTTATAAATTCTAAATAAATGATAAGACGTATTGAACAAATATATAAATTGATTTATTGTTATACAAAGGAGCATGTTTAAATGAGAACTCTATCTTAAAATTAAATACTCAAGGGTGGACATGAACATCGAAGATGTTGCATGTTAGATTAATGTACCATGATAAAGTGGGCAAGCATAAAATTAAATTAAATGAGGGCGCCATTACTTTTAAAGAGAAAGTAAAACTAAATTAATAATGAAATAATAATCTGATAACTAATGAAATTAAACGTTACGTTGCGTTGTCCAAAAGCGCCATGGCCTGGTTGGCCTCGACGTTGCAGCACCGTGTTATCCTCTTGGTTGGCTTCTCCGTACTGAAGCTCGCCGCGAACCGATTCGCTGCCCGCGGTAGAGATCAGTGATGTCATACGCTGACCGCTGCCGTGAATAAGTACCGCCGCAATCGGGGTTAAATGGTTCATAGCCGGGACCACCCGCTATAAAGTTATCACTCACGGTTATGAGTGACACCTGCTTACGGTTGTGACCAATTCGTTATTAGATGTTTAATATTCATCTGTACTCAAATATACATAAATACTATGAAAAAAGATTAAATTCACGCTATACTCGAAACAATAACAGAGACTTACTTCAAATTCCCATAACGCATACTACTTTTGGTCAACGAACCTTCAGATACCTTGCAACAAGACTTTATAACATTCTTCCATATAGAGTAACAAAATGTGATTCACAAAAAAATTTCAAAAATAACATTAAAATTTGGATAAAAAATAATGATAGGGCCTTTACCGGCGCGTTCACCCAAATCCGAAATTAAACCAATGTACTGATTGTTATTATTCAAAATTTATTGTTAATGCAACCAATCTATTGTTATATTTTAATATAAGTGTAGGTATGTTAATAAGAAATATAAATTGACTTAAAAATTACTGCCTCAACACAGGCTAGCCTAATGAGGCGGATTACGAAAAACTTTAATTTATAAATATTTTTAATTCTTCAAGTAGGTACCTACTGTTCAAATTTATATTATTTTCTGTTGTTTATCTTTTGTACTTACATAAACCATTGTAAATATTAACACTAAATATGTAAGTTTTTTTAGTTTTAAATGTTGCAAATTTTGTTTAATAAAGATATATTATTATTATATTATTATTAATATTATTTATTTATTTAATTTCTTAAATGAGCTATTTTGAATTTAATTAAGTTAAAAATGTGAAATTTGTTGTTTTATTATGATAATTATCCAATTTATGAAATGTTACAGATGAACTTCGAATTGATTGAAACATTTGAGATTTATCAATTAAAATAATAATTATAAAGGTTTCCATGGAATGTACATAAGTATTTGGTTCTAGTATAGTGATTCTTTCCCACTCTCGAGATGTGATAGGATCAAGTTTTTTTGATAAATAATGAATGAGCAAGGCGTCCCAATGCTCTGTAGGTAGGTTTAAATTTTTAAGCGCACGTAAATTAATTCGAATTTTATCTAAAAAGATTGAATTTCTTTGGCATATTAAAATTTAATTTAATTCAAATTAATAAATTACTTTGTTTTTACCACTATTATTGATTATAAAAAACCGACATGTTTCGTAAGCCAAGCTTACTTCATCAGGGTTTTAATAATACTAATTTTTTAATATAGAACATGGTGTCAATAGTGGTAAAAACAAAGTAATTTATTAATTTGAATTAAAATGGTGCCACAAAATAAGTTTTGCAGTTTTTGAAGAAGTGATTTAATTTATCAAATATTGATCGAACGTTATTGTTAATTAAGTCCATGTAGTATTATAATTATTTGGTAAAATTTCAAGAGATGTGAGTAGTTTGGAAGCTTCTCCGGTTAAACATGATTTGAGATAGTGAAATTTCTGGGTTGCAGATATTTCACGGTTGGTTTCAATTAAAGATTTAAAAGATTCCTCAAAACAAGTCCAGTCAGACAATGTCCCGGAGAATTTAGGTAGTTTCAAAATTGGAAATTGAATTTTAGAATTTAGATTTAATTGTGGTTGTGATTGGTGCTTGGTATCGATCGTCAGACGTGATTTGGTCTCGGTGACTGCCTTGTAATACATTATTTCAAAGCGATCCTTTTCATCATCCGATGCAAGATCCACACACTAATTCTATGTTGGATTTTCTTGAACAAGTCATGCAACGGCTCGACTTTGTCCAATCGGACCTCAATGATTGACGAATCTGTTCTATCCTCATCTAACAATGACTGAACTTGGTGACCAGCCTTATGATCTGACCTCTCCTAGCTGTGAGAGCCTTGAGGTTGTCCGCTATTGTCAAATGATTCGAGATCCACACTTACAAAGATTAGAGAAAAAGCAACAGTTTTAAAACAGTAACGATGGAAAGATGGAGAGACTATCTTTTGGTCTTGGTGTGTTCTGATGCAATCCGGTGGATGGACCATGCGTAGCGTCCCAGGTCGTGGTCTCCAGACAGTCTGTATTCAGGCGTAAATCGAGCTGCCTTTGTTGACTTCCTTCGTGTTCCACGCCAAAGTTGCCGTACAGAGAGAGAGGTTTTGATTTGCGTGAACTGGATTATTGTAACTCTAAGTTTATTCAGATGAATTTATTTTTTATTTTTTTATTATTAAAAACATACAACGAAGTTGCACTCCCATGAGTTATCAAAAACTCATTAAGGGATCGCCAATTGGTACTTTTGAGAAGTTAAACCCAACTCAACCCAATATGTAGACACAATTTATGAATAAAAAATTTACAAAACATTTCACAGAAGCAACATACAGATACAAACATATGAAGAATCACTTTACAAATATTTCACAGAAACATGTCTTATAACATTTTATCAATTTGTATAACTCATTGACTCATTTGATTTATGTACTTTGGGTTTCAAAAAGTTAAAATAAAGTTTCCTCCATGATGGACTAATGAGATGGACTAAGAAATGCATAGATAAAACAAAATCAGGAAAATACAATATAAGGTACGGGCTCAAAAATATACAGACCTAATACAAGATGTTTACATACAAATACATGACGAGATTTAAGTAAGGTATAAACCGCGCCCATCATACTATAAGTTTAGTATTTGAAGATAATTAGGGCTATCAGAACAGAGTTTGTACCTACTTATGACTCGTTTTCCAAATAACATTTGAAAAAATATGTTTTCAATATATCATTTCGAGATTTGTTGGAGGCATATACCTGTCTCAAATTTTCAGGCAGTTTGTTATAGTTAGTGTAGGCAATGTATTCTAATGATTTCAGTCCGAACTTTGTTGAGTGTATTTTTGATATGTGTAGTTTGTTGTGTTGTCGTGTATTATATTGGTGAACGTCGTTGTTATAGTTCAGTTTTATATTTGTGTGGGTGTTGCACTGAATAATATTTAAAATGGTGTTTGTTATCTCAAAGCTAGGAACAATCTTAAATGGCAATACAAGTGCGTGACGGTAAATATCTTTAACAGGTGTATCCCAAGGCAAGCCAAAAATGTTACGTAGGGCTCTATTTTTGATTATTTGCACCTCTGATATCATTTTTTTGTTAGCAAAACCCCAGATACTCGAAAGGTATGCCAAGTGGGAGTGAATCATAGCATAGTACAAAGATCGCAGTATGGCTGTGGGAAGCAATCTACGTAGTCTGTACATTACACCGGTCACCGGAGCAATCTTTGATTTAACATGGTCAAAATGGTTTTTCCATGTAAGCCGTGAGTCAATTAAAAGTCCTAGATACTTCGCGACATCTGTTTGTTCCAGTTTGTTTATTCCCAGGGAAATGTTTAGGCGTTGTCCTCTCCTATTCCCGAATAGCACATAGTGAGTCTTTTTAATATTAAGGCTAAGTTTATTAATTCTCAGCCACTCGGCTAGATGAGCCAAATCCCTTTCCATGTCCTTTTCCATTTCGTTTAAATTAGTAATATTAAGTTTACAGCGAGATTGATTCTATTCTGAGCACTGGAGTTTCAAATTGTAGAAAGACGTTGCGAGAAACAACAAGCTTATTTATTGGTATAAAAGAGAAATCTATGTGGATGACCACAGACAAAGAGTGCTAGTAGACACAAATTGCATTGAAGTATTTCGTAAATGGTGACATATACGCGAAAGTTATGAGTAAAGGACTCTACACATCGAAATTAAGCAAAAATGATAAAATGAGAAGTGCTCAGCGCAAAATGAATTTGAGTATGAGATATAGGACAACACAAAACACAATACACAACACACACAGCATCTCTAAAGATGACATAAGCCCTGAGGGGAATTATTTTATTCAGGGCCTCCTGTATGGAGCTATTGTAAAAAGACGAATTTAGTATTTTTAAGTAGCGCGTGCCCATGAAGAATCACGGATGATCTGAATTCTAGACAAATCAGTTCCAATTTTGAAAATTACAATTAAAATAATTTTGTGTGAAAAAATTAATTTAATGTCTCTTGCTTTGCAGGTATTTGAAAGAGTGGCAAGACAGGTTCCGGAATTTCGAGAAAAAATTAAAATAATCGAAGGCGACATTTCCAAGCCGGGCCTGGGACTAGCCGACACGGACAAGATGCAAATTATTGACGAGGTACGAAAAAACCTATTTTTTTCCTGATACAAATTACCCACCCGTACAATGCCGGTTATTTTTTGTGAATTTTTATGTTCAATTCCAATTCACCAATTCACAATCTACAATTGTTTTTTTTTTTTTTTTTAAATTTTTTAGTGCCTACCAAAACAATTGAAATCTAGCGAGGTATGCGTGACGTCATACGTACCTCGGTTTTGTCAGTTTTAGGTCATCCGCTCATGGAGAAACTGAAAAAAAAACACTTGGCTACGCAATCGCAATTAACCTTCTGAAGAAAATCGATATTTTTCTGATCTGACATATCAAAACATGACAAAACTTGACAGGTCGTGAACCGCTACCGCGGCAACCAGCACTGCTAGTCACCGCGGCCGTCGCGTTTCAGTTGCCTTGTTGACAGGTTGCCACGGTAGCGATTCACGACCTGTGTGCGAACCGCCAATGAAATTTACAAGTTCCTTTACTGTGGATAGCGATTGCCAACTATTTTTTTTTTCAGTTTCTTGATGAGCGGATGGCCTAACAGTAAGGCCGTTCCATTCAATATAGAAATAAATAAATTAGCGAGACTATAAAAAAACATGAATATTTGTGACTATCACAGACCGTTAATGTTATTTCAACGAAATTTTATGTTACCTATACCTGCTTTTATCTACTACACTATATAAAGAGGAAAGATTTGTTTGTTTGCATTGAATAGGCTCCGAAACTACTGAACCGGTTTGAAAAATTCTTTCACTGTTGGGAAGCTACACTATCCCCGGGTGACATTGGCTATATTATATTTTCAAAAAAATAGGGATCCTTACTAAAACTCCATTAATGTTACCCAAGGTGTAAAAAAATTACATAAAATATTCTTTACATCGCATGCGCTGCGAAAAATATTGATGATAGAATAAAATAATGTACTACGACTTTGGAGAACACATCATTTTTTACAAAATGTGTCGCGACAGCATATGTCTAACTATTATAGTTATGCCACAATGCGTGTTCTTTTATTTTAAAAATTTAAATAAAATGTCGCCGCTTGAAAAGGCTCTTTATTTGTATCTTGGTTTTAGTGCTTATCAAAATAAATTACTTCGTATTCAAGAATATCTTTATTTAACTCTTTGAATTATTCAATTCGGACATACCATTTGAAAGATATCACGAGTTTTAAAATGTAAGTATTAGAAACGTAAGAAAGTATTAGATTAAAAATGTATTTATTTGAATATGGCATTGCAACGCATACTGGGAACCAGCTAGTTAAACATAAAAAAGTATACCTACAAAAGCGCTTTGAAGTGTAAAATCTTCTACTCACGGAACTTGATCTTTAAATTTTCACAACTTCAACTTCCTCTATACACGACGTTTAATTTTTGACTAAACTTTGTTATTTAAAATCTCGTATAATGGCCTGGACTCGCCAGAGCTTACCAACTGAATACAAATTCATATTCCGACAAGATCAACAAGACAATCCAATGTATTTCATTTGCCCACGTGTCAATTTTCTATGTGAAATAATTATATTTTTTGGTTGACAAAAAGACGTCAGACATTTGCCTATTAATTTGAATGGCGGGTATAGCGGTTATATACCGCTGCCCCGGGAACCATTTATTGGATAATCAACACTCCTGCCATAGGTCATCCCAAACGGTTCTCTACGTTTGGCGACTTACCAGAGGTTCCTGGGTTCATGGGATGAGGTTCGTCTAGGTCTTGGCGGCGGATGCAATTGTCCGCCTGCGACGTGGCGGGCCGGATCGGGAGGGACCAGTTGAAGGAGATCTAACCTAGACCTCTCCAGCTGAACTCTCTCGACCAATCGCCTTGCACCAAACTTTTTTTCTTTCCAAACCTTACTCTCCTTCACTTCCCTAAAAAATTCTTGACACAGCATCCCCAAAGATGAAATAGGTTCGAGAGACTTTTTTTCACAGCCTCCTCTGTGGAGATAATGTATAAAAAATCACCGTAAAAACTTGATCTCATTTTAATTATATCAAATTAATATAGAATTAAAGAAAATACTTTATCGCTTGTCCGAAGAATTCAGTTCCAATTTTAAACATTTCAAATTAAATTTGAGTTCATCACAGGGGAATATTTCACTTCACAGAAAACCGAAATTAGTATTTTAAAAAATATGACAAATAAAAGTTTTGCGTCCAGCGCACATTTAATAATTCAAGTTTTCTGTTTAATGGATATTAATGTGTCACATAAACTTTAGTTTTGTGATATATTCAGGGTTTACTTTAACAACTTTTAATTTTTTCAGCACCAAGGCGCTTTTTGTCTGTAGTAATTTTTTTATTTAAATTTTAAAATGCCAGAATTTATCATTATATTTAGAAACACTTTTCTGCTAAAATGAAATGTTTTGTAAAATCCATCGATTACTTTCCGAAATCTGCGAACCTAAACTTACGGCACCAAATTCTTTACATGTATAGATTGCTATAGGTAATAAAAACGATTGTATCAAGTCGAATCGCACAACCTATTTTTTTTCATGTAATGATAATTTATATTGTCCCAAAAACAAACTAAAATAATACAGTCGTACTAGATACTCAAAATTAACAACTGTGCAGCGCAAGGAATTTCAACGTCTTTTATTTTAAGTCCAAAATATGGTATTTAGGATTGGTATTTGGTAGATTAAGAATTTTATTGGTGGTGTGGATTGGAAATGCTTTACTGCAAAGTAAGATATTCGTAAATCGACCGTATTGTGTCGCGAATGGTTTCAGGTGAACGTGGTGTTTAACGTGGCAGCCACCGTTAAGTTCCAGGAACCACTGAAGTTTGCCACCGCTGTCAACGTGAGATCCGTCAGGGATCTGCTGCTTCTCTCTAGGGATATGAAGGACCTCAAGGTATGTGCGTCTTAGATCCGTGGGTGGTAGGGACGTCAAATTACAGTTTTTTTTTCAATTACTCTTATATGCCATGAAGTGGGAATCTTTAAAATTGGACTTGGATATTATTCATTGACAGAGTTCCTTAACAATGAGTTAACCGACTCTAGCATAATTAAAATGGATTTTCTATGAAACTTTATGTGGAGGGATTTTTATTTTTTGGGGTGAGAAATGAAACTTAAAACTGCGACTTGATGCAGGAATTATTATTATTATTTATATTTTTATTATTTTAAATATGAACTTAATTGCCTACTCCTGGCGGAGGATTATATTAGGTCTTTTGTGTATTGGTAATTTCATTCTCGCTGTATTGAGCGTTAATGGTTGGATTTTCATGTCCGGCTAGGCCGGCCTAGAATTTTTCCGATTGAGAAATAATTAGCTCTTTTATCAGTGGAATTTTTTTATGGAGAGTGTTAACCCTGATCCACTTCAGCGCATTTGACGCTATTCGAATGGCTTTGTTTTGCAGGGTTTGTAATTTATTTAAGTGAGTTTTAGCTGCACGACCCCAAACGGGAGCAGCGTATGTGAAACCCGACCTAATGGTCGTCTTGTAGATGAGTAGTTTGCTGTCTGCTGATAATTTACTATTTCTACCTAGCATAGGGTAGGGGGCTGCAATTGACTTATTGGCTGATTTTAATTTTTCCTTGATGTGTTTAGCCCACGTTAATTTGAAAACTAGGGTTACTCCGAGGTATTTAATAGATTTTTCCCATGGGACCTGTTACCTAAATAATATGATGTTAACCACTCAGCAACATAAGCAGATATACACGTTAATATGCCGACATCAGTTCAGTACAATAAGCGTGTTTACACGTCAACGCGTATGTTTATACAGAAATGGTCATAACTCCGTTATTGTTCTAGTGACATCCCTAAAACAAAAAGGAGAAGCTCCATAATAAATCAAGCTACTCATCACTATTCAAGATGTCCATAGAAATAGATAAAAAAATCTTTTCTGTCAGATACATGATAGACCGCCAAATTGCCTATCCACTGTTCGACATCGTTATTTTTTTATTAAATATTATTGTATGAAATGATAAAAAAGTGAGGTGACCAAATTGTTTATTATACATTTATAAGATACAATAAATATTGTCTTTTATATAATCCGTGATTTTAGTACCGTTTTCACATAAAAACATCATGTGAGTCATTTTTTCATTTTTTTTTATGTTTGCATTCTAAATTTTTATGTTTATTAATGTTAATATTTATTTGTAACAAAACAATTTGAAAGCTTATTTCATACCCTTTCAAAAACAGTTTTTAGTATTCGGCTGAGTTCGGAAATGTTTCATTTATAGAGCTTTAATTGTGAAGCGGAAATAACATAAAGTTTTCGTAAATCTGACATGTCGTTTAAGACGTAAAAAGTGCATATTCGCGATGTATCGGAGTGGTTAAGGGGCTGTTTAGGTAGTGCTCGTGAGAAAACTGTAGCAGCACTTTTGGTGGGATTAATTGAAATTCAATTTTAAACTACTGTTCTTTATACAAAAAGAACGGTGTCATCGCACTTCGTTATTTTTACCTCATGTGGGTATTCAAAATATTACCAAGTTATTATTGACTTAGGGCTTTGTATTTAATTGGTAGGGAAAAATTGTTACCTAAAAACCCTACTTAAATTGCATGTCTTCATCAATATCAACAACCCTCAGCATCAGCAACCGGCGGCCATATATATATACGTATCTGTTTGTGTTATATGGGAAGGCGTCGGTCATGTCCTTTTGTTTGGAATTCTTCCTCATTCGCCTTTTGGGAATAAGAGGACCCATGAAAAAACCTTATCTGGGAAGAGGCGACCGACTGTCAACTTGAAACAGGGTCGGCCTTCAGTGACATCGGTTTTGTGATATGATATTGATAACGGTATTGGCATTGTGAGTGTGTGAGTGTGTGTGTCTGTTTTTATGTTGATACATATGGGAGAGTAATATACCAAATTAGAGTTGTAAATGTGTAAATAAATAGTATTTATTTTGAAGTGTAGTGTTGTGGAATGTATAACGTCGGGATGCATATCACGTAAATCAAATCATGTCGGGATGCGGATCTGTGCTTGACGCCGTGTTGTTGCAGCTGAGGGCTCTAAAGAGTATATGATTAAATATAGGCATATTGAAAAAAAAAGTAGCATTGACGGGTTAAGAATCGGACCACGGTGTCGGTCATTTTGATTGCAAATAACCTCTCATATCGTTTGGTGCACAGCTTACGGGACAACCTGTATAATGGTTTTGATTGTTAAATTATTATTATTACATATGCGTAATTTATATGATTGCAGAGTTTCATCCACGTATCCACGGCCTTCTCCCAGCCCTTCAGGGATGGGATAGATGAACACTTCTACAAGTCTCCGCTAGACCCGCTGAACGTCATCGACTTTACCGAAACGGCGGACCCTGACCTCGTGGAAGACGTGGCGATGAAGTAAGTAATGCGAATTCACACCAAAAATAATTATCTATGGATACGCTAAATAATAAAATAAAATAGATGGTCGCAAATTGCTATCCGTCATTGGTTTAAATATTCCAACTAAGCGCACCAGGCTTTTTACTCTTCTTCATATAGGAACCAACAACATTAATGTAGAAAATAGCACATCAACAACTTGCGCGATCCAACATATACATTTTTCATGATTTATTTTATAATTAATTATTTTTAAAGTACATATGTAGTAATTACACTTAATATTTCATTACGCTTTTATTCTGTCAATTATTATTATAATTCACGATTTCAAAAATTCTCTTCTTCTCTCCCCACTCTTTCTTCCTTTTTATTATTATTAAATTAAAGCATTTAATATAAGATATTAACGTCGACCTTACTAACTCCGGATTTGGCCCGGTTTTAGCGCGGTTGATTCCAATCACTGGGTAGGTTCAAACCTCAGTCAAACAAAACAAAAACACAATTTAAAGATAAAGTGTAAAAAAATATTGTTTTTTACGGGGTTGATTTTTTTATCATAATCTTACATTGTATCGTTGTAGTTAGAAATTGCAAAAGTATTAATGTACATAATATGTAGTGTTCGTTCTATAATATTTTTTTCAGTTAACCAATTACAAATTCTTTGAACTGCCTTTATCTAGGTTTATTTTTTTTCAAAGTACAAAATGTTGTACAATTTTTACGGCGATAGACCATAATAGATCACACGCATCACCGTTTGCGGTTTTTTAGTGAGACCAACAAAGAAATTTGTTGTTAGTTTGTATTTATTTCATTTGTTTCTGAAATACACTGTACATATTTATTTATGTATTTATTACATTGTTAATTTTATAAATTGTTTGTATCACTGTTTATCGTAAATACTTAAAAATGAAAACAATTAAAAAAATATAATGTAATGAAAAAAATCCAACAATAAAAACATTAAATAAAATACATACATAATAATGCAACCAGAAACTAAGAATCTTTACATAGATAGATATTCAATATAACAAAAATTGTAGGAAGCATTTACGTCTGTCGTCTATGTTTGTCTAGATAAATAAAAGTATTGGAATAAACAACATTTATATTGAATATTTAAGGTGAAATATATCTCCCAGATCAGAATATTTATACATCTGACGATTAATTATGATAAATTTGCCTAAATCTAAATAATTGAAGTATTTTGCAGCTCTCAAAAGAATGTCAAGAGTCTTAAGGACCTTGTTGATAATATTATTAAAATGACGTACAAAGATTATTTGCTATCGAACAAAATACCTATGTCAATAATTTAATTTAAGTACATATATTTCAAAAATATTGAATATTTTTTTCTGTAAAACATAATGAACGGACTCCTCTTTATGTTCAATGCTAATTTGTTGGTAGAGCACCATTCAAAAAAGTTATCTCAAGTTGGTTTGTAATGTAATGCAATCATAATTTTTTTTTTCTTGTTGTGAAAAATTCCCTCAAGGGCGCTGGCTAATCATTTATCCTTGAACGTTTTCTAATGATGTGAAAATGTATTAATTTTATAGAGGTTCACTGTTTTACTTCATCTTTTCTTTCCCACATGCTTTAATTTGTGCTTTTTCATTTCTGTTGCATTCACATATATTTTTTTCTTTTTTTCTACTACTTTATATTTTCTTTAATGTTTTAATCTATGTTTGTATACTATTAATTTTTTGCGGAAACTTCACTGGTTAATGCACCCATGTAATATGGAATTACCTTATAATATTAACGATATTTATCTCTTCATAAAGTTTCATTTAATCAGCAAAAAAATAACACTTTTATGTTAGTAAATACATCAACAATATCATTAATAAATATAATGAATAAAATTGGCCCTAAATGAGAGCCTTGCGGCACTCCATTTGTCGCTACAATTATTTGTGCAATTTATTTTTACACTAAGACTTATTTCGGGCAAATAACTAACAAACCAATTAATACATTACCATAAACTTTAGGTGTCGCTAATTTATTGATAAATATTTTGCGACACATCTTTTCTAAGGAATTGCTAAAGTCAGTGTTTACATACGTTGGTACAATATGTTTGCTAATATATACTTAATAAAAGATAAATAAATAATATATAAAATTGGACCTAATGTTGAACCTTGAGGAACGCCTGCTAATTTTTTTTTTTTTTTTACTTAAGGTGTTCAATAGCTTTGTTTTCATGCAACGGTTGTTTAAGTAATTTTCAAAGAGTTTTAGGAATTTTCCTTTTATTCCTATGATTTCTAGTATTTGCAATAATTTTCTATGATTAATAGTGTCAAATGCTTTAGAATAATATATAAATAAAACTAATACATGATTTTTACTATTTAATTCATTATTTATTTAGCTGGCAAATTTTTGAAGTAGCATTTCTGTACCCTTTTTTTGGAATCCATATTGATTTGTATCAACAATAGAAAAATCTTCTAAATATTTTATTAGTTTCAACTGAATGTATTTTTCAAGAATTTTTTGTGATGGCAAAATACTAATCGGTCTATAATTACCGAGTAGAGTGTGATCACCTTCTTTATAAATGGGTCTGATAATACTACATTTTAAGTCATCTGGAATTTTTGTTGCAAATAAAATTCTATTTACAAAATGGGCTATGATTGGAGCTAAAATTATTATGTGTGTTTTTTTTTAAATATCGCTTATTCTGATATTATCAATTCCAGGAGAAGAGCTTTTAAGTTGCCTCACAATGCTTTCTATATCAGCAATTTTGGCCCTTGGTAGGTACATGCTATGAGGCATCTTCTCTTCATGTAAGGCATCTTCTCTTCATGTAATTTGAGTGTATGCTCATTCATTGGTTGCCCCCTTTTGTTTTTGGAGAAAGGTAGATATTTAGTTTTATTTACATTTAATATAAGGGAGTTTGATTTTAGCCAGTTTTAAAGTACAGCCAGAACATGTTCCGCCTCCTTATAGGTATTGTCCAACCTTATTCGTGGAATATAATAACAGTGTCATCTGTATAGCTCATTATGTTTCCTTTGATGTGAAGATTTGAAGAAATCTGAAATAGTATAGATCCTACGAAACTTCCCTGGGGGACACCGTATTTAATCGGTAGAGTTTTGCTCTTTCTTTTACCAATTTGTACAAATTATTCTTTTCCAGTTAATTAACTTCTAAGTAGGTTTACAGTTGTTTCGGTTGGTTCTTTTTTTTAGTTTTAAATACAGTGATTCATGATCAATTTTATCGAAAGCTTTTTGAAGATCGATGAAAACTGCTAAGAATTTTTTGCCTTCATCCAGTTTTATGATAATTGTATTTGTTACATTAGCTACATCGTCACCAGTACCCAGATTTTTTCTAAAACCATACTGCATAGGTGATAATATTTTATTAGTAGGTATCCAAAAATGTAAGCACTTGTTTTTTATTACTTTTTCCAATATTTTCGATAGTGGTGATAAAAGACTAATTTTATTGGTCGATAATCACTTGTTATCTTGACTATATTCATGATTTACTTCGTCAATTCTCACTGTTTTTTCGACAATAATCTAATTTTGTTTAATTTTATTTGCTAAGTTCGGGACTGTATTGCAAAAATTGTTGTTTATAAGAAGTTTGCCTGGGTATTCCGTAAAAGATGTGGGAATCTCATCAGTATTTAATTCTTTAATGCTTTTTGTCGTTATGCAAGGTTTTAGCAATAGTAATTTCATTTACGATCTGCCAGAGTTTACGGAACCATTATCATTATTATCCCGCTCCGTAGATTTTTACAATGTTTCTTGAGCATAACGTATTACATTTGCATAACGTATTATATTTTGTAGAATCGAAGTGTATAGACATTATGAGGGTTAGTCAAATACGTTTTTAAGTTTTCACGGCCAAAAGTATTTTCGGATGTTATAACTTGTTGCGCTACCTCCTTCTTTAGCCAACGTTTCGGACAGCGTTGCAGTGTGTGCTTATGATGGACACAGCAACTAAGGAGGTAGCGTAATACGGCATATACCCCAAAACAAATAACAAAAATTTGTTAAACTTCGTTATCTTTATTTTTAAGCACTTTCGAAGTAATATGTTTGTAGGCCGCTATCAGGACTCTTCCTCCTTTTGTATTGATAGCTGGTATTTGGTCTCTGGTCTACTCGGTAGATGTTGTGATTATGTAGTCCAAGTTGCGCTGAGAAAAATGATGGCATTGATCAAGTTTCAGTTAATATGAGTCGTGTGAGAAAGTCCTTGAGTTTCGATCTGATTGATGCCTTTGACATTCTGGTAGTATTGGATAAATGAAGAATTGAGTTTATATACGGACAAAACTATTAATTAATATTCGTATTGCGTATGTTCAGGCGCAAACCAATTATTCATCTAAATATTTTAAAGCATAACTTGCAAAAGTTTTTTTTAATAATTAAATTAGCACGATCTATGAAATAGCAGATACTGAAATCTTTTAACTATACCAATGAGTTAAGATGATAAATAAAATGACAGGTTCCAAGGCGAGTGGATTAACATGTACACGTTTACCAAGAGTCTGGGTGAAGACACGGTGCGGCAGTTGGGTGTTGGGCTTCCCACCGCCATCTTCAGGCCTTCTGGTGGTAAGATAACTACATTTCTCTAAATAATTGCACTTAGCTTTAGGTTTCTCGGCAAGTGGACGAACATGTACACGTTCACCAAGAGTCTGGGTGAAGACACGGTGCGGCAGTTGGGTGTTGGGCTTCCCAGCGTCATCTTCAGGCCTTCTGGTTGTAAGATAACTACATTTCTTTAAATAATTGCACTTAGTTTTAGGTTTCTCGGCAAGTGGACGAACATGTACACGTTCACCAAGAGTCTGGGTGAAGACACGGTGCGGCAGTTGGGTGTTGGGCTTCCCAGCGCCATCTTCAGGCCTTCTGGTTGTAAGATAACTACATTTCTCTAAATAATTGCACTTGGCTTTAGGTTCCTCGGCAAGTGGACGAATATGTACACGTTTACCAAGAGTCTGGGTGAAGACACGGTGCGGCAATTGGGTGTTGGGCTTCCCAGCGCCATCTTCAGGCCTTCTATTGGTAAGATATCTAAATTTCTCTAAAACATCGACTCCATTAAAACTTTTGTTGTCAACAGTGTTTCTTAACCTTATTGAAAGAATCGCCCCCTTTACCACAGTAAAATTATACCCCTCCCCCCCCAACCTCTCATACTGATCTTGCTCCGTATCAACGAATGAACACATACGTAACAAGTGTCGAGCCTTGGACTCACTGATATGTGATATTTTGAACATTTTCGAACCTTTATTTTATAGTGACATTGATGCATTATTTTGCCTCAGTTTAAATGTTAGTATGAAAAGTGTAGTTTATTTAACAGAACTTAAAAAGTAGTCGCGCCTAGAGAAAGTGTATCAGTGTACTCTATTACAGCTCGTGAATGTGCTTATTTTCTATATTGACACAATGTCCACTCGCAGCAACTTATGAATGCCGCCTAAATGCTAAAACTATTTAAAAACGCCCCGCCAGATCTCCAAAACGCCCACAAGAAGCCCCTGTCAAGAATCATTGGATTAAACGATATGGTTGGGATATATTGTTAATTTTAGAAAAAAAGAGTCATTAGCTGCTCCCGTCTGGATCCAGTGAGACTATGGCATCCGCACTTGGGGTATATTGTGTCGTAAAGGGGAGGCGAAGGAGATGGGGAAGAGGAAGGTGGGGAAGTACCTGACTATTCAGATCTGATCACCGGCTAAAGCCATTTCAAGCCATGTTTCATTTCTGAAAGGTGGTTACACTAGGGCGACTCTTGAGTATCTTCCACTGGAACGTGCCGCAAATATACTAGGTATGGATTATTTTTAATTAATTAATTGCGAAATAACACAAATTAATCAAATAAAATTGATTTTCACACGCCGGGATTTGATCCCGAGACCTTCGGATTGGGGTCAAGAGCCCTACCCCTCAACTACGGAGGCCGCTTGCTTAAATAGAATAGTATGATACCGATTGTTTCTTGAGGCGTGGTTGTTGAACAGCGGGGCAGGTAGCAATCATCTCAGCTGCTTTTCCAACAAATAATGTATCTCAGTGCAAGAGTTCCAAGACAAAAGTCTAAAAGTCCGTGAAAGTGCAGGATCGGAAGATGTTTTCACTCATACCTTCAGGTCTCCCGCCCGCCACAGACACTCTCATTTATATAAATACTATCCCCTCTCGCGAACCCCCCCCCTCTCCTTCATTCCCTCATCACTCAACCCTTTTCCGCCTTCTAAATAAAATACTGCCGCTAAACTATTAAACATCTATTGTTGCCAGTGCTCACGAGAATATGTAGAAACGTTAATGGGCGTGTGCACAATAAATTACCAAAGTTTCATCTCAATCGGATGAATGGTATAGGAAATAAAAAGCGACGAACCAAGAAATTCAGAATAAACGTCACCGAATGGTTACAGATTAAGCCAGATATAAATATTCTACCCTAATGCTAAAGGCGCGACTTCACCGACTTTAAAATGAACGTTTGCTTCAACATCACTATAAACATGTTTTCAGCTTCCTACGTTTGTTGAAACATGGTTGAAAGATTGGGATCATTTTACACAAATGTTATATTGTCTGATGAAGAAGATATGTATGCTTCATCAGGGAGAAAACACAGATATTTTAAAAGATATTTATTTATCAGTGGAACTAAATCAAATTACTTCTACACTCACGCGAACACTTTATTTGACTTCAACTTAGCGCGTTGAGGAACCGCGGACCGTAATCTCGCGCTATCTCCAGGTCGGGAGCCAGGAAAGACCCCAAGGAAGGCTCGAGAGAATGAGGACCCCTCGCCAGGGAGCAGGATCTAAGTTCAGGACCAGTGCTCCGGTTGAGCCCACTGGAGAACACCGGGTAGAACAAGATTTCCGGTAGCACGCTTCATCGGGAGATGAGTATCCATCCGTTACAAAAATGAGCAGCCACGACCGTACCAGGTCATAAAGACTCTCCCTCGCGATGGCTCTTCAATACGCGAGTCGTGATTAAGTATGTAGGTAATTTAAAGTACCATAAAAACGCGGCCGTGCGAAGGTCCCAATAATGGCAACCGATCACGCCCGAAACAATTCGAAAAGACGCTTTCGCACAATGAAAAACCTCCGGCTCGCGGTTGGAATTATTGATATAATCATTACTTAGTATAAAATGAGGTCGCTAAAATGTTTGTGCGCTTAGATCTTTTAAACTACAGAACGGATTTTCATGCGGTTTTAACCAATAGATGAGTGATTGAATAGGAAGGTTAATATGTATAATAAATGCTTATTATACTAGAGAAAAGCCGAGAAATTCATATATTCAATTCAGGCATCAATACATAGTATAAAATGAAGTCGCTCAAAATGTTTGTGCGCTTAGATCTTTTAAACTACAGAGCGGATTTTCATGCGGTTTCCACCAATAGATAAAGTTTATCAATTAGGGATTTCAAAGCCATTAGCAGGGAAAGGCCGGTTAAGTGGGAAGAGGTTCAAAAGAGGGTTTATAAAAATTTGCTGCTTATAAGCACTACCCTTTCCTTCCATGTGTCATCTATATTTAATTTTTAAGTTTAGTATACGTTTGATCCTGATGAAGTAAACATTGTTTACGAAACATGTTGATTGTGTACCATTAAAAGTGATGTAAACAAAGTTATTTGTCTTTTTATTAAAAAAAAAAGGTTAATATGTATAATAAATGCTTATTATAGTAGAGGAAAGATTCAGGCAGCGGGCAGCTGGCAAACGGGTGGTGTGGATTTTATAAAGGTTGGGTAATGGCGTTGTGTTTCATTAGTCACAGCAACGTATGGCCGGGTCTGCTAGTTCATAATAAAGGGATTATTCCGTAATAAAGTTAGACTATCACATAATAACAACAATCTTAGGTGACAAGACAAATCCCCGTCGGGTCCCGGTTGGCGGTAATTCAAAAAGTGATGTACCGGAAATCTGTTAATAGTGTTGCCAATCGAAGAAGCGAAAAGGCACGGCAATTCAACAATTAAATATGCAGCCAGGCGGAGGTTTATCAAGTCAGGATAATCATTATTACTGCGTAATAAATAATATCGTGGCAATTTATAGTGATGTTCATGGTTTCGGTCGGAGGAGACCCTGCTGAAGAATCACATATTTGTAAAGTGTCAATGAAAACATTATTTCTTATATGATATTATAAAACGATATATTTAATTCCAGTGGCTTCATCTTATAAAGAGACCCAGCCTCGCTGGGTGGATAATTACAATGCTGTGACGGGGTACCATTTCTTAGCGGGGAACGGACTTTTGAGGTAAAATATGCATATTTTCTCTGTTTATTCGTTAATTTTTTTGTATACCTGCTTCTATTTTTACTTCCCTCGAGTCTAGACTATAATTTATTTCTTTCTATATAAGTATTACAGTATTTACCTAATTATTAATATTTTTACATAATTGGTATATTTTGAAAACATTTTTACATAATATATTTTTCTATTTTGTTGTGTTGGGTGTAAGGTAGGTTTGTGAAGGTGAAACTGTGGACGGGTATTGTTTTATGCTTCGTGAACACCTCACTAGGAGAACCTGTGCTGAGGTGTTCACGTGTTTATTTATGATTAAGCGTGACAAGTATTTATGTATTGTAGTATAAGGTTTTTTTAGCTGGGAGGCGGCTATGGGTATCGCTGCCATATTTATTGGACAACCATCACCCCTGCCATAGGTCAACGCGGTTCGCTACGTTTGGTGACTTTTGCACAGTATGGCACTATTAAAAATATCTCGGATTGCTTTCCTGCCAATTTTGGAAAATTTTCCCTTATTTAAAAGTAATTAAATATAAGTTGCGATTTTATAATATTTTTTTTATAAATCCTACAAATATGTGATAACTGAAAAAAAATAGATAAATTCATTGGCTATATAGAATTATAATTGGTTTGTATGTCGCCATAATAAAATTCGGAGGTATGATTTTTTTGATGTGGGCGGAAAATATTCAACAAAACAATCTCGAGCAATCGGAGAAAAAGGTTTCTAATTGCACTGTCGCTCCAGTGGTTAAAAAATTCTTATGTCGGACCATAATAAAAAAGATATAACGAGTTTTATGAATACAAATCATTTGGTGCCACACACAGCTCAACGTGACTCAATTGCGATTGATGTTTCGTGGCGAATTCAGCACCATGTGACACGAACGGTCAATTTTTTTAAACATCCATATCACTATTTTGCGCGGTATTATATTCCCATGCGGAGTTGGGAGGGGAACTGTGAACCCTGCGGAAGGCCAGGTTGAAGACATGTTCTTTGTCTTCAAGGGACATTTTGTTGGGGTCGGGGTGGTTGGCAAAGAAGGACTGGATCTCGAGAGTAAGGCGTTTGGAGAAGGGGGGAGGACATGATGGTATAGAATGAGGGGAAACACGAGGATAGCTGAAGGCACGAATGTTTAAAGCACTGATGTTCAAAGCACAGGGACGGTATAAAATGGCGCGAACAAGCACTGTAGACTGGGGTGATTTTTGGTTCCTTTACTGGGAAAGGCACTTTGGATTCACTGGGGTGTGGTTTTCACGAACTAGGCGAACAGGCGTGGAACAAGCGACAATGTCGGGGAATGGCATATGCCAAGCCAGAGGAGCGACCGTCGCGGACGGCAGTCACTCAGCGAATGTGGGCTCTATCGACTATCGACTGAAATGCGACGACGATATCATATTGTGAAAAAACGAGGTGCAGAGAACTCAATCTCTATTTCTCGCGAACTGAGGGTGTATATGTACCTGGGGGATGGTTTTTTTCTACCCGAAGTGTGGGCTGCCTATCGCAACATGTAGGGCTTTAATACTAAATTTTTTGTATTATTGTTTTTTTTTTTTTTTTATTTCTGTAGGTATTATTTATTTGTTTGTTTTTTTTGATTGAGTGAAGAATTTTTAATTTTTTTTAATACTATTTTTTTTGTATTTTTGGTTGCATTTTGTATTTTTTATTTGAGTCCACACTTCAAGGGGGGAAGGTAATGGAGATGGGATAGGGGAAGGTCGGATTTTCGTCGGGTCTTAGGCGCCCGAGACAAGCTATACTGGGGTTTGGGTGTATAGGAAGTTTTGCATAGAATGTTTTGGCTAATTCTACCATGTGTTTTTTCAGGGGTGGGATATTTGTGTCGGAGTTGATAATTGAGTTTCGGACAAACCAGGGGCTTTTTGTGTAATTTCTAAGAGTGGCATTTTGGAAAGATTCGAGACGTTTTGTGTTACCTATGGCCCAAATGGGTGAGGCATAGGTGATGGTAGGACGGATTTGTGTTTTGTATACTAGAAGTTTGTTTTGAATTGAAGTCTTTGAGTTTGAGTTGAGTAGGGGGTGTAAAGAACCCGCTACTTTTTTTGCTTTGGTCAGTGTGTTTTTTATGTGTGGTTTCCAGTTTAGTCGTTTGTCAAGTGTAACTCCAAGATATTTGGCGGTGTTTTGCCATGGTATGACCTGGTCGTACATTTTTATTTCCTCCCTGGGAGCCCTGTCACTCTTTCTGTGTGAGAAAAAGACGGCTACGCTTTTTGAGGGGTTCACGTCTATGCGCGATAGGTCATACCAATCTTGGAGTTTGTTTATGTTTATTTGAAGTCGGTGGGTTATCATCCTGGACGAACTGTATCTCACCATAACGGTGGTATCGTCAGCATAGAGAGCTGTAAGTGAGTTATTTTTGTCGGCTGGGAGGGGGATATCATGAGTATAGATATTGAAGAGGGTTGGAGACAGCAGTGAGCCTTGTGGCACCCCTGCTGTCATGAAGCGTTTTTTGGAGAGAGCGCCCCTGTATTTCACTTGGAAAGTACGTAGGCGGAGAAATGATTTGAAAACACCGAGGAGCTGCGGGTCGATGCCTATGTCGTGGAGTTTGAGGAGAAGACCGTTGGTCCAGACTTTATCGAAAGCTTTAGCGATGTCTAGGAAAATGGCTCCAGTTGAACGTTTGGAGTTAAAACCTTCGATGATGATTTCTGAAACTCGTAAGAGTTGGTGGAGGGTGGAGTGTTTTTCTCTAAAACCGTGTTGCTCTTCAGGTAGGGTTGATACCTCGTTAATGTGCTTTAGGAGCCGAGTGAGTAAAATCTGTTCATAGATTTTTCCAATATTTGAAAGTAAACTGATTGGACGGTGATTCTCGCAAAAGAGCGGATCTTTACCCGGTTTCGGGAGAACAATGACGTGCGCATGTTTCCAACTTTTGGGGAAATAACGCAGTCTGAGGGCTGTGTTAATTAGGTTTACTATTGCTAGTATTCCTTTTTGTGGGAGTGCTTTAAGAGCGAAATTTGTGACGCCATCTGGACCGGGAGCTTTTTTATTTTTCCGGCCATTTATGGCACGGATAACTTCGGTCGGGGTGGTGAAGTGGATGTTTGTGGGAGGGAGGTGATTTAGTATGCTATTTACTTTGCGGTTTACATTAGCTATGTGATTTAAATTTGCGTGTTTGAAGCTGGGACTGAATTGAATTTCTAGACTGTCAGCGAACGCCTCCGCTTTGTCTAGATCATCAAATACTAGGCCGCTTTCGGCGTGGATTGGGTGATTTGGTGAAGGGGAGGCTTGGAGAGTTTTGGATAATTTCCAGAGGGACCCGTCCCGAGGATTTATCTCTTGAAGTTTCATGTTCCACGTGGTATTTGAATTTTCTTGTAATTTTTTTCTAATGAGGGCTTGAGTACGATTGAGCGTGGTTTTCAATCTGGGATCTTGGTATTTTTGCCAGTGGCGGCGAAGAGTATTTTTGGTTTTGATTAAATCTTTAATTGAGTTTGGGAGATTTTCACTGAGAATAATTTGAGGGCGTTCAGGGAGGGGTTTTGAGGAATCCTCTATTGCGGACATGATGGTCTCTGCAAAATTATCAACCGCAATGTCAAGTTCTATGGGGTTTTGGATGGAAGGATTTATGATTAATTTTTCCCCGACTCTGTGCGAAAAATATGTCCAATCAGTTTTCTTGTTGATTTTAGTGGGGGGGAGATTTGAAAATTCGTTCAGAGTTAGCAACACAGGATTGTGATCAGATGACAGATCGTTGATAGTTTTGATACAGTAAGTCCAGGGAGTTTTGTACAGTAGTGCAATGTCTAAAACGTCCGGTCTGTAGCCTAGTGAAGAAAAGAAAGTAGGTTCTACAGGGCCGGCGACGTGTATGTCTGGGTGAGAGGATGAAAATTTGTGTAGTATGCGTCCGTTGTTGTTTGTCAGCCTAGAATTCCAGTCCGGGTGTTTCGCGTTGAAATCCCCCGCCAGAATGGTAGGCGTGTGGCCGTCGAGAAGTAATTCGATATCGGACTTTTGTAAAGTCTTGTTTGGTGGGTGATATATCGAATTAATTTTCAGCGGCCCTGAGTGTTTGGTGAAGATGGTGATGGAGGTACTTTCTATTGAGGAAAGTGTAGGGGTGGTGTTGAGTTGGTGGGCGATTTTAGATTTCACGTAGATGGCGGTGCCGCCACCACGTGAGTGAAGTCTGTCGTTTCTGTAAAGTGTGAAGTTTGCAATTTTTGGTGTGTGTGATGGATTTAGATGTGTTTCGTTGATGAGTATGATGTCTAGGTCGTGTGTGTTTGTAAAAATGCGTAATTCTTGAATGTTTTTGTCAAGACCGTTTGCATTCCAAAATGCCAGACGTAGCGCGGAGGGCAGGGTGGTAGAGTTAGCCATATTTAGTTAGTAAAAAGGGAGATGATTTGGGGGGCTGCTGAGAAAATGATGGTCAAGTAATCCGCTGGGGAGGTGGCGGATTGGAATTTTGGGACGAGATCGGCAATGAGGGAGCCGATCTTTGAAAAGAAATCATTTTTGAAAAAGTCAAAAATGTTGAACGGAGTAGCTGAGGGCTGGGGGGTGGGGTCTGAACGGGGGGGTGGGGGGGTGTTTGTGGAGGGGTCGGGGGAGGGAATGGGGATCTGGTTGTTTGTGTGGAGTGCTTGGGCATATGATACGGAGGGGTTTGTAGGATGGGAGGTGAGAGTATTTTGGGGAGGTACCTCAGTTCGCCGTGAAGAGGGGATTGAGCTCCCTGCAGGTCGCTTTGGGCACTCTTTGTAGTTTGCCGGGTGGGGACCGCCACAGTTTACACAGGTGGCCGGTCCGTCCTCTCTCCTCTTGCTGCAGGATGCTGTGAAGTGGTCCCCCGCGCATTTGACGCAGCGGGGCGGAAGGTGGCAACCCTTGGCAGAGTGTCCGAAGAATTGGCATCTGTGGCATTGTGTAGGGGCTTCCTTGTGGTCTAGGTATTCCACTTTGATACGAAGGTGGAATATGCTTTGTAGATTAAAAATTTTTTTGCCCTCTTCTCCGTGCGCTAGTTGGACTAGGACCATCGGGACGTTGGTGCGGTCTGGTCCTGCGCGCATTCTTGTGACGGAGATCGCGGGGAGGTCCATGTCTTGGAGCTCCATGAGGATTTCCTCCTCCGAGATGGTGGTGGGGATGCCTCTGAGGACCGCCTTTGTGGTCTTGTCCTCATGGAGCTCAAATGTATGAAAGTTTGTTTGCTGCTCTTGTAAGATTCGGGTGGCAAGACGGAAGCTGTTTGAATCAGCCGTGTTTATAACTACACCTGTCGGGATGGCCTTTGCATTAGTGATGAGGACTCCGGCATCCTCCAGTTTTTTCCTCAGGGAGTTCCAATTTGCTGATGATTTTGTGATGATGGGCGGGATTTTCGGTGGACGTGGGGCGGGGGTTTGTGTATTGTTATTGTTGTTAGAATCGTCATCTCCGTCGTCATCATTAGTGTCAGTGTTTGTGCTTGAGGAAGGAGTCAGGGCGCTAAATCTGTTTGTAATTTTAGTATGTTGGATTTTTGGAGCAGGGGTGGCCCGTTTCCCTGTAGTTTGAGTTTGCCAGGTATTTGTGGAGGTGGACGGTAGTGGCGGGAAGTCTTGAGGTAGAGGGGTGTTTTTCGCCAGGTGCATGTCTATCTGTGTAGGGATGGGCGGCGGGGTGTTAGCGGGCGGATTTGTGGCCGTAGGTAGGATGGCGGAAGTCGGCAGGGTTTTTTTCAGGGCTTGTGGTTTCGTATTTGTGATGTATGTAGTTGCCGATGGATTACCTTCAAGTCCGTCCGGGTAGAATGTGACTTTGCCACGTCTGGTAGATCTTCTGAGGGTGATGGAGGAGAGGTATTGTTGGATAATTTCTATTGGTGGGTCCAGTTTGGTCAGTTCTTCAATGAAATTCATATTAAAAAATGTAGGATTTACTTGTGTGATTTGAGCTGGGCGCTTGTGGGTGGCTGTAGGTACAGGGCGTCGTCGGGAGTTTTTGAAGGAGAGGGCGTGTGCACAGGTGGTTTTAGCGGTAGGTCGCAGGGTGTTCGGACAGGGTGCATGCAGGTTTTAATGTCGCAGGGAGCACAAATTTAAGGTACATACAAGTATTTGAATTATTAACTGTTTTTAATTCGAATTAATCAATCGGTGTCTCTGGGAGTCCGTAATCTCGCGGAGCCTCCCAGGGTCAAGGATTTTTTAATCAATATCTCCGTGAGTCCGTAATCTCGCGGAGCCTCACTTTGAAATTGAATTTTAATTCGAATTGTTTTTACTATCAGTGTCTCTGGGAGTCCGTAATCTCGCGGAGCCTCTCAAGGTTTTTTGATTTTTTCTTTTTTGGTCCGCCAGAGCTTCGATGACTGAAATGCGTTTGGAATGCATAAATCACCTTCCAAACACTACCGCGTTTCAGTCGCCTTCGCGCTTTGTGGCTCTCTGTTTCTGTTAGGGTGACGACCATAATTATAGAATGGTAAGCAGAGAGGATTTACCGCGTTTTTTTTACTTACGAAATCTTTGTTTACATTGAAAAAAAATATTTTTTAAGTAAAAAAAAAAACGCGCGTTTTTTTATTACTTAAAAAATAATTTTTTTCAATGTTGAAAAAGATTTCGTAAGTAAAAAAAACGCTTACCCTTCTATAATTATGGTCGTCACCCTAACAGAAACAGAGAGCTACAAAGCGCGAAGGCGACTGAAACGCGGTAGTGTTTGGAAGGTGATTTATGCATTCCAATCCCTAACATCTTTGACCTTGAGAGGCTCCGCGAGATTACGGACTCCCAGAGACACTGATAGTAAAAACAATTCGAATTAAAATTCAATTTCAAAGTGAGGCTCCGCGAGATTACGGACTCACGGAGATATTGATTAAAAAATCCTTGACCCTGGGAGGCTCCGCGAGATTACGGACTCCCAGAGACACCGATTGATTAATTCAAATTAAAAACAGTTAAAAATTCAAATACTTGTATGTACCTTAAATTTGTGCTCCCTGCGACATTAAAACCTGCATGCACCCTGTCCGTACACCCTGCGACCTACCGCTAAAACCACCTGTGCACACGCCCTCTCCTTCAAAAACTCCCGACGACGCCCTGTACCTACAGCCACCCACAAGCGCCCAGCTCAAATCACACAAGTAAATCCTACATTTTTTAATATGAATTTCATTGAAGAACTGACCAAACTGGACCCACCAATAGAAATTATCCAACAATACCTCTCCTCCATCACCCTCAGAAGATCTACCAGACGTGGCAAAGTCACATTCTACCCGGACGGACTTGAAGGTAATCCATCGGCAACTACATACATCACAAATACGCAACCACAAGCCCTGAAAAAAACCCTGCCGACTTCCGCCATCCTACCTACGGCCACAAATCCGCCCGCTAACACCCCGCCGCCCATCCCTACACAGATAGACATGCACCTGGCGAAAAACACCCCTCTACCTCAAGACTTCCCGCCACTACCGTCCACCTCCACAAATACCTGGCAAACTCAAACTACAGGGAAACGGGCCACCCCTGCTCCAAAAATCCAACATACTAAAACTACAAACAGATTTAGCGCCCTGACTCCTTCCTCAAGCACAAACACAGACACTAATGATGACGACGGAGATGACGATTCTAACAACAATAACAATACACAAACCCCCGCCCCACGTCCACCGAAAATCCCGCCCATCATCACAAAATCATCAGCAAATTGGAACTCCCTGAGGAAAAAACTGGAGGATGCCGGAGTCCTCATCACTAATGCAAAGGCCATCCCGACAGGTGTAGTTATAAACACGGCTGATTCAAACAGCTTCCGTCTTGCCACCCGAATCTTACAAGAGCAGCAAACAAACTTTCATACATTTGAGCTCCATGAGGACAAGACCACAAAGGCGGTCCTCAGAGGCATCCCCACCACCATCTCGGAGGAGGAAATCCTCATGGAGCTCCAAGACATGGACCTCCCCGCGATCTCCGTCACAAGAATGCGCGCAGGACCAGACCGCACCAACGTCCCGATGGTCCTAGTCCAACTAGCGCACGGAGAAGAGGGCAAAAAAATTTTTAATCTACAAAGCATATTCCACCTTCGTATCAAAGTGGAATACCTAGACCACAAGGAAGCCCCTACACAATGCCACAGATGCCAATTCTTCGGACACTCTGCCAAGGGTTGCCACCTTCCGCCCCGCTGCGTCAAATGCGCGGGGGACCACTTCACAGCATCCTGCAGCAAGAGGAGAGAGGACGGACCGGCCACCTGTGTAAACTGTGGCGGTCCCCACCCGGCAAACTACAAAGAGTGCCCAAAGCGACCTGCAGGGAACTCAATCCCCTCTTCACGGCGAACTGAGGTACCTCCCCAAAATACTTTCACCTCCCATCCCACAAACCCCTCCGTATCATATGCCCAAGCACTCCACACAAACAACCAGATCCCCATTCCCTCCCCCGACCCCTCCACAAACACCCCCCCCACCCCCCCGTTCAGACCCCACCCCCCAGCCCTCAGCTACTCCGTTCAACATTTTTGACTTTTTCAAAAATGATTTCTTTTCAAAGATCGGCTCCCTCATTGCCGATCTCGTCCCAAAATTCCAATCCGCCACCTCACCAGCGGATTACTTGACCATCATTTTCTCAGCAGCCCCCCAAATCATCTCCCTTTTTACTAACTAAATATGGCTAACTCTACCACCCTGCCCTCCGCGCTACGTCTGGCATTTTGGAATGCAAACGGTCTTGACAAAAACATTCAAGAATTACGCATGTTTACAAACACACACGACCTAGACATCATACTCATCAACGAAACACATCTAAATCCATCACACACACCAAAAATTGCAAACTTCACACTTTACAGAAACGACAGACTTCACTCACGTGGTGGCGGCACCGCCATCTACGTGAAATCTAAAATCGCCCACCAACTCAACACCACCCCTACACTTTCCTCAATAGAAAGTACCTCCATCACCATCTTCACCAAACACTCAGGGCCGCTGAAAATTAATTCGATATATCACCCACCAAACAAGACTTTACAAAAGTCCGATATCGAATTACTTCTCGACGGCCACACGCCTACCATTCTGGCGGGTGATTTCAACGCGAAACACCCGGACTGGAATTCTAGGCTGACAAACAACAACGGACGCATACTACACAAATTTTCATCCTCTCACCCAGACATACACGTCGCCGGCCCTGTAGAACCTACTTTCTTTTCTTCACTAGGCTACAGACCGGACGTTTTAGACATTGCACTACTGTACAAAACTCCCTGGACTTACTGTATCAAAACTATCAACGATCTGTCATCTGATCACAATCCTGTGTTGCTAACTCTAAACGAATTTTCAAATCTCCCCCCCACTAAAATCAACAAGAAAACTGATTGGACATATTTTTCGCACAGAGTCGGGGAAAAATTAATCATAAATCCTTCCATCCAAAACCCCATAGAACTTGACATTGCGGTTGATAATTTTGCAGAGACCATCATGTCCGCAATAGAGGATTCCTCAAAACCCCTCCCTGAACGCCCTCAAATTATTCTCAGTGAAAATCTCCCAAACTCAATTAAAGATTTAATCAAAACCAAAAATATTCTTCGCCGCCACTGGCAAAAATACCAAGATCCCAGATTGAAAATCACGCTCAATCGTACTCAAGCCCTCATTAGAAAAAAATTACAAGAAAATTCAAATACCACGTGGAACATGAAACTTCAAGAGATAAATCCTCGGGACGGGTCCCTCTGGAAATTATCCAAAACTCTCCAAGCCTCCCCTTCACCAAATCACCCAATCCACGCCGAAAGCGGCCTAGTATTTGATGATCTAGACAAAGCGGAGGCGTTCGCTGACAGTCTGGAAATTCAATTCAGTCCCAGCTTCAAACACGCAAATTTAAATCACATAGCTAATGTAAACCGCAAAGTAAATAGCATACTAAATCACCTCCCTCCCACAAACATCCACTTCACCACCCCGACCGAAGTTATCCGTGCCATAAACGGCCGGAAAAATAAAAAAGCTCCCGGTCCAGATGGCGTCACAAATTTCGCTCTTAAAGCACTCCCACAAAAAGGAATACTAGCAATAGTAAACCTAATTAACACAGCCCTCAGACTGCGTTATTTCCCCAAAAGTTGGAAACATGCGCACGTCATTGTTCTCCCGAAACCGGGTAAAGATCCGCTCTTTTGCGAGAATCACCGTCCAATCAGTTTACTTTCAAATATTGGAAAAATCTATGAACAGATTCTACTCACTCGGCTCCTAAAGCACATTAACGAGGTATCAACCCTACCTGAAGAGCAACACGGTTTTAGAGAAAAACACTCCACCCTCCACCAACTCTTACGAGTTTCAGAAATCATCATCGAAGGTTTTAACTCCAAACGTTCAACTGGAGCCATTTTCCTAGACATCGCTAAAGCTTTCGATAAAGTCTGGACCAACGGTCTTCTCCTCAAACTCCACGACATAGGCATCGACCCGCAGCTCCTCGGTGTTTTCAAATCATTTCTCCGCCTACGTACTTTCCAAGTGAAATACAGGGGCGCTCTCTCCAAAAAACGCTTCATGACAGCAGGGGTGCCACAAGGCTCACTGCTGTCTCCAACCCTCTTCAATATCTATACTCATGATATCCCCCTCCCAGCCGACAAAAATAACTCACTTACAGCTCTCTATGCTGACGATACCACCGTTATGGTGAGATACAGTTCGTCCAGGATGATAACCCACCGACTTCAAATAAACATAAACAAACTCCAAGATTGGTATGACCTATCGCGCATAGACGTGAACCCCTCAAAAAGCGTAGCCGTCTTTTTCTCACACAGAAAGAGTGACAGGGCTCCCAGGGAGGAAATAAAAATGTACGACCAGGTCATACCATGGCAAAACACCGCCAAATATCTTGGAGTTACACTTGACAAACGACTAAACTGGAAACCACACATAAAAAACACACTGACCAAAGCAAAAAAAGTAGCGGGTTCTTTACACCCCCTACTCAACTCAAACTCAAAGACTTCAATTCAAAACAAACTTCTAGTATACAAAACACAAATCCGTCCTACCATCACCTATGCCTCACCCATTTGGGCCATAGGTAACACAAAACGTCTCGAATCTTTCCAAAATGCCACTCTTAGAAATTACACAAAAAGCCCCTGGTTTGTCCGAAACTCAATTATCAACTCCGACACAAATATCCCACCCCTGAAAAAACACATGGTAGAATTAGCCAAAACATTCTATGCAAAACTTCCTATACACCCAAACCCCAGTATAGCTTGTCTCGGGCGCCTAAGACCCGACGAAAATCCGACCTTCCCCTATCCCATCTCCATTACCTTCCCCCCTTGAAGTGTGGACTCAAATAAAAAATACAAAATGCAACCAAAAATACAAAAAAAAATAGTATTAAAAAAATAAATAAAAAATTCTTCACTCAATCAAAAAAACAAACAAATAAATAATACCTACAGAAATAAAAAATAAAAAAACAATAATACAAAAAATTTAGTATTAAAGCCCTACATGTTGCGATAGGCAGCCCACACTTCGGGTAGAAAAAAACCATCCCCCAGGTACATATACACCCTCAGTTCGCGAGAAATAGAGATTGAGTTCTCTGCACCTCGTTTTTCACAATATGATATCGTCTCGTTTCAGTCTATAGAGCGACTGAAACGCGTTAGGGTTTGGGAATACGCCTCCGGATGTGGAAATTTATCAAACGGACCCCCCGTTTTTTTAAAATTAGCTCCACACAGGAGGCCTTAAGGAAAAAAAAATCTCTCAGGGCCTATGTCATCTTAGGGGATGCTGTCTGGAGGGTCTTTTTAAGGAAAGAAAGTATAGAAAGTTCTGGGAAGGAAAAAAGGTAAAAGGGAGGGTAGAAATCTGGGGGTAAATGCGTCCGGGAGTGACGGGACTTATGAATCCATCCCTCCAACTGCGGTGCAAGGCAATCGGTCAAGAGAGTCCGGCTGGAAAGGTCAAAACACCTCCCTCAACCAGTCTCTCACGATTCAGCCCGCCACGCAGTAGGTAAGCAGATGCATCTACTGACAAGACCCAGACTAACCTCACCTAATGAACCCTGGCACCCTTGTTAAGTCACCAAACGTAGCGAACCACTTGGGGTGACCTATGGCAGAGGTGTTTGTTACCCAATAGATGGATCCCGGTGGTACCCATACCCACCTCCCAAAGTTTCTGCACAAAGTCAATAGTTTTTCACGTATTTTGGGGCTCCAGACCAGCGGTGGCTGTTAAATTCCACATTCTGCGATTTGCACAGAGTAAGCATGTCTGTAGCGAAATATAAAAATATTTTTTTTCTTTTCAGGGTGGTAAAGATGTCAAATGGATCCGATTGTGTCAACATGATCCCAGTGGACATGTGCATCAATGGCCTCATCGCATCAGCCTGGGAAGTGGCCGAACTATTCGACTAAAGGTTCGAATAAACAAACTTATAATTTCGAATTACGTATAAAAACTAATTGAGCCTAGCATTTTTAAACTAGAGTTTGTTACAGTTTTTAAGTGCCTGCTAAATATCGGTTCCGCAATATGAATAACTCTGGAGTTAGTGTGCAAACGGAATTACTATTGGTAGGCGTTTGTTCTTAGAATATGTTTAGAGTGAGAATATTTTAGTGGTCATCCTGATCACTAATACACTAGAGCTAGACGGCAGATGTCGAGATATAAAAAGTAGAGATGAAACGGATATCCGGTAACTATCCGGTATCCGGCCTATCCGGCCTAAATTTACTATCTGGCCGGATACCGGATATTTAAAAGTACGACAATTTCCCATAATAAAATGCAATACGTTAATCTTTGTGAGGTAAATATCAATAAAATGGCTTATAATTATGACGGCTTTTAATTAAAGTCGAAAAAGTTTTAAAAAAGCCATAAGGCCTTCCAAAAAACTAAAATTTTCTTCTGAGATATTCACTCTAATGATAAATACATAAATAGTAAATATCTCAACTAAAAACTTACAAAAAACCTCGCAGAGTAGCGAAAACTTAAATTAACATGATTAACTAATCATAATCACCATTACAGTGAACTAAAAATCGTAAAAAACACAGAGATTATAAATAAATATAAACATAGTGATTACCGAATATCCGGCCGCCGGATAACCGGCTATCTGGCCTTGCAGCTCGCCGGATATCTGGCCAAACAACTATCCGTTTAAAAAGGACTGAAATGATAGTAGCATTAGCTTATCTAGCTAACACGCCTGAAATCCGGTTGTGCAAATATAGATTATTCTCGATCACGCGCGTTATTATTTACAGGGTACGTTATTTATAAGCCCGTAGTTTTTGGATACAACATTAAAGGGATACCATTATGCTGAGTCAATAGCTTTAAAGATCTTGGTATTGTCTTTGATCCCAAACTGACATTCTCGGATCACATATCACGGCTCACTCCAGCATGCTACAAACTCCTGGATTTCATCATCAGAATATGTAAGCAATTTGATTACCCAGATGCAATGATAGCCATGTTCGATGGCGTCATAAGAAGTAAGCTGGAGTATGCTAGCGGTGTGTGGACTCCGCACCAAGTTAAATATATTAATGTGCTGGAACAAATCCAGAAAAAGTTCCTTAGGTATGTCTACATGCGGATGCATGGAACATATCCGAAATTCATGCACCATACGTAATTACTTGAGGCAAAAAATAGATTTAGCTTGGAAACTAGACGTTATGCAAATCTTGCAATTTTTGGTTTTAACATAATCCATAACTGTATTGACAACCCATTCTTCTTGGAATGGTATGGCTTATACGTGCCTGAAAAATGAACACCATACGCAGAACAGATGTTCTAGCACAGCATATCATGACAAGAGGAATGGTGCTGTTGAACGAAATATCGGAAACGCTAGATATATATAACTCTTCTTTAGATAGCCTTAAAAAATTTTGTATAAAAATCATCTTCCTAGGTGATTGACTGTCAAAATGAGAAAATTGTACCGTCATTGAATAATAATCTGTTGTACAATTAAAAATAAATAAAAAATTCCACAAAGTGTTCAGTACCCAAAGCATAAATATAACAATGCGCCTGTCAAATATTGCTACGAAAGTCTGCTTAACTTAATAATATTAGTCAAGTTGTACTCGGTTGAATGAATGAAGAACTGTAGTGCCACGCGCTACGTACGAGAGTCATCGATTCAACTCGTCGGCGCTACGTCGTCGATTTCTTCTTCTTTGTGTGCCCTATTAGGTCCCGTCGACGTTGGCGATCACTCTGGACTATCTTGCGCTGCCCGGAATAGCTCCTCCACACTTCTAATGCCGGTCCACTCTCGTATATTTCGCAGCCAAGACATTTGTCTCCTGCCAGGCCCTCGGCGACCCTCTATCTCGCCTTTCAATATTAATTGGAGCAAGTGATACTTCTCCCCTCGAAGTTTATGACCCAGATATGAAATTTTCCTGACTTTTTTTAATGTAAGCAGTTTTCTATCTGCTCTGGCCCGCCTGAGGATTTCTATGTTGGTGATCATGTCGGTCCATGGGACCTTGAGCATTCTCCGGTGAAGCCTCATTTCAAAAGCCTCTAACCTGTTCATGGTATTTACTTTCAAGGTCCATGTTTCAAAACATCTAAAATCCTGGATTTAATTTTTTTTATACGATCAATTCGAGAGGTCACACCAAGTTTTTCGCTACATTTGGTGACTTCATGGGGTGAGGTTTGTCCGGGTCTTGGCGGCGGAGGTTGAGGGAGTCCCTTTGACCTCTCCAGCCGGACTCTCTTGACCCATCGCCTTGAACCGCAATTGGAGGGATGGATTCATGCGTTTGTTATACACTGACCCCCTGATTCCTACACACCCCTCGTTCATTTTTCCTTACCAGAATTTCCTCTTATTCCTTTCAAATATAATACCCTTAACACAGCATTCCCTAAGATGACATTGGCCTTGAAGGAAATTATTTACCTCATGGCCTCGTGTGTGGAGCTAATTTAAAAAAAGAGCACCCATATAGGGCAGTGGGAGTAAGACATTTTCAAATGAGCTAAATTCTGAGATTAATTAAAGAAATACTTTCCCAAACCAAGCGATACAGAATGGAAATAGGAGAGTCGGAAGTACCTGGCTATTCACACTACCAACATTTTGATTTTATTTCGTGATCTTTTATTAATGCGATAAGTAGCTGCTGAGAGTATGAGCAATGTATTTTTTTTTTTAAATAATAACAAACCTGTAGAAAACTTCATACTCGAATCAATAAATCATTTTATTTTCTAGGAAACTCGAAAACAAAACGCTATCTTCTGATGACATAAAGATTTACAATTATGTGTTGGCCGATAATCCCCTTAATACTTGTGAATCGTTCGATCTCATGCTCAAAGATGGCAGCACCTATCCTTCTAACAACACAGTCGGGTACCACACACACCTGTGGAAGGTGGCCCCTGATGGTGCAAACCGTTTGGCTAAAATACTCTTCCACAGGATACCAGCCCTCTTCAAAGATACGATTCTGCTTTGTACTGGGAGAGAACCGAAGTAAGTAATATTATTTATTTTATTATAATTATTTGCAGATTATTATAACCCTCGTAAACGGTGCTGTCGTCAGCGTAGCATTGAATTGGTGAAAATTCAACAGTTTTGATGTGCAACAAAAACAGTGTCGGTGACAATACAGATTCTTGTGGTACCCCGCATTGATTGGGTACGGAGAGGAAAAATAAAATTGTTCTTCCCCTGAGAAGAGAAAGCCTTCAATCCAACTATTCAGGGTTGGATGGATCCCATACAATGGTAACTTCCCGACAAGCGCCCAGCGCCAGACCCTACCAAAGGCTTTGGAGACCAACCAGACCTAGTTTGAATTTCTCCAAAATGCTCCAGATGCCTATCGCCCCCAAATTTGCGTCACATATCCGACCAGATCACAACACTATCGTTTCCGTTGAAATCCACATTACCAACCGCTCAGAATATTGTTATTCTCCAGGTAAGTGAGAAATTCCCATTCCGATAACTTTGATAGAATTGAAGTGATGGCTATGGGACGGTAGTTGGAAGGATTAGAGAAGTTTCCCTTCTTAGGGATTGGTTGTACGATCTCCTTTTTGCAAAGATCTGGCATCTTTTAATTTTTTACCTTTTTAGGTATTGTTAGTACATATTTTGGAATTTTTAGTGCACGTTTCCATCATATTTGACATTTTAGTTTGATGCATACCTTTTATCAAATTACAGGTATAGAAAGATGTTCGACATGTTTGATAAGTACGAGGAAGCTGTCTCGTTTTTCATAGTGAAGCAATGGAAGATGACAAACAATAACGTCAAGCAGCTGATAGCCAACATGGATGACAAGGATCGGCAGATTTTCCCCTGTGACGTCAGAGAAATCAACTGGAATGATTACTTTAAGTAAGTACTATATTGATGATTTCAAACTACCAATCTGATAAACTCACTTCGTGTAGCCCGTGAGCCTCTTGGATAAATTTATATGTTATAATTTTTAATTGGTAAACTAATGTTTAAGACAAGATTTTTATGCATAGCACAAAGGGTAACAATTATTATAAGCAAATATTATTAGCCTGAAACACTCATCAACATTGAAAAAATCTCCGGAGAAAAGATAAATGCCGCCGACGGGACTTGAACCCGCGTCCTTCTGATATCCGGTCAACTGCTCTACCAACTGAGCTACGTCGGCTTATCTCCCACCCGCCAAATAATTCAATATATACTAGTGTTTCATTCAACAATTACTGCTTATTACATTTTTCACCTGAAAACAACCAACTCTATGTTTTGTGAGAAATGCATTATAAGTGCTTACTCTCCCACTAGATGGCGTCGAGACAAATTATGTCTACATTTTTGGTGAAATACTTTAACTTGTCAAATATTAATTATTATTTTTAATTGGTAAACTAATGTTTAAGACAAGATTTTTATGCATAGCACAAAGGGTAACAATTATTATAAGCAATAATTATTAGCCTGAAACACTCATCAACATTGAAATGTTATTAGAAATTATCTTTTCTCGGGAGATTTTATATTATATTTTTTTTAAATATTTTTCAGAACGATAAAAATCGACAATGCACTTGTTGAAGTAAGTCAAGTTTTATGGTAGTAGTGATTCTAGTATGTAGTAAATAGCGATACAAGTTTTATCTTGGTTCGAAGACAAAGCTTTATCTTGGTTCCAGGGTTACTTAAATAATAGAGAACAATACGTTAAACTAAATAATTCATTAAGTGAACCCTTGTCTTCTGAATATGGAATTCCACAAGGCACAGTAATCGTGCCTACACTTTTCCTTATATATGTCAATGACATGTTCAGTCTCGATCTTAATGGAAATCTCATCTCATTTACGAATGAGACAGTCATCATAATCGAAGGAATAACATGGACAGAAGCGAATATAGCGGCGAATGCTGACATTAACATATTGAAGGAATGGTTTGATGATGACTTAATTAGTCTTAATGTAGAAAAAACATCATATACCTTTTTACCTTAATGATCCTGTCACTGAATCCAAAATTGGAGTTACAGTACACAGTCGTTCGTGTAAAAGAGGAGAATGTAACGATAATTGTAAAATCCTGAAGAAAACGCCAGATTTCAAATATCTAGGGATCACTATAGAAAGTCACATGAAATTTATGAAACATGTCGAAAACTTTGTCAAAAGAATTAGAAAACCTACTTACCTTATACGATTAAGAAATATCCTAAATCTTTCAAATATTAAAATGGTTTACTTTGCTCTTGTACAGTCAGTGTTGCAGTACGGCATAATCGCATGGGGAAACATCTATAAGAAAAATCAGTATCCGATAGAAACAACACAAAAAATGATCATCAAAGGTATTATTAAAAAACAAAGAATTTTCCCAACCAGGGAACTTCAAAAAAATAAAGTCCTGCCGGTTTCAAAACTATTTAAAAAAATGCTATTTTAACAATTTTTAAAGAATCTGAAGTGTCCTCAACAAGAAGTATAAGACCTAGAACATCTTAGAACACATATGTACCTTGATGCAATGACAGCTGCACAACATCATTATGAATACGTAGGCCCAAAGCTGTTTAACGATTTACCCGATACAATAAAAAGTGAGAAAAACTATTTTAAATTTAAAAAAAAACTCACGTTGTATTTTTACAGATAAGCAACAGATTGACTTATTTTTTACCGATTATTTTCAGATATATTATATTCTGTTGCTAATATTTTCTTGGTATTCTATTTCTGTAATATACGTATTTTTCTTATTGTATAATATTTTGAAATATCTTACAGTATTTTTGAAAGTATTTTATTTCCTTTTTTATTTAATTAAATGAAGACAATATTAGCGAAACTCAATCGAAAATCTGGAGACAGAAAAATCATAAAAAGATATTGGTTCTATGGAACCCATTTCCAATTCGATCACCTTTTCACGGTCTCCGGATTTTCGACTGAGTTTCGCTAATATTGTCTTCATTTAATTAAATATTATAATTTGAGATTTTACTCATAAAGTTAAAAATAAAAATAAATATATTTTATTTCCATTTTGTAACCATACATATTATCTATAAGCAGTTCTAAATATGTAACATAAGTACATAGACTAGCTCCCCAGTTGACCCGAGAGGAGATCTTCAAAACTGACGAGTTAAAATACTTTGAACAATATATTTATTTCCAGCACCATGTTCCTGGGAATGAGAAGACACCTGTTGAAGGAAGATGATAGCACGCTACCAGAGGCTAGGAAGAGATACACAAGGTACCTATACTCTTTGATTTATCCACATACAATCTAATTCACTTGATCGTGCCATGTCTTCCTCTGGCGTCTTTAACTTATTATATAATTTACTTTCGTATTGTGTATTATCCTAACCATTTTATTATCGGTTCTACATCACATGTATAAACCGCGTAACCCTTTTAGACACAAATTATGGCAGCATCGTTGGAAAATTTCCTTTTTTGCAAGTTTTACATTTTTTTTCCTTTTTTCAGAGAAAAATGTGTCCTTACTGGGGTACCCCGTTCTAAGGACACATTGTACAAGTTTTTTTGTTTGAATATAAGAAAATATTACGGACGAAAATTATGAAGTTGAATCTAAAAGAAAGTATAATATAATACATATTAATATTTGTTCCGTTGCAAAATTGTATCTATCTTCTTCCTTCCCATGTCCATTATCCATATTTTTATGTTTTATTTGAAGTCGGTTATTTTTTTTATTGTTTTCATTGTAAGAGGTAGTAAATTAAATAATTTTATAGAGAAGTACTGCATATTTCTTTGTCCAAATGTCGTTTTAGTTGTAGGTTGGTGGAATGTATGTTGTTATGTAGATCTTGTGAATCGGCTCGAGTGTGTCTGTGTAAAGTTATCCTGGTTTTTGAATGCGTACATTAGAATATCTTTTGTATATAATTTTTTCTGGCACTCAAACTCTGATTATTGGCACTCAAAGGTAAGACGCGTGGTGAGGATTTCACTAATGCTGTAATTGAATGTATGAATAAACATCATATTCCTATCGATAAAATTGTGTCGATTTCAAAAGACAGGGCTAAAAGTAAGATCGACGAAAGAAAGGGGTCCATTGCTATTTTGAAAGAAAAAAATAATCATCAGAAGCTTGCTTACCATTACAACATTCATCAAGAAACGCTTTGTACGCAGACATTTCCAAAGGAAGTTTGTAAAGTTATGGAATTGGTGAAAACGATTATCAACTCCAATTTTAGCTAAAGGTCTTAATCATCTCCAATTCAAAGTATTTTTAGTTAAGTGGAGAGTGAGTACGACGATCTTCTGCTTCATGACAAGGTACATTGGTTATCAAGAGGGAACGTTTTAAGACGCTTTGAATCCTTATTACCAGACATCAAAGCATTTCTCCTTGAGAAGGGTGCTCACTATCCAGAACTAATAGACGATCAGCGGATCCAAAATTTTTATTTCATGGTAGACGTTACGTCTCATCTAGATCAACTTAATCATTAACTACCAGGGAAAGAAAACGCAATTATTTCGATGTTAGAAGAAGTCATTTCATTTGAAAACAATTTATCCCTTTTTGCTCAAGATTTCGAAAATGAAATATTGTTTCACTTTCTAAGTCTGCTGAGCATTAAGGTGGATCGTCACTGTATGGATTTTTTTTTTTTTTAGAAATCAGTTTTCGCGGGGTGCGGAATGGGTGCTCTAGGTACATAGAATTAAGCATACAAAAATATCATTTTAAAATTTTGATAAGAAGTACTGCCCCAAAGCAGTTGAATTATTTAAAATCTGGTAAAAATTGTCCCTTTATAAAACAGTTTTGTGTCAATATTAATAATTTAATTTTTTACTTTTACATTTCATAATTAATGAAAATTGCCGTGCCTTAAATAATAATGTTAAAAAAAAGTGACAATATTTATTTTACCGCGAAAATTTGACAAATTGCTGAGTCCTCTTTCGCGCCTCGCTCGCTCACAGCGCATCCCCGTGCGCAGGGGCGCGGGGGCGCGGGGTGTTGCAAGCGTTTTTGCAATCATCAGTAAACAATTGGAATTAGCGTCGCGTGCACGTCCATTTGAGTAATTACAGTTTACAATTATTATTTTGAGTTCAAGTTAAACAAAATAACAATGAGTTTACGCAGCGGTGACAAAAACTGTCCTTTGTTTGGTTGTGGTGCGGAATTACCAGCTAGTGTGTTACCAAGTCATGAAGACATGATGAAATATTTTATTTACGTCTCGCAAAGTACAGAACAACGTTTCCAGAATTTGGTAAGAGATACAAGTGAAATTGTTGCTACTAAAATAGAAAATATTTGGAAACGAGCGTCTCTACCGATCGTGGAACATCGCACAATTTTGGCGCGATTAAAGGACTACCATGAAAAGTATCGGGCGATTCTTAAACCATACAAAGGTAGAAAGCATAGTGAGAGTTACCTTAAAAAACTGGATGATTTTAAAAGACGCAGCAAGACGTTATTTGATATAGCTGCTTGCAAATGTACTTCGTTCGAAAATTGTTTTTGTGCGCAAGATCGAAAAGTACCTATTAAAGAAAGACATTTTTTGATAGATCAAAGAGGCGACAGAAAAATGATGATTGGTTCTTTAGATAGAAAAACTACTAAGCAAATTGAGAGCAATATGTTAAGAAAATTAAAGCGCAAACTATACCAAGAAACACAACAAACATCTTTAGATCAACCGTCCACATCTCGCAGTACAGTTTTAAGTTTAAATAACGTTGATCTTCCAACTGACGAACAATACTTTGCTGCATCTACTTCTTCTTCTTATGTAATAAAACCAACAGACAGTGGACTATCTGTTGTATCCAGAACATTGGATCGATACAGTATTTCTGATCGGGCAGGTGCTGCCATCGTCTGCGCTACATTGCAAGATATTGGATTAGTGACAACAGATAATCTAACAAACGTGATCGATCGTAATAAGATTCGACGTGCTCGTGCCAAAACTAGGACCACGCTGACTGCCATCAATCAGCCCCATTTTGATTCGTGCATTTGCATATCGTTTGACGGTCGAAAGGATAAAACATTAATCACGGAAGATGGACGCAGAAAAATTGTGATAGAAGAACATATCAGTCTTTTAAAAGAACCTGGCTCACAATACATTGGCCACATAGGCGTTAAGTTCGGTGATGCTAAAACAATAGCTCACAAATTGTTTCCATATTTTGTGGCAAAATCCATTGATTTAGCGTGCATCGTGGCTATCGGATGTGACGGAACAGCAGTTAATACTGGGGCTAAGGCTGGCATTATTCGACTTCTTGAAGGAAAGCTCCATCGTCCACTTCAGTGGTTTGTCTGTCAGTTACATGCTAACGAGTTAAGTTTGAGACACCTTTTCGAATACCTTGATGGAACGACAACAGGTCCTAGAAGCTTTAGCGGCCAACTAGGAAAGTTACTCCAGAACTGTGAACATCTTCCTGTGATAGAATTTCAAGCAGTAGAATGCAACTTACCGGACATTACAAAATCCCGTGACGACCTTAGTACAGACCAGCTCTATTTATTGGAAATGTGCCAAGCAATCGCCAAAGGACAATGTGACGAAAACTTAGCGAAAAGAAAGCCGGGTAAAATCTGTCATTCGCGTTGGTTAACAACAGCCAATACTATTCTCCGACTATACATTTCAACCAAGAATCCGACAGAAAATCAAGTGATATTGACTGAATTTGTGCTAAGAGTGTATGCTCCAATGTGGTTTAAAATAAAAACACAACCTTCGTGTGTTTACGGGGCGAGACACCTCCACGAAACTATTAAATTGTCTCGTCACCTTCCAGAGCATTTGAAAAAGGTGGTAGATCCCGTAATTCAACGCAACGGGTATTTTGGCCACAGCGAAAATATACTTATTAGTATGCTAAACGACGAACGAAAACAAATAAGAGAGTTGGCTCTGAGACGGATTCTAAGTATCCGAGAACGTACGTCAGGGTTCTCTCCAACAAGAGTATTTAAGCTACCTACTTTTAATTTCAACGCAGCAGACTATATTGACTTGATCTACTGGGAAAAACCATCAGAACCACCTCTTATAAAACTGATATCTAGCGAGACAATAATTGATGCCATTGCAGACCACGAAATTATCGAATCCAACATTTTGTGTAAGTTCCGATTGATGCCCTGTCACACGCAAGCCACGGAAAGATGCATCAAAGTGGTAACGGCATCATGCTCTGCTTTTTGCGGCCCTGAAAGACGTGAAGGATGGATACGAAACAAGCTAGAATCTTGTCGTATAATGCCAGTATTCAATTCGAAGAAGGACTATAAAACACAATAACTTTTATGATTTTTGATTTTATTTTTTAACATTGTTTGTGATTTTTTTGTGTAGCAATGGTACTTTTATTGTTTCTTGATTAGTAGATAATATAATTAGTAAATAAAAAAATTATTTTTTTATATTTTAACTACTTTTATTGACCAAAGATTAAACCATTCTTTTTCTAGTTTCTCGCTGCTTTTTTTAAATTTGAATTGACTTGGGGCAGTACTTGCACTCAAAATATCTTAATGCTGTCATAATAACTTTTAAAGGTATTCCTATAGAGCATCCATTCCGCACCCCGCTACTAAGAAAAACAAAAAAACAAGAAATCGAACCACCCTACTGAGCATGGCCAAGAAAATAATTCCTCTATTGACAAACACTATTTCAAAACAACTATTTTAAATATGAGGAAAGCATTTCTCAGCAGGTTGCAGGAATATTAAAAAGTAGAGCGACCTAACCTTTCGTCAAACACCGTCTAAATGTTTCGATAACAGATTTTAAATTTTCTTCTTTTGGCATTGACATTGGTAACTTTGAAATACATTTGCTGGATTTAATAAACAAAAATTTTAATAAAACAATAAACGATTTAAAAAATGCATTAAAAAGTAAAAAAATAATTTCGTACGATTGTTATTTTTGGAATCGGTGTCAGCTAAGGTAACTACATACATAGGTAGTTATAGGTGAGATGTGGGGATCTTGGCTGACACCGACTCCAAAAATAACAATCGTACTAAATTATTTTTTTACTTTTTAGTGCATTTTTTGAAGTTGTTTTTTGTTTTGTTTAAATTTTTGTTAATTTTTTGATTTTTAGTGACGAGCCTGCGTAAAGAAGTTTTACATTAAAAAAATAATCATAGAAATCTGTAATATTGAGTTATTCGTCAATTTGTCGCGCACATACTTATTGCAAATTTAAACATATATGGTTTTCTCCTGGATCCCGTTGTCAGAACTGGACTAAATTAAAATGAGACCACACGGAAAGCACCAGCTTTCTAATAAAAAAAGAATTATCAATATCGGTTCACCCAATCGAAAGTTCTGAGGTAACAAACATTAAAAAAAAAAAAAAAATACCGTCGAATTGATAACCTCCTCCTTTTCGAAGTCGTTTAAAAACAAGGGCATACAGAGCTCTAAATTTGAACTTTTTTGAGTTGATTTAGAAATATTGGAGAAGAACATATGTGAGCTTAGTTCACAACCCAAGTGGTCTGCTTTGAATGACCTGGACAAGGAAGAAACTGACTCTTATGATCAGCTGAAAAAATCGCGTTTGCCGTTCTTTTCCTTTTCGGTTCTACATATTTATGCGAACAATCTTTTTCAAGAACGAACTTTATCAAGAGTAAACTGAGAAGTATCTTTTCTTATTGATGAGGACCTGAAATCGTGCCTAAAATTAAAAATAACAACATACAAACCTGACTTACTCTAAGGAGATGCAAGGACATTATTTGTCAGTCATTGTGATGATTTTAATTTATGGATTCCTTAATATAAAAAACCCTCCACACAGCATCTCCTTTCAATGAATTAAATCTTTATCAAGTATGAATTCAAGTTTGATTCAGCGTACCCGAGATTTAATGAAGTGCTGAAATTGTTATAAATGTTTGCTAAATCAAAAAACCGATTTGGCTCTCAATTTTTTTTAGAATCGCTGTGATGTACATATTTGGCTCTTTGGCTAATAAGTTTTCCGACCACTGGTCTAGCGTATCTTGATAAGCGTTGCGTCTTTTTCTAACAGCACGTTAACACACGAAACAGCGCACGTATCGCTCAAACCCATATATATATATATATATATTTTTTTTTTAATAGAAAAAAAATATCTTCGACCAACAAAATGACATCTTACTCCAAATATACTCGGGAATCGTTGGTAATCCTGTTTATTAATTTATATTTTTCTATATGACACCTCACAAGAGAGTCCTTATCTGTATCTATGATATGTTTCTTTGTAGTGTCTTATTTATGGTGTGTATATTTAGTAATTACCAGGTGATGTGCGTAGTGGGTAGGTGTGTGTGTGTGTATGTGTGTATATGTTTGTAGATGTGAGAGGTGGTGATATGTGAAGGGTTTATATTAATGACATGATGCTCTTTTTAAATTTTGGCAGTGAATGTCGATGTTAGAGTTTAGGCAAATATTATTGAACATATGAAGATCATGGTTAATTGGCGAATTAGTTGCTGCATTTGTTTTGTAATTCAGCATGTGGAATAGTTCTGTATACGGTGTACGTCTTAAGTATGTATGCCTTTCCAGACATTCAAGAAGGATCGGTGTAAAACCTACCTACCCTTCCGCTCAAACTTGAGCAAGCATTTAGAAGTCAATAAGAAACATTCCATAGAAGTTACATATTGACTTCTAAATGGTCACGTAGGTGTAGATGGACTCTCTTCCAACTTATTTTCTCATTTCCCTTAATGTGCACTACATATTTATGTATCCATTGCAGGTTATACATCCAGAACAGATTGGGTTACCTGATCCTCCTGGTGCTGATTGGAGGAGGGGCCTACGGAGTTAACAAGGCAACCAGAAACTGTCCAACTAAAAGAGGAAAGGCGGAGATTTCTACTGAACCAAACAAATTCCCATGCAGTAGAATGAATGTACCAGCAACTGTAGAAATTACTCAGAGTGAATAAATCTGTAATTTTTTAAACTTTTTTTTATATTAGTTCCACAAAGGAGGCTTTGAGGAAAAACAAATCTCTCAGGGCCTGTCATCCTTGTGGGTGCTGTGTGGGGGGTCTTTTTAAGGAAGAAAAAGGAGAGTTCTGGGAGGGAAAAAGGCATGAGAGATGGATCGGAATCTGGGGGTCAATGTGTCCAGGAATGACGGGACGTATAAATCCATCTCTCCCACTGCGGTGTAAAAGGCTATGGGTCGAGAGTCCGGGGGGTTTAGGTTTCGCTCTACCAGCCTCTCCCAATCCGGCCTAGGTTAGGTGGTTTAAATTTTAAACTGCCATTCATTTAGTAAGGTCGTTCCTACCGGCAAGTAAATTGCATTAAAAAAGTGCCAAAATGTTTCCATTACACGGCAAACACTAGTAAAAGCCAAGTTCATTCGTAAATACATGGAAATTATTTATTATTACAAAAAATACAATTATTTCGATTGTTTCCCGAAGATTTTAGTGCCATTGGAGTGAGTGAGATAGCAAACGTAGCAACAATTAAGTATAAGAAAGGCAACTCAGTACAGTAGATCGTCTCGTATAGCATTCTGTATTCGTCTTAGTGTAAGCGAGTAAGCGTGTCTTGGCATCTCAATCAAACCAGTGATGTAGAATGTAGTATTCAGCTCAAATAAAATGCCGCCGATCCTATATCTATGTTGTTAACACACACACAATCTTCGAATGTCTATCTTTATCATGCATGATTAATTTTTGAATTAATAAATTACTGAAAACATAAGAGTGTTTTTTACTTGCCACATTCTATCTTGAGTTTGTGAGACAATGGCGAGTCTGTATATTATATATGACGTCATTGATTGATCCACTGTTTTTATTTATTTTGACCTGTCCTGCTCCAATTCTAATCCTTCTTTTATTTTTATGTGAATACCACACAAGAGTCCCAACTGCTTCCTTCTGGCGCCAGTGAGAAAAGTGTTGTGAAATTGAAAGTAGTGGGGAGGGGAAGGAGATGGGGAAGAGGAAGGTGGGGAAAGAACCTGATTAATCAGATCTGGTCACCAAACATGGGTAGATCTGGTCAGCAAACGGCCGAGGGCGATAATGGATAGGCTGTACAAACTGAAATGTTTCGTTCCGGTGAATAATTTAAAAATTATTTACTTATCACTCGCAGAATCAACTGTACGGTATGGATTAACTACTTGGGGACACTCTTTCAAAAATAATTTGAACCACCTACAATCAGTACAAAATTCTATGGTTAAGTTATTAATTCAAAACCATATTTTTTCACAGAGACGAAACATATCATTGTTGTATCGGAATTTAACAATATTACCGGTGCAGGCCTTATTATGGTACAAAATATTGATTCAGCATATAATATCTGAGTCTGATTATAAGAGGAAAGTGGAACATGAACATAATACAAGGTTCACAAAGAATGAAGGAATGCTTGTTCCAAAATATAATAATAACTACGGACGGTGAACCCTGGAATTTAACGTGCCAAAAATATTTAACATGTTACCAATTAATATAAAAAATTGCGTTTCTACAAATAGATTGAGATATATGCTTAAACAATGGTTACTAAATAGAGATAGTTTATATTAATTAATGTGTGTTAATTGTGACAATCTGTATAGTTATAGTAATAATATGTATGTATGTTTAAATTGTAATTGAACATTAACATCCTGTTGACCAACTGCTTTATTGCGGTTTAACGGGATTGTACCTTGAAAACAAATAAAAAATATATTTTTTAAAAACCTAACCTAACCAAACCTAACCCAACCTAGCCTAACCTAAAATAACCTAACCTAAACTCCCTTTGGCTCCCTGATTTTCACGGCTAAAAATATTTTCGTTATTTGTTTTTTGGGGTGTTATGCCGTGTTGTACTACCTCCTTCTTTAGCCAACGTTACAGTGTCCATCATCAGATGTCCATCTGCCTTGATGATGGACACTGTAACGCTGTCCGAAACGTTGGCTAAATAAGGAGGTAGCGCGACAAGGCATAACACCCCAAAAACAAATAACGAAAATAACCTCCCTTTGATTAATGATATTATTTTTTGTATGTATTATTTTGTTCGCAGGTTTTTGTCACCGGGGCGTTGTTTGTGTGGTGCGAAGAATCCCTTTTGTGTACCATTTTTTTTCAGGTTTAACCTAACTTAACCTTACCTAACCAAACCTAACCGAACCTAGCCTAACCTAAACTAAACTAACCTAACCTAACCTAAACTAAACGAACGTCCCCACAAATCATGTCAAAGATGTGGTAAGATTCACTGTCATACATGACCATTTAGGATTTGGCATAAGTGCGATGTTCATTACTTTCAGTCAGTACCTGGGGAGGAATGTTCGATTCTGAGCAAAAAACATTACATTTTTTAAATTGGCTACTGGCTGGTTCGAGACGTATCGAACCACTTGGGGTGACCTATGGCAGAGGTGTTGGTTATCTAATAAAGGTTCCCGGGGCGGCGGTACCCATCCCCGTCTCCCAAATTGAAAAAATTATATCCCATATCGACCATCATAGCACGGGCATCAGCCTAGCATGGTGGTAAAAAAATCTACAAATAATGTAATTTTTTTATGCAATGAATAAAGAAAATATATAAAAAAAATATGTATATATATAAATTTAACTTTATATGGGATATAAAATTTAATTTAGAGTCGAAAGTTATGCCCAGGCAGTGGCGTAGCGAGAGGGGGCGGGGGGGGGGTGGTTCGCCCCGGGTGCCACCCGATGGGGGGGTGCCACTCGCCCGAGTGTCACCAGTGTCCCAGGAGCACAATTCTCTAGCCACACACCCCCCCCCCCAGGACCAACCAATTTTTGAAATTTGCGTCAATCACCTTAAATGTTTTCCGCCCCGGGTGCCACCCATGCTAGCTACGCCACTATGCCCAGGTCGTTAATTTCTTCGACAGAGGTAAGGGTAGAGTTGTTAATTTCATACGGATGAATAATTAGTTGACTTATTCTAAACAGGTGCCAGGTTGACTCAATATACACTGACCTTAGCAAGGCCTTTGACAAGGTGTGTCACAAAATATTAATCAATAAATTGGTGACACTTGGAGTTTATGGTAGCTTATTAATTTGGTTTGTTAGTTATTTGTCCAAAAGAAGTCTTAGTGTGAAAATAAATGGCACACATTCTTACAAATTTATAGCAACAAGTGGAGTGCCGCAAGGCTCCCATTTAGGGCCCATTTTGTTCATTATATTTATAAATGATATTGTTGATATATTTACAAAAATAAACGTGCTACTTTTTGCTGATGACATGAAACTATATAAAAAGATTAACCACATTAATGATTGTATTACACTTCAAACTAACTTGACATATTGAATTGTGCTCTATCAACAAACTAGCATTAAACATAAATTAATGTCAGTTCATTACAATACAATACAACAATAATACTTCAAAGTGACAAGTCTGTTTTTTGTTTGATCCCGCAAAATTAAAAAAAGTATATAATTAAAGTCACAGAAACTATCAAAAAAGTGCAGTAATTGCTGCTGGTATTTTAGTTCTGTCTTTTAAGTGTCTTATGTACAGTCCAAACCAAACGGTTTTACTCCAGTTATACAAAATCAAAAGTAACCAAGCCAATGAAAAAGTGATATTATTTACGACATTTTTAATACAGTAAAAAGTTTACTAACTCCTATTTTCAAAGTGTAAATATAATTTTAAACATAAAATTGATAGTTTTCCATAATAAACAGTGACTTACTAAGTTGTACAAGTTAATTTATTCAACTTATAAAGTGTAAGTGACAGTTCGCAGTAAATCGGTCAAAGTTTTTTTAGTGCACATTGGATCATTTATTTAGCCCTATGTCCAAACCAACTAAAATCATGGAAACAAGGTCTAACAAAAATACCAAAGATGACCCAATATTCGAATTCATAAATTCAAAATTCGAGGAAATGAAATCAGTTATGTTTAAAAAATAGAAACTGAGCTTCAAGAAATAAAAACGTTTAACAACTTTATTAACGATAAATATGACGATATCATAAACAAACTGTCGCAAATCATGGATACACCAAAACACATATTTAATGAAGAAATGGCAGAAAAGGAGAAAAGATTGGCTACGGTGGAGGTTCACCTGGCAGACATTGAACAATCAGCCCTGTTAAACAGTATTGAAATAAGTGGCCTTAAATTACAGGAAAACATACCCCCAGCCCATACTGTAAGTCAGATCGCTGAGCTCGCAGGCGTTACCATATCACCAGAGGACACCTTTAAAATTACAACTTCCAAACCAAACAACCTAAAAAAAAATCAGAAATAATTTTGTAGACAATAAAAAAGTACACATCATGTTAGCTGCTAAACATAGTGACCCAATAAAAAAATTCTACGGGGAAGGAGCCCAATACGTCTATCTAAATGCGGCATTAACACAGTACTACAAAAATTTACATTGGAACACCAAACAAAGAGCCCTAGAAAAAGAATATAAATATGTTTGGGTAAAAAATGGAAAAATTCTTATAAGAAAAACTAAAGACTCAAAGGTTATCGAAATAAGACATCTCAACGATATACCTATTAAGATGATTTAAAAAAAAAACCTATATACACTTCATCTACTCTATATCTTTATAATGGCCTCTTTCACAACGGAAACACTTGAAAAACTGATACCTCAACCAATAATCACCACAAATACCTGCATGTTAAACCGTGTACTCCAGGACGAGTTCCCGATCCTGAACATAATTCATTAAAACATTCGAAGTATTAACAAAAACTTCGAGGATTTCACTGTGCTGATAAATGAATTAAATTTAGAACCTGACTTATTATTATTAATCCTTACAGAATGTTGGATAAATTCCTCAACATATGTACATAAAAACATCAACAACTACAAAGTCTTCAATACTAAACATCACAAACATCAAAATGACGCAGTAATTGTATATTATAAAAATAAGATGGAATGCAAAATAGAAGAAATTGAACTACAAGACTCAAACTGTTTGAAAATAAAACTCGATCAAGATACATGCATCCTCGCTATCTACAGATCGCCTTCATCTGCAAATTTATCATCTTTTCTTGGATCACTAGACTCCATACTACTTCATGAACGAAACATCAGGAACCTGTTCATTATTGAGGATATTAACATTAATATACTGGATACTGGAAGGCAACATCCACAAACACAGGAGTACCAATTACTCATCCTCTCCCGCGGGATGTCTGCCGCAATAAAGGAACCAACAAGAGTGGATCACAAAATGAATAAATCAATCCCCTCGCAAACTTGCATTGACCACATAATGGCAAAAACGAATAAAAAATACTCCACAATCATACATCAATCCACCATCACTGATCACTACACTTTAATTCTTAACATTCATGCAAAGAAAAATCGACCATCGACTCAAAATTTAAAGTGGAATAAAAGAGTTATAGACTATACAAAACTAAAAAAATCACTACAAACTGAAACCTGGGACTCAATATATAAAGCTGAAGACATAGAAGTTGCTTGGAAAATGTTTATTGAACACTTGCAATTAAAAATACTAAACCACACTTCAATAAAAACTTACACGTATTCACACAATAAAATTATCAAAAAAGCTTGGATCACACCTGGCCTACTTAAATGTATAAGAAAAAGAGACAAGATCCATCAGCAAGTAAAAAACAATTCTTATGACTTTTCTTTAAAACTATTTTACAAAAACTATAGAAACATCTGTTCCAATCTTACTAAATTGGCTAAACAAAATTACTACAGATCTAAAATAGATCAATCCAATAATAATCAAAAACTTATCTGGCAAATAATTAAAGAAATCACCTACACAGATCAAAACCAAACAAACCCATTGGAAGAAATCAACACAGATAACGGTACACTCTCGGTCAACAAAAACGTACATAAACTAATTAAAACAACTTTTTTGCAAACATAGGCTCGAATTTAGCGAACAAAATAACCAAACCTCAACACTTTTACCCGAATATAAACAAACACCCAAATCCACAAAGGATTAAATTTGCCCTAAAATCAATCACTAAACAAGAACTAACACTAATGTTATCTAAATTCAAATCAACATCCTCATCTGGTAGTGATGAAATCACCATGAAAAAAAATAAAATTCTTACAAGACGCAATTACCGAACCGATACTCTTTCTAATAAACAAATATATCACAGAAAGCAGATTTTCATGTCAACTCAAAATAGGGACTATTGCACCAATCTTTAAATCAGGAAATCGTAAAGATATCAATAACTACAGACCAATCACAATTCTAAACACATTATCTAAAATCTTAGAAATAAGAGTTAAAACTCAACTCGTCGACTACCTAGAATCAAATAAACTATTATCACCAAAACAATTTGGCTTCAGAAAAAATTTAGGAAGATCCAACGCCATAGCCTTAGTAATTGATAATATTAAAAATTCTCTAGACTCACATAAAAAATGCATTGGCATATTTCTCGACCTTTCTAAAGCCTTCGACACAATAAATCACTCACATATTTTTGAAAAACTAGAGAATAATAATTATTGACTAAAAAGTTACATGGGAAATAAATAGCAAACTGTGAAACTTAACAACATAACCAGTGAGTGTATTGATGTCAAATTCGGGGTGCCTCAGGGAAGTATTCTGGGTCCGATTCTGTTCCTTATTTATATTAATGACCTATTATTTATATTAATGAATGTGACGGGGAAATCATCAGTTTTGCGGATGATACTGTTCTCCTAATAAATGGGAAAATTGGACGGAAACATTTAAGAAAGCAGAAGACACACTTAAAATAATTAAAAATTGGCTAGACTACCATTCACTTACACTTAATGCTAATAAAACCAAATTCATCACTTTCAAAATAAAAAATAAGAAAAACTCTGAAGAAAACCTGAACTTGAAAATTCATAGTCAGCATCACTTAAATGGGTATTGTAATTGTCCCTCATTAGAAAACGTTGACCATATAACGTATCTGGGTCTAAAAATTGACCAAAACTTAAAATGGACCGAACACATTACCTATTTAAATAATAAAATTAAAAAACTAAGTTATTTTTTCAAAACTATCCGGAATGTCCTCATTAAAAAAGACTTAATCAAGATTTATATGGCTCTCTGCCAATCAATGTTAGAATACGGTATTATTGGATGGGGCAGTGCAAATAAAAACATACTAGATCCACTAACTAAAACTCAAAAATTCGTAATGAAAATTATACTGAAAGTTCCTGTAAGCACTGACGAAATCTTCAACAATCTTAACATCATGTCAATTAAACAACTGTATTCTAAAACTATACTCATTTACATTCATAAGTACAAAACCCAAGAAATGACAACTTACACGTACATTAGAAACACTAGATCTCATGGTCAAAAACATATCCAACAAGTAACTACTAACACAACATTTGGGCAAAAAAGCTTCTTGTATTATGGTATTAAACTTTACAATAAAATACCACTCTCACTTAAAAACCTCAACAGTATAACATTTAAATCTCAAATAAAAATCTGGATACTAAATATAGGGAGAACAGAAATAGAAAATATACTGATATCAAATACAGACTAAAACCGAATCTACTGAACTGAATTATAAAAAAAAAAACACAATTTTATTTAATTTTTAATTATTTAAAAAAATACTACATGATACCTGTATGTTTAAAACTAATTCATATTTATTTCGTATAATAAAATAATAATATGTAAATGAAATCCTCAGCATGGGAAATCCCAGTGAGGATATCATTATCTCTAGATGTTTGTAAAGAAAGGAAGACAATAAATCATTATTATTATTATTATTATTCATTTTTCCAAAATAAATAATCCTATATTTTTTCAGTATTCATTAAATGGTGAAAATTTAAATTGTGTTAATGAAATTATGGATCCAGGCATTATGTTCGACAGTAAACTCACCTTTGTATGTCATATTAATAATATTATCAATAAATCCCTAAAGACTCTTGGCTTTGTTTTAAGAGCTGCAAAAGATTTTAATGATTTAGGCACATTTATTATGTTATATAAAACCCTTGTCAGATGCCAACATGAATATAACTCTACGTTATGGTCTCCCTTTTTCAATATTCATTCAGACAACATTGAAAAGATACATCGGAAGTTTCTAAGGTTCATTAACTATAAATTGCGTATTCCTATACTAAACATTGATTACAATTACCTCCTGGATAAAATGTCTCTATTGAAACTTTCAGAGAAGAATAAGCACAGATTTAATACTGTTACATAAAATACTGCATTACAAAATTGACTGTCCTGAATTACTTCAATTTATCAATATCCATGTTCCCAAAAAATCATGTCGAAATTTATTACCCTTTTACTTCAATAACACCAGGACACTAGCTTATCGAAATTCTCCGTTTCCGAGACTTCACAGTCTCGGAAATAAATATTCTAATCTAGGTGATATATTTCATCTTAAAACTAATCAGTATAAATGTTGTATATTCTATCACTTTTATTATTCTAGACACAAATAGATTTACATAATTTCTGCAATTTTTGTTTATATTGAATGTGAGACTTCTTATCATTTTTACATGTCAACTTTTTATTTTATTATGTGGTTTTGTTGTCACATTGTATAACGTATTTTCTTTTCTCATTGTATTATATTTTCTTCTTGTTTTTATACTCAACTTATAACTTATAAACTATAATGTAAAAGCCCATCAGGGCGTATAATAAATAAATAAATTCTTATTGAATGAAACTTATTTATGTTCAGATAAAGTTTGTTAGGAGAACGAATTAATTAACTAATAATATTTTCACAATGATGCAGTCCATTTTTGTGATTGTTTACGTTTATTTTATTAATATGTAGCGCCTGTCGGTGGGCAAAAATTTCGCACACCTGTAATAACTTTTGATACTAGAAATCGGTAGAAATTCGGGTAGCGGCGGCTAAAAGACAGCAAAAAACCTTGCTTAAATATATGTTTTATCAGTAATTCTACCATCTAAAAACTTGAAACGGTGAACCGTATGTAGGTAGTTCAACGTCATAATCTCAGATTGTCTGCCAACAGGCGTAAGTACCAGAAGTTACAGCGGACCAGACTTCGTTCCCATATTTTTTATTAAAGGGTGCACCGAATTTTTAAAAACACCATTATGTCTAATCTTTAACATAGCTATTAGTACTTCCACTTTTGCTGAAGTATAGAAAACTTCCAAAATAAGTCCTATTTTTAAGAAAGGTTCGAAAAAGCTAATCGAAAATTATAGACCAGTTGCCATACTATCAGCTCCTCTAAAATAAGCTAAATTATTTGAAATACGGATAGACGCATACATTATCCCCTAACAGCATGGTTTCAGGAAAGGAAGATCCACTGAAACCAATTTGATGGTTTTCACCGACTATGTTGCTAGGTTCTCCAGAGCTTTTGATACTGTGAATCACGATATCTTACTTACAAAACTTGTTAAAAGTTACCTCAAGAACAGAAAGCAATTTGTCACACACGAAATCTTCCAATCTGTTGAATTTCTTGTTTTTTCAGGAATTCCCCAAGGATCGATCCTAGGGCCTATTCTTTTTTCCATTTTTATTAACGACATTGCTGGAGTCATCCGTTTTCCTCGCTTTTTGCTGTTCGGCGACGATCTACAATTATTTCTTCTAATAAGAAATATTGAGAACTGCCTGCGCCTTCAAGCTGATGTTGATAACATTTCAGAATAGAGTCAACGAAACCAGCTTCATTTCAATGTCTTGAAATGCGTAGTCTGTTTTTACCAGAGCATTTAGTCTCACCTACCACCTACCATAGGTACACCATGCTCTTAGGATTTCGGGATTATGTATGTAAGTAAGTTGATATTTCGTCCTCATATCGAAGGAGTATGCCAGTCGGCCCTAAAAATGTTAGGTTTTGTTCTCCGAACCATCAGAGTTTTTCGTGATACCCGTGCTCTGAAGATTTTATACCCTGTTCAGCAGTAGGTAGTAGAGTGGTTCGCTTATCTGGAATCCTCATGAGATGGGGTACTCCCTCATGTTGGAGAGAGTTCAAAAAAAGTTTCTAAGATTTCTCTACATGAGGGAGTATGGCCACTATCTATGGTTCTACCCAACGAACTTCTGGGCATGCTGAGACTTCACTCCCTGCAGCTCAGAAGAGATGGGTATGCCACCACCCACTTTTTCAGACTGCTGCGAGGATATTGAGAACTCAGCCATTTTGGAGCGCGTGAGTCTCTATGTTCCAGATGACTATCTTAGACAGCCTCATCATAGATTATTCTATTTTCCTGCCTGTAGAACTAACCTGCCAATGGTTCTCCCGGTAGAGAGGAGTATATTGCTCCTGAACCAAATCTCCTCCGAGATTGATATATTTGGCGTCGGTCGGTGAGGAGAGATTCAAAAGGGAAATTCTTTCGATTCTTGAAAGAGTCTCTCCACGTTGACGAAATCTTCACCACTGCCTGAATTTTTTTTTGAAATTGCTATATTTCTTTAAATTTATTTTATGTATAAATATTTGTAAACAATTCTTTTTAATATTTATTTCTTATATGTAAAAAATTTAAATTCGTAATGGTGTAAGAAATTATTAAAAAAATATTTTTATTATTAATAAGTTATTACAGGTGTGCGGAATTTTTGCCGACCAACAGGCGCTATATATTATTAAAATAAAATATGTGTAAATAATCACAAAAATGGACTGCAACATTGTGAAAACATTATAAGTTAATTGATTTGTTCTCTTAACGAACTTTATCTTAACATAAATAAATGTTATTCAATAAGATTTAACAGAATAAGTCAACTAATTATTCATCCGTATGAACTTAACACCTCTACCCTTACCTCTGTCGAAGCAATTAATGACCTGGGCATAACTTTCGACTATAAATTAAACTTTATATCCCATATAAACACAATCAAAAATAAAGGAATGAAAATGCTTGACTTTATTCTTCGAAAAAATCAGAGGTTTCAGGAATATTTCAACATTGAAATGTTTGTATGCATCCTTAGTACGTAGTCAAGTCGAATACAACTCCTCGATCTGGTCCCCCCATTTTAAAATTACATTAAGATTTGATCGAAAACAGTCAATACAAATTTCTAAGATACATTAATTTTAAACTCGGTATTCCAACTGAAAACATAAACTTAAATTACTTGATGAGAGAATTACATTTATGAATATGCATATTCAAAATTGGAAATGGTAGAATAGACAGTACTGATTTAATTAACCACATTGAATTCCATATAACCACAACAGCCACTCGTTCTGAAATCCTGTTTAAATGCAACAATACCAGGACTGAGTATACAAAACACATAATTGTACCTCCCAGCAATTATTCCAGGAAGCTAAATTGTTAGAGATAAGAAAAAAATATTGTATACAATGTTTAAAATATATATTTTCTCGAAATATTCTTTTTACAAAAAATGAAAACCGATTTAGTAATAGGTCAAATAATGTATTTGAAGTTCCACCGTGTAAAACTAGGCTTGCGCAAAGACATGCGTATTTTATTGCACCAAAAATGTATAATGCTCTCTACAAGACTACAGAAATTAAATGTAAAAATATATCCTCCTTCAGCAAATAAAAAAATGTAATAAAGTCTTGGATGAATACCACTGATACAAACATTTACTTGCTATAACATCTGACCTGATGTAACTTAACAAATTTTAATCTTTATTAACATCTTGTTTGAATTGTAATTCAGTAAACACTTTTTTTATATTTAATTTTATGCTTTTTAATATCTACAAAGATAATGTATGTATATGAGTCAAATTTAAACCGTTTTAAAAACACACAAGTATACCCACGAACAGGCGATGCCTATGTGGAATTTTTTTGGTTAATCTGCTAATTATTGTATACTTTAATTTTTAAATGTTTATATATAAAAAATGCCTTTAAGTATTGTAAAATTATACCAATGTATGTACCAAAAAAATTATTAATAAAAAAAAAATAAAAATAAAAAAGTTGCATAAAGTTAGTAATAGATACACGCAAATGTGGCAGTAGGTACAAGAGGACTATCATTTTTTTTTAATAATTTTAATTTTATTTGTACTATAGATTTTTGCATGTAATTGTTTCTCTGGTGTCACTTCTCAAAGAAATGTCACAATTAACTATTATAATAATATTTTTCCTATGATTTTGTTACATGTAATCAATATTTATGGTATATTTATACCGTCGACATTAAATAAATAAATAAATAAATGTTAACGACAATACCCGATGTTATGTTGGAATTGACTTCAATTTATTAAATGGTAGGTATATTTCAATGACAATGATCTCATTAATTGGTTAAATATCGCCTTTAGTGGGATAAACATGCGTAGAATGACCGCCCTCATTGTTATTCTATTTTTTTTACAATAGCTCGACTCAGGAGGCCCTGGGGAAAATAATTTCTCCATCAGGGCCTATGTCATCTTCGGGGATGCTGTGTGATGGGTCTTGTAAAGGAAAGGAAGGAGAGGAAGGGAATTAAAAGGTATGTGGGATGGGTAGGAAACTGGAAGTTAGTGAGTCCAGGAGTGTCGGAGTCCTGAGAAAAATAATTTCTCTCCCAGGGCCTGTGTCGTCTTTGTGGATGCTGTTCGGGGGTTCATTTTTAAGGAAATTGCTTCATTGTGTAATTTTTAACTTAAAGAACTGAATTTAATTCAGCTAATAAGTTAACACAACAGTTATTGATTCTGAAACGGTACGAAGTTCTCTGGGTCAGCTAGTTTTAAATATACCAACCTACAAATGAATAAAAAAAACAAATTCCAACGGTTAAAAATTTATCGATCATTTATCTTATTAAAACCGCTCTAGGTATATCGGAAAAAATGCAGTTTTTCAAATTATGAGATGGTCTTGTTCCGGGCCATTCCATACGGCGGCGGTGGAAGCGTTGGTACCCATACCCGCCTCCGGCGAACCCAAATTTAAAATTTACCTGTTAAAAAATCAAAAATTTAATGACGGGGGTATCCTCCAATAATTTTATTTTTATTTATTTCTTTGCAAAAACAGTACATATAAAAACCAATACATTGCAAAAGCGGTAAAGAAAATTGTATAATAAATTCATTTACGAGGTACATACAGTTAAAACATGAGTGATATTTCACGCTTAAAATTGTTGTAGGGTATGTGGAAAATATCCACATTTCCTGCGAAGCATTTAATTAACCTAGTGAGTCTTCCCAGAGGGGGCATCACCATTGGTATGTTTGTTCTGTACCTAGGAAGAATCAAAAGCCTGTGTTGGCGGCCTCGCGTGAAATTATCCAAGATTCAGACTCCTATTTTAGCCAGAATATCTGGTACCGATATAAAACCATTTAGAAGCTTATAAGCCATCAGCAGTAATGCGAAATCTCTTCTGGAACTAAGGCTGCGGATACCCAGCATTCCTGAGATAAATGCTGTTGGAAACAGCCATGGATAAAATCCTATTTCTCTCATATGGAGGTATCGTTATTAACATTTCTTTTGTATTTTCTCGACCATTAGTACATAGACGATGTCCTCTGGCCCCCATATCTGAGATTTACTCTCGAGAATGCTACGCACCAAGTAAAGCAGCCTTATAACTGTAAGGTTGGTCCACTCCTTTGAATAGTGTATGACAAAACTCAACATCTTTATGGCTGATTTACAGATCTTTTCAATAAGAGCATGAAATATTAAGCAAGCGTCATACAAAATTCGTCGCCTTAGTTCGTATTTGTCCAACAGTCCATTAGAAAATTTTACAGGAGGAGGTTTTCTTTCATTATTTCAATGAAACATTATGATAGCTGTAAGATAAAGCTATTTCCGAAAAGGCAAAGGTCTCATTAGTTTAAATAGTTAAGTGATTAATTATCATTTTGTATCCTTTATTTTTAATTTTAAAGTGGAGATTGAACAAAAACTAAAATTGTATGTTGGACAAATAAGAACTGAGGCGACGAATTCCTAAGTCCTTGAAAGTCGCCAGTTGCTATGTGTTTCAATGACGTGTCTTTCATTTTATAATTAAAATATGTGGTATTTTGTGACCTAGTGAAGCATGACTAAAATACATGAAATACACACATTTTCATTTATACAAATTTCATAACTCCAGAGCTTACCATTATATACAGCCTATGTTACTCGCTGATAATGTAGCTTTCTATTGGTGAAAGAATTGTTCAAATCGGTTCAGTAGTTTCGGAGCCTATTCAAAGCAAACAAACAAACTATCAAATCTTTCCTCATTATTAAAGTGTGTTAAATTCTGCACGGTGTCCGGTAACTCATAGTACAAGCCGGAAACTGGTGAATCTCCATCTCATTTGAACTCTTTTTGATTTGAGCTTTCATTTTCATGTAAATCGAGTCAAACGTTAAAAATTATTTGGTTAAGTTTTAAAATTTAAATAAGGGTTTGTATCAGCTATTTAATGTATTTCAAAATGCCTAAAGCGTTATCCCGGTTCAAAAAGTTTTAAAAATAAAGTGTTGCTGGAGAAAAAAATTCGACAAAAAAATCGGAATGGTCTTTTCGATTTTTGAGTAAAACTTCTATACGCACGCTCGACTTGGGGGGTAAGCTGGTGAATGCGTTACGAAAAGTGTGATGTTATGAAAAGTGTGATGTGAACTGTAATCGATGCGAACGGTGATCGGGCGAGGTGAACTTTGGCCTTGACTTGGGGAGTGCTGGTGAATGCGTTATGAAAAGTGTTGTGGAGAGGTGTGAGCACAAAGAATCATTTGTTGAATAACCATGCCATAGGTCACCCCAAGGTCGTAGGTCACCCCAAGGTCATAGGTCACCCCTATGTTGTAGGTCACCCCAAGGTCGTAGGTCTCCCCACGTTTGTAGGTCACGCTAGGGTCATAGGTCACCCCAGGATCGTATGTCACCCCTAGGTCAATGTCAATGTCACCACAATGTCATATGTTCTTTTATAAGTTAGTGAAGTTTTACTTCAGTCGTGTGGTCTAAAGCACACTCGTTTTTTTTTTGGGTTCTCTTTTTCTTATCCCGCTTGTACTATGTGCTTTGGGACACCATGTAAATACTTCCAAATCAATGAAATGATACAATGCACGTGAATTTTATTATTCTGTATTACTCTGTGTAAAAGCCCCGAAAAAGGGCGTTGATCAATCAATAAATAAACATATGTTCAATATTGCATGTCATTTATCCATAATTCAAGTACTCACTAAGGAAGTTCTTTGGTAAATATAATATACTTCATCGTCAATTTTACTAAACATATCTTTCGTATAAATGCATCTTAGTAACACAATCATTTCCAGAAACACAAGGTCAGTACTACCGTTTTATTGTGGCAATTCTACGACCATGGCCCATTTCAATATACCACTACACAGAATTCAAAACTTAGGCAATATGTATTCGCACGTGGATGTATGGGATGTGTCGCTGTTACAATACAAATATGAAATAATGAAATCATTTATCCATAATTCAAGTACTAACTAAAGAAGTTCTTTGGTAAATTTAATATATGCTTCATCGTCAAATTTACTAAACATAATATATCTCTCTTATTATTAATGCATCTTAGTAAATAATTTTATGATTTATAGTAATTTTATAAACAATCACAACCTGTAATATTGTTAATTATTTAAATAAAACTTTTTTTCTTTTCATCATTGTTACCAACTTACAAATAATGGTACTATCTAACTAAAGTGTTTATTCTTATTATGTTGTTCACAGATTATCTTATTTTTATTGTTCCATTGGAAATAAGGTTTGTTTCCTGAACTATCTTCTCAACTTGTAATGTATTTTACTTTTTATTTACCTATCATTAAACATTTTAAAAGTGCCTCTTTAAGGTTATTTACATATATTATATATAAATATATTTTTTCATTGTTGCAATATTGTAATATTTAAATATCGTAGTCTTTATTTTTAATTTTTATCTGCACACCTTCATAGGTCTTTTTAATTTATTTCTTACTGTTTTACAAGCTCACTAGTACCTAGTGAGAAAAGCTGTATTTTTCATGTTATTGCTACACCTTGTAAATACTATATTATATTACTTATACTATGTAAAAGCCGAAAGGCGTTATTATTGCAAATATATAAAAATTCAAGAAACTCGGTTATGTCGTAAACATAAACACATGTGGAAACATAAACACGTGGAATATATTGACGTGATATCGAAACACAACGCCATTACCTAGGTAACCAATTGTAATCAACACCATTACCCAGGTAACCAATGCATGTCCAAAATGCAAATTAATTCACACTGCCATCTTTCTGAAACTTATGTAACTTACAAATAATTTCAAATCATTGTCCTATAACAAACATTTAATGAACATTTAATTAGCAATAATAAATATTGAGGTCAAAAATCGAGATAAAAACTATTCTATAGTTTAAGTTGTACCAAATTACACACGGGAAGCCAAATTTTATTAAAATCGGTTAAGTAGTTTCGGAGCTTTCTCGGGGTAGTTTTCTCGACCAAACATCGTGACGCGAGATTTATATATTGTATAAAGATAAAGGGAGCGGGCTGGCAAGCGGGCTGTCAACTGTGGATTTGATATGTATGCAAATTAACAGATGGCGTTAGTTATATGGGTTGGTTAATGGCGTTGTTAGTAGATGGCGTAGTGTTCCGTTAGCCACAGTAACGTGTGTCCGGGACTGCTAGTAAGATATAAAAAAATTATAACTAAACAAAATATACTTTGAAAAATTCTAGTAGTACGAATTTTCTGTATTATTTTGACAGTAAATATTATTTTAAAAATTACAAAATCATTTGTATAATATACCTATAGCTGTTTTATGTTAATGAAATTACATCCTTTGTAAAGTAAATGATTTGGATATATAATTATTTCTTAAACAAAACTAAAATCAGTTTTAGATACTTTTAAAAAAAAAAAAGTTTTTATTGTTCGTACGTGTTACCGGACGCCGTGCAAAACATTTGCAAAACCCTGATCACTCCGTACATGTATATATACACTGACCGTATCCCCTCCAAGCCAATATGTCCACTACCCAACCTACCATAATAAAATATACTTGTAAACATAGGTGAGTTCGTTATGACCACCGTTAACATCGAAAAGCGGTTTTTTCCGCGCGATTTCCTCCGTAAATACTCCAACGTAATCCAGTCGAGAATACTTACAATTACCGCGCGGTACAGTTCAAACGTCTTAGCGGAAAACGTAAAAATAATCGTGATTTAAACCTGAACGCAATTTAAAATATGTAATTATTAAAATTAATTAAAAATATATCTAAAACTTTGTGCGAGATAAAAAAAAATAATCAGTGTTTTCGAAAAATTAAAAAAAAATAATTAAGAGTATTTTTAAAGTGATAGTGTTTTGCAGATCTAATTGGTAAGTTTAATTATCAATTAATTATTTTTTTATTAGTATTTTAGCATATACCCGCAACGCGTACAGTCATAAATCAAAATATTATATCGGTATAAAAAAATCTTAATCGTGATTTTATTTTTGGGTTATTATTTATTATGGCGAGTTGCGCTTCATAACCTAAGTCAACGTTTCACATTATTTGCCTTGATGTTGGACACTATAATGCTGTCCGAATCGTTGGCTAAATGAGGAAGTAGCGCAACACGGCATAACACCCTAAAAATAAAGAACGATTTTTTTAAATTTTTTTACTTAGGACCTACATATATAGCCACAATAAAATCAATGATTTCCTCCTTGTGACTTTACCTCTAATAAGACAACATGAATTAAAAAAACTATTATTGGTTGAAAAATTTACATATATTTTACCATACATTACAAATATCATAACTGTTGGTTTTCCAGATAAAAATAAAACATTTTATAAAAAATGTTAAAAAAAGCTCGATTTAAAACTTTTTCCTTCGATTGCTCGTGACTTCTTGGATAACATTTTAAATAATAAATATAATAAAAAATAACAAATATTCTTCTTCTTCTTCAATGGCGCTACAGCCCATTTCGAGCCTTGGCCTCCTTCAAAATAAGCCTCCACCGCCCTCTGTCCTCGGCCGTCGTCTTCCAATCTGCAACATGGAGTAATCCTCTTGCATCCTTCCTGACATCATCCTCCCATCTCAGTCTAGGTCTGCCCGCCTTTCGTTTACCTCCCGGGTGTCCTGTCAGAACCTTCTTCGGTACTCGTGTGCTTGGCATTCGGTGCACATGTCCGGCCCATCTTAATCTTTGGAGCTTTAAATGGGTGGAGAGTCTGGGAGCTTGATAAATTTCATAGAGCTCATTGTTGTGGCGGATTCTCCATGCCTCTCCCTCTCGCACCGCTCCTAAGATTTTTCGCAGTACCTTTCTTTCGAAGATGTCCAGCTGTTCTGCTGACTTTGCTGTCAGTGTTCCCGCCTCACATCCATAGGACAAGACCGTTCTGATAATTGTTTTATATAAGGTTATTTTGGTTTTCCTATGGACGTTTCGTGATTTGAACACTGGCAGCAACGCGAAGTAAGTGTTGTTAGCGGCTGTGATGCGCTTTCTTACTTCTACTGGGTCTTCATTGTCCTGCGTTATGATGGAGCCCAGGTAGGTAAACTCTTCGACCACTTTGAAATTATAATTGTCTTTAAATTTCACTTTATCTTTTATTCTGCGGTGAGGGGTTCTGGTTTGCATCATGATTTTTGTTTTATTTTCATTGATTTGCAACCCCACCTCTTTTGCCGCAGTCTCCAAAGGGTCAAACACATCTCTTACAGCCTGTAGGGATCTTCCGACAATGTTAAGGTCATCTGCGTAGCCAACTATTTGATTGCTTCTGTAGCAGATGTTTGAATCGGTACTGATCATTGTCTTCCTAACGACGTGCTCCAGTACAATATTGAAAAGGGTAGGTGCTAAGCTATCACCTTGTTTCAGCCCCTGGGAGACGTTAAAATCCTCCGTTGTTTCACCTCCTATCCTTACTCGACACCGTGAGCCGACCATTGTTGCTTTTACAAGCTTGACTATTTTGGGCGGTATTCCAAAATTTAGGAGTATTTCATAAATCTTCTCCCTATCTATGCTGTCATACGCCTGTTTGAAGTCAACAAATAGTTGATATATATCTATATCGAATTCCCAGCATTTTGTCAGGATTTGTCGAGTAATGAAGAGTTGATCAGTGGTGGATCTCCCCCTCCTGAAACCTGCCTGATATTCTCCTAGTAAGTTCTCTGAGTAATATTCTAGTCTTTCTTTCAAAATCATTGTGAAAATTTTATACGCTGTGCAAAGTAACGATATTCCTCTGTGATTTTCACACTTCAATTTGTCTCCCTTTTTATGTATGGGGCATATTATGCTAGTTTGCCATTCTTCTGGTACTCTTTCGGCGGTCCATATTTTCACAATGAGATTGTGTAGCAGGTTCTTCAGTTGTTCATTTCCATATTTATAGAGCTCTGCAGGGATATTATCTCCTCCCGGAGTTTTATTGTTTTTCAGTTTCTTTAGTGCAGCCCTTAATTCTGCCATTGTTGGTGCTCTCGTTGTTTCATCACTATTTAGCTCGTCCGGAATGTGAGTTGGTTCGACTGTCAGGTTGTTATTGGGATTTAAGAGCTGTTGGAAATATTCTTTCCACCTAGTCTTGATCTTTTCCTTATCTCCTATTATGTCTCCATTACTATCTCTGCAGAGAGATGTGTTGGGTTTGAAACCCTTTTTCAATACATTGACGCCTTTATATGCCTCACGTGGATTGTTATTTGCAAAGTCATTTTCCATTTTCAACAATATGTTGTTAAAATACAATCTCTTCTTTCTTTTAATTAAATGGTTAGCATCTCTTCGTGCTTGTTCGTAGGCTTGTCTTTTAGCTCTAGTTCCTCTTTCTATACATAATTTTTTTAGAACATTTTTCTTGTGGACGCTCTGTATGCACTCCTCATCGAACCAGGGATTTCTAGCCTGCCTTGGTCTATTTACTGGCCGCCAACGGGAATTGAACCCGTGACCATCTGATTGCCGGTCAGCAGCTCTGACCACTGAGCTATGGCGGCTTATCTAATACCCGTCAAAGAGAAAAGATACAGTATCTTTTCTCGGAAGATTTTTTCAATGTAGATGAGTGTTTTAGGCTGATAATTATTGATTATAATATTTGTTATCTACCCTTTGTGCTATGCATAAAAATCTTGTTTAAACGTTAGTTTATCAATTAAAAATAATAATTAATATTTGACAAGTTAAAGTATTTCAGCAAAAAATGCAGACATAATTAGTCTCGACGCCACCTAGCGGGAGATTTAGTATTAAAAATACCTCTCTCACAAAAATAAAGTTGGTTGTTTTCAGTTGGAAAAATGTAATAATAAGTAATTGTCGAATGAAACACTAGTATATATTGAATTATTTGGCGGGTATTAGATAAGCCGCCATAGCTCAGTGGTCAGAGCTGCTGACCGGCAATCACATGGTCACGGGTTCAATTCCCGTTGGCGGCCAGTATCTTTTCTCGGAAGATTTTTTCAATGTAGATGAGTGTTTCAGGCTGATAATTATTGATTATAATATTTGTTATCTACCCTTTGTGCTATGCATAAAAATCTTGTTTAAACGTTAGTTTATCAATTAAAAATAATAAATAATAAAAAATCATACCTCCGAATTTTAATATGGAGACATACAAATTGATTATAGTTCTATATAGCCAATGAATTCATCTATCTTTTGGCGATTATTACATATTCGTAGGATTTATAAAAATATATTATAAAATCGTAAATTTTGGTACAAAAATTGTTTTCCTATTTTGGACTGCTGTCAATCGTAGAAAAATAAAAGCGGTCCATATTTTGACCTTAGTCGCTCCAGCGGTTAAGCAAGTAAGAAAAATATTTATTTATTGCAGCTTATTCCAGTAATTTATTAAACAAAAATCGCTTTAGCAAGTAAGAAAAACATTTATTTTACGGAGGTTATTCTGGTGATATCGAAGATCAATTTAATTTTAATTTATCGAAGTCATATTAAGACAAAAAATATGAATAATAAATGGTGAACAACATTTCCAATCGGGGTACGTAGAATGTAGATGGTATGTAGGGGAAAGATAAGGGGAAGAGGAAGGTTTCAAAAGTACCATAGTTACCAATATAGAATTTAACCAAGATCATCCGATTTTTTTACTTGACAGTGTGATGTGCCAGAGTAGTACCAAAGAAAATAATGAAGGATTATTGAAAAACCGGGGTTATTATAAAAATCTGTTTATTTCGTGGACTCGATATTAATGCCTGCTCACAAAAAAAATTTAAGTTATAAAATTCATGTGAATAAACTTTAAGAAAAGCTTTAAACTTTTAGTAAAATCTTGTGTTAACTTTACGCAGTTCACACATTTAAAAAAAATGTTTAGGAAACATAGGCGAACCCTTTAAGTTCAATATTTATTGTAATCTGTCAATATTGTTATGAAGTACTTTCTTGAATCTTTACTTCCAACCCCTGTACGATGATTTGCGCTAGGTACTAAATTCAGTATTATTTTTTGTAATGTTTGCCACACCGACGTTGCCTTGATTGGCCGAGACTTCGGTGGGAGGGGGTAAGTAACGGAGCCGAGAGGCTTCGGGCGCTCTCCACTCTCTCCAGGCCTTCTTCTTATTTTAGCCTCCCTAAGGGTTGGTCACGCCACCTTCATAGTTGGCTGAGATCCTTAATATCACAACTCACAACAGTTTTTTGTGTTTAGAGATTAAAATAAATTCAGTGATTTATTTCGGACGAGGAGCCAGCTCTGCAGATGTAACCCGTGCGAGATAACGTACGTAAGCCTTATTTAATTATGTTATCAATTCATTCCTTTTATTTTGGTTTAAAATCATTAACTTTCCATTCACAAAGAGATAACAAAAGCTTTTTCCTAGAAGCGTCGAAGCCTAAATAAATTCTTCAATATTTAAAGCGACAATCAATCTTTTAATTTATTACACCTTACCTGTATTAATTTTACCAATGAAGCGATGATTGTCCTGAGTCAAGTACCCGAGCGGACTGCAAACACGATAATCTACCGAATGAGCTAGCGGTGAAGATTCGTAAGTATTTAAATATAACATGGTGGTCTTATTCTTTATTAATTAACCACTAAGTCTGTAATCAAGCGGTTCAAAACCGTAATTATGTAACAATATTTATCAAATTTTGTGAAATTTATTGAACGTGTAGGCTAGCGTATTGACGGATCACAATATGAATCAAAGATGTGTGGATTCCTGAATCCGTAGCGTGAACTATGTGAAATATTGACGGATCACAACAAATATTGACCATGTAAAATATTGACGGCCAGCGTGGTCGAGCGGTAAGGCTCTTGACGCAATCCGAAGGTCGCGGAATCGAATCCCGTTGTGGCATATAAATTTTATTTGATTGATTTGTGTTATTTCACAATTAATTCTTTTGAAATAATATACAGTATATTTGCGGCACAATTCTCTAGCCATCTAGCGGGGTGGCTCGAGAGTTGTGCTCTTTGGGATACAACAAATTTGAAGTAGGAGTCAAGGGGTACGCAGGCTCAAAACGGTTGACAACCGCTGTCTTAGGGCATTCAAATATTTGCACATACATCTGAGCAAAGATTTTTGTGTGATTTTCGTAAAATGTTGTATATAAAATAAGGTATTCGAACCGATATTGCGTTCAGGGTAAAAAAATACAATCCTTTCTAATAGGGCTGATGAATCAATAAGGAAGTTCACAATCTTATACAGAAAGAGTACGTCAAAAATTTAAAATTATTATCTTATTTAATTATTAAAAACACTTGTAATTATCTTGATACCTAATCGGACGTTATTGTTACGCTAACGTCTGTACGGTTGAAATTTTAGAATCCGGCAGAGACTTCAACTCTGATGCCGCACCCTACACAATCTTCGTGCTTGATGTTTCTTATAAAGCTACTTTTGTAATTCAGTTTCGAATTTAAGAATTCGTCAAAGGATGGCGCCACTTATGTTAGCAGATCACATAAGAACGTGCCCCTGGCAGGTATAAGTACTACGGATTTGTAAATTTGAATATCTCTCCGGATGTGGAAAGATTGGCGGTAATATTTAGAGTTGTGAATAAAAGTATCACGCGGCTATATATTACATATGACGTCATTGCTTTTCGCGGTTACTCTGTCCCGGTGAATGGCTGTCACTGGATTACAGTGGATCCGAGGAACCGGTTATTTTTGGAACCAGTTCCTATCGGATTTATAAAATGGTCACCAACACTTAAACTGGGCGAAGCCAAACAAAAAGCTGCCCGCAGGGCCTAGCAGCCAAAATCTGAGGAGAGGGTTTTTAACTGTTAGTTTTATATGATTGTTTTTATAATATACCTCATGTATCTACAACAGTTTCAAAAACAAACAAAAATAATACTGACCTACATAAATACCTACATATTATATCTTACATTCATAGTTTTATGTCTATGATTACAATGCATTTATTTTGTTGAATTGTGACAAAATCTCGGTTATTCGTAGGTATCTGAATTATTGTTTAACTTTGCAAAATTTGTTATCAACTTGTTGTTTTCGTGTTTCTTTAGTTAGTGTTTCTTATGTTATTGTTGACATTAAAAATATATCAAATATAGACAACATCGCACCACCTTCAGACGGAGTGTTGTTAGTGTCAAAGTTTTTTTTAATCCTTCTGTAAATAAATCAGAACTTGTACTTAAAGGGAAATCGTCCGGCGTTTTGTCCATTTCCTCACTTAACGTATTCCCCGATTTCCTCTTTGGATTTTGGCAATAGTGCAAATATTTTTTATTATAATATACACTAACTGACCCGGCGAACTTCGTACCTCCTCATATAAATATACCTGAGCTAACTTATTATCTAATTAATTCAGTTTTTTTACTAAGCTAATTACACAATGAGGCAATTATCGATGCGCAACTGTCCGTGTTTTGTTTTTGTCAGTATCAGAGACGGCGTTGTGTACGAATTAATATTTTTTGTTTTTTTCTTACATTTTCACTTTATAAGTGTTAATTGCGTTTCATTTTCTTTATACGTGTGAGGGAGATTTATTATAATTATTGTATTTTTCCTTTTGAGGGGTGCAGACACACGTTCACCGTATGTCTCATTTTCGACTATTGACATTTAGTGTGTAAGAGAAAGAGGTGCAGCATTATATGTTTAAGTACAAAAGCAAAACAATCAGCGCATTCACAGTTGACGTTTTTGATTTTTTGGAATTCACTCACTATTCTATATTATATTTATCACAATATTGCTGCAGCTCTTTCAAAATATGAGATTTCGTTCCGTACAAAAAAAATGAATAAGTGAATTTTTGCAATATTTTAATAGCTATTCTGCTATTCGGGGCGGAGACAAATTTAAAAAATCAAAGATCTTAAAAATCGGTCTAGCCGTTCTTGAGTTAGAAATGGTGTAACTAACCCGACTTTGTTTTAAATATTAATAAGATAAGATAAGAGATATCGACAACTAGGATGTCGGTACGTTTTGCTTTTTGATAAGTTACTTCTTATATGAGTTAGGACCCTTAAAAATCGTTAAAATTGTTTGGTTTGCCATTAACAGACTTATTCAAAAGCAAACAAAAAGTTCAGAAATAGAATATTTTTCTAATACAGTTGGTAAAAAAAACTTTAAAATCGATCCAGTTTGGAGAAGAAAAATTGGGAATGCCAAACCTCGATTTTGACGATTTTATTTAGTTATTATCAGCCTGTGGTGAAGTTGTCACTTTCGCTCAGTATTCCGACCAAAGATCTTCAAATACAATTCCGACAGTGACAGCAACATTTTGATAACATACATTTTATTCCAATTTCTCGGCAATCATTCTTTTAAGGCCATTAACCAGCCAGAGGCTGAGAATCCAAATTTCGTCGAATGATGTTCTTACGATTGTACAGGGCGGTTACAATGAGAAAGATTAATTATTCTCTGTACAATCTTTTTAAAATTAAAACTCAATCAATTTTATTTCGTTCATAATTTACTTTAATTTATACCTACATCCAAAAATTCTGAAAGGTTTGATAAAAAAACTATTAAAATTATGTACTTTTTGTAATTATTTTTTGATCATAAGTATTTATAATTTTTTTTTAATAATGTTTAAGCAAAATAAGAATGTAAAAATAATCTTAAATATATTAGTTTGTAAGACAGTAAATAAATAGACAAACTGAAGTATTTTCGTCACAAAACGCGTGTGCGGATCTTTTTTCAATGATTTTATTTAAACTGAAATTAAAAATCTGAAACAAAGTTTTCCCAGATAATTTATTGATTTATTTTACTGCATGATTATATGATTTGAAATGTGTGTTGTATTACCCAAAAATTTGTTTGAAAATTTAACAAATCTGCCAACGACCTACGGCATAACCTTACTATGCTAAAAATAAACACATTTTCTAATAGTTAAAAACATAACATTACCAGATAAAAGAACAATCCTTCGAAATCAATTTATACTTTTTTGTTGAAAAGAGTCAATACGGCTAAAAATTTATTTAAAAATGGCATATTTCCGGTTTTGTCTGGTTAAACGCACAGTTTAAACCTTTCGATCCACAAATCAGATCATCCCATGAAGCACGTATTATTAGTTTTAAATAATGGAAAATGAGGTTAAAATATGCTATACCACGTGAAGAAAAATAAAGATGCCATAGGCCCTGAGGAAAATAATTTCCATCAGGCCCTCCTGTGTGGAGTACATAAAAGGTGCCTGTTTTGACGTCATTTGACCATATATCCGACACTCTGTAAGGTTACCCGTGAATCTATATACGGTAGATTCACGAGTTACTCTATCTCGTATATAAAAATAAATATATGTTTGCTTCTATATATGTGATTTGTCTCTGAATTGCTATATTAAGCATAGGAAATGTTTGAAACTTTAAAAATACCTTCTTTCCACCCTCGTGAAGGTTTCTAGAATTATTACAACCACGTGACAACACATCTGAAAAGTTTTTTTATTCATTTAAAAAACTCTCACGAAACTGTAAAAAATGTAAAAATTTGAGAATGACATTTTGAAAATCATCAATTGTTAAATCATAATTCGATTTTCGAATAAACTCTTTAAATTAATAAATTTAATCGATGTACTCATCTATGGTGTACTAACCAAAATCGAATGTGTGGATGAAATCAAAAATTATATTTATTTTAAATAGGTTTATGTTAGGTTCCAAATTTGATTGATTGTTCTTATAATATACAAAAATGTATGTTTGTAATATTTGAAAAAAGAAAATTTGTAAAAAAAAATGGTGCAATAGGTGGTACTCGAGCTGTTTAAAAATCTGAATATACAGGGACTGAATATATTTAACGCGGAAGAGGGGAGGGGGAAGGCGGGGGGGAATGGAAGGCGGAAGAGGAACGGGGCGAATGGAAAAAGACACGCAGGGAAAAACGATTTCTTTATTTGTAGCATTGCAACGTATACCGAGAACTCGCTAGTATAATATGTTTGTCTATTTTTTTAAATTTATAACTTGGTTTTTCCAACAATAAAATCCGGAAACTGTGCTTATTTTCATCTGACAGGGATTTTCCTATCTCGTACAACGTCCTCCTCACGTATCATTTGCTCTTGACACTCTACCTCACAATCATGGCCAATACTATTATGAATGTCAATGGACAGCAGCACATTATGGTCGCTAACACTCAGAGGCATAATCGTCTAATACTGCAGACTCCTAGAAAAGCCGATAATTGCAACCAATTAGACAGAACTCGGTAAACGTAAGGTCGTGTGAACTACCGGACGACCCTTCTCTTTGTACTAACGGCAGTAACGAATAAATTCTAAACTAATGTTAACCAGATTGAAGAATTATAATATCCGACTTAATATTTATGTTAAAAATAATAATAATAAATACCTCTATTAACTTACTCATTTGGCATAATTAAATGGTCTAATACAGATTTAGATAGCTTAGAACGATTAATTAGAACTACATTAACAAAATTTCATTCCCATCATCCAAATTCAGCTATAGAACGAATAAATTTACCCATAAATTTAGGAGGTAGAGGTATAGTCAAAATAACATCTTTAAAAAATAATCAGGTAGAAATGCTAAGAAATTTTTTCCATAGGAAAGCTGATAGTTCAGAAATGCACAAAATAATTTGCAAGGCAGATAGAAATATTTCACCATTAAATTTATACGACGAGAATGCCAGCATTCTTATAAATACCAACCAGGAATTATTAGATTCCTGGTCAAATAAAATTCTTCACGCAAAACACTTCAATTATCTCAACCAAACATATGTTGACAAATTTTCGTCAAACAAATGGTTGAGTATTGGAGAGTTGAGCGCAGAAATAGAAGGCTTTATGCTTGCCATTCAAGATAGAGTCATTAATACTAAAAATTATAGGAAGCATATCATCAAAGATGCAAATCAAATTGATGATTTATGTAGAAAATGTTTGGCTTTTCCGGAAACTATAGAACATATTATATCGTGATGTTCTGTATTAGCGCCGTCCGAGTATACATTTAGGCACAATCAAGTTTTAAAAATAATTCACCAAAGTTTGGTAATTAAACATAACTTGATTGACTGCCGTAATGTACCATATTATGAATATGAGCCAAATTCATTTTTAGAAAATGAATTTTATAAAATTTATTATGATAAAACTATTCTAACAGACAGAACAATTAGTCATAATAGACCCGATATAGTTTTACATGACAAAATTAAGAAAATAACTTATATCATTGATGTCGCTATTCCAAATTCTTGTAATATTCAGAAAACTGTTTCTGAAAAAATAAGAAAATATACAGAATTAGGAAATGAAATTAAAAGAATTTGGCATTCTCAGACTATAAAAATATTACCATTTTTTATTTCGGCTACTGGCATTATACCTAGCTCTCTCATTCAAAATTTAGGCGTATTAGATTTGTCAAAAAATTTGTACATAAAAATGCAAAAGTCGGTCATTTTAAATACATGTAGGATTACGAAAGATTTTTTAAATATTTATATTGAGGGATCAGTAGGATTTATCGGACCAGTTAGGATTTCATCAGAGCCGAACCCTTTGATATGAAAATATCTGGAGTCGGTGAAATATTTTCCCATTATGTTTCTGGTGGATTGACGTATTGTTCTTGTATTGTTTTATTCTTATATAGTGCACTTACATTGCGTTAATTTACTAGATATTCATTTGTGGAAAAGTGTGTGGAAGGGTTTAGTCTTTCATTTGGGAAAGATTCAACCCGGACATAAAATCTGGAGCACCGTAATAAATGAGATTAAAAGAATTTGGCATTCTCTAGCTCTCTCATTCAAAACTTAGGCGTATTAGATTTGTCAAAGATTTTATATATAAAAATGTAAAAGTCAGTCATTTTAAATACATGTAGGATTGATTACGAAAGGTTTTTTAAATATTTATATCGAGGGATCAGTAGGATTTATCGGTCCAGTTAGGAGTTCATCAGAGCCGAACCTTCTGATATGTAAATATCTGGAGTCAGTGAATTATTTTCCCATTTTGTCTCTGGTGGATTGACGTATTGTTCTTGTTATGTTTTGTATTTATTATACTTATATAGTGCATTTATTTATTGTTATCAAGTTTAATTTGTAGAACTCCATTTTAATTTTAATATATTTTATATATTCAATAATTTTATTATTAAATTAATAAAAACAGTTTATTTATAAACAAGTTCTGCTGGTAATTATTATTACGCGTGACAGCTGTTTCGCCTTCTGAGGGCATTATCAAACTGTGGTCATGCCACATACAGACAATCTATTTATAGTATTTTTGGATAGGTTTGTACTAAACTAATTATGCTGGAAAAGAAAACCATGAGTCAGCATTTGTGAATGACTCACAATTAGATTGTTTAACGACATTCAGTCAAAGTGGGAAATAATAACCATTAATATTTTCAGTCATTTTTAATCAGAAATTAGAAATGAGTCATAGTACAAACCTATCCAAAAATACTATAAATAGATTGTCTGTATGTGGCATGACCACAGTTTGATAATGCCCTCAGAAGGCGAAACAGCTGTCACGCGTAATAATAATTACCAGCAGAACTTGTTTATAAATAAACTGTTTTTATTAATTTAATAATAAAATTATTGAATATATAAAATAAATAAAAATTATATAGTGCACTTACATAGCTTAGATTGACTAGATAAACATTTGTGGAAAAGGGTTTAGTTTTTCCTCTAGGGAAGATTTAACCCGGACATAAAATCTGGAGCACAGCACTGTAAATGGTATTATAGACAGTCCTGATTTAATAAACCTCGTTGAATTAATTATAATTTAAATTTTAATAAATATGCAATTATTATTGTTCTCCAAAAAAAGAAAGAAACCATTCCTTCGTTCCGAATGCAACTATTAATGTTCTCCAAAATGACCTTGAAATAATCACATCCTTGCGATTCTTTCAAGGATAGGAAGAAACCATTCCTTCGTTCCGAATGCAATTATTAATGTTCTCAAAAGATGTCTTGATTCTTGTGATACCTAGAACGAAACCATTCCTTTGTTAAGAATATTATGAACTTTATGTGCAATTTGGCTGTTCTGAAACAGGAAATCTTCTTAGTTGGACAGACAAACCATCATTTTGCAATGTATTGTATTGTAATATATTTAAATATATAAATAAATTAATTAAATAAATTTCATATATCTACGAGTGCTACTTGTTCCAGATACCTGTTTAAATGTAGCAATACCAGGACAGAGTATTTCAAGAATTCGCTTGTATGTTCGCGGTTTTATGACAGTTAATCCCTTGTCAATTTGCTCCGCCCCCCCCCCCCCCCCCCCCCCCCCCCCCGGTATACTTATGGACATAATGCAAAGATAGTCGGTTCAGGGAAAATACGGTATACCTTCTTACACAATATATAACCAAGTGTCTCCGAAGGGATGTGCAGAGAGGATGTACCACCGAATAACAAAAGTATTTAATATATTTTAATTTAAATGCATAAAATGATAAAACTACTTGTCTATATACTGTATATTCCAGCATATAAGTACAAAACATCGAAACTGTAAATAAATTCGTTTGATATCCATGTCAACTTATTATTGAAGGTATTTTTAAGTCGGCTTTAGGTTTTAAATTGGTTAAAAAAGCAAAAAATATTATAATTTTATGATAATTATAATTTCGGTGGACCAACTGTCGGCGGATCAAATGACATGTTACCCTAAATTACATGAAGTAAGTAATAGATAGGCGGATGTTTAATCGATTTAATAATCTGTTTAACTGCACGGAAAGTATAAACAAGAAGGATATGCCTTCAAATATTTTCAATCGATATTAATTTAATCTAAGACTTACTTTACTTACGCATTATACTCGTAATGTGTTTGATCTTTTAAATCCATCAGAGCCTTTATTCATTTTATACTCTGTGATGTCATTTTACGGACAAATGCCATTGTTATTGCTTTTAAAATTATTTTCTTATACTTTTAACTGTCACGGGCAATCATTGTTTATGGTGTATGTATTTATATTGTAATACCTGCACACTTAAATATTTATTTATGTATTTATTCTGGGTTTTTACAGATTTTCTCACTCACATGACAACAACCCAGTTATAAAAGCTCAGTTAATATACAAATAGATTAACAATTTACATAAATGTACTCATACAAATTATACATTTGTTAATCTTGAAATTTTCTCTAAATAAATATTAAATTACAAAACAATTAAAAATAGCTAATTATGAAAATATACAAAAGTCCACTCAAATGACAAATAATGCACTAAATCTATATGCGGCCCGCGGGTGCTACTGCAAACATGCAAATGGTCTCCGACGACAAAAAGGTTCCCCACCCCTTCCCAAAAAAAAAACAATAATTTTCATACATCACCCTCACATGAAAATGAAACTCATTTCCCGTCACAAAAAAGTAGTAAATATTTGGAGAAAACAGTCACACGTATTTTGTGTGTCTCAGCATTATTTAATGTGTAAGAAAGGGCTGCAGCATTATAGCGATAAGGAACGTATGTTTAGTGTTTACTGCCTTTTTTATCCGTCATGGTAATTATAAAAATGCACATTCAATCAATGATCTGAGCTGTAAATTGCGACATATCAAAAAAAACAGCTGCTAAACGAAATGCATGTTTGATTTTCTAATAACGAGTCGCTAAATACGCCGAGGGCCGTAGCGTGTTTTTTTGCATTGCCAGAATGGTAGCCAAAACACCGTTTGTTAAATTATCTCGAAAATCTGAAAAACTAATTAATCATTTATTTATTGTTTAAAACATTCACAAAGTGTTAACAATTAGAACATTACTTCAATTGCTATTGGGATACGCGTAGTATTAAGGGCCCTCGGTATTAAATGTTTCCAGCTCGATTTCGAATATCGAACTAGCTGCACGTGCAGCTGGCCGGTGCGTTCCATTCAAAATCAAGACACGCACAGAACAAAACCAAATATTATTAAATAAAAATATTGTGATTATAAAAATAATGTTAAAATATGTTTTAGAATGTAATGCAATATAACGGTAGCTTGATTCATGGAGGAGGTTCTCAGTAACTTAAAACCTTTAATGTTACTTTTTATTTGGATTTTTTTTTGATACATACATAGATGAAAAATGTACACATAGTAATACAATTATAAACATTGACAAAAGGCTTGCCCTTTGTTCCAGCCTGGTTTCGCAGTGCAGCGGGGCACTGTTAATATTAAATTGTCTAGTTTGATTTGAGGTCACGGGTTCAAAAGCCTGCTAGGAAAAAACAATTTAAATTTCATTTATATGAGTAAATCATATTGTAGAATTAAAATTAAATGTATATAGGTACATTTAATGAATCTGTACCTCGTTCCAAAGTGGAATATACATTCAGTATCACCCTGGTGAGAGACCATAATTCAGAATTGAAAGTTGCTCGAGAACGGCGTAGATATGTTTAGTGACTAGATCTGAATGGCCAGGAACTTTCCAACCCTCCTCTCCACTATCTCTAAAAATGTGGACTATATATATTAGAAATATAAATGAAATTTCTTCTGAAGACACTTCAATGAAATAAAATGTTATAAAATGGTTTCCAACCCGCCTCTTCCCTATCTCTAAAAATGTGGACTATGTAAATTAGGAATATAAATGAAATTTCTTCTGAAGACACTTCAATGAAATAAAATGTTATTGATTTCTTCGAAACAATTTCTTCTTACATGTTTTGGTTTTAGCTGAAACCAATTTTACTTTACTTCTTTTCGCTATTATGCACTTTTCTAAAGACTCAGAGTTTCTCATAGGCATGCAGCGATTATTTCGAGGATCAATCAATTTGGGTAGCATGCAAAAATTGTAAAAGCGTTTCAGCTGTTCAACCATATTAGTCTGCCAAAATTCGTCATCCCGTAAATTTTTTTCGATTTTTATTCCGAGTTCAGTCCATACAACAAACATACAAAAATCTTTTTTTTTTTACATGTAATTAGCCCTTGACCTGGTAAAACCAATCGTGAGATGCATATACCAGTATTTCTCCATTTTTTTTAAGTTTCCAAAAAGAAATTTTTCGGGTTTTTACTGCTTCATATATGAGAATGCTGCGTGCTGTGAAAATACATTTA